>JAODKF010000103.1:8256636-8268087 GCA_026779585.1 Mormyrus proboscirostris
CACACACACACACACACACACACACACACACACACACACACACACACACACACACACACACACACACACACACAGAACAGCACGTTACTTCTGTGACACGGCTTTTCATTTTCCAGAACTGAATTGATTCAGTTGGCAGAGGCAATAAAATTACTGAAGTGACTAGAAAAGTAAATCTGTCGCAAAAAAATTAAAATCTAAAGGAGAAATCTGGGTATAGTGTGACTTACTGTACATGCTTAATGTTTGGATTTTTTTTTTTTTTTTTTTTTTTTTTATCTGGAAAAAGCAGACTTCTAATCAGTTGTGCGGACAATTAAACCGTGCAAGGAATGAGATCATCTGGGCGGTGAACAGAGATGGCATCCCCAACAGTACCCTGCAGACTGGCCAAGGTGGGAGGTGCACAGGGAGGGAGGGACTACATGCTACTCACATAGAAGAGGAGTCCACTCTGTAGCCAATGAGCAGTGTCAAAATGTTTCCATGGAAACAGACAAGTGTTAACAGTCATGAAAACTTCAAACATATACACAGTCAGACAATGCATACTGCATGCAAAAATAAACTTAACACGTTAAAGAAAATGAGGACTGACAAAGCAGAACGCATAAAGGATGATGCGTTTAGTTTGCTTTGAAAGTCATTATATAAACTAAATCAGCCTATTGAGTCAAACTAGGGCAGGTCACTAATTCTGGTCGCGTGTTTGAAGACCCTCAATAAGCTGTGGGTGGTTCTTTCAGTATGGAATGGATCCCACGTTGACAGAGGCAATTAGCCACATGTAGACCACATTCACTGATTTGCACCATAGTTGCCCTATTCACTTAAGATGCTGAATTTCATTAAGGGAGTGGAGGGCTCCACTTCTTTTTGCCTGTGCCAAGCAGACCGGGGACAGCTAATTACCTTCTTCCTGCTACAGTGTCTCTCCCAGTGAGCTGAATCATTTTCTCACATCTTAGAATCTGATCAGGGCAGCACTTTTCCTCGACACAGATCAGAGGCAGCTCTGCCTCTAAGAGCATCAAGGCCTCTATTTATCCATAAGGGTTGAACAATGTGTTAGAGGTGCCTGACCCTGGCAGAATGCAAGCCTATGCTTAAAGATTAAGTCATTAAAAATTTACGATTGAAGAGAGAAAATACTTTCTCCATTTCCCAACCTATCTAACCTAAGTCATGTAAATGAGCAAACACTCATTGTCAGAGTGACACTGAACTGAATACACTGTCTTTGAACCCATATACTACACTTCTTACACATGCTGTAACCCAAACGTGGAGAAAAGGGTATTTAAAGGACACTATAGGCTAATTTATAATGAACCAGCGACCTATTTGCAGTGTTCAACCAAAAACTGACAAAATGCCAGGAATGAGGACATGATTTAATGAACATGTGACTGCGGCGATTAACAGCTGCCAAGACATAAATATAAAGGATGAGCATACAGAAGAGTGGACAGGGGAGCATGCAAACTTAAGGAAAACAGAAATCCTACCATCGGGCATCTTAAAGCTGAACAATCACTGAAATAGGATGCGAGTCAACTACTAATATTTGTTTGCTTCTTGCTCCCTGCCAGGGTCCCAATTGTATAACCACACAGAAAGGATTACCCAAAAATAGAACATACATATTTTGTTAACCGATGCAGGGTCATAGCCAAAATAGATTTGACAGCAGATTTGGATGATGCAAACAAATATCCTTGCACTGACCCCCCTAAATGTGGCTAACAATAGGAAGTTGGAGGTGCATGCACATGAGCAAGATAGAGAGGGAGAAGGTGATAGAGAGAGAGAGTGTGGGAGAGCGAGAGAGAGAAGGAAGACTTGCCTGGAGCTTCACTTGCTTAGGCGATTCAGGCTGTTTGTTGCAAAACAGACAAATGCAGATGTTAGATGCTGAGGCCATTAGCACATGGGGCACAAGCCACAGCACCCAGTCAGGGCGGCTCAGTTTGTCTCGTGCGTTCACCGTGGCAACACACTGCAGGGAATTAAGGCCAAAGGTGTGCGCGAGCGTTTGACTTCTGGAGCATCGCGCCTGCCAACACCTCGTCGAGCAGCACGAGAGGGTTTATTAACTGTCCATCAGGGAGTTATTTCTGATCAGCTGATGTTTTGAAAACCCCCTTTTGCCACGTGCATTTCATCTCCATCGCCATGCAAGCCAACATACAAAGATTCCTTAAAATCACCTAGCTGGACATCTGACAGCCCCTGGGCAGAAGCACATTCTGTACTTGTATCATTTTGCAGAGAGAGAAGCATCAGTAAGGCAGAATGAACAGCACACTGGTGAAAAATAAAGTGACTAATGTCTAACGGATATTCAGCCTTATGATTCGCAACTTTAAAATGGTTCTCTCTCTCCAAGGGAATCGGTGCCAATTTCCCAGGATGGTTCCAAGAGGAACTCCGTCCATGTGTCCTGTTATCAGTGACACTGGGGCAAGCTATAGAAGTACCATTTCAACATAATCCTGTAATCCATTAGCAATTAATAAAAAGCATGGATAATATGTGATGGAGATGCGAGGGTTCTGCAGTGACACTCAGCAGGTTAAAGGGAACCCAACTCTGCGCATCTGCCATATCAGACGCGTTAGCGGGAGCTGAAGCAGACAGGGTACCAACGGCAGTTAAGGCTGGCATGGTGAGGCGGGGGTCACTACTCACAGGAATGTTGTGGTCCTTGCGTCCCTTGTGCGAGGAGGCGACGTGAGCCAGGTACTGGATGACCTTCTTGGTGTTCTCAGTCTTCCCTGCCCCCGACTCACCTCTGCATTGGAGGGAAGACGGAGGATGGGGGACAGGCATTGAGGGGGACACTCTTGCAGCCAGGAGCTGACATATAGGAGCTCAAAGAACAATGAAAAATACTTTAGGTCAAAAACACTGGAGGATACACAACAAATAGGCTAAACACACAACAAAAACAGGCATTAAAAAAAAACTACAAGCCGCAGGACCGAGGGATCAAAAAGAGCAGTTTATCCAGGCCTCCCAGCATCCTCTGTGCTTATTTTCACTGCGTTTCTCTTTATTCTAAGGCTGTGGTGCGGGGCAGGGGCCCAGAGTGCGGGATCGGCACTCGGGCCCCAGTAATGACAGCCCCATGCCACGCCAGCACATCACGGACCTCCACAGGGATATTTTGAGGAAATTCTTAAGTCGAACGTGGAGAACATTCCGGCGGCTTTACGCCGGGTGACAATTAGCAAGCCGTGCTGAGGGCTGCCGTGATGGCCTTACCCAAAACCCTGCCTCGACCCATTCGCGCCCTGGTGCCACTGGCAGACCTCTAGACGAGAGAGGGCCAGCTGCCATAGGCCTTTCACACCCCTCACTGGGATGGGGATCTACCACACTGGTGCCTAGCAGCACTGTGCTGCAAAGACGTCACGAGCCCGTGAGGGCGGCAGACATGCCCACAGTATGCCTTGAAAAGGCAAGTGGGGAGCGTGACAGCTATTAAAAAGGGGATAACATTTCCTATTGCCAGATAGAGTCAGTCTCATGTTTTATCCAGCACCGGGTACCGACAAGTAGTGCGACATGCGAGGCTGCATGTTTTTGTTGGCTGGTTTCCTACAGAAGCTGATTTACTGTGCTGTACAACACATCAAAAATTAAGCTGCAATTTCTGTGGTCAGAGAGAACCCAAATGTAAGGATTTTTCTTTCATCTACAACACACACACACACACACACACACACACACACACACACACACACAGAGGACTGCTTCTTCCTGCCAAGGACCTTGGGGCCACCTCAGAATTCTGTTGCATTTACAGACGCATGACGTGATGTCTCAGAAATGCAGAAGTGAGGTGTGACATTCACAGATCCTCTACAGCTTATTCACCCCAGCCATGCGAGCCAGATGCGCCAGGCTGACATTTACGTTACGCAGGAGGGAAACTGCGCAGCATGACAGCAGCAGAGAGACATTTCTCACCCTAGCACCATTCACAAAGCCGCTTTCTCGCAATCCAAAAGGTTGACTAAACAACGCCCCCATGCCAAGTCAAATCCACGGACATAATCAGCTGCTGAGCTGAATATAGGACTGAACTTCTGTGCAAGTAGCATCTTTTCCCACATTTGTAGAGCACGAAAATCTAAAATTCACAGCTAACGGCATTCAGAAGTACATGTTATATAATTCAGCGCAACAGATTTGCCAGATTTGGAGAAAGCAAAGCATAGCTGCTTGAATCATGCTAACCTACAGCACAAAGACATGGTTTCCATAAAGCAGCCAATCAGAATTCACTATTGGTCAGGTACACCAATGGGCACTATCAGTTTGTTCTGGCAGTATTGGTGCACACATTCAAATATATAACATGAAATGACATGGAATTATTAAAATAAAAGCAACAGTGCAAATCAGTACAAATCACCGTCAGTAAATCAGTATGCCTTACTTTAAGCAAGGTCCATCCCTGGGCCACTTCCAACATGAGGTCATTAAACTGCATAAGATTACAGAGCTACGGAGTTACATAGCCAGCATGCTAAAACAATACCATGGTATTAAATCTGCATTTTAATTAGTTTCATGCCCAGTGTTTTATCGCTTGGGGTGTGGGGACACGGGCTTGTTTTTCTTGTTCTGAGCTTATTTTCCTGTTTAGCCGTGTCGTATCTGCAGATTGTCACTTTTTAAAAATTTCACTGCTGTAAGTCCAGGACCCCACACTGCAGCTTACTGCGACATACGGCGCACTGGAGATAAGGCTGTCTGACATTAAACACGTTTGAAGGAAAAATGCAACAATATCTGAAAGGGTTTTGATAAAGGAAAGCAGGGTCATATGGAAATGTCATCACTGAGAATGCTGGGGTAACAGAGTATTATGAGCACAGTCACACTGTAGGAACATCTTCCAAGCCAAGCAATATCCAATGAATTCTGGAAAGATCTGTTGTACGGTAATGTCAAAGACTTAGACAATGGCATCCACCTTCCATCAGAACAGTTCCGCTCTTAGAAATCCCCTTTTATTAAAAATTACGACATTTGGCTTTTCCAGCCAACTGACACAAGGCACAAATATTAGCAGAGATAATCAAGGTTTACTTACGTGCAAAGAATGGATTGGTCCTCTCGATCTGAAATGGGGGGAGAAAAAAAAAACACAAAATGCCGTCAATTAGTCCTCCAGTGTTTCCACAAATCCTTATGGCTCATATGAAGTCAATGAAATTTCTTGGAGAGAGGGAGACAGAGAGGAAAGAAAGGAGAGGAAAAAATGTAGTTAACGCATTTTCTTGCCAACCATGACAGCCAGAAAGAGGAGCTGTACTAAACTGTGCTTGGTAAAGGCTAACAATTCAGTAAAGTGCATCAAGCCAACTCTGATAACGCTGTGCGCCATTTAGAACAATGATCTCTGATGGGTGTTAAGTAAGCAACAACATGTGCAAGGAAAGCCTTCCTTGCTTAGGAAGAAAGATGAAAAAAATAATTCTTTTGATGATTAAACAGATGGAATTGTAAGGTGACACAAACTGGTCTATTTAGAGATGGTATTTGTGGGAAACTTTAAAAGGATACAAAAAAACCAGAAGAGGACCAACCCTGTGGCTCTCGACTACATTCCATCTGAGCAAGAGGGAATCATGGAGAGAAGTGGACAGAGTCCAAGTTGCGCTGCTCTGAAATGACCACCACAGCCCCCTATACAAACTTCTTGATATAAAGAATCCTCATACATAATCAATTACGGTTCATAGACAACAGACCGGACTACTTTACAGCACGAGAAGACCACAGACAAAGTGCAGCTACCAAAGATATCTTCTGCCAATGGTAGGGAGACATGAAAGCCTAACTTAGAGGGTGAGGTTCATCAGCAGGTGGAAGATCCCTGAAGTGACGATCCTGTCATACATGAAGGCATCTGGCAGCATCATCCTAAAGGAACTACACTTATAAGCAAAAGGTTACAGATCTGAGTTATGATGGAGTTCATACTATTTCTGAAAGCACATTAAATTCTTTCAGTGAATAAACTTGTATTCTTTAAGTAAGCTACTTTAGGGACCACAAGCGCTAGTATGGCGTTTTACTTACCAGTTTGCTAACTAGCCTTTATTCGGGAACCCTGGGAGAATACATCTCCCGTCTGCTTACTGGAACTGGCTGGAGAATTTCACAACACCCGAATTCATCTTACGGCAGTGGTTTGTGTCACAATTCACAGGCTTCAACACGACCCACACGATTCCAAACCCTGCTTATCCTTTTCTTGCTAGTGATAAAAATTCACGTTTTAAATGCTACCGATAAGCTCAGCACATATTCAGGCTAAAGGCAAATATGAGAGACTGGAGATAAATATTGGTTGTAATGCTCCCCCCACACCAAAAACAGGGGGACCAGGGGGTACCAGCATCTCCTCTGCATAAGCACTACTGTATTCTGGAGCTCACTGTGTCAAACCCAAGACACCGGAAGACCAACCTCTTCTTTGAGGACAGTACTGCAAGTTGACTTCCATTCTTATGGCTTGGGTTATTCACTTTCACTGCGTTTAAAAATTCAGAGGTATTAAGCAACCATTTATTTTAAAATGAGTAACTTTAGGCAATGTTTCAACCTCATATGAAACCAATGAAATCTATTCTGTTGTTAATTACAGCAAACATGCATCTCATCTTACAAGCATTTGGGTGAAGCGGAAGAGCACGGCAAACCGAAATGTCCACAGATAGTGGCAGATGGTGTCTGCCGGTGAAATGGAATCCAGCTGACAAGCGAGGGGCATTTGAAGCTTCTGGCAGAAGCAACTGTAGAGTGGTGACATTAGCATGGTCTACAGCAGAGGGTTCCTGAGACTTTTCAGTCTCTCTCAGCACTTAAGCACTTGAAATGCCATAACTGATTAAGTTAGTCTCTCCCAGGTACGTACACACACACACACACAGACACACAGACACACAGACAGACACACAGACACACAGACAGACACACAGACACACAGACAGACACACACACACAGACAGACACACACAGACAGACACACACAGACAGACACACACAGACAGACACACACACAAATATATAAAAACAAGATTTGGAAAAAAATTTATTGCGGTGCAGACCCCAGTCCAGAAATCAGGAGAGCAGGAACATGAAGGGTAATCCATACATATACAACAGATAAGGCAACCTGACTTCCTTCAATTGTCCTAAACGGCAGGTATAATGTCATTTACTTCCAGCCATTATCAGCCTCTACTCTTCTGGGAAGGCTTTGCATTAGATGCTGCTGGGATCTGCTGCCGTTCAAGTTGGGTATTGATGTTGGGTTATCGGGTCCCTTTCTGTGGCCCCACCCCTTCGCTACTGATCCTGAACCCAAATATTTGGACCAATACAAATCATTCCACCTGCGGCTGATCAGGACAGCTGCAGCAAGGCAGACATTTGGCAAAATGACTTTTTGCAAAGATGGCGTTCTATGATGATACCAGATGTTAAGTCACTGTCCTCTTTTGTACAACTACACATTCCGCTGCTGTTTTCTTGCGTGACTTTGTGCTGCATTACACACACAAAAAAACAATAGGTGTAATTTAATTACACAATTCCTCTCGTTAATAGGGAAATCCACATACTTTTGCCAGGTTGTGTAGTCATCCATATGGTGTAATTTGGTAGCAGAATTACACATGTATATACAGGGGAGATTAACTTATTTCACAGATTAGACAGCCTTCTGTCTTTCACAGAACAGACAAACAGCACGTCACGAAGGCAGAAGAATCAGCTCTCATCCCACCCCCACTTCTGAGTAACAGATTGGCCTGTTGGAGCAAAGAAAATTTTTGGTTAACCTTATGGAAGGCTCTCTTTGAGCACACCGGGTTAAAGTGTCGAAATGCTTTGCAAAGATTCACCAAAAGAAGCAGCTGCGAGCATTCCCATTAGCAGAAAGACCACAAGGGGAAAAAAAGACCTCATCACTATGGCTACAGGTCACCAGAAAAATACCATATGTTCATCACAAAGCTTGTACCACCAGCAAGACTGTAGATTGAGAAAAGAATGACAGGTTATTTAAATATAGAAGCCTTTCCCCAGACAGAATTCACATTACTGCTCTGGGGAACATTCTGCTAAACTGGCAGCAAGATAAATTAGTGGAAAGGTTTGCATTAAGTCTCATCCCTCAGAATTAGTTCAATTTAATATTTCAACACATGCATTCAAAAATAAAATCTGTGTCACTGTTGATCTCTATGCTTTAACCCCACGCAGCACAGACAAGCCTATCACAGTCCATACCTGCCTACCAAGACCGCAGACTATAGGAAGACTGATAGGAAGGTCACATGAGAAGCTCTATATTGGGGCAGCTGACTTCCATTTGTTGCACAGCTCACCCCCTTCCCTACACAGGAGTCAGGCATCACGAAGACCAAATACCTCATGAGATCAAAGGACGAGGCGACTGCTGCGATTTCTCTCAGAGGTTCAAGACGTGACCTCAGCCTTGTGTGGGACTAAGGGGGCCATCCCTCGACATCGTAGTGACAATGCTGTTGGCTGTCCTGCGATCCCGACTGAGCAGGCAAACTAATAAACCTGAACCACTTTCTTTTCTTCCAAAGGGCTGTACCAAAGCGTAACGTAAAACGCATTGCAGAAAATCCACGGCCAACATCCTGCAGGCATGACATAAAAGTCCAACGTCTCACACGTATTTCGAGGTGCCACCATTACCCTACTCCTTGCAAACAATGTGCAACAAGTCATTCTCCTTAGGGCATGGCAGAGGACAACTGCAAGCACAATTCACCACGTCCTTCAAGCATTCTTCTGTAAATATTTTCTCCCCCATTACCATTAACTTTTTTTTTAGCAATTTCTGCTACTGTAGCGCTCCTGTGGGATCAGAGCAGACAGACTAGCCTTCACTCCNNNNGGGGGGGTCCCTCAATGGCTCCCTGAACTCAAACACGTTTTTTTTGTGTGTGTGTGCATGAGACAAAGAAAGCTTTGGCTTTCCTCCAGAAGATCTCATTTGTGATTCCACCAGCACAGCTAGCTCAGTGTCAATGAACCAGGCGAGGCTTGCATGGCTGCCCATTCATCCATAAAGCGCTGTCGTCACAAAAGCCGTCGACTCCTGACATGGGTTCTGTCACAGGGACATGGCTTGGGGGGGGGACGACGACAAAGCCCTTTGTCGCATTTTGTGGTGAAAGGAAGTTAAGGAACAGAATTATGCTGACGAGGCTCCTGTGAGCCAGGGCGGGAACAGGGCGGCGAGGAACATCTGTGTGAATCGTCAGGCCTGGCAGAGACCCCGGGCTCAGTCACGGGCCTCATGCAGCCAGACAAGAAAATAGTCTGACTTGCCAGAGCATCAGCGGGCTGACTTCACTTCCTCTGTGCAGAATGACAACCCGGGCATCCATACCCCTGCTGCGTAGCTGGCGAGGGGGCGGCAAATGGAAAAATACATGCTCCTCTCACTGCTCGATGCCCATCAGCTCAACCTGGAGCTACCTGTGGATGGTGGCACATCAGCCCAGAGTGGACCCACTGCCTTTAATATTCTAGGGTCAGAACACAGACATCAAATCACTGCTCCCATCATGAAGGAGTCTAGAAAAGTCACATTAGCAAACTTAACCATACGCACCTCGACCCACGAAGACATCTGCAGATTATAACTGCAGTTCGTGTATAGAGTGAATAATAATTGTATTTGTTCTCCACATCCCCTTTTCTTCAGATGATCTCACCATGTTCAGAAACACTGGGTCTGTGCTGACGGATTTATAGTTTTTCGTCAGACATAACGACATTTTCATATGCAGGGAGCCAAGTACCAGCCAGATGATCTGTGGAAGTTTTAATGTTTTACACAAAACAGACCTCAGATACACACATATGGATTCTCTGAAATCTCTTCAGGACCTGCAGATGTTTAGCATGACATTTAGGTGGAATATTTCTACTTTCCCAGCAGAGCCATTTATCTGCCAAGCATAAAAAGCATCAGACACGATGCAGGGAATGTGACAATGCGAGGACTGCCTGGCCACTCGGGCACACAACTGACAGGCCTGTCAGACGTCTCGGAAAGAACATCTACAAAAATAAACACCGACCCCTTTTCAGAACCTTAAAAGTAATGAAAATGGACTGACAGTAGAGTGCAAGGGAAGGGGGGGGGGTACATCAGGCCTATTTTGGGACTGAAACAACAGCACTAAACAGGGTTTCTGTCTTTGAGGGGCTGCGGGAGACACACTCCGTGCCTCAACAGTGAGATCATTGTGGGCCGCCAGGCCACTGGGCCCACGCCAGATTCTAGCACGGACAGCTCACAGCGGCCTCGGGGGCCAGATGCTTCCTTCTACCTTTAAGGAGAACGCTCTGTTAAAGCCCTCCGAAGAAGGATGAACACGGCCACTTGGCCTGCTTTCACTTACCTCACTGGCCAAAAAAACCTACAGACCTTCAAACAAAAAGGCCATCTACATTAGATCAACAATCCTGTTAAAATCAGGGGTAGGCTTGTATTCAATCTTTTTAAAGCCAAAACCTTACAAGTACTCTTAACAGTCTGATGGTCTTGACTAACCCTCAATTCTTTCTCATCTTCACCATGAGAACATTTGACATCTAACAGCATTCAACATTTAGATTTAGATTAGATTATTCAAGAGAATTTTCTGGGATATCCACTACAATGTCCTAATCCAAAGAAAGTTCAACCCACTCAAGAGATGAAGACCCAAATTCAACTAGGCAAGGGTATACCAGTGTTTACCCTACCATTATATTTGGGGGGCACACTACCAGAGCTGTTCTTGCTGCACTCCAGGTATTTCCTGGCCCGAAGCCTTAAACACCTGATCCAAACCGATACACACATTCTGGGAAAGCAGTGATAACACAGATTAACCATCCCACTCCCAATCCCAGAGTACATTTTTAACTAAGGGCAGGATGGGAAGCCAAAAAAAAGTTTGCTTTCAGAATTTGTTGCATTGCTGCGAGTTAAACCATATTAGCCATTCGAAAAGGGATGACCCAGGAGAGGTTTGACCCAGGGCTCTAGAGTGCGACCAATTTGGTCGCACGTGCAACCTAATTTCTCAATGGTGCGACTAAAAAAAAAAAAAAAATCAAAAGGTTGCACCGGTGCGACCAGCCGTTCGAGGGGGGAAAAAAACGAAACTCCGTGACTCTTAAAGTCTCCCTGATGTTCAACAACAGACACACATTAGGCCCATATCGTGGTCTAAACCAATCAGAGATAGTGAAGGGCGGATCCTGCCCCCCCTCTGATTGGCCGTGGTCCAGATATTCCTGTACTTATGTGTATGTTTGAAAATGCATGTGATGCAGTCAGACAGAGAGAGGTGAGTAGCCCATCAGGTAAACAGTGGATGTAGCCGCGGA
>JAODKF010000103.1:8270205-8286316 GCA_026779585.1 Mormyrus proboscirostris
CACACACACACACACACACACACACACACACACACACACACACACACACACACACACACACACACACACACACCCCTCTGGTTTTCCCCATCAAAATAACTGTCGCAGATGGAAAACAGTGCACTACTGTAAGTAGTCTTGTTTTCACAAAAACTGTCATGACTATTGCTTGCGTCACCATGACCACTGGAGATTAATTATCTTTCAGATGAGTAAATGCTTAATGCCCACTTTCTGAAAATCAAAATCTTCTGCCCAACTGCATTGGGAGAAGGAAGGAAGGAAGGAAGGAAGGAAGAGACATGGCTGATCACATCAGGAAGGTTGGGCTGGTGTCTGTGGTTTCTAATGTCGAACATATAACACAAGGCTACAGTCCAGTAAGGCGTAGAGAGGCCACTGGTTCAAGCAGCAGGTCTCAATCAGCCTGCTGACACCATGAGAGCTTCTCATCAACAAAAGCCACCTGATCTACAGTTCCACGATGGAAGCCAGGCTGAGTGCAGCGACTGGAGGGATGAAAAGGTATCTAGCTCACAATGTCAGGTGGCTCTTACTGACAGCCCGCGTCCTACGGGTCGGTGATGAGGCATGACTCAACATCCTTTATCATGGCTTCTCGTCCCCATTTCAGGAAACAGAAGCTGAGTCCAAGTGAAGTGGAGCCAAGGGGAGGGCTGACGGTCACAGGAAAACGAGCTTCTCATCGCGTATGTACGGCCAAGCTTCCTCGCACCCCACGCCCCCGCCTCCACACCAGCCGCTGGCCTCCGGCGGGGGCTGCACCTGCACCTCCACACACCAGACCAGAGTTCTCTTCCCATTCGTCAGCCCGCCTCAGGCAACCAGGCTGCCCTGTGCCAGCAAAGTGTTTTTTACCCTCATGTTTAAGCCATGCGCCTCCCTCAGGGATCCTGAAGCAGCAAGAATGCATCCTCCAATGCCGCAATCATAGCTGCACAAACTTCCCACCGCCAAAATTTATGACCAACTGCCCAAACCCAGATGATTCTGCATGTAAACCATGGGTGTAACACTTTGTGTCTGTGAGTAACATGAAGAGATCCAAAAATCTAGCTTGGGTCAACAGAGCCACAATGGAGTTCGCCGGATGAGGAGAGTACCACCGGTTGGTCTGGAGGAAGCCCAGCCTGTTTCCTCAGGTTGTTTGGTACTTCTCCAATCATTGCTCCATTAGGACACCTTGAATCCTTCCTGGAATGTAGCCACCAGAGTCAGGACCATTCAATAAAAGCCTCCAAGTGTTTGAGGGAGCTAGAAAGCTATGGTAAATTCTGGAGTCCACAATGCAGAGTAAAGGTTCACTGATGTTTAGATCTGGTGACTGGAGAGCCCATGGAAGGTGATGGCTTCATAATACTGATTTATACACAGGGATGTGCATAACTGGTACGCAATTACGTATTCGCCATATATGGAAAAGCGTATTTTATGTGCATATGACAAATTACTGCATTTTAAAGTAGTACAAATTTGCCACATAAAAGGTTAAAATGCAAGGTAATTTCTTCCCATAACAGCGCAAATACACATAAAATACGTACGCATTTATGCTGCTACAAGAAATTGCCACATGTATCGCTTTACAATGAACGCATACTTGCGTACCAGTTATGTGCACCTGTCTAAATCACTCCAAAACAGTGAGCTCAGAAATAAATGCACAAAATAACACATTTCTCTAGTTTTTGTCCTATAAATGAACCTGAAGTACTGGGAAGAAAATACTAATAGGATCAAGCTGGGTTATGAAAGTGTTGTGAAACGGAGTGGTACAAATTAGGCACCACCGTAAAATTTGCCATGAAGTGTAATGCTGCGTATGTGCAGACGTGTGAGGCACAAATAGGGTGGGTGGTATGCATCGGATCAGAAGCACAAAGAGATGATGTCACTGAATGAACGTCAGTCAAACATTAAACGGCAGAAAACGATGTAGAAATTGATATGACAGTTCCGTCTCATCCAGTTTGGAATACAGAGGATTCTAAAGATTATGCAGGAAAAAAAATAATCGCGGTCAGTTCAAATAATCACAATCAGGCGACTGTAATAATAGTGACAGGCCTACTGCTGCCTCATGTTACACTGAAAAAATCATATTAAACTGCTGATTATCTCTTTCATAAATCATTCAGACTAATAATTGGCTTTCAAATTTTACACGACCCACCTTCATACATGCATTTCTACTTATGATTAATCTTCAAAATCATGCGCGTTTCAGATTTCATTTCTAACATTTTGTCCACACCCGGTGGGTACTACACCAGAAAAGGATTGCGTGACATCATCTGTGAGACTCTCGATGATCATGGGCCCATCAACAGGATTTCAAAGACAGATGCAAGAAAAACAAAGTAAAGCCTTAGATTTGCTTCCAAGTTCTGGCATATGAAGCTCATTACTCTTCATTATGGTTTCTACAAGAAGAAAAGTGTGGCTAATCCAGAGGCACGTTCTTCAAGGTGCACATGCCCACACAACCCAGCTAATGAACTGCCAAGCAACTAGCTAGCCCATTGCAGTCATCCAGGGCTCCACAAAAAGAAGCCAGAGGTGGGGCAAAAATTAGGGTCGTTGGTAACCGAAGCAGACAGCTTTCAGCGTGTAGAAATAATTATAAATTCAAGGAAGAACTCTACAGAATCAGTCCATAAAAACAAGGTCAATAGAAAGCTTATGTATTCCTGTTATTGCGTCAGTATCAAGTAAATGTCACAACAAATGGTTTTGAACACATGGCTCAGCTTAAAAAAAACATTAGCATATGCTGACCAAGTGTCCCAGATACCGTAAAATTAGTGTCTGATACGTCACTCGATGTAGTTAACGGCCAACAACAGTACTTACACAAGGTATCAGGTGACATAACTAATAACAAATGTTCAGCCAGGCCACAGGCTTTGTGGAGCTAATTTTACCAATAATAGGTCATGTGCGGTATTCCAAAAAGTCACGAGGTGTGGGAAACAAAACCACTCATATTATATATATATATATATATATATATAGAAAAAAAAAAAAAAAAAAAAAAAAAAAAAAAGCTATGATCGCATGAACAAATTCCAAAAAATTAAAATTTACTCTCAGGGTGAAATTGGACAATTTTACTGTATCAGTTCCTTAATACAATACTGTGCATAGCAGTCACACATGCAGAGACACTTTGCTGAAAGGTTGCCGTTTTCTCTGAACAATACAGACTTAATGAGTCTCATCTTGGCCCAAACAGATTAACAGGGTATTTAGACCACCCACCCACACAAACGCACTTTAGTGCAACTGTGAACTTTACGACAGGGAGGCATCAATTGGCACATTTCAGTATATATAGGGAATCTGAGAAGCAAGACACACACACTAAAACAATCCATTTGCCTGATAAGGACTGCTGAAAAGCACTACTACCACATCTGCGGCAAGACAGAAGACAGCTGAAGGATTTGAAGTTTAAAAAGAGCAATCATGATTTAATTAATGGCGACAGGATGGAGCCACGAATAGCTTCCTCACAGCAGAAGCAGCTCAGCCATGCAGCGGAACACTAAGGGTACGGTTTAACGGAAACGAGATGAAGGCGCCCCTGGGACAGGCTGAAACACTGCTGCATAACTGGATACATCCCCGTTACTTTGGAATAAGACTTAATACCGGTTAAGCTTCTCTTATGCTGCTGGCGACCTGCTTGCCAGGTGTATCCAATATCGGGGAGATGAGAGAAACCGGTACGTTTGAGAACATTCAGCTCTACTGCTGTTTGTCAACATCTATTTCTGTTCAGCAATTTATTAGTGAAGGTATATATCAGTGGGAACGCAAGGAATAAGCTGCGTTTCGCTTTTTCAAAGTTTTTTTTTTTTTTAATATAATACATAGACACACCAACAATGACTTGCATTCATGTAGGGATCTAGGGTATCATCGAGAGGTCATAGCATCCCGCGGATGAGCATTACACCTCTGTCAAAAAAGTCTGGCTGCTGGCCTGGGAGAGGAGTCGTCTTGGCGATGCCTCCCCGCTCCGCTAAGACCTAACGGAGCTGCCTCTCAGCACCACGTAGCTTGTCTCGACCGGCACGTCGGTGTCCCATTTAAAGCCCCGGGCCAGCAGAGTCTGAGAATGGCCAGGAAGCAAAGCATCTGCACTACAAAAAGCCTAATGAAATCATCAGCAGATGGAGTAAAGGAAAAGACCGGGCAACACGCCTCTTGAGAGGGCACACACTCCCACATGGCCACAGCTAAAGGGATTACACGTCCCATCTCGCCTCGTGACCGCGTCAGCCTTGCCGGGCCCGACGACGGCTAAGTGCACAGCGGCAGGCCGGCGACTCGATGAAAAGAGCAGAGCCTACAGAACGACAACCCCGAAGTATGTATGACCTCCTTACAAACTCTCTCTCACAGCACTTCGTCCATTATCCAGACTTAGAGACACCATACTACTGGTTTGGGATCATCAAGAATGCATTAACTAAGCCCTGTGCACCACCCTCACCCTTTGTTAATCCACGGAGGGATGCAATTTGAGGCATTTGAGGCTTTTTCGGATTCGGAGGAGGGATGGGAGGGGCACTGCTCTGGGGCTCGGCCGGCTCAGGAGATGAGACGGAGATCACACGTGTCGCTGCTAAGAGCCGGAAACCTCATCGGCTGGCGCCGACTGGCAGCAGGTCCCAAGCAGCGGACGGGCTGTTTATCTCCTCTCCGGGACGCCGCTGTGCTGCCGATTCCCGGCGGCTCAGCCGCCATCTGCCATGACCCGAATGAGGAGAGTCGGCTGTGGAACATTGGCTGGAATAGAAAGGGAGGTGAGAGGGGGGGGAGGCTTCGAAGACCTTAGCGTCAGTGATTAGGGCGGAAAAAAAGGCCATTTCCCCAGTCAGTCATTTGCCAATTAGGGGACAAATGAGAATTTAATTTATCACTGCAGAAAAGGGACCATTTCTATTCGCCCTGCTGAAGCTTTAGACAGATGCCCAAAACCAGTGTTCCTTTGAGTCTCAGTGGAGGGCATTAAGGACGTGCAGCCAGCTGAGACCGGACACGTGCTGGGTTATTATTCAGACTTAGTACCTAGCAGAGACATTCCAAAAAGTGAATCGTTGAGTTCAGTACCATCAGATAACAATATGAAGGCATGAGATTTATTTCTGAACTCATAAAATCAGCACCACTTCAGTGCCAATGCAAAATAAGAGGATATGGCTTCAGCTTGACCTCAAATGACATGAGGTCGTCTTTCAAATGCCGCCCACGGACCACGGCCTGCTCCAGACCCCAGCCTCTGCATCCTTCTTAACCGTGCTCCTGATCTTGATAACTGTGCTGCTAACACCTGACCCACTGAGCTTGTCCATATTTTCCTTATGTTCTTAGCATAACGTCATGGTTTCTTGACTGCCTTGCTGCTTGATGATTGTTATGCTCTGCAGCCCTAAATGTCTAGGCCAGGATTAAGTTAGACAGTGTGGTTTCCCCAGCATTTTACAGATGGCTGGATGTGGCCTGCTGAGGATCACGATTTACTAGGACACCAGAGAAGCTCACTGGTAAAATAATACCTCGCTTTCCAACCTCCACTGCATTGACATTACGCACAGAGCACCCCTGTCGGAATTCCAGGGTGGGGTGCATGCAAATATCCATGGATTTTCCTGCTTATTGTTTAAGGTCCAAAATGGCTATTAAAAAAAATGCTGCATTCTATTTTTTATTTAATGGTCATTCAAGTACCAACAATTACATAAATGCAATACATTATATTTCATTTTATTTAGTAGAGCAATTGTGGGTCAAGGGCCTCACTCAAGGGCCCAACGATGACGTCACTGTACCGACCCTAGGATTCAAACCAGCAAGCTTTATTTTCCAACCAGCCTTTATTTTCACATAGCAGAAAGCCAAGTCATTAAACAACACAAAACCAAATTAAGATGGATAGCAAATGATCAGAACTAGTGTTAAACATCTGCCTGAATGACAAGCCACTTTCATTTTGCGAGGAGCTGCTCGTAAGCCGCACAGCAGCACGGTGAGGATAAAAGCTGGCTGGCCGCGTAATGGACTCGCATCGCTTTATCAGTCAGAGCGCACCACCAGCCGAACGGAGCACGTCAGCCGCACCATGCAGACACACCATTCCCCTCCCAGCCGGCACAGGAGCCACTGATCTTACTGGAAGCACATTTAGAGCTTACCAATTCAATGGCTGGGAGGGTGGGGGTTGGGAGAAGGGCTTCTAAAGGACTGCTACGCTTTAAAAACCGCCCTCCCTCCTGTGGGGACCCGGCGGGTCACAGATCAGGCAGAGATGAGCCTGGTTCTGGGGGTTAAAATGGCAACAGAAAAGAAAATAACTTCTGCTAAAGATCCAAAGGAACTTAAGATACAGCGAAGTAGCAGTTCACTTTGTAAAAGATCCCCTAGAATGACATGCATTACATTACACACCCCCTCCCAACAACAGCAACTTCCCCAGAGTAAAATGGTGAAAACAAAGGGAGAGGATTTTTCTTTTTTTAATTTCAACAGCTGTACTGTTCTCAGCACCAAGGCCATAGGCGTGCGCGTGTGTGTGTGTGTGTGTCCATAACAGCACCGAGCTGTTATAACCAAGAACCTAAAAGCATTCTCTGAGAGCAGTGTGGAAACAGCAGGACTCTCATAAAGCTCCTGAATGTGCCCCGGAGCCAAACCCCTGGGGGGGGGGCAAGATTTAAATTTCTGCAATGTTTAAGAAGCCATGAAACAGATTTTAGCACAGAATTACAGGTCAGGCCCCACATTTCCACAGACAGACAAACACACAGCTCAAAAACTCGTTTACAACTGGTATCGGCCTTGATATTTTTCTTTTAAAACAAAGTCTGGAGTTGAATAAAAGGGAAAATTACTGGTTGGCGCTGCATGGTTGGTGGACAGAGATTTATAGTCATGGCAAAAGGGGCCACAGGCACACACTGTACCCCAGGGGGAGGCGCGGGCCTCCGGGCGCCCGGCACACCATTGTCCACTAATGACCATGGAGGCTGCCTACACGCGGACCGGTGCTCGGGGGCCCATCACTGGGCAAAAATGACCTCATTCCTCGAGTACGTGTCGAGACAGGGGGGTGGGTTGGTGGCAGTGCTGGGGGAAGGTTGACCTACCCTGTATGATCTGAATGTGGAAATGGTTGCCTCACATCGCCGACCACTCAGTCACATGGCGCCTTCTAGCCAATGAGGAGGAACAGAGCAGGGCTATCATTACTCACATTTAGCACACTGTTATAGAGGCCAGCAAAAGGGAGGAAAAGCCCCCACAAACAAGGGGAGGAACTCCCGGCCTACACTGAATCACTTCAGATCCCCACATTTCACAGCCAGCCCTGCAGTAAATCTCTCAAGGCAGGAACTGGGGGGCTCCTTTTGGGGTGGGCTGGCGGGGGGGACTGTCAGTTTCCGGACAAGTTCCCTCCCAGACAAAACGCTTACATAGCCCCCACCCTCCCACCTCCCCGCTTCCGGTAGCCGTACAGGCAGCAGAGCGCCCTGCTGAGGCGGCTGGCAAGGCCTCTCGAGAAGCCAGCATCACGACCGTCTCAAGTTATAATGGATCAACTCTACGAGGATCCCCGAGAAGAAACAGAGAGAGGGGGAGAGGAGATGCAGGACGGAGAGCCAGACACCCATCAGCGACAGGGCTGGCCGACAAACACTCGATCTTTCTTTTAGCTTTAGAATCGCAGCAGATAAGCCAGCATGACTGACAGCGTGTCGTATATACTGCCTCCCTGCTAAAACACACCCTCAGCTTCTGTATTTGCTTCAGGATGCCCTTAAAAAGGTTCATTTGGAAAAGCAGAGCACGCTGCAGGCATTTGAGAGAGATCAGGGGTAGTGAAACAGCCATGTTTAATCTGAACCACAGTTTTAAGAGATAGTAAAATGTCAGGCTAATATTATCTTAAAGCACATAAATGACCCACTTATTCACGCACCTCATTTAAAGGCTAAGTATTATTAAATCTTGTTAAATAAAGTCGTCATTACAGAGGTGCAGATCATCAGGCACCAAATGCACCCATAAACAAGTTAGTCACTGAGGCAGCAGTTTGTGGTTACTGTTCTTGGTAAACTGGCCAAATCGGACCAGTCACAGGGAAACACAATCTCACAGGGATGGACAAGAAAACCCCAGATCCTCAAAGGAATCTCATGGGCTGTGACTGGCAAGCAGACTGGGTCGGCCTCAGTCTCTGGAGTAAGCAGCTTCAGATTCAGATGGGAAAACTAGCCGACCGGCAGCAACAGCAAAATAATGCAAACAAATGATGTCTTCACCTAAATGAGTTGAACCAGGAAGGCTTGTCCTTAGGGTTCCTTAACTAGCTTCTAGAACAAAGGCTGATCTCCTGCCCAATAAATACAGGGTATCCACATAAAGAGTCCTAAGCAACTACATCATAAGGGTCTTCGAGAGCTGAGCTTCAGGTTCATAGCTCACTCATAATAATTCTTCCGGGGGGGTCAGAGTACAGACCCCCAGATCTCTTGGGTGGGGGGGGGACCACACACTCAAAGCACCCTTTGCTCATTCCCTCACCTTCCACAGACAACGCCCCTTTCACAACACTGCTGATGGATTAATCTCTCTCAAAAGCAAGAATACTCGCCATTCCTTGGCAGCAGCGGTAGCATCGATCAGGCCCCTCTCTCCTCCCATGACGTCAAGACGGACCACGTTTCTCAGAGCCAGTAAAAGGATCTCCGCTTCCCCCCGCCCTCTACAGGAGTGGATGCCTTAATAAGGCGCCGAAGGTGAAATTGGACATGACAGACTAGAGGGAGTTTTGGGTTTGCGAATCAGGCTCGGTCTGGCCTTCTGTCAGCATCTCTGGCATTCATCTGGGGAGCACCCGGCATTCTTAACGAGCTTGGCTTTGCATGCCGCCATCCTCATCCTGCTACCTGTGAATAATGATGAAGACAGTTTGTTTTTCCCACGCCACACGTGTGCCGTATGCCAGGGCCCAGCTTAGCAGGCAGCCCGCTCCTCCTCTTACCAACAAAAGCCCATTATCAAAGCTTCCCGTTTCTGCAAGGCCCACGATGCCAACAGCTCACTTTATCACTTATCGAAAACACAAGATCCCACAGGATCTCCTTGAGGTGCCATTTCATACACAGCAAATTCAACGTTTGTTTTTGGCCTGAATTGTATCAGAGGCAATTGCAATATACCCCTTCATTCATTCAGTGCCACATCTTTTATATAACAAGCTATACACAGATACCCCACACTGGTGGCCGAGTTACTCCACCTCAGCTATTGAGCATTTAAGCATCACAGCAGAACTATCCAGCAGTAAAAGATCCTGAAAGCTCTGCTCCACTGAAACACCATAAACATTAAAAATTCTCATATGCTACAAAGCATCATGAAATAGGGGGCAGGGTCCCGTTCCCTTGGCCTCAGTTTATAGGTCATGATGCTGTGTTTTTTCAGTGCATGTGAAAATCCCAGATGGGAAAACTAGCCGACCGGCAGCAACAGCGAAACAATGCAAACAAATGATGTCTTCACCTAAACGAGTTGAACCAGGAAGGCTTGTCCTTAGGGACACTGCTCTCCCCGGGCAGGACATACACAGGACCGCATTAAACCGCTTCAGTCAGGTGACCGGCAAGATAACATGTGCTGCTGATAAGCCGGAGCTCTGCACTACTGTCAGACGCCAATTTATACCCTTGTGTTTATTCATCTGTCAATATGATGGAAATGTTTTTGATTCCATTTTCAAAACATGGCTTTATTTTGGTCTCCCATCACCAGTACTCAAGGTGACATACTGTCAACAGAACTTTACTGAAAAGCATTGAACAGTATCCATGAATTTCATGAACTTTATAACTGTAAACCACAGATATCCAATTCCCAACATTAAGAGAGCCATAAATTGTAACAAAAAAAAAAAAAAAGCAGCTGTAGTTAATGTTTATACACTGAAACACACTCACTTCCAAGGTTTTATACAGATTTCCTGAATGTGGTGTGCTGCCGAAACCAAGTACAATATCAGCTACCATCTCAAAACTAAATTCTTGTTTCCAACTAGAGAAAAAAAAAATAAATATTCCTCCCCCCATCAGAATTCAACTCTTAGCTCAGGAAGGAAAGGCAGACGTCACATTTATGCCAGAGAAGAATTTTAAACCTGCAATACCAGTGCCAGTGACCCCAGCCTGATTTTGAGATGTTACAGAAAGATATCAGTGGAAAAAGAGATGCATTAATAGGCAATAAATCAAACTGCTCCGCCAAGCCCGGTTTCATATCACAGGTATCATTTGCGTAACACATCGGGGCAGCTCTAAATCATGGTATCTTGACAGCCTAATATTTTAACAAGCAGGGGATATTCCTGCTGCTGCTTCAATGTGACACTTCACCCATAATGCAACCATTCACACAAGCAAAAGGAACAACGACAATGGGCTGTTAGTGTTAACCATGACATCTCAGGAGGACAAATGACTACGATGATCTTTTGGATGTTCAGAACCAGGAATTGCAAGTAATAATTAAATGCTTTAAGACAACATATTTTCACTTTATTTCAAAAAGGTGGAAGTCACTCTTGTCAAAGTGTGACCTGAGATGAAGTTTTAGCACCCCCCATAGTCCTCCCAGTGTCTCCCATGAATATTCCAACCTGATATGAATATCCCAACCTGATTTAATGACCAACATCACTAACAAAGCAGACAATACTAATTTAAGCCTGACCCGCCACATGCAGGGTCCACATGAACCCCATTGACACACAACAGCTGCGCTCCTGGGGTTGGCTTGACAATGGAGAGAAAGAAAGAAAAGAATAGACATTCAGGTAAACACACGAGGGAGAGGAAAACCAGACGCAAACCTACCTTGGAGCATGCATCTGTAGGCAGACTCTGAGATGGCGTAGATGTGGGGGGGCATCTCATGCCGCTTTTTGCCCCTGTACATCTCGATAATGTTCTCGGAGTAGATGGGCAGGTTTTTGTAAGGGTTTATGACCACGCAGAAGAGGCCAGAGTAGGTCTGGAAGAGAAAGAGAGTGACAAGCAGCCCCAGTCACTAATGATCCCAAACAAATAAAATACATGAACTAAGCTGCTCTTCTTTCATGATTTATTATTCAACAAAATCCCTCCCAATCATAGTATTACCTACGCATGAAGGCAGAGAAACACACACACAGTTCACATATAAATCAGACTGGCATCCTTATGATGAGGTTATGCAAATACTGTGACAGATGGTGTACAGAGCATTATACACTGATTATTAAAAGTTCACTTTCCCTGGAGACCATTGTACCCCCTGCAAGGAACAAGACTATTGAGCAACTCTTAGGATAGCGTTGTCTTTCCAGAAGGGGAAATACTCATCTGTAAAATTTAAATTCAAGGGACTTTATTTAATGGATCTAAACAAACTGATTTAGCTGATGAGGTTTAACCAATTGAACCACGGAGTTTAGGCATGTACCAATAAAGCACCCTGCCTCATTCCCCAGATCTGGCCGTGTAAAGCACAGACTGAAAGCATCTGCTGGCAGTAACCACAGAGCCTCATAAACCGCCAACCTCATGGGGAGGGTGAAGATAGCAGAGCAGACAGAGCTGGGGGAGGGGGGGGGGGGGGGAGAGGCAGGCTGTGGGCTAGAGAGACAAGAGACGGGGCCAGGCGGGAGTTATCAAAACGCACCTAACGACGGCTTTGACCTTGGAGGAGTCTCCCATTTAGCCGGAAAAATTTGCGAAGCACTCGTTATCGGAGCCAGGCAGGGCTGGCAGGGGAGAGCCAACACACCCTCTCCAGCACACACACTGAAACGGCTACAGCTCACTGGGAGCCACAAGATCAGGCCGCTCAAGCCCTCGCCGCAAAGTCTCATCTCCCGCAGAACGGCAGCGTGTGGACCGACACTTTTCCTTATCCCTGATCACTGTAGCACAGCTCCTGTTGAACCAAACCAGGAAATGCCAACAGTCCACAGCACAAGAAAGATTACGACCTTAGACGGCACCTATCATCACATCTGACCAGATATGCTGGGAGGGGGCAGGACAAAAAAGAAACACACATGGATAGCCCAATTCAAATTAACTTTGTACATGAATGTTGGTCAGTGATAGGTTAATATGGTACTGTGAAGCCACTCTACTGGTTGAAACACTGCAATAGGGAGGAGCCAAGTGAAAGGTCTAATCATTGCCCCTTGAGTGGGTTATGCGGGAGACCACTAGTTCTGGTTCCAAGCTCAGGCTGGTGGGAGGGTAGGGTGGGGGTGGTGTCAAAGGGGTAACCTAACCCAGTAACTTATGTGAAGCAATAACAGTTGGAGTTTTTTTTGCGGGGGGGGGGCTGTAAAGACTCCACAAAGAGAGTCAAGACCTTCAATCATAGCCTGAAGGAACAACAAGCTACAATTCTGGCTTGTGCTCCAGGACTTGCAAAGCGAGAACTACCCCCTGCTGTAGAAGTGAGCACAGGAGAATGGAATTTAAGATGGAGAGCCACAGCACAGACACGGCGGCTTCTCACTCTCAGGAATGACTTACTGTGGTCATAGTTACTTTTTCATTTTTCCCCCCCAGCAAACACTTATCCAAAGTGATGTACATTTTTCAGCATGTGGGGTGGGCACCTGAGGGTTAAGGGCCTTGCTCAGAGGCCCTGTAGTGACGTGAGGCAACCGACTGGGATTTGAACTGGTGACCTTCTGATCATAGGCACAGCCTCCTAACCTGATGCGCCACACTCCACCCCAGGGGCAAAAAATAAAAACAAAACCAAAAAAAAAAAAAAGCAGCCACGGTTACACATCCACTAAAGCTCCCTCTTCCCAAAAGACCCCGAACATGATGAAATGAGACAGATCAGCAGACGACTGGCTCGCCACACAGACCCCCAACGGCATGGAATGCACTCTGAGCTGGCCGGCAGCCAATGGCGACTCCCATCTGCAAAGGCCGCCACAGGGGGGCTGTTGTCCCGTACCCTGTCTGGACGACCCGGGGAGCGCCCCCAGTGTCAGCTCTGCGGGCGCGACACGGATGTCGCGGGTCACGGTGGCTTTCCGGCGAGTCTCCGCCTCCCCTTCTGCCACCAACCCCAAGGAACTCGGACCATTAGATTACAGGCTCAGAGAGGCCCCCGGGGAAGCTGCCAGGTAGGAGAGCGGCCTCACTGGAGTGGCGTCTCTAAGTGAGCGGCCGCTGTTAATGATGAGGCTCCGTGGCATCCCAGCTCAACATCAACACCAGTTAGTCCCACCCACCACTGCGTGGAGCAGGCATCCCGCTCCCTTTCTATCCTGGAAAAACTACATTGACGGCCTGGAAAAAGCCACGGCCCCTGCAATTCAAATTCCATTCAGCAGCTAATTACGAATTGACCCCACCCTAGTATAAATACGACTTGCCGCAGCGTGGCCCGGATACGGAGAGCGGGCTGCCAATGTCGCGAGAATGGCTCCAGCGTCAAGCTGTTCCGGCTGCGGCCTACAGCGGGCCCCCGTCCCACAAGTCTTTCAAACAAAGAACCTTACACCTCTCCGCCATGCTTCACCCTGTGAGGGAATCCCTCTGACATCCTCTGATGACGGGATTCCGCATTCAGCCAAAGCCCGATGACGGCAGGTCGGAAAGACGACAGCATGTGTCCGGGGTGGGAACAGCCACGCTCCGGCGAAATGAGACCCGCGAGTCGGCATGGAATATGCACGCCTGCTCCTGGAGGGCGGGGGCAGTCAGGAATGCAGCAGCTGAAACACACGCCCTCCCGCCTGTCCCGTGTCATCACTGGGATTTGGGATCCTGCTCATAGCACTACACTGGAAATGCAGTTCCCTGCCATTCAGAAAGCACCCGCCTTTCAGATCACTGTTAAAGGTCAGCTGCACCAATCAGCTCAGGCCCTTGACCCTGATCTCCCAGCAACACCCTCACTTTTTACACATTAGTACCAGTCTTGCTTTTTCTCCGCAGACAAATATTCTGAAGTGCAACCCAGGAACTTGTGAAGTTCTCTGAGGAAAGAGTGAAAAAATAAGGAAGAGTCTCCTATCCAGCACAAAGAATCAGGCAACCTTCTACTATTAATAAAGTGGAATTTACATTAATGGTCTGATTTTCCCACACACCATTTTAAATGTTAAACCTAGCTTCGTCTCATCGAGCTCCACCAATAAGCAGTGATTTCCAGTAACAGACTGCAAGGTCATGGTTATAGAGTGATGCGGCCAGCTGCCTGAGCTGCGCAGCAGATGTCAGCCATGAAGGCCAGTTTGCTGCGGGGCTTCACAACCAGGTGAGGGAGGATAGTGGCGTGGAATCCTGACAGAGGGCAGGTCAAGCAGGTAAACAGGTCAAGGGGGAGGTGGCACAAAACAGGAAATGGTAGCTAGCTGGGAGGGGCAATATAATCGGAGCAGGTACCACTCAGCCTCAGTTTAAGTGTGTCAAGCTACATTCATTTTTGCCCAAAATCACAAACTCAGACCACACCTGAAGTATTCTGAAGTGCCGTATGTGGTCTTTTATGAATAACAATACTCTGCAATTAAACCGCAGTCCATTCTGTCATAAATTACCTTATCAACCACTATCATCTTTAAAACAAAATACGAGTTAGAAACAGAGGCCAGTTCGACCCCTCTGCCAAGTTCATATTAACAGTCATTCCAGTTTGTATTTAGAGGAGTCTGCGCTGGAGCCACGGCGGAACCATGACAACGCTGTACTTAGAGAGAAAAGCAAAGAGCAAAATCATACAGAGCAGAGCAATAAAGCCTAGCAGAGCGGAAAAATTCAATGGTTTCCAACGGTCACCCCATCTCATCATGAGAATATGCCAAAGAGATGAAGACTTTCGGGGGGCGGGTTTAAATATAAGCACATAAAATCGGTGCGTTATATCAGGCATGTCCAGAAGAATATTACGGGAGATAAAACTCTCCAAAGGCTCAAAAAAGTTTGCCTACTCCTAACTACCCAGAAAGAGCTTTAACTTCCCGTGAAAGTAGCCCACAGTTATGTTACTTTGATAAATACACCAGCCTTTGATTCTTTTTATGATTCAGGAAACCATTAATGAGTTTGAGCATCCGATTTACTGCAAAAACCCAAAGTAACTATGCCAGTATGTGACAAATATCCCTCAACAAAACAAGCCAACATCATCATCCATTCATCTAATTCAGTCTGTGATACCATCAACCTTTCTGCATCTAAACCCTTCCACCACCCTATAAAAGGTATGAATTCCAAGAGAAATATCTGCTTTGACATTGCCCCTCCCTGGGTTAGGGTGGGGGCAGGTACTGGCCTGGTACAGATCCAAAGCTAATCACATCTCCCCTGCTTCCACGCAACCCCACATCAGCCAGACTTGCTGTCTTCACTGGGAAACAAATAGGTTCCCACAACCGTCATAAGCACAGACAAACATTTCTTTGGCTTTTAACTCCCATCAAGCATAAATAGGTGTTTAAATAGATCACATGGGGAAGGGGACATACTCGGGTGACCAAGTCATTCAGCCTAAAATGGCATCAGGCCCAAAGCCTAAAAGCATGACCCAGTCAGGGACAGCCTTGTCACAAAGTGGCAGCCAGCCCATGACTCAGCGCGGTTTAACAGCCAGGTCTCTCAAAGAGGCGTGATGCTGCAGGGGGGCCAAGTGGCGACACCAAAGTCCAGGGCTGGGCGTCCCACACCACACTGGGGGCAGGACGTTACGAGCCACAGCATCACACCCTGCTGCTCCAACAGACCCCTACCCCCACACCCCCCCCCCATTAATTTCATTTAAATTAATTAACAATTAAGAAATGCGCAGAGCATGGGAGATCTCACAGCTCCAACCAAAAGTATTTTTATAGGGGGTGAGAAAGTAAAATCTGGAAAACCATTTACAGTCACATTAAAAAGTTAGGATTACATCAGGACTTTGCTTTTTAAATGTCTAACAGCTTCACCAACTAAAACAGTAAATGCCTCATGATTCAAGGCTCAAGCTTGACAGTCCCATATCCTGCCAAAGGGGG
>JAODKF010000103.1:8288013-8308013 GCA_026779585.1 Mormyrus proboscirostris
GAAACCTGAGCCCCGCTGTATTTTCATATATGGCAAAAATCCAAATACGCCACCCCCCCCCTCCATGCCACCCCCTGGGTATATTCCAACAGTATTAGAACATTTGATTGCTTCACTACAGCACATAAAATTGTCTAATGGGTTAATTATTTGCTTGGTGGGCACTTTCATTCAGTGCAAACTTCAGCAGATACCACTGTACCTTTCTTTTTTATTCCTGGCCAGTTGCGTGGACGGTGGTTTAGACCGACGCAGCCTGGTTATAGGCAGTCTGAACCGTACGTGGCAACTGCTCACCATCCTACACAGAGGGTGGGTGGTTTGTTGTGATAGAGCATAGTTTAATTATGATTCCTGGGCAGATCTGTCGGATTTTCAGGATTCCTCTCAAGATTAGATTTGGGGGGGGATCCAAGTCCCCGCCCCATTTCCCCATAAGCCTGACAGTGCTCTGGGGAGTTCCGCAATCAGTTCAGGTAGTCCATCACACCCATCAATGAATCAACTGAAGGTTCATTAAGCTGGCATATTAGTTAATGACACCAATTTAAAGGGGAAAATCTCAGGCCATTTTAAGAAGGCTGTGCACATGCACACAGCTCAGCAAGGCTGAAATCTTCATCAGCACAAACCTCATTAGACCATTTCATAATCAAACACAAACTACCACGTTATTTCTAGTGGTTCAGGGAGGTATATTACACATAAGCAACCTTGTAAACGCAGCATGAAATGTTTTGACAGAAGCATTCACCATTCTGATGCTGAGCGCTCTATTAAGTTTCAGTTACGCTTAAAAAAAAAAAAAAAGTTTTATTCCTCAAACTAACAGCGAATAAATCTAAAACCACATTACAGCTTGACAAAGTACAACGTGTCGTGGTCGGGGTTTTACATATTTCTGACCCATGCGGCGCCTAACACCTGTTCACACTTTGGAGAAGAATCCCAACCAGTAATGTCCGCCCACAGCCGACATAACGGCTGCAAATTAAGTACATTTTTCTCTCTAGTCAGATACAGATTGGAACCTAAAACTGCAATTCTGATTACTAGAGACGGCCTTAAGTATTTCAGCGCGACTATAATGTAACAGCAATCATGATCAATATCAAATTTAGCAGCACCCAGCATGGCGCCAGCGGTTGCTCCCGATCTGACCACCGCGGACCCCGCCAGGGACCCCCATAATCGCATCCCCAGTACCAAACGATGGCCTCCCCCCCCAACGAGGATATAGCCTTTTGGACCTCCTCTCAAAGCTGCGTACATGTGGTGCGGGGAGCTGGACGGGAAAATGGAAATTAACGTCTTAACTCAAAGGTCATCCGTACACACATTTTCAGCGCTGAAGTAAATGTTACCGTCACATGAAAGACGTCTTGCCGAATAATCCATGTGGCTCAATGTCCATTTGAGCAGCTAAAGCGTGAACTGCGGCATCATTTCAAGCTATTCCCCACTTTTTACATTTTTAATTGTACACTATGTGGTCATTCCTCATCGTCTTATTACCACTGGTGTGTCACATTTGCCCTCCTTAAACCACGAGGCATCGGATCTGGAGGGATGTGGGGATTAACCCGTCGTTCCTGGGTTTCTAGACTACCTGAACCGGCACAGCGTTGCTTCAAAAAAACAAAAAAAAAAGTGGGTCGGCGACCTAGACGCGGAGCCGGCAGTGCGGCTTTAAGCAGCGGGCTTGATGCTGGACGGACTCGGTGCGCCCGAGCGACGGGCGCTTATATCATGCCGGCCTCATGAAATTATACCAGCCCAGCCGATGCGGCTATTAGAAAGCCCAAAAGAGCCGCCGATCGCCATCTGCATTTCAGATGATTAGGAATAAAAGGACTGGACGGTCTTGTTCACTCTTCTACCCTAAAAAATAATGCATGCAAGTTATTTATCTAATATTTAACGG
Organism: Mormyrus proboscirostris; assembly: GCA_026779585.1. Taxonomy (NCBI): domain Eukaryota; kingdom Metazoa; phylum Chordata; class Actinopteri; order Osteoglossiformes; family Mormyridae; genus Mormyrus; species Mormyrus proboscirostris. The sequence goes on from JAODKF010000103.1 coordinate 8,289,938, forward strand.
CCTTCATCCTTAAGTCCACCCAGTCACCAATAGACCGTTGCGTTAGTTAGAGACAAAGAGCAGGTCGGGTTTATAAGAGCGCATAAATAAGGTTAAATGTATCGGGAGCTTGTTGTTCCCTCGGGGAAATGATACGGCGGTAAGACTGAGCTAAGTTACGTAGTCACGAGTGCAACGGGGTATGTAGGAGGCTGGAGGTTTCGAGCAAATTCACAGGATGGGGGGGAATTATCCCGAAACACACCAGTCAGTCTGGGGCTCAGGAAATAAATCCCACAAACTAGAGACTACTTTGATTTAATATATTTCAATTCCTGACGCCGAAAAGTTCTAAAAGGCTAAGCGAGCTAGCGGCTGGCTGACGTGCGGTTAGTCCTCCATCGCTGGACGGTCAGTTCAGATAATCCGTCTCCAAGACGAGCATTCCGCTAAAAAAAAAAAAAAAAACGTTAACAAACTCTGGCCGCTTACCTGGCGCAGTCGCTGAGGAAACCCAGTAAACTTCCGAAATTAATAAACCGATATGTCGGTAATGGCTTTTATTCCGCACAGTTCTGGTATAAAAAATCTCGCTCCCGTTCCCCTCTCCAGCCTTTTTCCCCTTTGCACCACAGATAACACCCCCACCGCCAGGCTCCTCAACCGAACCGAGCGTGCGCCGCTTGTTCCCGCCTCTCTATCGGCCCCAAAGTACACGCCCACTCACTAAATCTAAAACACGATTGGTAGTCGGACTTATCAGTCACGACCACGGCCCGCATCTATTGGCGGAAAGAACAATCCCCTCGGAAAACCAGACTGCGATTATCGGCGGCTCGTTCTCCCGTTATGTTCCACCTGCCATTCGCCTGCGGAAAAAAGGACGACAGCCACTGGTCAGCGATGTGTCCGTCACATTTACGGCACACGTTACTTTGTTCCAACGCAGTTCGTTACGCCAGACTGATAATTGTGTGAGAACACGTGCAAAGGCCGCGCAGTGCGGGAGGAGTTTGCAAACAGGGATTCCTGAAATCCGTTAGGTATGTCTATTCACCGGCAAGGTTAAATTTCCGATTTGTACACTCATAAAGGTCAGAGTATTGTGTTCAGTTAAAAAACAATTATCGTATTACAATGCTTAAGACTTTTAAGTACATGTTTATCGTATTGCTGACTTCCCTTTTGTCCGTTTTCACCAGATGACATAATTAATTTAGGTCCTCATTGCTGTATGTACAGCGCCCTCTACTGGGAAGTTGCGTTAGGGCACCGTCCTCACTCTGCGGCGCTGCACCGTTATTTTCCTTGAATTCAACTTCCGATGGTCGTTATGGTCTCTATTACGCCAAGATTAGATAAGCATAGTACTCTGTATCAGATGTTATGCTTATCTAAAGTTATGTTCAACAATGGACTGTAATGTTTGAATGGACTTTAACAACTTTCGATTCATTTAAATAGCGGAAGACTATCAAACCATTAACAGGGAAAAGATAAACATTTTTCCGTCCACAGAGGGCAGTATAGCATCATATAAAGTAACCATGTTAATTCCTAAGTAAAGGAAGATTTTTTTTTGATCTGCTTTTGATGAATATGAGTGTGAACACATTGTTCTAACGACTGGAATCTGAAAATTTACCTCTAAATTTATGAGAGCTCTTGATTCTTGTAATAGATTGCCTTTATGCCGTAAAGACGACATAGTATGCAACATTAAATTATTCTTTTGTTGCTCATTTGCAAATCTCTCTAATGATGCATTACCACATTCGTTTAATTGATTCATTTTGATTTAACCATATAACGACTTAACGACTTAAGTATTTCCAGTTTGCAAAAATATGCTCAAGGACTGTATAGCAGTAGTGCTATTAAAGAACATTTACCACACTTTTGGTTTATGGTGGGCTAACGGAATTTACAGGAATTTTATCCTGTGATCGGATATATAAAAATCAAGATTTTACAATTATGATTAAAGCATTTTTTTTCCTCATTGTAAGGATCCAAGAAAAAATGGTATCATAGCAACCATAATAAGCCAAGAAGCTAAACTTACTATATCTAGTGAAATACAGAATAAATAAACAGAAATGTCTTTTTCATTTCAATAAATTAAACATTCTATATCTGTAACAAAAATCTTGTCCAACGTAGTTGCAATAAACATTTTATAAATGGTCATTTATCCATTTTCAAGCCACTCATTCGGTATCTTACAAGGCAGGGGTGTAACGCCAGGCCAACTGCATGTCTTTGGAGGAATCTAGCACCGTATTCCCAAACCCGGTCCTCGGGGACCTACAGATGGTCTACATTTTTGCTCCCTTCCAGCTCTATTGGGAGCCAGGATGGAGCAAAAAACATGGACTGTCTGTGGGTCCCAAAGGACCGGACTAGGAAACACTGTTGTAGAGGAAACCCATCCAACACGAGATGAGCACACAAACTCCACACACAAATGAGCTTCGAACCCCCAGCCTTGGACACTTGAGCCAGCATGCTGCCTGTGGTACCACCTACCTTCATAATTCATTAAAACGGATACGGTGGACAACAGCATACGAGGTATTAATTATGCAGTCATTACCACCAAACCCTTGTTTCAGGCGCACACACACACACACACGCACGTATATATAAGTCTAATACAAAATTGTGGTAGACTGTGAGTTCCCATTTCCTGTTCCATGGAAATTTACCATAATTTCTACTGCAGAATTGCTGTTTTTATTTGCCTGAAGTGAAAAGTCACAGCTATTTCTGTTATTGTGTGTGTGACAAGGCATGAGCAGGTTCAGTCAGAGTAATTCCTCACATGGCATGCTGAAAAAACGTATCTGATATAGTGACACTTAAGCCTTGATGAAGATTTGACTGTTGCTGCTCAGTGCCAATAGCTCCAGCTATAGCAAGACTATCGGTCGCTATATTCTTTTTCCAGCACAATGCCCCCCCCCAAAAAAGTGGAAAAACGTACACTGTACAGCTGTTTCTCTACACCAGTGTTTCCCAATCCTGTCCTTGGGGACCCACAGCCGGTCCACATTTTCGCTCCCTCTGAGCTCCAAACATGGACTGTCTGTGGGTCCCCACAGACTGGAATGGGAAACACTGCTCTACACCAAATACAGGGAAGGGGCCGCAGTTAGATGTTCCAGTATACGTGACAGAAGGGGTTAAAGGTAGCTTTTTTTTCTGTGGAATGTTCTCTGAACCCACCCCCCTTCCTCTCTCTCGCTCGCTCTATAAGCTGAGGAGTGACGCAGATGAGCGGATGACTCATCAGGTATCGGAGGACAAGACATTTTCACTGCATCGGGCATTGTGAATGCTCTTACGTCACTGACTCTAATGGAGTGTGCCGTTATTACGCCCATACTGTGTGGCTTTGTGAAAATTCAAGGCCACTCGTTCTCACCCACCCTCTTTCCCATGTTAATCTGTTACTCAAGTCCCATCAGCCACATATTAGGACAGGAGGGGACCAACTCTTCTTTAAGTCAGTATTATAACACCTGTGACTGGGACATAGCACGAGATTTATGACCAACAGGAGATTGGTCTGTGTTCCAAAAGTGGTAGTATGGAAGATGGATGAATGGATTATATTTTTCAGGGCGAACGACCAAAATGATTGCCTGCAACAGAATAAATGTTATAATGTACCTTATGGTGCAGGACAGACTCCATTACAGAGTCAGGTCATGCTACATTCCAAAGATTTCCATGGAAGTGGTATGGGCCAAACAGAAAATAGTCAGGTTCTGAAGTGAATATCCATTGTAGAGAAACTGGAACTTATTTTTGGTATGGTGCAGCTGTCTTACAAGCATGTCAAATTACAGCAAGTGTGTTTAATTAGTGCAATCCTTCATGGCCTGGTCAACGTGAGTCACTTGTATATTGGGGAATGATAATCCAGGTTTTGCCGTGCACTTCCTTACCTAATGCTTTAACACCAGCCCAAGGGGCGATTTTCACTGAGCAGCTTCAGGTGAGATGAGACAAAGGCTTTTATACCCCATCACATCACATCTCGTTACATCTCATTTGAGATCAAAGTAGCAGGTTGGTAATTTATCGCTTTCCATTTTCTCTTCTCAGGAAAATTATACTCCCTATATTATTTACGTCATATTTCCATGGTATTCATATTTACATGTTTTTTTTTTTCTCCTTGCGTTAAAAGAATGCTCGCAAATGAGATATCAAATCCAAAATGTTTTCATATAGCCAATCAAAAACAAATGTCACTCTTAGATCTAAGATGGCTTGACTCATATCTATCAGGTAGATCTTTCCAAGTGCTTGGGTGTCAGGGTCATCTCAGGTAACTCCTGGTGTATCCCCAGGTTCAGTCACTGGTCCCTTCCTCCTTTCCCAGTCCACTTCCTATCTAGGTTGAACCATCTGGTCATACAGCTTCTCCTACCACTATTACACAGATGACAGTTAAATTCACCTGATCATCTCTCCACAGGACACCAGAGTTTCTCCTTAGATTTCTGTCTGTCTTGCTGGCATCACAGCCTGGATGAGCTGAACCTCTCACAGACAAAGCTAATCGCTTTCTTGATTCTTTCAATCCTACCATTCGTCGCAAAATCGCCGCACAGTGCGGAGTGTCAATGTTGTCTCCTCAAGGTCATACGAGCAGCTGTTCGTTGCTGACGATAGCGCAGCTCTCTCCCCATCTCGTAGATTTACTTTGTATAACATCAAGAAGATCAGATCATATTTATCAGAATTTACATTTCAACCTCTAGTCCAGACACTTGTCATATCATAACCATATTACAATTTATACTAAGCTGTTACTGACAAGGAAGTCTGCTTGGGCTACAAAACCACTGAAGATGATTTAAAATGTAGCAGCACATCTGAAATTTAATGGACTGAAATGTTTTTTTTTCCTTCATTGCTCCCTGTGATTGCTCACACTGAGTTCATGTCCCTGGCTCTTGCTTTCAGAGCCTTCAGAGGAGCAGCACCTACCTACACGCAGTCACTCATCAGGTCTTACACTCTGCGCTCAGCAAACCAATGCTGCCTGACGAACTCTAGACATTTCTCATGTGTATTCCTCAATGGTGGAGTGAACCATCCATCTATATTTGATCGGCAGAGTATTTTTCAACATTTTAGAAAAGTCATAACGTCTGTCTTTTTTGGGAACATGACAACGGACTCATCTGACTACACTCTCAGAAAAAAAAGGGTAAAGAATTTGTACCTTTGCTTTTCACTGGGGCTGTACCCTCAAGGGTCTGCCAATTGTACCCGTAGCTGTAGGTACCTTTTAAGGTACAGAAGTGGACAATGTACAAGGGTACAGCCCCAGTGACAAGCAAAGGTACACATCTTTACCCTTTTTCTTAGAATGTGCTGACCTAATCTTCGCCTTCATTGACTATACCTTAGGTATAGGCTTTCTGCTACATTGGATGCTCTCATATCTGGCACTTGTCTAGTAGGAAGCCAGTCATCGTGAAATTTTGATTGGACTAGCTTAGCCTGATGTTAGGTTCTACTATGTTCTGTATAGTCCTTGTTCCAATGCCAACATTCTCTTGTTGCTGGTCATTCATTGCAGGCTCAGCCTAGAAGCACTTTATATCTCCTTGACAGCCGCTGAGCTGTATGCTTGTAACATATTATCTGCCTCGCTTTGCACGTCACTTTGGAGAACAGCATCAACTAAATAAATCAATGTAATTGTCTCTCTGGTGTCAACTCATAATGGTCTATGCTGGTGTTTCCCAATCCGGTCCTAGGGGATCCACAGACAGTCCGTGTTTTTAGATGTGGACTGTCTGGCAGGGAGTTTGGAGGGAGCAAAAATGTGGACCGGCTCTGGGGTCTCTGAGGACTGGATTAGGAAATGCTGGTGTGTAGCTCTTCCTATTCAGATCCTCAGAGACACCATCAGAGTACAGTCCACATTTCAGGGCAGAGTGACAATAGGGGGGACGTGACATTCATTTTAATATTTTCTCCACTTTCAACACTGGTTCTGGATTGACTCAAATAGGCTATGAAGTGCGATACAAAAGAATCTGCTAATGGTTTTGTAGTTAAGAAGCTAAAAGTCATGAACCGAAGAATCAGCCTTATATCCTTAAAGACAGATAAATCAATTGGCTCTACAAAACTACTATGGATTTTTTTTACTGCCAGAGTATTCCACTGGGACAAATACTATCAGCTCTGGTATTTCATTATCACAGAGGTACTTTTTCCCCCTTGATTACAGCTCTGTTCCTCTCCTTCTTTCTCTGTTGTTCTCAGACAGGTGACTCACCATAGAGATTTGTCCCGGCTGACTTTCCATCAGCAGCCCAGCAGACGTGCCTTTGGCTTTCTCCTCTTCACTGCTGGCACGTTCCAATCCTATCGCCCCTAACGAGGGGCAAGAGCACGTCACGCTCGCCTGCTCTCACTGCTGGAGAAGCAAGAGCAAAGAACTCATTTCAGAGAATGTAGCTTAATTCGGAGAACCGGTCGCCACCAGGCCAGCCTGAGCTCACGCCTGCTGGTAGATGACTCAGATCGTTTATGTGACTGACAGATCCCTGTGGTCTTATTATAATCTGAGGTACAGATGCGGCAAAGTTTTTCAAATTGCAGTGAATATTATTCAAGCTTGTGTTTCACCCTCCATGACTGCAGAACCCAGGTGTTCATCTGAGCTTCCTGACCAGATGCATACTGAAGCATAGTCACATCTCTGGGGCTCCTGATAGCCACAGTGAACCCACATGCTGAAAACTGTTGTATTTTTCTTGACAGCAAATGGCAGATGTAACATCTCAACAGTGATAAGGACATTGGCAGATACTCCAGAGACCATTTCCAGCTGATTATTTTTATTCTGGCAGAATTTGCTACCTTGTTTGTACCTTCTTTGTCTCTTTAAGATCCTTTTTATTTGAGGTATTTATGAGACAGAACACAGAGACCAACACTACAAGTAAATAACTATCATAGTTAAAAAGATGGTGTTGAGTTACATGTTTCTGAAGGCTAATAAAGGACGGTAGAGTCACAGAAAAAGGTGCAAGTGTGTCATAGTCTTCGGGAACAAGGTAGAAAATCAAAGTGCTGAGAACAGACACTCCAATTACCCCGCATGTGTCCCTGATGTGTGATAATTACGGCATGCACCTCCAGGATTGTCTAATTGCTGCCACATCACTGGCACTGCAAAGTTCAAATTAAGCTCCAATGCCTGCCGTGGCTCACCAACCTCCTGTTCCATTTCCCCACGAACGCACATCTTATGAGACTAATTTGGAGGACTTTTTCCCCAAGAATCCCCTATTAAAATAATTTTATTAAATAGCAAATACGTCTTAGCCAGCAACACAGTGCTACTACAATGGATCAATGCAACAGTTAGTGATTTGGCAAAAAACCTTACAAATGACGACAAGGAGACATGAGTACAAGGTTTTACAGCCGTTTCTCTATGTTACCCGTATCATTGTCAGCCAGCTATAGCTTCGTTTGGAAGGCATGTGGTTCCCTCAGGGTGCAGGCAGAGGGCGATGTAGAGGATGGTGCGATGGACTTGTAACCATAATGGTCCTGGTCCAAGGTGTAGATCCTTATGTACGTTACCTTGCAAAAGCATTAAAATATTCCCCTCTAAATTTTACTTATGCCATGTCAGTAACAAGCATCTTTATTCTTGCTGCGTTCTGTTCATAATGTGAAGCACCTATTGAAGGAACAACGTTCACATGAAAACTGATAGCTAATTTAATGGTTTAATTCCTGACTATTATGACTATTTTTTAAAGTTTTAATGCAGACGTTGCTGTAGCGTTTGCTTGTAAGAACACATAGTTAAATACAGGAGGGCTGTTGTTGTAAGTTGTTATAAGTTGTTGCTAGATACCGTTTGTGTTCCACATTGTTTGAAGTGGCTCATAAATGGTCTTGGACTCGACAAATTTCTCTGTGTAAATGTTTTTCTTTAACTTTATAACTAAATGAAGTATTTATCAATCTCTTGGAACATCTTTTAAATAGAATTCTGACTGTGTGAGACTGGATTCCCACATGCAGAGAAATATTGGGAGAAAACTAAAAAATACAGTAAGCGAATGCCGTATATTTGGACACTAATAGGAAAGGAACCAGAAGAAAGTCACACAAACAAAAACAGACTGAAACATACCCTAGTGAAGTGTTTCCCAGCCAAGTCCTCGGGGAACCCCAAATAGTCCACGTTTTTGCTCCCTCCCAGCTCCCAGCCAATCAGGAACACCGAATACCTGGCGCAGGTGCGCTGTCCGGGGGTCCCTGACAAAATCGTGGAAACACTTCCAATTTTGAGATTGCAGAACTCTAATCAGCTGTTGCTACAGTTACTTATTTCATTGTCCAATGTATCCCAGACAGCAAAAGGTAACCGTGCCAGATATTGGATAGAATTTGGTGCAGATTCTCAAAACGGGTCAGCACCGGGGTCTTTCTTTCCAATGGCCCAATACCGGCACAGATTTGGATTGGGGATCAGAAACAGACCTTGGCCAGTACTGGCCCAATACAGTTATTAATGCTATGACATGTGTTGTGGACCTGGCCCAGATCTGTGACTCAAATTTTACATCTGGGGCTCATCTGGCCCTGGTCTGTGACTGGTGATTAATTTTTTCAGCTACACCTGGGCCAACCATGGCCCAAATAAATCCCCACACATTTCCATCTTCAAAACAGTTTTATTTTTTATTTCTTACATTTCTGAATCTCCATCTCATCCAGAGAACACATAACATTTTTTATTTGTCATACCAAAAACTTTGGTCATATGAAAAATGTAAAAAATGTTCAAAAACATTGTGACAAGCTTGCGTGGAATAAACTGTTTAATATCATTTATACTTTTTTAAAAAATAATGCATCATGCAATAATTAAAAAAAAACATTAACGAATTTACGTGTGTGCGCAGGCCAAGTGTGAAACGCAAGACATAACAGTCATACTTACATGATAGTTTGGATGGTTAAAGGAAAATAGGTAATCAGCAAAAGTTGGAGCCAGTGGAACCAGGTACAGGTCTGAACGTAAAAAAAGAAAAGTACATTTACTAATTTCTGAATATTCATTGATCTGTGTGTGTATGTATGTGTGTGTGTGTGTGGTGGTATCTTACTTGGCCTGTCACTGAAGAGCAGGAAGTAGCACGTCTGGAAGTCGACTGGAAATACAGTTTTCAGACTGCGATGGAGGAGGAATGGAACTCAACATTTGTGCTGGATGATACTGGTGGTGCGTACAGTATAGAGTGTCATTTCTAAATTTGACAGGGCATGAGGTGGAAATAAAGGTCAAGCAACAAGTTTCAAAAGCAGGGTACAGGTGCATTCTGTGTCTCAAAACGTGATTGTATGTGATATAGCTGGTTACTTGCAGGAGATGATGGGCGGCTTGACCTCAGCTTAACTAGCTTCAGCAGAGGGAATGGAACAAAACCTAAGGAGCACAGTTCAGATAAATAGGAGACATTTAGCTACTCAAAAAAATCCAGTAACACTGCTGCAAAAATGAGAATCTGAATTTGAAAGGAACGAAAAGTATAAGACACTGAAAAAAGGGGTAAACACACATGTTTCAACTCATAGATAAAATACACTTTAAATCTAAATAAACATATTTGTTCAAACACTATGAAAAATAAATCTGAAAAAGATTTTATGCTAACATCTAAACGAAGTTTGCTGATTTATCCAAAAACCGTGTAAACAGGGTCTCGTCAACTGCGCCTAAGTTTACGTAACCAAGTAAGGTTTGCATGCTAGCCAGATGAATGACCTTAGATAATATTTACTGACAAGTTGGTTACACTGAACCCAAAATTATAATTTTACACAGATGTACAAAAATACTGCCGCCATCTCTTTACACTTAACATCCACGCGAACGCAGATATTCACCAATTTTGATAACGGGCTTTCACCACAATCGCCAATTGTTACTTTAAGCCCTACTTTTGCATTAGTTATGTTTTTTAATGGTATGGATGGAGCCATCAGCTATATGTCAATCTTAATATGGTTTTATAATGGTGTACCAAGAACCACAAGCACGTCTTCACTGGTTGCTGTGTGACTTCACTTAACTCTTTATTGAGGCACGTGCACGCGCATCTGCGAGATTTAAAAAAGCGCGGCTCCGGTCTGCGCTGCTGCCCCAGATCATATACGGACTTTTCTGACAGACTGTCAGTCAGAGGTTGCGGACAAATATGCTACAAATCTGGCGCAGCGGTGCATAGTGAGCATGGCTGCTATGCGAATCTGGTGATTCGAAAACGGATCCTGCCCAGAGGGAATTGCTGTCTGGGTTAAGTAGCAGGCTACAAAACAATAATGTGAACACTACTAGTGCGTTGTTAACCACTTTTTAATAATTACATCAAGCAGGCTTTTGATTAAAAAAATCCAAAACAAAACAATTCCAGACCAAACGGAATTAGCAAATAAGATTGTGCTTGACAAAAAAAGTCTCAAAAAATATCGTTAACTCTGGATTAATGAGAGGAGGGTAGCGCTGGGGAATTTAACTGGGTATTTTGACAAAGACGTTGTGGTGGACCTGAAGTGGGAGCAGGAAGGAGGTGAAAGATGGAGGCATGGTGGGAAGAAGACTCATGAGGAGGCTCGGAATAGACAACATTGATGCGGAAAAGATTTGTGGTCCGCAATGTGGGATCTTCACAGGGCAGGAAACAGATTATATTTAACAGCTGCTTTCTCTGGATCTGCTGAAAAAAATGCCTCATTAGTGTCACACCATTCTTCCGAGCAAAAATAAATAAAAAAAAAAACGTAACGCAAATGTTTAATGTTGGTCGGTGCACGGCGTGCGCTTAATTTATTTAGCAATCTTATCGGTAGCGACAGACGCCTTTCATACACACTATTCACATATACTGCTGGATACTTTACCAGCATTTAAGGCTAACACTTTGCTTTTGTTCAGGTTTTACATCTCACAGCTCTTTCATCGCCACTATATAATCTTTAAATTACACGACTACCAAAGGATAAATGTATTCTAACATATTCTTTCATATTCAAGTTTACTTGGGCCAGAGAAAAAAAAATCCACATCCTGCTGATAAATTAAAAAAAAAATAATAAATAAGTCTTGATAATAAAAGCTTCTCCTTTCTTCCTACATCAAAAGCATTCGTCACCTTCATTACCGTTTTCTCGATCTCCACACTGATCGTTGCATAAAAACATCAGATAAAGTTAAAATTAAAAAAAAAAAAAAATCAGACGGAATGGCAACAGATGACGTACAATTGGCCACGTGCTGGTGCAGTGATTTATGAGAAGTTACTTTTAATGTTAGTGAGATTGCGGTTTAGTTGGCACAATGGATCATTACTTGGTAGTAGTGTATAGATAGCTTCCTTGACCTGTATTTATTATAAGTAAGGACATAGATTTGGGTATGGACCCTATCACCATGGGAGAATCTGGGGGATTCGAAACTGATTTGATTCATACCATGTTAAAATGAAACTGAGACTTTTAATCACGAAAGATCGTCAGATCATATTCCTTTCCCCGTTAGGTAGATTTGGCAGAATTTGTTTATAGGATGTGATGGGTCATCTCAAGCTCCCCAACTCAAATTGAGCAAACATAATGCAGGCTGTAGTCATTTTAAAATTGAGTACAGCTGAAAAGAGGACCAGTGATTGTCTTTTACAGTAAGCTTACATTCCAGTATTATATATATGATATAGTTTCTCGTTGTCTATGCAGCGAGACAAAGGAAGTCACATCTCTCTGGGATATTCAGCAGCATCCAGGCCATTCATGGGAAGGTGATGAACATCATACCAGAAGTCTCTACTGGAGAAGCCAGTATGATGGTCTGCATGATGGTCTTCATTTCCTCTGTAATGACTGCAGCACTCTGAAGCTGGTCCGTAATGTGATTTGGACTCTCTCTCACCATCCAAAATGTGCAATATCTGCATGGAGACACTGCTTTGTACACTCATATATAAATATTACTATGTATTTTTTATGGCACTGTCAGCATTCTGGACATATCATAACTTTTATTAGGTATTATCCACATATATCAGAATTAACTTTAGGTATCATCTATACCAATCTACCCTCTATACCTCCATCTGCCTGGTTTATTATATTGCCGTTTTTATTGTTACTGGTTTTTTTTTTTTTGTCAAGCACTAACAGAGTAACAAAATGCTTCTAGTCATACTAAAGTATAACGACAATAAGTAATTCAAATTCAAGAGTACAGCCTGAATGGGGTACCAGTGCATTTTTCGACTGGTGTCTGCTTGCGAAGTATCTTTATTTGTTTTGTAAAACTTTGACAACCCATCAAGAAAGAAGCTTCTTTGGCATAAAATGTAATGTGATTGCAAAGTCAGAAAGGGCACCTCGGCTGGCTTTCTCAAAGTAATCCGGCACTGATCGGCATGGTGCCAATAAACCATAAAATGACAACATCCTATGAAAACCAGTGAAGGGGACCTTCTCCATTTTCCTTCAAGAGAGAAGGCTGCTGTAGGCAGCTGAGAAAGAGAGTCCGAGGACGCTGCACTGGGAACAGACACATAACATCAAGGACAGTCACTCGAGTGGCAGAAAGGTGACCAACACACATATTCCTATGGGAGCTGGAAGAGAGAAGCTGGGAAGGTGAGAGACAGAAACATCATCCCTGTCAGTGGGTAGGACAGAGAGAACAGAATGATATTGATCCAGTGGGACTGACAGGTACAGACCGTGACACTGTAGTGGACAGGGAGTTATGGATGGATGGATGGATGGATGGATGGATGGATGGATGGAAGGAAGAGAGAAGCAGAGCAGAGATGTTTTGATAAGGTGGCAGTCATGTGGAGTATCTATGATATACAGAATGTGAGAAATCACAGTGATATTCTTGAATTGAGAGAGAAAGAAGGAGAGAGAGAGAGAGAAAACAAGTACATAATTAACTGTGTATAATATTTCTGTTGTGCCAAAAGTCCGCCGGCGCACTCAGTCATGTTCCAGCTTTTATATCGTTATATATTATTAACCTTTTTCCCTTCACTTAATACAAACAAAACACACAGACATTTCATCTGAATTCAAAAATTGAATCTCATTCATTTATTTGACAAATATCAAATTACATTTAATGAAATACTATGTCTCCATTGTGGTGCACTTTCTTTCCCGATGCTGGAATTAATTTCTCTTTTAAAAAATGAAATTACTGAAAAGAATAACAGGCCACTGGCATAATATTACATCAGATCAGGATGAAGGGTGGTTGGAAGCCTGCGGTTAATTCTTTCTGTCATTAGGTTCTGTACTTGTCTAGCAGGAATGTGTTACAGTGCACATCTATTCTTAGCATCACGTGATTTTCAAACTGGGCTTCAGCACTAATTTCTATATGACCCTACACTGTAATCTTCAGGCTGCAGGTTATGCAGCAAACCTCAACCGTAAAACAAGCCTCTTTAAGGAGGATAAAATCATGATCAAAATCCAATTATGATAAACAAAATATAAGGCAGCCAATTCTAAAAAGGTGTTGTCGAGAACTGCATGCAAAAACTCACCATCACTCCAACCACAGTTCACCTCCACCAAACTGGCCCTCTCAAGCCCAGGTAAGTCTATTCAGGGCCAGCTGACCTTTCATAGCTGAGGTAACTGTGGGCTTCAGGCAGTTGATCAATCGCCATGGAAACCCAAAAGGTCACCCAAATCCAGTAAGCCTCCCTGCTGACCCACACTCGCAGTTATTATTAACTGCATTATAACTATTAAGCTGAATAATTAACCGGACAATAAAGTAACATCTAATGTTTTATTCCTGAGGAAATAATAGACTGATCCTTCAGCTGTGATCACTAATAAAAGTCGCAAAAGGTACGTCAATGTCAGTCTAAACAATTATTTCAGTTAATGAGGCGAATGCTGGGATACAGTGAAAGCCAGATAAATTCAATAATCCTTGTAGAACACTGGTCAAACATCTTAATACAAAAATGAATTAAGATCCCTCATGTATTTACGCAGTATAAGCAGACAGCTGTTGACCTCATGCACAGTGGACATATCTGATTCTTCCTGGATCCTCAGCTCCCTGGTCACGTGTCCAGTGCCGTAGCTGCTACGCGACTCGGTGCCTCGATGTTCATCAGGTGCTTTGGCCCTTTTGAAGGTTCAGAGGAAGGCTGGCACCTCACTTCAACAGTGGTGTGATATTTGAAATGCCAGGCAAATTGAGGAACCGGCAGGGAGTTAAACATTCCTGTTCGAAGGACTCCTCTCTAAGAACAGCCAGTCATTCTGCTGTCTCTCCAATCTGCGATTCAATGCGCTGTGACTATCAGGGAAGGTAATGTTCCATATTCTTGTAGGAAGACAGGGAAATAGTCCTTTTAATTATCAATTAAAATTTGAATAACATATAGGCCCCTCTTTGTCCAGAGAAATAATTACATCAGAATAAATCGTTATATGTTGCTAGGGAACTGCAGCTACAACTGTGAGTGTGTTTAATTATACATACATTATTAAAGGATGCATGATTACATCCACTGCCTGTCAGATCAGAATATGGCATCTTTTGCTATCAACGTGTCAACAGATCAGTCTTTTCTATCTTTTACAGTTAAACAAGTGCAGTGACCACTAATTTTCTTTTTCTTTTGCCAGTATCTGACATAGCAGCCCAGGGAAATGGATTGTGCTGGCAAAATACAAAGCGGGGACATTGCTGAGCTAACAAAGCCGTATCGTAGCAGCCAGACATACCCTGGCCGGTTGGTCCCTTACCTGGTAGAACGATTTCATTCTGTCTGATTGCAATTAGTAAATGGCAGCTCATGTTTGACCCAATCCACTTACAAAGACAAAACACAACCAAAAAAAGGCAGTGAAACATGCAATAATGCCGTTACTGAAACTTTAAAGGTGTAAAAGGAAACTTTTAACGAAGGCATCCGAGGGAAACAACTATGGAAGAGTAAGTGATACTGCGGGCGCTCTGATCAGGACATAAAATGTATAAAGACTCACAAAAGCCTCCCTCCCGCCATCCTCCGTTCTGCCCATCTCCGCTGAGATGAAAGTCATAATTTGGCCTCTTTTCCAGGAAGCACACTGAGCACTCAGGAATATCTCATTAGTGCCATCTCACCAAATATATGCAACAGCACCATCGGATGTGAAAATGCGCACTAGGTGTGAGGCATGGTATGCACGTGTGCGAGTGAGGTGGGAGAGACAGAGAGAGAGAAAAAGAGAGAGAGAGAAACTGCTGGGTCATTCCAAAACCATGCAATGCAGGCGTCAGATTGAACCCCTTCTGCAGCTCGCGGGCTGTTTGTACTTCGGCCAGTTTGAGTCTGCATGTTTAACAGGGGAGGAAAATGTTGGAATTACCCAGAACCTCACTGCTGGGCAGATCACAGGACACAGTAATTACTTAGGTAACGGTCACATAGCGGTGCATGAGATGGGCACCAGGCAGAGGTACTCCAGCCTCACCAAATCATGCAAAGCGTGCTAGGACCTGAACTCAACCTCAAGACGCTCCGCGGGTGTGGGTTTTAGGTGAGAGGGGTGCGGGTGAGAATGGGTTTGAAGAGGCAGGACGCCGTCTGAGCCTGCAGCAGGGGTACCGCCTTGTGTGCATTGCTCATCAGCCCTTCCCAGAGTCCTGGCTATGAGTCATCCTTGTGCGCAGTGCAGGAGAATTTAACGGGAAATGAATTTGAAGGGGGGGGAGGGGCAGGCCGCTCCTTCTCCCTCCACGTGGGGGCGGCACGTGTGACGTGTAATCCAGGGGATCGTTGCCGTGGCAATTGTGGACATGGTTGGGCCCATGCAACATCCTGGTTTAAAAAGGCAGCATTTGCCTGGGGAAAAATTCCTGACATGCCAATGCCCATTTTGGACGGCCCTCCCTCCCCCCCCCCCAGCACCTGCCCACTCCACAGCCCTGAAGAGAGATGTAGTCTTTGATGACTGTATCCCTTTGATGAACACAAAGCTTCACTTTAGGCAAAGAACCACGCAACTCATCTATTAACAATAATGTCATTAAAAGCTGCTTGTTAACATCAGCCTTAGCTAATGTTCAATATGAAAGAGTGAAACAAAGTGTGGCCATTTACTCAGATTTACTTTCATTCATTTAACATCAGTCACTGCTGCATGAAGCCTCGGTAATTAAATTTGATGAATCAGATGTTTTTTTTTCTAGAATTACAGGTTCCAGTTGTCACCATGGGATGGTGAGTATACTGTAGCTACGCTATTACCTTATTTTAAAAAAAATATATTTGCAAAAATTACTGGTGACTTAAATAGTCGTGACATGCTGTTTTTTTTTTAACAAACTAATTACAATGCTATGTCTGCACTTGCCTTAAGGATGACTAATTTTTGCTAGAATAAATCAAAGGTCTTATTCTACCACTCTCATTCACACTACATATTCTTTTAAATAATGCAAGTCAGGCATTCATATTGCATTTTTTTTTTGTTTGAGGCTATTCATGATATGTGGGTCTGGTTTAACAGAGAGCATTAGCCATAACTTAGAAAACCTTCTGGCAATAAAAAAAATGTAATCTCCGGCTAAGAGGAACAAACATATCTGTCCGTGATTCCAAGAAATGACATCGCTATCATAACTGACTCATGTTCACTTAATGAGCTCTGCCCATTTGCCGCTGTACACTTGAGGCTACCATGCATTGTGCCTTTATAGTGAAGATCAGGTAAACACTGGAGATGTGAGGTTATTGTGGATATAATAGTGTGAGATTACAGAAGACAGATCTGCAAAGATTGTATGACGGAGGCTCATGCCTACAGGAAAATAACAGCTGTTTGTTTTTAAGCTGAAATGTTTCTTTTAACAAGTTATCTGCCATCTGAGCCCCTGTCCTGTGTTACAATTAGCATTTAGATCACTAATATTAAAAAGTCGTTTAGAATTACCTGTCGCCACTTGGCACTCCAGAGACTTGCATTAGCTCCGACTCCTATTCACAGTCCTCTACCTTCAACAATCATCAGCCTTAGTCTGTTTACCAACCACAACCAATTTAAATTACACATCTCAATTTCCAAAAAATTGGTTAGTCACTTGGTAGCTTGTTAGAAATGGGGCAATTGAAATACCGATGTCACGTGTGAAACGGGACAAAAAAAAAAGGGCCACATACTCCAGTGAAATCCTGTTTGCCATGGTTGGGATAGACAAATGGCGTGAAACAGTACTGCAAAAGAATTCACGGCACTCACAGCACCTTATACAGATTTATTTCATAGGTTTGAGAACGAAATCTACAGCCAACACAACATAAAAGCAGTCGACCATCAAACGGCAAGCAATGCGCACACCCCTGAAACAGAAAAATACTCCTCTCTCCAGGTGGATTTTTGCTGTTACATCCATCGCTGCTGTTTGTTAACCAACATAATGTCCACTCTGGGTCTCAAAAACTCAAAAACTGTTGCATGTCACAGTAACAATTTGTCTTCACACGTTTCCTGCAAAGAGAATGACCGTCGCACAAGAGCACAACTTCATGATTGTCACTGCCTCCCTTCTATCCAGAGAAAATGGCAGGACTGGAGTAGGGCGGTGACAGACATGATATGGAGAGAGAAAAGATCATCAAACGGTAACTCCACCTCACAGCAGTTAGGGTCTAATCACTGGTACTTGAATTCTGCTTCACAGAATTACGCTGACAAGGCATTAAACACCGCACCACACCAGAGAGAAGCGGCGCATGGCCAACATCCAGAGTTATCTTTTCAGGTGATCTTCTGATCTGAAGTGACTTCACTGTCAGACTAGTGAACTTCTTTTAATCCAGCCTCCTCTACTGACTGAGGGTTTCAATGCATCACCTCTTTATTTAAACACATATACCTTTCATGAAATCAGCTCAAATAAAAAAAACGGCATTCTTCACACCATGCACTTTCATATTCAAAACTGTACAATTCCAATCGAATGTTAACATTCGGAAAAGTATGCATTCGATGGCATTAAACT
>JAODKF010000103.1:8313013-8314799 GCA_026779585.1 Mormyrus proboscirostris
TCTTAGACAAGGGTCCCTCAAAGGCTTAGATCAGGTCCAGCGGCCCCCACCACTGATGCGTGACCACATAAAAAAAAAATTTAAATTAATGACTGAGGGGGAGGGATTCCACTCTCGGGGCAGATTGGGGGTTACACTTTTTCATATTTTATAAAGCAGATGACAATACCAACATTTTTGTCAAGTTACGATATTTCACCGTGCATCTTGCGTAAGTGCTCAACACACTCCCAGGTTGAAGCCACCTGCACTGTGACACAGAGCCATCCCTCCCTAGCTGCTCGTGCATCACGGTGAAGCAGGAGCCTTTTCCAGGAAGCAAAGGGCACACGGCAGGGGACACCCTGCATGGGAAGTCAGACCATCGGCCGGCAAATGTTCACAATGCATGTGTACACACTACCGAGTCCCCAAATCCCCTTCAGTGCATGTTTTCGGATTGCTGGAGGAAACTGGAGTAACTGGAAGAAATCCGGGAGGGGGGGGGGACTTGGAAATTCCACAGACATAGAGGTGGGAGCACAAACCAAAAACACCACTGCCCTACATTGCAGTTTACAATAACAAAAAAAAAAAAGGTTTAGCTACTACGGCTAATGATGCTCCACTTGTTTTCCATCTTGCCCACGGGGAGGACACTGGACACCTAGTAGCCCTCGATTTGATTGTTTTTAAAAACACTGATGCTGTCTCACAAAAAGACAGTACACAGTCAGCACCGGATCTTTTCAGTGGTTGCCTACCAACAAAAAATGATCATTTCACTTTCTCTGTAATGCAGGCTCGCTGCAGCTGGCCTAATATAAATATATTTAATTAATAAATATATTTCCACGGTTGTGTCTGGGCCCTGGGCTGCTGTCTGGTCTGCCTATGCCTGGATCCGGTCCTGCATACAGTGTCATCTTTCAGACGCCATACCAGGAAAGTAAAGAGGAGTAGCTGTACAGTCCCATTGTGATGTTTTTGGTCCAGTTTTCCAATAATTATGTTATATTGACAGCTATACTGCTGTAGCATTTTGACAACAGTGATTAAGTTGTTTCAGGAACAGCATCAATGAGGAAAAACAGAAAATGATTCCAGAATGACAAAGTGCTGAGACACTAAAGACCAAGATTAAAGGAACAAACCCAGAGGGACAGTGCTGACTGAAGGACAGAGTGTTTCAGAGTGCGCAACTTCCCGTCATAGCGGAGTGACGCTGTCTCAATTCGATCGCGGTGACCTTCAAAACACCAGCTAATGGAGATAGAAGAATTCTCAGCACTACCTGGAATAGACACCAGTTTCTGCAGCTCCCTTTTAAGTCGTGTTATTTCCTTACAGAGTTGGATATCATCCATCCTGTAGAAGAATCAGAAGGAAAGAAAAACAGTTTAAAACATTTAACTGTAACAGTTAGAGATAAGTGTGGTTCAAACCACAACCAAAACGGCAAACTACAAGCTACAAAATAAGAAAAAAAATAAATAAATGTGTTTGCGACATCATTGAAGGCACCATCGCACATCAAAGAGCCAATCATGCGCAGATTAATGCACTGGGGGGGGCACCTGGGGGGCAATTAGAACCCCTTGTGTGTCTTTTGGTTACCAGCCCTCACTTATGACTCATATCGGCCAAGCAGCTGCTGATGCAAACAATGCAGTGCGGGAGATAAGGGACGCCAGGCAGCCCCCCCTCCCCAAGGATGAGTCATCAGCGATTCAGGCTCACAAGGATGGTGGTAAGGGTGTGGGGGGGGGGGGGGGATGTTCGGTTAACGTGCGGGGGTGGACAAAGA
>JAODKF010000103.1:8322502-8341396 GCA_026779585.1 Mormyrus proboscirostris
GGGCTGCACGGGGGGGGGGGGGCCGGTGAGGATGGTCAGAGACAGAGCTCACATTCAGCGCATGACAGCCCCCCCTTAGCATAGTGGACATGGACCATGAGAGAGACATTCCACACACTGACAGCACAGGTACCTCACACCCAAATGCCCCTTTGATGGTCCCAACATTACGGACAGAATGCACAGGTCCCAGATCTGATCTGCTCTGTCCTAAAAGGCTCCGCATGCTCTGTACACGGACGATGCTTTTCCTACTAAGACAGAGCTGGTGGACCTGACTACAAGAGCAGAGCTCTGGGATGGGACATTACATAAAGACCCAGAAGAAAAGACCTGCAGAGACAACTCTGGCATTAAATCGCCACTGGTTAAAGTTAACCATAGAGACCCCTGAATGAAATTGCATTTGGAGAGTTGGAATGGAACAGCAACACCCCCCCCCCCATTATCACTGAAACCTGTTTCACCAAACCTGCTGGAGCAGAGTCTGGTCCACTTCTGAAGACCATGTTCAAAATAAAACCTTCATAATGTAAGATCAGGGATTGCACTCTAGGCCCCAGATACTGTAGCAGGGGACGGACCGAGCCAAGCAGGTCCATTTTGCTTCGGAATAGAGCAGATTCAAAAGTGACACATTGGCTTTATTAAACTGGCTAACCGTCCGATGCCCGGATCCCTGATGATCCATCTCAGTCAACAACGCAATCAACGGCGCAATATGAAATACCTCAGAAGCAGATCTGCTGATTTAATGCGACAGACGCCGCGCAGAGGCTGATGAAAGTCGCAAGAGAAGTGAGATCTGTCAAACGAAAAAATAAACGACAGCGAGAGCGAGCGAGCGAGAGAGAATGAGAGGAGGAGGAGGAGGAGGGATGAGGGGGAGAGTGAGGGAAGAGTGTGAGTGGGACTGAACGAGGGAGTGAAAAAAGAAAGAGCGTAAAAAAAGAAGGAAGGATAATGAGGAGGTAGAATCAGGGAATGCAGTGGAGGGAGAGAGAAGGAAAGTGGGGATTGGAAGATGATGCAGGGAGGGAGGAGGAGGAGAGAGCGGACAGGAGGAGGAGAGGCAGCAGGAGAGAGTGGGAACGTGATGGAGAGCGCTCACATCAGTTTAGGCAATCAAGACTGAGCGAACGTGACAGCCTGTCGGCAAAATTAACAGCAAAGGCGTCATGCTGCCATGCACTGCTGCCCCCAGAGGCTCGGCGCGGTAAGAACACATGGCAGTCCGGCTTTACAGCTCAGGGGAGCGCAGAGAGGGCTGGTACCCGGTTGCTTGTCCCGCAGACACACGGGGGACAGGAGGCTCCGTGCCCGTAGCAGATGAACAACACAAGCAAGGCATCATGGGAAAAAACAGAGCACGATAAATAACCTCGCTTACACTAATTACATTCAAGTATTTGGTGAAAGCTTTCGTCCAGAGAGACTCACGTCAGTGCATGCAGAAGATGCTCTGTTGTTTCTCTTAGAAGTAACCTGGGATCGAGTTTGGCTACTTATTGATTACAAGTCATTTAGAAAATGTTATTGTACCCCCCGCAATTCAGTTGTCTGTAATCCTGCATCCTTTATCAAGTTCCTGACAGTGAGGAAACACAGAGTTGCCGGGTTCTGTTCCGATTCACCTGCAGCCTGCACCTTTTCAAGCGGCCAACCAGCAGGGGCTGCGTGAGTGAGCTGAATGCTGATTGGAGGAGTGAGATAAATGTCACCGTGGCAAGAAGCAACAGGTGCCTGACAGACAGACGCAGATGTGCATGGCAGCCAGCTGAGGGTTGCGGATCGGTCGCCGCCTCCCTTGGTGGAGCCGCGCCCAGTTTTCTGTCAGTGAAGTAGCGTCTTTTGCACATGCCCTCGTGAGTCGTCCTCTCAGAGGAAGCGCTCTGCGTTTCATAGGCAGCTAGCAGGAAATGGGAAGGGAAAGCTTCATTTTCATTTTGCGACGCCAAACAAAATTCGATCATCAAAAGCATTTAAAGCTTTGCCTTGCTTAGCTAATATGGAGTAACTGAGGCACTGAACATGATCCCCTTAACGTCTCAGAAAATACGACGTCGGGACTTTTGTTTTTAAACTAGATTATACAGATTCAAACTGTGCGAAAGACAGAAACCTGCTGATCGGTCCGTGTCTGCTTTCCGTTTCCGTCCGGTCACGTTGGCAGAGGTGCCATGTGGCAGCTGCAATGGGCAGCAGGCCGCCAATCAGCACGGTCCAGCACGGTCATGTGACCATGGGAAGAAAACCACCCAGTTACAAACATCACAGAGGCCAAAGATGCATGGCGACAGGCTCCTGGGTATCTGGATACTGGAAACACCCCCTCGGGATTCCTGCTCCCTCAGGGGGACTTCACTGGCACCCAGAGGATGAGCCCGGGCGGCAAACACAGCAGTTTACAAAACTGATTAACGCTTGAACAAACTTCCAAATCAAGTAACCAGGAGATCCCCAGTCTCTACTTCCTCACACACAGTGAATGTGCAGTATTCTTAGAATAATAATTTGCAGGTGCGTTGGTGGGCCTTACCCCAACCTGAGGCCCCCCCCCCCCCCCACAAAATATTCACACCTTCCATGTGTTTCATAATTCATCCCTATGAGTTTCTATGAGGCAAAATACTGCGGAAATAAGAAAACATCACAGATCTTGCCACACAGGAAGCAGAGAAAGATGGAAGAAGATTTTTGTTACTGCAGGGATAATTAGTGATAAAAATGGCTTCTTAAGCCTCCACACTGTGATTCTCTGGAGCAAGTTGCGAAATCGTGGACAAACGCTCACTCTTTTCCAAAAGCGAACTGGTGAGTCTATTCTAAAACAACAGTGAAGGCATTACTGCATCTTTTCTTATAGATTACCTATAAGTTGTGTTTTGTTATTAGTGTTTTGTGGGTCTGTCTTTTTCATAAAACATCTGCATTTCACATGCACCTAAAACTGAGAACTGAGTCTATGCAGGTGCTGATTTTAACATTTTCCTATATGTTTTTTTTATCATTAATCGATCATAACTGTTCATGTATTTCATGTAATTATATTTGTTCATGATTTGTACATGAGTAGTAACTGAGTTTCTAAATTGCTTACACCTCCATCAAGTAACGTTTTACCTTCTTATCTACTCCTGGCTGTGTTCTAGTTAAAATAAAACCATATATTAGAATATATACATTAGTGATGCCTTCTAATCTTAATACTCCAATTCCCATGATTCCTTGCTGCCGTGATAAGGGCAGGAGTCCAAATATTTGAAATGCTCAGGAGGAACTGAAGGCGTTAATTACAGGCTGTGATCATATCAACAAAGCAAACCAAAATCCAGTACAAAATCCGAACAATCTGTGGTACATTTTAAACTTTAAACTAAATTTTATATAAAACATATAATAGACCAAAAGTTTCCATGGAGATTGTCGGCATTTACTAGAAATGCCACAGCAGTTAGTTATCATTAACTCAACCCAGAGGGCAAATCTATAAATTTCAGTTAAACTCACTACTCTAAGAATAATTCTGAGGCTTTCTGTTATATTTCTAAATAAAATGAACCTTTCAAGCTGCCTTTATATAAACAGAGCTGTCAGGTATCCCTTGACGGCACCGAATCCGCAGCCTCTGGTATTTAAGGGCCACATTCCTGACTGGATTTAAGGCAGCAGAAGAGGGTCATTCTGCCTGCGGATCAGCAACATATACAAGCCAGCTGAAGAAAACAGCCAGGCAGCAAATGAATGCAAATTACAACAGCTAAGGACTATGGCGACAGAACTTTACCAAAATCCAGGGAAACGCCTGAAATGCCAGTTTTTCAAAACGGGTGTTTTAAAAACTTGAATTCTTAATAGTGAGATCAAATGTTCCAGCAGCTGCCCCAGATTCCCAGATCTCTCTAACGCATGCTATTTCCCAGGGTTAAATGTACTGCATTGTATTTCCATACCCCCCCCGCTATCATTCCCCTCTCAGATTCTGCTCTATGTCACATGAACTGAAAGGTGCGAAACAGAGTATTCATCATTTCTGTCAGTTGCATTACTAGTAGTAAATTATTTTTTCTCATTTCATGGGCCCATATGCTGGCCCGCATGCACCCATGGTTGGGAGAAAAAACACACATACAGGCATTTACGCAGGTACACAAACACCGACAGACCTCTTCTGGCAAAATGTCCAAGAGACTCGAACTGTGACGTTTGTGTTTAGTCCTCCCCCCGAACATCACGTCAATCAATTAATGATTATATCATTACTCAAATCACAATTAATACAAAATGCAGCAGAACAATACAAAAAGAAAAAAAAAGTCAAGCAAGCCTTTACGCTCTTACAAAGTAATTTACTTATAATTCTGAGTGCTTTTATTTTTTTGTCTCAGAATACTGAATTAACACATGGCACCAAGTTATGTGTCTCAATCGGTGCGGTTCATCAGTTGACTATTTACTGGAGATCAAGGGTGATTACCACCTGTAGACCTTAAAGTTAAATAAAAAGCTTACTACCGCATCTCAAGTAGATCTGTATTTGGCAGTGTGTTGTCCACTGCTATTTAATTAGCAACATTTTATAATGTATTTGTTTGTAAAGATACAATCGCGCGGTTTTTCATTTGTGTGTTTTGACGTGCCTACCGGGCTTGGGCGTCTCTACGTCCCATTTGGTGCATTCCAGTGCCCCGTACTGCTTGGACGATCTCCGCTCCTTGTCCATGTCTTCGCAGTTCACCGGAGTACCTGCTTACTGTGGAACTGACAAAATTTTAACACAATAACTAAGAAACAGCAAACCTAAAAAGGAAGTTGCCCGCAAATCTCCGACTTGTTAAGCACTACGTTATTGTAAAGAGAGGGCTGTCAAATGTCACGAAATCCATAATTTCCGTGGTTGCAAACAGCGCACATCGCAGGAAACGTGCAGGTGTTCATGCCAGTTGTACTGTGGCTTTGGGTGTGTGGGATATGCGACTTAAGAGATTCTCCGCTAAGAGTAAAGAATGATGGGTAGTGTACTGGTGCCACCTTGTGTTAAATATGGGGAACTTTCCGCATTCTGCGAAAGGAACTGCGGTAAATTTTAGTTCTAACATCTGCCATGTATTTTTTGTACGATGGTCAAGTTATTAATATAACTGGTTTGTCTTCATAACCCATAAATTGATAATCCATACATTTTTTTTGTGCAGTTTCCATTGAAGTAAGCTTCCATGCAAAATGTTGTTAGCGTTCCATTAAAAATAGTGGTAACACTTTACTTGAGGGGGCACATTGTAGTAGTGCACTCTTACTTAATGTATTAATTAACCAGTAACTAAGTGTTAGTTACATACTGATCCCGTGTCTGTTCATCATTAATAAATCATGACGATTCATGTATTTCATGCAGTTACTATATTTGCTCATGATTTGTACTTGAGTAGTGACTGAGTTACTAAGTTATTTGTGCCCCCTCAAGTAAAGTGTTACCAAAATAGTCTTCAATAAAACCCATCCATCCATCCATCCATCCATCCATCCATCCATCATCAACCAAAATTAGTTTATCAGTGTACTAAAAAGAGAAATCATAATTAAAGGATGTATAATAAAATATCAAAATGTCATTCTGAATATAAGTATTAAATTCCCAAATCAGGAAGGGCCATGTTGCTTGCTTAGGCCTTGACCACACATAAACGGGGACTTTTAAAAATGCAGCTTTTTCTATGTGTTTTGGCCTTTTGTCCATACACAAACAGTGTTTTATATCACTCAAAATGGGGCTTTTGTAAAAACCTGTCTGGGGTGAAACAGGAAACTTTGGCTCGTAACATCAAATTGTGCGCCTTTCACGGTTTACATTAGTCTAGCACAGGGCTCTTCAAATCTAGACCTCGATTCCAAATCCAGGCCTTGTTTTCTGTTCTCCCAGGTAGTTGAATAATTACTCATTCTGATTGGTCAGAGGCTTCACACCTGACTGACAGGTAAAGGAAGGCTGGAAAACCAGCCCTGCTTGGACCTCAAGGACCATGATTTGACTAACCCTGGCCTAGCAGAACTGATAATAAGCCTTCTGATTGGCCAAAATGGATTCATGGTTAGCGTTATATAGCGCTCTGTTGGTTTGGCGTGCTCTTGATAGCGTGTTTCAGCGTCCTCACGTGGGCGATATTTTAGTATCTCATATTTTTTAATAACAAAGGAGGACAACACAACACAACGGTTTTAGAAATACCTGTGTACGTGTGGACAAGGCCTTAGACAAAACCAGAACCCACACCCGGGTTCATCAGCATCGCATTTGCATCTCCCCAAGTACAGCAAAGAGTCCTGCTACGCATGAACATACTGAGGAGCAGCAGATTCTGGGCTGAAACGAAATGAACAAGCTGGAAATGTGAAAATAGGGCTCATGTGCCCTTTCCTGTAAGGTGCTAAAAGACTGAAAGTAATTGAATGTCACATCAGCACACATCAGTGGGGGGGAACTGGGGGCACTTAGAGCTGGTTTAGGTGTCATATCTCATGTAGGCCTGGTGAGTCAACCTGGTGTTATTTGGTTAAAAAAAGTGCAGAAATAGCTATGGGTGTAAACTAGAATTTATGCATGAGTAAAATTTAGCTCGTTTTTAAAGAGACACTACTACCTTACTACCTGACAGATGAGTGCATTAATACAGTATATTAAAATGATATTTTTGCAAAATGAAAATGTCTTGTTTAGCATCTACTCATTTTCCTTTTCAAATACACTTCTCCAGTGAGCGAAATCAGGTCAATAGTTTTTTGTTTTACGAAAACTTGTCGAAGCACTTAATTGTTGTGAGAAATGCTCCAAAGAAATCGAGAAAAACTGTAAAATTAGTGTAAATGACCGTAGTATCACGTATTTCTTCTGCGTTCTCCTATTATCACCAGCAGGTGGCAGTAGTGTCATACGTGTCCTTTTCGTCATTACTATTAAAGTTTTTCTCGATTGCGTTGGAGCATTCAAGTGACAATTAACATTTGAGAAGCAGCAAGTACAATCCCCATACCATAATGTCACTTTTGCACAGCAGAACATATCATCTCACTGTTTCACCCAGATTTCCAAATGTTTCAGTACACGTGTGCATATGCTTTTGTACAATTTTCATTTGGCACGATTTTCAGTTGCTTTGTTGGTTGTGTAGATAGATTATGTAGTTTTCCCATTCCCAATAAACCGCCAAAACTATATATGTTTGTCATCATCGGGTTAGTCATCACACGCAAAACAGTTAACCAAGTTTTCAAATTGATTTAAAAATATATTCCATTAATTGCAGCGTTACCAAAGCATTGACTTTGGTATCCACAGCACTTGCTTTTGTCGTCATTCGTCGTTCTTGTGTTGCCGTTTTGTTGTTTTGGTGTTATATAGTGCTGTGTGGCTTTTTTTGTTTGCTATTGTGATGTTTTGAGATCTGAAGAAGTTACATGTGCACGCGAGTGTTTCTCTTGCCGGTGAGCTTTGCGGACTGCAATGTACAGTAGAACCGTGCAGTATTGAAACGGAGCATGAATAAGCATCAGTTAGAGAAAAATGCTCTGTCACGAGTAACGGGGAACTGACTGTCATTCAGAATTGTGGAGCTCAGGAGCAGACTTTCACTGACATTTTGACAATACATTTTAATATTTCAACTCTCATGGTTAAAACGATGCAGATTGCACTTTTCGTTTTGGTGGCTTTAATTCATTGGTGGAATTATTTGCTTTTGAGACTTGAGTTAATTGTTTTTGGTGAGTTACAGGCTTTTGCATATAGTTTTGTGCTAAATGCATTTAGTCTGTATTGAGAAATGCTCTTGCGGACGTGAGAATGTTAAGGGTGCTTCATGAAACGTGCCAATTAAGCGATCGAGAAAAACTGCAACCGGAACAGCAGCTCACCCGGATGAGTACAATTCAGTCAGTTATCATTATTCACGATTGGTCACAAACACACAGCATTAAAACAGCGTTGGAACTTCATTTCGAATTAAGTGTAGTCGAATATAATGTAGCAGACAAACTGACCTTTTTAATGTGAAAAATTAATAATTTAAACTAATTTCATAATGAAAAAAAGAACTCAGCAAGTGTTTGAATGGTTACATAAATACATTACAGAAATTAGATCTACTGAAAAGTGTATGTAATGATGACAGAATATTGTTTATGGTGCGATGGCACTGTGGTTAGATTGAGACAAGAGAACTAATAGACTGGTGGGAAAAAAAAACAAAAACTGTACAAAGAAATGCATAGTTTCATATATATCTTCCATTTATGTACAAAAAGATACATTTAAAAGTTATTCTATTTATAAAATTAAATGTAATAAATTACAGAAATGTACAGTACATTTATCATACATCTTACATTTAAGAGAGAAAATAGTGTGCAAATGCTGAATGTGAATACACTTCATTTTACCTAAGACCCTGGTGGTCTCAGGTTTACTGTATAAATGTTTACAGCATGATGATGCAGAATCAGATTAAAAACATGAGGGAACAATACTGCACATTCAACAGATGTTCCTGAATAATGACATTGATTCAGAAATATAACATCCAAATAAAAGCAGAGGATCGTAAATGGATCTATCCGACATAAATCAATTTGAAAAAAGCGACGAATAATATATTTAAATGTCTGCTAGTTATCACGGTTTTCAATTTAGAAGCCTTTACCCAAAATGCAATGCTGCAGGAAATGAGAATGTACATACTTGCCATCGTCACTCAATTTTAAGTGGTTTAAACTTTTCATTGATTACCTGCTGCCCCACAGCTTTTAGTTACAGAGTCTTCTCACAGATGCAATGGGTGTAACTAGGACAATCATCATACGGTAGACAGGTTGTACTACAAACCAGAAAACCTATGGCAAAGTGAATCAGCCTTCTTTCCAGTTGTCTGGTAATTCTATAGTGAAAGGGCGTTTAACGATACCAAACACTACAAACAAACTTTGAAAGTATTGGCAGCAGGTGATGTAGTGGATTATGCCCTGCAACTTAGAGCTCTTAAGTGCTCCTGACGTACCTTTCTGGATCTATCACTAGAATAATCATGGAAATAAAGGTAATTAATAGTATTTTTTGATCCAGCATATCACCCACTACCCTTCCTGGATATTGCACTTCTTTTAGCATATAAAGTCAAAGGCAAAATGGACACCGCCAAACAGAGAGCATGATTTTTCAGGCTTTAACACCAGTGCAAACCCAAGCCATGTTTTCCGTTTGAGTAAAACATTAAGGATAAATTTTAAGACAATGCAGCATTAAGTATCAGGTGAAATTAAGGGATTAAAAAAATAATTTATGCAATAAATGTTATTTTTAATAAAACTTTGCACTGGTCAAAAGCCTTCATAATCAGGTTCTAAATGTCTGCAAAATGTCCAGCAGCTACTGGAGGCCGCCATGCTGTCCATCTGCTTTCCTCCTCAATGTCACCCTCTAGTGGCTGTTAATTCCTGTACATATTCACCACAGTGCATTCACTCCATTTTCATTGCTTTCCACCCACAATGTTTTCACTTCTGCCCCCCTAAGTGTGAGAACTCGCCCAGGAATTTCTGACTAGCGCTTAACAAAACTCGCCGCTTGATTGGTAAAACCCACTAACTTGGGGGTCTGAGATCAGTCTTACTGATGCCCAGAGCTTGATCTCAAACCAGTGAAGCGGAGAAAGATTTAACACTCTGTCATCAGGCAAAACAGAGTAGTCTAGAGAAACATACTCCTACTCTTCTTGGTAATAAAGGGGCAGTAAATAAAGGTCAAGGGTGTCCATGGAGACAGGCAAAGTCACAGAGTCAGAGGGGTCCATGGAGACAGGCAAAGTCACAGAGCCAGAGGGGTCCATGGAGACAGGCAAAGTCACAGAGCCAGAGGGGTCCATGGAGACAGGAAAAGTCACAGAGCCAGAGGGGTCCATGGAGACAGGCAAAGTCACAGAGCCACAGAAGTCCATGGGCAGTGCTCAGTTTTACACAAGCCACAGTGGAGGAGTCGAGCCCAAATTATGACAGTTTCCGCAATAACTGAAAATATGCCAGTGACATGTCAGTTATGAGACAGTTATAATTTATATTTATATCTCTGGAAAATCAACCATCAGCGAGAAACTTCCAGTATGCTAACTACTGTGGAGAGTTTGGCTCTTTACTGGTGGTGGTGGGTGGTTAATACAGAGATGGGTAAAGTGTCAGTCGCTGATGTAAACTTCAGCGTTACCCTCTGCAGATGATTCACCCTTTTCCCCTGAGTCCCCTGATCAGTGGATAATTCCTGCAAAGGTATTGAGGGGCAGAAGAAGGGCTTTGCTCATGTACTTGCTCAGTCCAGCCTGCTTCTCCCCACCAAGGCTGAACTTATTGTTTGCGCTCTTCTGGATGCTGTATCCTGGATCCACACACGGGGCGATTTCAATACTGGCAAACGAGAGCAGTTTAAATGTCAGTGTCTTGTTGGTTTTTGTAAGGAACACCACTTTCGCTAGTGTGGCACGATGCTGGGGGTGTCCTGCCCTAAGTAGAATCGTGCACTGCCGACTACTCACCTTTGAACGTCTTTAAAAGTCCGGCGTGAATCTTTGTCAAGACAAACAGTGAAACTTTTATTCTCAAGTGACTGGAATTTAATGTTACATGTCCTGATTTTGGTCTCCTGCCAGTGCAAGATGAAAAAAAAGGATTTACGATCAAATGGTTACCAGCCGCAGGTGCATATTGTAAACATTTTAATCAGGAGTGAGTGACTAAACATATTTATACAGTACTGGGCAAAAGCCTGAGGCAGTCAAAGATAATGTTTAAGGCTATTTATCTTGGTAGTAAGTGCATATTTGCTCAGAACAAACACAATTTAGCATTAGAAGATAATCTGCGTTACTGTTGATTTGCCTAACAAGAATTTCATCTGTTCTCCAAAAAGTTACTGATATATTGTTGGATGGCTAGATGAACACCGCTTCAATTCCCTAACCTCTCCGCTGGCCATCCCAGCCAAGTATTTTCAAGTATTTGTTAATTTCACCACCAGCCCAGTTAATTCACCCATCCACCCATCTGTAACTGCTGATCCTATTCAGGGCCTATCCTGGAGGTTACAGGTAGAAGGCAGTGAAGGACAGGATGGGGCATCAACCCATTACAGGGCACATTCACACACCATTCACTCACACACCATTCACTCACACACATTCACTCACACATCATTCACTCACACACCATTCACTCACACACCATTCACTCACATGCCATTCACTAACACAGGCACACCAATGGCCAATTTGGTAACCCCAATTAACCTCAGCATGATTTTGGACTGTGGGGGGAAATCGGAGTCCCCGGAGGAGACCCCATGATGACACGGGAACTTTAACGGAGACACCAACCCTGGTCCCAGAGGTGTGAGGAAACGGAGCTAATGATTTAGTCCCCATGCTGCTCCCCATGAGGTATTAATTAGCCAAACAACGTGGGGTAGTGCTTGACTCAAAATACATCGGTATGTTGGATGGTTGCTGCAAATACTGGGATGAATTTAACTTTGGAGTTTGAAATGGCAAAGCTGGCACACTTCAACATACATAAAATCATAGTTTTACACCAACGTGAACATCATTTAAACATCGTCTTCTTTGGCTGGCTAAGACTTCTGCACAGTATTGCACATAATACGTATAAACAAAATTATATTTTTAAGAAACACCTACCGTGCTGTTTTTTGATTTGCAATCAGTGAAATTTACAGTCAGCCAGTCGAGATCTGGGAGTAGAACAGCCATATATGAATAATCACATATAAAGCAAGATCTGCTGTGCATTAGTACTAATACTACTTAATACTATGCTGTGTTACTACCACTACTACTACTAATAACACACATGCATATTTAAGATACATTGTACTTACAGCACACTGCGAACCACGGCATTTCAGTACTAGGCATACTATTTTTATATCTTTTATTTCATATGAGAATATTTAAGTTGGGTATTTGCACGTGCCGCTCGCTCTGACGTGCGAATGTCACGTTTATCCTGTGCAACAAAATGTGGGTTCATGCCGGGTAAACAATGGCAAGATGAGTGCTGTTTTGAAATAGATAATCTCAGCATTTAACAGGCGAACACACAGCGGGATCACACCGAAT
This sequence comes from Mormyrus proboscirostris, assembly GCA_026779585.1. Classification (NCBI taxonomy): domain Eukaryota; kingdom Metazoa; phylum Chordata; class Actinopteri; order Osteoglossiformes; family Mormyridae; genus Mormyrus; species Mormyrus proboscirostris. Next base: position 8,334,673 of record JAODKF010000103.1, read on the forward strand.
GTAGCCGACGTCCCGTTAACTAAACCAAACAACAGGTGAAATAAACGCTGTATAGATATGTTAAGAAAAATAGATTTTTTTTTGTATTCGTAATGGAGAGAATGGATTCTGCTGTAATCAGAAGGTTTATATTTCCTTGTTTGGTTTAGATCACCGGAGCTACTGAAGGAAGGGATTTTCCCTGCTAGATTACATATTACTTCCGTAATTTACAACCTTACCGGAACATAAACGTCCTCAAATAGCCCTTCACATAATTACGAGCAAAGCGCAAGTTGACAGAATTATAGTCTAATTATATGGTCTTCTGGTCTATAACGATTATATCAGACGTTTAGACAATATGAATTTTAACATCAAACATGTTTTTAAAAAGTGTGAGGTATAAACAAGATTCATACAATTAATAACAGATCTCTTTTCCCACTGGCTCAAAAGTGGAATCAACTAAAACACTGATTTTTATTTGTTTCAATCCTACCTGAATGACCTGCACTTAATTGTGATAATTACTGTCAGTTGCGGCACAAAGTAATTGATTGCTTTACTGACAAGATAAGAGGTCTTACTATGCAGTGGCACATGATTTGTAAATAGCAGTCAATTCTAGAGTACGCCTCGCATGGTTTAAAGCCTCACCTTCTGTTTCACTGGATGGAATCGCATTGACATACACGTCTGTTGTTCTTAGTAAAATGTTCTTTTCTAGCTCTCTGTTGCTTAGGGAAGCCTGAATAAAACAGAAAACATGGTGACTATGTAGCAAAATGCAGTGAAGGCTGCCAGACACTTGCACAATAATCATGTAATAAGGCAGCCTGCAAAAGGCGGATGATAAACACTACACAGCTATTGTAAAACATGTTTCCTAATCATAAAACAGGCCTGCTTACCTTTCTGTAGCTAATGGAGATGAACGCCCCGCACGTTTCTGTAACAGGCTTCCTGTGTCTGATAGATGCATCTGAAAAGACCAAGAACAGGTGAAACAATAAAAAGGGTAAGACCTGGTGGATGAGGGCATGAAGCACCGACCACCCAGGCTGGCCTACACGTCCCGGACCTTTGTGGCTGATCTCCGGGAATTCGGCTTCCAGGTTGGAGATGAAAACATCTTCCACTGGGTCCTTCGGGTTGGAGAAGCAGATCTGCGGGCACAACGGATACAGACCCGTAGAAATCAGAACGTGACTGACACACTGTCTGACAGTTTCCCTACGACTAATCCAATACCAGCTACTGCTGAGCTTGACGCCCAAGCCTAAATGCCCGTCTGTCACAGGGCACACACTCACGTACACACTACGTAAAATGTAGATAGACACACCACTTCACCCAGTATGTTTTTACGAGCACAAGAGGAAACCCACACCCATAGAGGAAGGAGATGGAAACGGCACACACAGGGAGCCAGTCAGGATCACCAAGCCAGAAGCCACAGTGCAGCCCACTGAAACACCAAGAGAACTCCCCCATAGATCAGGGAGGATTCGCACATTTCGATGGGGAATACCAGTGGTACAGTACAATACAAGAGACAAGCTGAATTTTCTTCCGTAAATATTGATTTGAATGCATAAAATTAATTAAAAACAATCTGAGACATTATTTCATATTATCGAGGACTGAGGAAACCAAGGAATCCATATGTAAGCAGACAGCACCCACCTTGACAGAGTAGATGGTGAAGAAGACCGGCTGAAGCGCAGTGCGGATATAGTAGGAGATCACGTCCACCAGGAAAGGGCTGGGCTCCGAGGAACTGGCAGTGTTCGACTGCTGCAAGGAGAAGCCCAGAGCTGTAATTTTGCTGAGGCACTGTATCACTGCACATTCTCAGATTGCCCAACAAACTACCCGACATATCCTGAGCCGCTTCTGGCAAGACCTTGTTTCTGTCGAAACAGTAGTGAAGCGCACATTTATTAGCGAGCTATTTCGCAAAATTCGTACCGTTCTCGCCATCTGTGGAATCATGTATCCAAGGCTGGTGATGTTGCAGTCGTACCACGGATCCACCCGCCCCAGGTAGGTGGCCACAGAGCAGATACTGCTCCTCATCGACGGAACGTTCTCCTAGGAACGAACGGAGAAGCACTTCTGAATTCTTCTACTCTTAACAGACTGGATGACAGTGACTGACCCAGAGAAAGGGGGGGCAGTCTTACGTTTCCAGTAGAGGTTGCAGTAGGGTCATTGGTGACTGGAACATAGTACATCTGTAGGTTGACTCTTGTCGTCAGAAACAGACGCCTTGCCTCCCTTTTCCTATGTATAAGAAAATAGAGTGATAGAGCACGCAAACATTGCTTTCAGAGACACTGGGATGTGCTGGAAAGCACAGACTGGCAAAATGACAACCACTAACAGACTGCCACGAAAAGAATCTCTTTGTGATGTCATGATGTCATGACAAAGATTATGATGTCATAGCCACTATGTCATGAGATAGGGTGTGAGCCGGTCAGAGCTGAGAACAAAAATTTACCTCAGGGAGTAGTAGGCCCTGGCGAGTCTTCCCAGCACTCTGTCGTCACCCATAACCACGACACGAGCAGTGAAGTGGCGCTGTTGCTTAGGTAACGGGGTGCTCCCGCTGCCCGCTTTCCTCAGCAGTGTACCGCTGGTGCCCCCCTCCTCCAGGGAGTCCTGGATGAGTACCATGCTGTCCGTCATGGACGGCTTCATCCTGATGCCGCCCCGGCGATTGAGACGGGATTGAGCCGGCTCCTGCTGTTCCTGTGCGCCCCCGCCGCCTCCCGCGGGGGTGTCGGCGCCCATCCCCAGCAGCTCACTCGCCGGCAGGTCCCGTTCGATGCCGCTATCTGTGGACATGACGGAGTAGCGCGGCATGTCTGAGCCCAGGTCCGCTGGGAGGTCCGCCACGTCAAAGTCATCCTGGCTAACGGAGTACTGCTCAGTCATGGAGCTAGGGCGGAAACGCTTCGCCAGCTCCTTCCCTGGGAAAGATTTTGTAGAAGGTTGTCAGGATCCAGAACTGAGGCCGTGTTAAATGCATGGTCCAATCAAATACAGTACGCAAAAAGCACAATGGACTTCTGAATGAATCGCTGCGGCTTAAACAGTTAATAGAAATGGACAGGCAGCACTGGGGCAGCACAGAGTCCCCGAGGACCTGAGCGACAGGGCACTCACAGAGGTCGTCATCCTCCTTCCACAGGTGGAAGCTGAACTCCGGATTGGGAAGCGGAGAGGAGTACGGGGACTGGGATGATGGTTCTAAACAAAAGGAAGAAAACAACAGCAAGCTCAGAAAAACAAACCACAGCTGTTGTAGAAAAAAAGACGCATTTTTAAGCCATTGAATTTAATGGAGTTTGACAATACTGGAAACAAGCAGGCAGAAAATCCGACCGGGTACCTGTGGGCTGACCTGGGCAGTGACTGCGGGCCTTATCTTGGCGAGCAGCGGCGAGGATCTTATCGTACAGCTGCTGCAGCTTGGCGGTGTGCTGGGCGCGCTCTGTGCTGACTTCCTCTGCAGACTGCTCCACTGCTGCCACCACTTCCTGGAAGTATGGCTCGACGTCTTGGCCGATGTCCTGGTGGGCGTTAAAAGGGTTATAAATGGAAATGCCCAGCTGCTCATCTCATTGTCGGGTCTGCTGGCATCTATGCCCTAGGTCAACTCTGACGTGAGCTGGCGAATGGAACGCCGGAATGGAGGCCGACCTCATTTTTTTCGCGCGATCTTTTAAAGGACGTGGCGACTCGACTGACCCCCAGGGCGCCGGCCAGCATGGAGGCCTGGCAGCTCTCCCCCAGCGCCGCCTGCACCGTGTGCTGGATCACGCTGCACATATGGCCCAGTGAGCCCCGGATCGAGCCCGTCGGCTCCATGTCGGCCCTCAGGGCTTCCCCAAGGGGTCCCGAGAAGACACCGGGGTCCGCAAACACCAGCACCCTGCGGGGAGAGATGCAGTCGGCATGTGATGCGAGGCGGAGAAAGCCTGACAGCCTGCGCCGCATGCATGACGGAGAGCCAGTCAATCGATAACCAGCCGGCAGTATATATTTGCACTGCGGATATTAACAATCTGCTAAGCAAACAAATGCGGTGATAGCTGGAAAAGGCTTTACTTCTCGTGGAAGGGATACGACTCGGTTTTCAGGTTCTGCTCGGCGAGGACCATCCTCTGGTACATCACACCTAGGGGCAGATTAACAGGGTGACGGCTGCAGTTTCTGAAGACCCGCACGCAAGGACAGCAGTACCTTGACTAGGTCATAACCAAATGGGCGTCAAACATAGAGTTAATGGGCAGACTGCTGTAGAGATGAAGGAAGCACGGATTTGCCGTCAAAGACTGCATTCTTCCTAGGGAAGTACAAAGAAGTGGCACATTTCCTGTTCAATCATACGCATATCTGCACATTCTGAATAAATACAGATTAAGGGAATTGTATTGTGAAATTCCCAGCTCAAATTCCAGGCGGGGGAATTTAGGACGTCCCATGATCATGACTAGGATAAGTGCTTAAAAGGGGGGTGGAAACATAAGGGGAGTGAAACGCACCAGAAGTAAACGGGCATCTAAAGGCTTAATGGGGTGACACTCAGCCACAGAGAGGTAAACACGTGCATTTTCACTGCTGTGATGTCAAACAGCAAAGCGCATTCGCTTCTGTTCATTTTGCCCGTAGCCTATATGTGGGCCCTACGCATTGCACGCGACTGCATCGTCCGGATCGCAGTGGCGCATACCTGGCGTGGACATCTCCGTCTTCATGTGCTTGACGTAGCCGAGGCCCACGATGCAGTACGGCTGCGGCAGGATCAGCAGCCGCTTGCAGATGTCATACACCCGCTTGTACAGTTCGTCCGGAATGTAAGCAGCCTGCGACAAGCGAAAAAACAGGATGGTACCAGATTCGCCATGGAAACTGACTGCGAGCCAATGGGAGGGGCGGGGCGGCTGTGAATAATGAGCGGGAATGCAGCACGCAGGTCGAAATCGGGACTGACACAAAACAGGAAATCTGATACAAATTTTAAAAAAAAAAAGAAAACAAAAGCAGAAACAGAGGAAACATCAACAACGTGAATTTTCCCAACAGCCATTTGAGACGGACGCGGTGGAAGGAAAGAACAGAAACTAGGAGAGTAAAGCTTGTGGGTGGGAATGACTCTCACCTGAATGACAGCGTAGATCAGAGTGTGAAGGAGCGGAATAATGTACGCCTTAACGTCCAGCCTTTCCGCCTGCAAGAGCCAGGAGAAACTCAGGGTAAGTTGATCTCTCAAAGTACCAATGCGGTAAAATGGCCAGGGGTGGGGTGACTTGATCTGTACCCCCCAGGTGCTTTTAGTAGTGTAAGCGGTAAATCAGTACAAAAGGCATCCTGTCAGGGTGTCCCCTGCTGTTTTCTGAATAAGTGTCCAACAGTGAATGAAGTTGTGTGTCAACAGCACATCTTCCTGTAAATTTCTCATTGATACGGTTAGTTTTTTCCTAATGTGCATTTGGGAACGTGCCACGATTAGTGCCAACACCTGTTTTTAGGGGTTACAGGCTGATTCGGGACTGTGGGGTTACTTGACTCTTCTAAGAGTCATAGTCTTATTAGATGCTTAACACTTGTCCCAGGGTTATTTTGAAATCTCCCCAGTAATGGGGTAAGAGTTCAACCAGTTTCTTTAACACCCCTCCTTCGAACAGGTCTTCCCACTGCACTAATTTGTGAGGTTTCCTTTAAGCCTTGGAACCAAGATGGCTGCTTTATGGTCGCGATCGTTTCTGCCCGTACCCTCTCTAGCTCCTTGACCACCACTTTCACCAAGGAGAGGCTGTTCGTGGGATGGTTCTGGACCTTCTTGTGCAGAGTCCAACGCAGCATCCCTTCAGGAAAGATACACAGCTGTTACAGGACTCCCTGCCAAACTGGTCACCTGTTTTTCCCTCTATAACCAGGCCTCTCGAAAAGCTGCCTTTTTAGAAACTTGCTGGTAAAAATGAATTACAAAATGAACGATTGTACGATTGGCTAGATCAGCAATTCTCAACCCGTGGGTCGCAGCAAGTTCTGAAAGGGTCGCAACACAAAGCTGCAAATGTAAGCATTTTAAATCTGGCAAACTCCTATGCTAAGCCACGATCAGATTTCCCAGGTTCTAAAATCAACCTATATAAATGGGTCTTGGTTCTGCAAATGCTTAGCGCAAAACTAGTGACCACTCAACCAATCCAAGAAGCCAAACCCACAGCGCTTGATCACAGCTTTAATATAAACCTATACTTGATATAGGATTGCGACTGAGCTGACACGGTAAAAATTGGGTTACGGTGCAAATAAGGTTAAGAACTGCTGAACTAGATTAAACTCATTTTGTAAAATGACCCGCGCTCTCCCAATTCCACATTGTCAGCTAATTTTGCAAACATTTCAATGAATTCGTACAAGTTGCACAAGTTCTTCAAAAACCTCAGGGATGTGAACCTTTAGCACTTTAACCACAGGTATATTTAAACTCACTATGCTTCATCTGCTCTCATTCACAGAGACGCACAAGGTTATACATGCACGCGTTGACAAAACCACCCTCTGAATATCAGATAAGCATTGCTTTTAGCTAGCACACCATGTATTAGCATTAGCTATAAGAGACATTGAATTTCTGTACGGTCTGTAATACCAAGTGCACGCCGATGGGGGGGGGGGGGGGGGGCATTGGTTTGGTCACCACGGTTGAACAGGGCGGCGG
>JAODKF010000103.1:8341496-8377638 GCA_026779585.1 Mormyrus proboscirostris
CCCCCCCCCCCCCCCCCCCCCCCCCCCCCCCCCCCCCCCCCCCCCCCCCCAGTGCTGTGCTCACCTCGGTTGAACAGGGAGGCGGGGTTACGGCAGTCCACCTCTCTGAGTACCGCCTGGAGGCTGCGGTAAATGTCAGACTCCGCTGCCATCGAGGAGACGCTACCTCCTGCTGAGAAACACAGCAGCGCAGTTGAACACTGATCGTCGATCAGTGATGAGCCAGTGCCCTCTCAATGAGTGTGTGAAGGACTATGACCGCGGTCACGTGTATCATAATTACATTAAATATTCATTATTTTGATACGTACCCATTTCAGTAATACTTTACTTAAGGTATAAGCCATTGTTATGAATTATGATGGTGTTTTATAATGAATTATTAACAAGAGTTTCATAGAGCATTCATAATGCATAATTAACATGGTCATAATGTGTTATGTCTTTATAAATCGTTATAGCTGCGTTTATGAAACTTGATGAATGCATGATGCATGAATTATGATTATATACATGAGTGCTTTAAGTAAAATGTTACCTTAATCTCTTACAAATTATACAGCACATCTATAAAGCTAGAAAAGATCTGCCTTAGGAGGGTTTGTTATACCTGTGGGCTCCATGCTGCCTTTGCTGTTAGATATTTCCCAGAAGGCCATGGAGCTCACGCCTCACAGACGATGATGCTGAAAGTTCACCCCTGCATACAAAATGGATGAGGGCTTGCATCAATTCAGAGTGGCTGGTCTCTGGTGAACCCCAGAGAGCACACAGTGGGATTCCCATTATTATCAAATGTAAGATGGAGGTCATAATCTTTCTTGAACATCCTGGTGGACAAAACACAAAATACCACAGATGTGATAGTGTGAGGACAGAGCCTTTTCACGTTCGTGACGAGACGACTGTTGGACATTTATCCAAATAATAATAATCACAACTTTATTGATCGAATTTCCTTTATTGGGGAAATTCTTTTTTACGCCTCCCTCAACTTGCTCTTTGTAGAGCAAGCTGTCCGCGAAGGGCTGCCACCTGTTGGGGGCGCCCAGGGAGCTGGGGGTTAAGGGTCTTGCTCAAGGACCCGCAGACGTGCTGAGGCTGGGTTTGAACCTGCGACCTTGTGATTACAGGCACACAGGCTGAGCCACATGCTGCCCCCAAATAAAGGATGTGTTGTTAAATAATAATAACAATAAAATAGTAACAATAACGTGGTATACACTAATCAAGAGTAAAACCTTTTTGACAGGTAACCTGGCAGACTATATGGTCGTCTGTATGATCATTATCAGCAGCTTAAAAGTCCCTCATCGATGGTGCCGCCTGTCAGATTAGCATGTTTAAGTTTTATGTATGTTTTAATAGTTTTAATTTTCGCTGTTGCCTTTTCGTTATTATTTACATTTCTAAATGTACTTTTAAGTTGTCTTATTATGCATTATCACTTGAAATCATATCTTAAGACACCTTAATTTTGTTAAATGGCAGTTGGGTCGGCTTGTGTTAAGCGTGTCTTAGTTTCAATTCTTTCTTTTGTACAGCACTTTAGATTAATTACTGTTATTTTAAAATGCACTATATAAATAAACTTGACTTGACAGAAGCCTTTCATATGAATTCTCTGTTTACTGTGCTTGGGTCTGATGAGCCAATACTGCAGACTTAGCCTCATTTAAAAAGATCTGATATAAATACAGAACCAAGAACAACAGATGATGCGGGTAACAGTAGCTAATCTGACTATGTACCGACGTGATTCCATGTGTCCTTCAACCAGCCATAAAACCACAAGGAACTGAAGGTGGAGTGAATTTAAACTGCATCAAATGCGGTCACCTCTTTAAAACAAAACCTAGCTGCATATTAGCCCATATTAACCTAGCTGCATATTAGCCATATTGCATTGCATATTAGCCCATATTAACCTAGCTGCAAATTAGCCACATTGCATTGCATATTAGCCCATATTAACCTAGCTGCATACAGTATTAGCCACATTGCATTGCATATTAGCCCATATTAACCTAGCTGCATATTAGCCACATTGCATTGCATATTAGCCCATATTAACCTAGCTGCATATTAGCACAACAAATATTTTGTCTTCTGCTACAGTAATAGGAAGGCTAGGCGTTAGTATCACTGAATATTTAATTAGTATATCTTGTTGGACAATTTTATTGCTAACAATGTCTTTATTACTGCCTTTGTATAAAGACAATGGAATGTCTATCATTAACTGCTATATATCAAGTTAACCGATGGCTGGTATTGCTAAATTGCCAATAAGCCCACAGTTTTTAACTCACTAACTTTAGCTAGTATTTTTACTCATTCCAGTAAAAAACACTATAGTTTACTGTGCACCACCTTCTAAAATACTTTGGCAGGGAAGCAAGTTTGCGAGTTTATGCTAGCTATTCTGTATGCATAGGTTATCAGTCTTATGTGAGATATAAACAAAATAAACAGTTAACTACCTGCCATCACCCCCTTAAAACAACAGTTCAAAATGACTGTTTAGATATTTACCTAATGTAAAATTCACACTGAGCACTGCGGAGGTAGCCACTAGTATTCAGAAACACCTGTACAACCAGCAAAACAGCAATCAGCTTCTTTTACATGCCACAGCGATGACGTCATGGGTTCTGAGAACTGAAGGCTTTCGCAGCAACAGAGCAAAAACACTGTCCCTCTCTGTGGCATCTTAGCACCAACTCCCTGTTCACCCCAAAGATCTTGCATCCTATGCTTCCTCCAGCCTGCTGGCTATGCATCCTGGTGTACATTAAATGACTGGTATCCCATCTATACACATTTACGCGACACAAGGAAATTCCACTCTGCACAATGAGCCGTCGCAGAACAATGCAGGGAAGTCATACGAGTCTATCCAGCGGGTGACGGATCGATTTTACTGGACGCGGTGTCTTTCAGTTGTCCTCGTACCACGCATGCTTCACCACGCTTCAAATTAAGCGGTTCATATCGATGAAACAGACCCGCCATCAAGCCTTAAACGGTGTGAGCGTGATAACCAGCGTTCCCCGACACGTAATAAAATTAAACTCAGGAGCATCACATAACTGTAAGAAAAAGAGTGCAAATTGGCATCTGAAGCTTGGTCAGGTGAAATAAAGACGTAAATTCTTCCCTGCTTGGTGCTCCATCTTATACGCGCCAAATGGACGAGCAGACGATACCCTGCAGTTTCCTGTGCCGGGATGCTGATCTGTAGACGTGCCCATCGGCTGGGAGGCCCTGGTTCGGCCCGGGCCCCCGGGGTACGCAGCGTACCTGCCACACCATGCCAGTCTTCTCTCTCCTGATGCAGACTTTGTCCAGCGGGCATCCATGCACTCGTCTTCACACGCGATTCAAGATCGAAAGTTTTCTTGTGAAAAACACTTCCTCTTGCTACTTATGACGGGTGTGGGTGGGGAGGGGGCAGCTGAAAGAGGCGGGATTTTTTTTACAGTTCGTTCAAGGAAGGGGCATTGAGTAGGCAGGGCTATGGGGAGAGCTGGGGGGCAGGCTGTCAGTTACAGAAATACAGTCTTCAGGTTCAAAGAATTAGCCCCTCCCCCCTCACTCGTCATAGGGGGGGTATTGAGGTGTCTAGGTGGTCATGCAAGAAGCCTCACAGGTTCCCAGTACAGCTGAGCTGCTTGCTACAGACCACAGATTTCCTCTAGCTGCAGCGTGCGGCCGACAGCATAAACGAGAGACAGAAATAACCTGCTTCCTGTCCACCCCATAAATGAGTAGGTGTTTGTTGCGTGTACAGATATATTTAGGTCAAGGCTGTATTTTTTTCCCCCCTTAAAAAGCTCCCCATATCAATGAGCTGAAGTGTTTATATCTCACAGACATCCCATAATCCCGTTTCATCACAAAAGGGCCCAACAGGCATATTTTCGGGCGCCTAAACCACTCTCCTGGTTGGCTGGCATGGAGCCAGCTGCCCAAGAGGAAGAAAACCTTGCATTCCACACAAAAGAGGCACTGCGACTAGTGTGTGTGAGATGGGTGCTTGTGTCCTGGCACGAGCAGGGGGTGTTCGCACAGCAAGCCGAGCCTGACGCCAAGTTACTAAAAACTTTTCAAAATGGCTGCTCCCCCTCTTATAATGAGCCTGTTGTATATTGGGAGACACCCTCCTTAAAAAGACACAGGACTGTGACATGTTCAAAGTACATGACTTTCCACTACACAACCTGTCATCTTGTATTCGGGAGTCTACAAGTCAGCGTGCTTCACATAATGCCTGACTGATCAGCAACAGGGATTCACACATTACAAGTTTCCTCACCAGGAGGAAACGCTGAGTCTGTCCGGTCTCCAAAGAATGTTTTGTCACGAAATCACACAGGTGAACCTCCCCGCTGTACTCCTGGACTTTACCATCTGCTTTTAATATAGCCCAGAAGACCCAATACAGACAACACATCACTGTAAAAATACCACGTTCATGTGGTACAGCAAGTATTTTCAGCAACGTTGATTATGTCATTTTTCTTGTGTATTTGGTGCTTTCACCGGGCTAGAGTTGGTTATGAATTGAGGTAGTTCAGGGTCCTTTGTGTCTTAAAAATAATGGGCTTCCTCCTTAAATCCAAAGTTGTGAGCTTGAGTTACAGTCCCAAGAAACGGGTCATGATTTAGCTGACGGGTAAACTTTCAGTTTTTATCAGTCCTGCGGGGGAACGTCGCTTACAGTCGAGGGCGAGGCATTCGGAATGCAAAGGCTGTGGTTTGCAGCCCCCAAGTTCACATCATTCATTCTGCGTCACTGATGGTTAAAAATTACACGTCGTAAAGACAAACTTCCCTGGCTGCTGTCCTCAGACCGAAGTGAAAAAACAAATGTTGCCAGAATGAGTAGGATGACAGACCATGTATCGAACTGTCTGTGGACATGGTACTGAGAATTGCATATAACCCTGAGGTTTAATTTGCCTTCTAAGGACCAAAAATAACAAATGCTGTTCTTCCTCATAGTGACATCACAATGTGGTTTGTTCCGGGACTGGGAATCATGGGTATTTTTTGTTGCACCACAAATTTGTGAACAGAATATTTGATCCTCCTTCCTTCCCCGCCTGGTTCACTTCCTATGAATTTCTGAGGACAAATGTGAAAACAGGAAGGATTCTTTTTTTGCAAACACCGGACGGATGACGTGGGGGAGGAAGTGGGGGGCACATTGGTGGGGGGAGGGACTGTCTAGGGTGATAAGGGGAGAGGCTGCGGCAGCTGGAAAGTCCCCTGTTGGGATCTGTATAGCACCTTAGAATAGAGCTCGCCATTCACCTCCGTAGGGGAAACACCTTGAATTACACCTGGTAAACATACATGGTCTATTATTTCTGTCAAGTTCCAAAAAAAAAAACATGGGGGGGGGTCTGTGGCTGAGTGGGTTGGGACACTGTGGTTATGATCAGACACCTGTTGCTTCAAAATCCCATGGTCAGCATAGTGATTTCACTAATAGGCCATCGAGCAAAGCCCGTAACTTCCATTTCTTTCAGAGACTGTCTGAGCCTGCTTTCTGAATAAGATTTTAAAAATGCTCGTTGCTTTGAATAAAGCGTCTGCTACATAAACGAAGCGTAATTATTAAATAACTCCACTTGTTTGTACATTGAAAAGAATCGGCTTGAACAAATATAATGATTCTTGTACTTTCCCATTGACGTTAGGAAAACAAAATGACCGGCTTATGTTCTCTATCTACAGCCAGGTTGAGAAACACGGCTCCAAATTGCCATACGATATTCCAGAAGCTCCTCCAGAGATTCTCTCCAGGCTCACCGTCATCCCTTTAATGTCTAAGTGGCTGGGAAGGTGGACATATGGATGATGCTGGTGGGGCATTTCAGGTTAAATGATTCCTCAGCTCTATCTGGACAGGCCAGGGCAGAACTTCCCCATGGCCATACTGTATGACGACAATGAGACTTTCTGAGGCTTTCAGATGCAGGGCACACATGGGCAAAGCCTCGCTGGACCATACCAACATGGAAGGGAAGGGGGGGTGGGGGTGTCATTCCTTACTATGTAAACATCTCAGATTGTTTGACATTTCTTAAAGGTGTTCCGCCAGGGAGCTTGTTTTCATTTTTATAAACCATCAGTAGTTCAGTAACTCAGCAACCAAATTAAATGGAAAAAAAAAATAAAATACTGTAAGTTTCCAAAGTCCCTAATGAATAATTAGCCTCTACAAACATGACAGTGGTAATTAACTCACCACGGCATAACTACCAATCATTCATTAAACTGATCAGTGACAGGGTGTTGATGGTACCTGAGGCTTATGTTAGCATTCAATGCAACTCAAACCAAGAGTCCCCCAGCCCCCCATACAAGATGACAGGGGACAGGCTACATTCACATTACCAGGCTGACATGAATCAATTCTGATTTTCTGCCTTAATGAGATAAAGATCTGATGTTTTCAGGGCTGCGTGGACACAGGAATCCAAATCCATGTCTTGTTGCAGGTGACATGGACGGTTAGTGCGGGAAAACACAGCAACGTGCACATGCGCGTCAGTCCGGAAGACAGTCGCGTTCCGATTATAATTAGATACAGGTCATTTGTAACTATGAATGTGAGCTGTCAAGATAGGCAAATCTGAGCTGAGCAAACAATGGGGACGATGAGGCTTGCAGTGCAAACATGGCCCTAGAGACAGGAGTGTACGGGCTAGGACTGAAATCAAGCTCCTGTTAGGAGGATCAGGGGCGATTCATGGTCAGTTTATTTTATACGACCCCCCCCCCACCCCGACAGACTGTAAACATGTTTACTTTTCACATGCTATTCAATTGATCTCTTCTGCAAGGAGGGACAGACCAGTTCTTGTTAGTTTTTGTTACTTCAACAGCCAATATTCTCAATTGCATCGTCCTTGTCTGGGTCGTCAGTCAGCCTTTTAGTAAATGTCTTTGCTTCTGCCTCCAAGCGCAGAAGATTATTGGAGAGTAAAATAATCATTTACACGAAACATGGACATGAGAGTGACCGAAGAGCCCATTTCCTGGATGAGATCGTGCCGCACACCTACGTCACACACTAGCAGAGGTCAGGCCACAACAGCACTCTTCTTAACGCCATATATAGTCTAAATCAGAATATTCCTACGAGGGATAGGCCATAATAATTCAGATTTTGAATTTATTACTCAGGCACCAAAATATTCATCCGTTCATCTTCGGCTTATCCTTTGAACCTCTGCCCTGAGGCAGGTGTGACATTGCAGGGGACAGCTATGTCCAAAGTATACGCATCATCAAAACTAATTACATTTGCATCTTTCTGGCAAGGATCAGCTTCTTATTCTTGCCAAACCTCAAATTCGCACCCCGCAAGTCACACCGGCCATTGAGTTGATTGACACCCACTGAAACAAGACGTAAACACGAGCGTGGGATGTATAGGACTGGGACGGTGAAGGATTTCTTCAAGAATAGTGAGCGGTGGTGACCTTCGAGAGGCGCTGCACAGATTTGGCTTATCGTCAAGTCACAATTGGGCGTGTCACGGAAACACCCAGCTCAGGCGAACCCCCCCCCCAGACTACGTGTGAACAAAAACCAGCTCACATCACCTGGCTTTAAGGTCCAGTTCAAAGTATATGATTTAATGCCAAAACCTCTATTTTAAAATGGCCGCAGCCACACTTCATCAAATACAGACATTGAAAGATTTGCCTATCTTAGAATGGCTGTATAAAGAACAGTGGAATAAACAGTATTTTTTGCAAGGTGTTCAGACTGCCATTCAAGTTTTTTTTGGGTGATGTCTGTCGGAAAATGTATAGAATGAGTTTGAGGGTTTTTTTTTCAGTACCCGTGATGAAAGTTTAATTTTACATTCACTTCCTACACAAAACTTCATAACTGTTGCTCGAAAATGTATTTAGACGGGAATGTATGCTATTAATTTTGAATTACAGTAATTGAGTGCAGGTGGGGAAAAAAAAAAGAAAAACGGTGAGTATTTGAATATCTGAAATAATCAAACACTGATTTTGCTCAGTGCACACAAATCTGGCATTTATGTGAGCAATAAAATTGATGATATTAAAAATACTATGATGATATGATATATATAAAAAAATAAAAAAAAACTATATCTTAAAAATGTTAGAAACTAAAATGGCGTTGAGGCTGATAGACTTGGTTTCGAATTGCACCTTATCCCCAAAGGAGATCATGGGCCATGTGTCAAGGAGCGAAAAAGAGATCTACAGCCTGTGTGAATCTGCAGAATGCAGCCACCTGCAGCCGGGACCTCTGCAGCGACGGAGGATGTGATTTGCCAGCTTGTGGCCCGCGGCCGCCATCATACCTGGGGTTCCTCCACACACAGGAAATGTCCAGAAATCCCACAGTGAGGCGTTATTCCTGTGCCATTATAATCGTCCCTATTGATTCAACCTCGGTCTTTCCGGGTCCGTACACACAGGACGTGTTGTGTTTAGCTTGCGAGGTACCTGGCTCTGTTTGGAGCTAAAAATAAAACGATTGTCCCTTCTGTGTCAGTTTGGGTGTCTTTTTTTAACAAGTAAGCTTTCACTCTTGTTTCCAGAAGCATGTTGTTTTTGGCCTTCTGTGAGACTCTGGCCCCACCTTCCACCTAGCAAAGCAGGATCTCACAGTCCTGGCACCACGTCTGTCGAGATTGGGTTCCCCTACCGCACTCTTTAACTTAACCTGTACTGATTCAGTTCTGTTTAAGACTATGTTTACCTTACAGATCCTCCTATAGTTCAATTTTATGAATTCCTTTCCACAAACACCATTAACAAAAACATGCTGTCTTATGGGAAAAAAAAAAACGTTTAACGTTTTTTAGGAGAACCCATAAAACACAGATATCGCTATTTTCGTTAAGGGTGAATACAGCATTGTGAATGGACTCCCAGCCATGCGCTTGAAGATCACAATCATCTAGCAACCGAATGCGACTTTTAGGTAGCGGGTGAATCTGTGTTGATCTACTGTACCGTATAATACTGCTGCTGCACAAAGCACCTTTTATTCCGATCAGATGATCTGCATACCTGTATATATGAATGTTATGGCAGGAAATCCAGTTTAACTTGACTGAGGAATGCGTGACTACGGTACTCATCAGGAAGGGACTCTTTCGGTGTATCTGCCTCGAAACGGTATATTAGCGTGACTTGGCAAAAACACAGCTGTAGTGTGGTTGCAAAGGTTTGTGACAGAGGAATGACATGTGCGTTTCCCGCATCCCTCAACGCCGCACTGCGCGGTACGCCTGACCAGGTGTCAGCGTATCAGCGGTCAAAAATACACCCAAAAACTGTAACCCCATATTGTCAGCAGAATTTAAATTTGGTAATATGAAACTAAAAATTCACACTGCTGTCAAGATGATGGTTTCGTAAAATGTAGTTCAATTAATTAAACGCCGTTTAGACTGAGAAGTAGTCCTACTGAGCTGTGCAGATGCTAAAAATGACACTGTTGGTAATTATTAATAGAGGCCAATGAATGAATGCTGGCCTTTCGCCAAACGCCTCAGTAATCCCGGTATAAAACACAAGCCCATTCTGCAAGTAGCGCCAAGCCATACTGACGGTTACCTGCAGAACGATGGTCTATGAATGCCTTTTTATCACACAATCGGCGTATGACATTAGTTATTAGAGCGGTGAATCTGTAAATAGGTTTCCTTTTCCAGACTTCAGAAATCTGTTTCAAGTAGTCTAATCTAACTGGCGGATGCTCATTAACACGGAGCACCTGTGCATATCATATTGCACAACTTGAGCAAAAGTTGGCAGCAGGTAATTAAAGTGTTAAAGCAAGGTGTTAAAGTCGTGGTCCTAAGATCCTGGGCCCTGCAGCTGAAGAATAGTTTAATTCCATTCAAATCAGTATACTGTATTCTCTGGGAATATCATATTTTGAAATATGCACTTTTTAGAGCCTTATTTAAAAAAATTGATATTTTCATCCATTTTTTTTCAGATCTGAGGGGCAACGTTCAGTGTCTAATCCGATTATTAGTTCTTGCCAAGAACGGTACATATAAACGAATTATAAAGACCGAAGCACCACACCCGTGAACTGGAATAACGGGTCAGCGAAGTTTTGTGACAACCAATCAATACTGGGCGGTTACGTGATTGAAACAAAAACCCTATGCTAAAGCCAAGGAAAATAAAAGTCAGTAAAAAATTAACGATTTATTATACATTATCACAATCACGTGGCACTTCTCAATCTAAAAAGCTTTCTCAAGTTAAAAAATGCCTTTTGAGAATTTCAGAAGGATAATTGCAAACGATTTACACCGATAAAATAGATTTTATATTTAAGTCAATCGCAGCCCGAGCATGCAAGGGCAACACAAAGAAATTCGCAAATACATTCACAGATATTTTGAGCGAATATGTTGATTGGAGTTTACCTGCTGAGGAGTGTCATAACTTCACCTCAGATCCTCGGATTTTCGGGTTCCTCGGTTCCTGCTGGACCGCAGAAATCCAGCTTGCGTCTCGGTGGGGAAGTTCCTCTCAGTGCCTTCAGTAAAATTCATATTCACGGAATGCGTCACTCCTATTGGACGTTGACGAGTACTCTGACCAATCAGGCCGTCAGAGACTTACTCGATTAACGCCCCTATTGCTTTAACTGTTATCGTTTTAAAGTATGTAAATAAAGCGGACTTTTTACGTTTTTATAGTAGCTCCGATAGACCCGGTCAAAAACGGTGAATAAAACTGCAAAATCTCGGTGACCTAAGTGCACTTACGTGTTGCAGCTGTACGCCGGTCGTCTGCTAGACAGTTTTCAGTTTTTTGTGATTAGTGTGGAGCGATTTCAAACTCTAGCGTGTGAAAATATAATTCCTTCGTATATTAAGCCTTGAAACTGTACGATCCGTTAAAATAAAGCCAAAGTGGAGGCGTTTTAATTGCGCAATCGAAAATCTCTTAAATCATAACGCGCGGTAAATTTCTATTTAGTTGTTTCAGCACATAGTGAAACCTTTGATCAAACAGAGCAGAGGTCGTGGCAAGTATCACTATCTTCCGAGAATCAAGAAGGAAATACCACGATGTTTTCAACTTCCTAGTTAGTGTTGGATTCTTTGGATTTCGTACTTTGGAGTTATTGGTAAGACACATTTGGTTTGCTTTTGCTACTTTTTGTGGAAGCATTTCGCAAAAAGTGCCAAATTTGATTTTAAATTTCTCATTTATTATCGGAAGAGATGTGATTCTATTTATACGTTATTCCATAAACACCGAACCTGCAAACTCCAGATTCACAAAACCAGGAAGGGGAATCAAACCCAGAGTCAAAAAAGGTGTGAAGTTACATTTCTAACCAACAACCAACCAAGCCACGTCATAAGTGATTTCACACCCACACCAACCAAGTAAAACATAGATACAACTGTTTCGTCTTCCTCATACCTACCCCTGTTAATCATTTGCCACATTTGAAATGTTATGTGTTACTGCAAGTATTTGGGAGTGATCCCTGCTTTCTCATAGACCGGAAAACCCATCTCATGGTATTTCACCATTTAGCTGACACTTCTATTGAAAGTAATTCACCCATCTGTGTATTCTACTGAAGTATCATTGCCTTACCACCTGTTCTTCACAGCACTCTTCTGGAAAGGCATCTACAAGAGTTTGGAGTGTGTCTGTGGGAATTTTTTCCAATTCATCCAGTAGAGCATTGCTGAGGTCAGGCTTTGATGTTGCACATGAAGGCCTGGCTCAGAAACTCCATTCTAGTTCATCCAAAAGGTGTTTTATGGGATTGAGGTCAGGGCTCTGTGTGAGCTAGTGAAGTTCTTCCACACCCAATTCACCCAACCATGTCTTTATGGACCTTGCTTTGTACACTGGGGTACAGTCATGCTGGAACAGAAAAGGCCCTTCCCAAAGTTAGAAGCATAGAATAGTCCAAATTTCTGGTAGGCTTAAGAGTTCCCTTTACTGGAACTAAAGGACCTAGCCCAACCCCCTGCAAAACAAACTCATACCATTATGCCTCCTCCACCAAACTTTACTGGTGACACAATGCAGTCGGGCAGGTAATGTTTTCCTGGCATCTGCCAAACCCAGACTCGTCCATCAGGCTCCTGGTGCACAGTTTTCATGCTGGGGTTAATGCCAGGGGAAGTTTGGAACGCTGCAGTTATTGAGTCAACAGAGCATTGGCGACTTTTACACACTGTGCACCTCAGCATTTAGTGAGCCTGCTCTGTTACTTTACATGGTCTGACACTTTTTCTGTTGTTCCTAAATGCTTCCACTTTCTGATAATACCAATTTACAGTTGACCGTGGAACATCTAGCAGGGGATAACTTTCACAAACTGACTTAATGTAAAGATGGCATCCTATGACAGTATTACATATTCACTGAGCTCTTCAGAATGACCCATTCGCAAATGCTTGTAAACCTGACCGCATGGCTAGGTGCTTGATTTCATACACCTGTGGCAATGAATATGAATGAAACACTTGTATTCAATGATCAAGAGGTGTGTCCCGATACTTTTGTCCTCAAAGATACTATACCCTTGCAGTTCTTCAGATGTCCTCAAGGTGGCGGTAGAAGAGGCTTCTTGCAGTGAGCCGGGAGTCCATCCTGGAAGGTGCATGCAGGAAAGGATGCTAACGCATTTTAGGGCACCCACAGGGCAAATTCGCCGAACAACATGTGTTTAGCCCATGGGAAGCACAAGAATGCGAGAAGTCAAATTCACAACCCATGTATTTGATGTGCAGGGTTGACAGAGTAGGGCCTAAATGTCCTGCTGTTACTATAACAGGGTAGTTTTATTGCGGAATTTTTCTTTCAAAGTATTTTTAAATAACAGTAGTTTTATTTTTGCTTATGCAATATTAATTTCAGGAATTGTACTTCAGAAAGACTTTGGTCTGTGGGTGGGATCGAAAACGTAGGCAAGGCGGCTGAGCTGAAAACCAAATTATGAATTTATTATAAATCTTTTTATCTTGCTTTATGTGCAGCCTACATGCTATTCATTCACTGTCAGACACCGACACTGGGTTACTAGTCTCATACTGCCAGTTACATTATTACATTACATCATCTTACTGCAAAGGCCTAGCCCGGAATCATGACTGGCACTGCAGTGCCCCCTAGCTGTTATCAAGTTACCTGCAAACATTCTATTTTGTCAACAAAAAGAAAATATACTCCTCTTGCGACACAGTTTTCCTTTATTCCATCTTCAGGGGCATCACTCTCCTCAGCCTCCCTAGGAAGGTCTATACCAGTGTACTGGAGAGATGGGCCTGTTGGTCAAACCTCAGGTCCCGGAGGAACAATGTACATTCCATCCTGGCCTTGCAACACTGGATCAGCTCTGCACCCTCACAAGGATACTGGAGGGAATTGTGGGAGTTTGCCCAACAAGTCTACATGTTTCGTATAAGTTGGGTAAGTCACGTGACTGTGTTCCTCAGGGGTGGGGCTGTGGGAGATGCTTCAGGAGAACGGGGTACAGGGTCTGCTGTTGTGGACAAATGGAGCGAGAGCTGGGTTTGCCTTGCCAGCTGTAAGCCAGACCCGTTCCCAGTGGGCGTCGGATTCCATCAAGGCTGCCCTTTGTCACCAATTCTGTTCATAATTTTTATGGACAGAATTTCTAGGTGTAGCTAAGGGTTCCGGTTCGGGGACCTCAGGATTGCATCGTTGCCCCTCCGCGTCGAAAGGAGCCAGCTGAGGTGGCTTGGGCATCTATCTAGGATGCCTCCTGGACTCCTCCCTGTGGAGGTGCCTTAGGCATGTTCAAGTAGGAGGAGACTGTGGGGCAGACCCAGGACACTGAAGAGATTACTGACCTGGGGAGGCCTTGGTATCCCTCTAGAAGAGCTGGAGGAGGTGGCTGGTGAGACGGTCTGGGCATCCCTGCTTAGACTGCTGCCCCCACGACCCGATCTCAGATCAGCAGCAGAAAATGGATGGAACATTTTGGTGTGGTACATGAATTTTGAATGAAAATCAAGTACTGTTTCCATGACTCTTGATATGAAATACACTTTGCTACACATTGTCATACCTTCAATGGTAGCACCTAACCTTTGGTGGTGGTATTATTATTACACTTTATTGATCCCTTGTGGGAAAATTCTCTTTCCACCAACCCTATCTTGCTCTCCAAGAGACACAGACAAATATGTAGATAATAGAGTGTGTCATGACCTGCTCTTACAATAATTCCATGTGCCACGCCCCCTCTCGTTACCTCATGTGAATTCTCGATTGTTCTCAGCCGTTTTGCATTTCCGTCCCCTTACAGATCTGTTATATCGTGCCGCGGTGCTCGGACTGGGGAAGCAGGCGAAAGAAAAAAAAGCTGATGCAAGAAGGCACTTAATGGAGCGGTATACAGGACAAAATCACCATAACACTGCCCAGCGTTATAATGACGGATCTGGGGAAATGCACTGTGACGTGGACTTAAATACACAAGCCTAAGGGACGGAAATGCAGAACAGCTGAGAACAATCAGGGATTCACATGAGGAAACGAGGGGGGCGTGGCAGTGAGGGGCAGCCGCCTACAGCGTTGCCCATGGAGCTGAGGCTTAAGGACCTTGCTCAGGGGCCCAAAGATGTGTCTATTCTGCCAAGGCTGGGCTCAAACCAACAACCTTACAATCACAGGCACAGAGGCTTGTTTATTAAAACTATAAATCGTCAGTGAAATGTCAAGCTACACTACAAACGTTTTAAACCACAGTGAGTTTAAATAGTACATGTAGCACCACTTTGACAAGCAGAGTTTGGTCTCGGTATCATTCTCTTAGGTAGGTCGTAGTTCACAAGCTGATCACATCGTCATCATACGATCCATGCGGTGTAGATTTAGGCATAATTTTAACGGTCACTTAGTTCCCTGGCTGATGGGAAACGATTTTCTGTTTGGCTCATCCTTAGAACATTTGTTTCCTGCTGAGGAAAAAAACGAGTTCAATGTGATGTAATTGAATTTTATTTAAGAGAGAGGTACGCTTGTGAATTGCACTGCAGTTTGAGAAGATACATTGGTTACGACAGCAATACGGCGATGGTTACCCAAAATGCTCATTTTGGCTTGCGATGTTTATGCAAATAGGTAAAAGTCTATTTCTCAGTGCGAAGTGGGAAGAGAACTCAGTGCATTTTAATGACTTGGCTTAAGTTACCAGTGTTTATGGTTTGACATGCCTGGAGAGCCACAGAACAACGACATGTTGTCTGTGTATTTACTGGAAGGCAGGGATATAGTCACCAGCTAAGCCATTTACACTTCCTCTTCCAGGCACCATTTTAAGAAACAATCTGAAAAACGATGGGAAAACCGACACCTTTTTGCCAATGTAATTATCTCAATATGCGATCATCAATGGCCCAGAAAAGGTATTATTGCTAAAACAAAGGGAAAAAACGACCGCTAAACATAAATAATGTTCATTAAGCAAATACAGAGGTCATGAAGGAGTGGTCAAGCTTATGCAAAAACAATGGGATCATAGTTTATATTTAGAGACACTAAAACGAAAATACATCAGCACATATTACAATAAGACACAAACAAAAAATACTTACACCGAACAAAGATTTAACATTTCAATAGTCATGATGGGTCTGGTAACTATGCAAGTGCATTACAAAGATATAATTGCGTATGATGTATAGGTAAAATGATGAAATGTTTCCCAGAAAAGAAAACCGACAAAAAAATTAAACACCGTTCAAAACATACATATAAATCTGATAAACAATCCTTCATATCATGTACCATGCTTGTACCGCATTTTATTTTCATCCGCAAATCATGATTCTTTTAAAATAGCAAGTGTTTGTGATCAGTAACAATCCTGCAGCACCTGCACAATAGAGCGCGTGCCTCTGCGTTGTCCCCTGTGATAAGCTTGTGTTTGGTCTTTGATTTTACAATTCAGCCTATAAGGCAGCTACCTGTTAGTTAAATAGGAATTGGACAAGTTATAAAAATGCGAAATCACAATAAATTACACTATATACACATATGTTAGTTTATGAACAACACGCATTAAGTAAGCTATGACTAGATGCACATGTACTTTACAGTATCATGTATATATACAGTATTTACAGAGATCAACACGCATAGTATGGATAAAAGAAAAAAATGAGCTAAAAATGATGAGAATACAGCAGATCTATACGGATGAGTCAGCCGTGTATCATGGTTTAATTTCCGGCAGATGTTAAGAAGGTATTTACCATGCACGTATGAAGGTATATTTTAATGTCAGAGGGAAAAACGCTGCTCTGCTTGCAGCTCAGTGTTTATCAACGTAGAAACCAGCATCCGCCGCAAGGCTGCGGTTGACGCGCTGACTCTACGAATGCGCGCTCCTGGTGAGCGGCGTAGTATGTTTTGCACGACGCTCGTGCGGCTAGTCTCGAATTGAAAACAGGTTTGCCACATGGATGATTACTTATATTGCGTTCAGTGTATTAAAACTTCTTACGAAGGGTCGAATTTAATCAAATAGTCATGTTATGTCATATTAATATGTGCAAACAGTTCATATCTTCACTCTGAAAATACGTCACAATACAGCCCATTCATTTATCTCATATCGCATGTTAGACCATTGCGAAACAACAGTCGGAAAAAGGCTTTAACATTTTTAGTGTATTTACCTCGGTATACAAGTGTCTGATAATATTCTCAAAGTAAACATAGCTGCCTACATAAAACAAATGTTTAATTTTGACGAACAGTTATGTCTTAGAGGCTTAGAAATTCCCACACGAGTGATAAAGCGGTAATTATATTAAAGAAAAGGTTAGAATTACATCGTATTTTAAAGCGCTTTTTATGATTCATTTTGCATATATAATAATTTACTATACTTTATAGATTTTTGTGTTTGTTTAGATTATATACGAAGTATTATTTTACTATAAGCTATAAATGCAAGTGTGTGTGTGTGTGTGAACTTTGCACCTGGAGCCTGGTCAGAGACTCATTTTCCCATCATTCAAATTAATTATTATCAATTAATTATGTCTATCTTGTGTTTTTGTCAGATTCAAGGTTATTGTTATTCAAGGTTTAGGTTATTAAAGTTATTGCACATTTACCCACTCCCCTGGGACAACATACCAGCTCACGAATGATAAATAAAGCAAATAATAATAATTAAAACATAAAAACTCTACAAACATCTAGACCTCTGGTAAACTGGGTCTAGCGGAGGGTAACTTTCTCACGGGTGAGGCCCGCTAAAGGTGGCGATCGGCAGGCAGAGCAGAGAGCAGAAAGCTGGGTGGAAGGGTTCGGTGTATGTGGAGAGGGACTTGCGCAGTCTCCGGTCCGTCATGATGTCAGGCTTGTAGCATACAGACACTTCACACCTGCACCGGGAGGGAAAATGGCATCGGTTAGTACAATCATACACACAAACGTATGTAAACACATCAACACATACATATAATCCATGCACAGATATGTATGACTACATATATACTGCACATTCACGTACAATTATTTCTTCATTGAGTCTGTTACTCAATCAGTCCAAAATCTATTGTGTTTACTTGTCAAACCGGCACAAGATCTCCTCAGAAGCAGAAGCACTCAGCACAGGCCAACAGAGAGCTGGACCTGCTATCCAAGCCACACTCCAGTCTGAAAGGTGTGTTTTATGTTACCTAGTCACACTCTGAATGATCTTCTTCTCATCCTGGTCAAGGCAGACGGCGAAGGTGGTGTTTCCCCCGCTCACCTGCACTTTGTCCACTTTCACCTCTGTGATTGACAGTTGCTTAGAGATGGAGAAATGACTATATTAACTGGGACGCCCTGTGACTCACCCATATTGCATCGGTGTGCTTAAGCAGCCACAGGAGTTTTTAACCCTGTGACTCACCCATATTGCATCTGTGTGCTTAAGCAGCCACAGGAGTTTTTAACAGACACCAAAATTGCTTGCGTAAAATGCAGTAACACAATATTACAGCCGCGCCTCACAGCTTAAACGGTTTTCGCGAGACAGTGTTGTGCAGGAACTGCCTCTGGTTTGCATTTGTGTTTTTTCTTTCTCTGTGACTCTTTGCTGTCCCACACCACATGAAATGGGTGTTTTTGTAAGTTTTGCACCTTATCCTGTTCTGCCACGAGGCCCTTTTTGCACCCTCTCACTTCCTGCTCACCTGATTGTACGCCTTTTTGCATCGCGAGTTTTGTCTCTTCAGCACTTCCGTCATCGTCAACTGGAGGCACTCCATTTTCGAGTCTGAACACCGAAGAATGACAGGCTGTTGGTTTCCATTTCTCGTTTTAAACCAGTTTAGGCCAACATTCACTTCTCAAAATTAATGTGAATGAAAGATGAGTGTTATTTGCTCAAGACTGAAGTATTCAAGGAGGGTTCAGGAGAAGCAGAATTATCTGCATCCTATGTTAACACCATTTTCAGACGTTAAAAAAACTACAACTATATTTTTTACAACTAAAAGGAATACATAATTGTGTTTGGGGGCTGATTATCATGCTTACAACATATTTAAGTGACATAATTTTCTCAGTAGATGGTACAACCATGATCTTGCATTAATTTTCTTCAGTTGTATTTGTGCTACAACTGTTTTTTATTCATTTCCCTGAAGAAATATGCTGGGAATAAAATAGACGAGACTTAAAACTAAGTGTAAACCTGGAATTGGGGATACCAGATATGGTCTATTCAGATTTCTTCCTTAGTTAAGCATTCATCTAGAAATTAACCTTATATAGGGTTATAGATGTAGCTCAACTGCTCAGGAAACATTACAGCTGTCTTCTGGACTTCCGGTTCTATTAATTTTTGACCAAAGTATATATATCTGCGGCTTTGTGACCCAGTGAGTGAATGTCTGATGTCATATCTTCAGTCTTAAATTGGACGGAAGTAGACCGTTAGTAACAAAATAGTGATGAAGGGACCAGAGTTCCCCATGTCTGATGTAAACTTTTCAAAATGTCCCGTTTATTTCAAAACAGTTTAAAAAAGCACCCTGTGTTTCCAGTGGAGATTTCTTTCTTGCAATAACATACCAAGTTCCTCTGGCTTCTTGCAGGCTTTGGTCAGGTTTATGGATGTGCAGACTTTGTCTGTCCTGTTCCACTGGCTTCGACCACTGACACCCACCTATGAGGTACGAACAGAATGTCTAAAGGTGCCCGCTTCCTGGGAGCATTTTTATATTTCACATTTTAAGCGTACAGAGGTTTTTTGCAGCTGGTCCCTACCTTGTTATAAACCACCTCTAGTGTTAATGGAACGGCTTCTCGATCTCCGTCAATCCCAAAGCGCTTGCTGACGGCACCTGCAGGACACAATGTCCCAAATTCATGTCTCAGAAAAACAGACCTGACTTTAATAGGAGTATTACGGTACGGTTATAATGCCTGCTTTCCCCTTTCCAACCCTGCCTATGCTTAATATGGGGATCAGGATCAGCCTAATAGATCATGTACCAAAAGACATGGCAGTAGGTATGAGGGCTTCGTAATCCTCTTAGGGCCCTGAGGTCCAGAGCTCAAATTTACAAGAAGGTGTAAAACCTTAAGGGAAAAACATAAATGGGGAATGTACGCATTTAGCTAACTGTGGAGCTGTTGCTAAAATGACACGGCTACCTTAGGTGTAGATGTAGGAACGTCAAAAGGCTGGTCTATAGTTTGGTTGAGTTGGACAAGGAGGCTTGTGGAAGACTTACCCAAAGCCTTAATGGCACGGGTGCCTGCAGCATGGCCCAGCTCCAGGGAGTGGATGAAGACCTCAGTCCTCTTATCTCCTCCCACCAGGGTCAGCTGCACCAGGACAAACCCCTCAGTCACTCATATAGACCATGGCAAGGGGCTATTTGTACAGCATATATTTTTTTATTGAACACTGGATATAGTGCAAAGAGTATCACAGGCACATTGGATACATTGCTGTTATATTTCTTTCGGATCTAGTTTTGACATGCTAACAAGTAGTACTGGGCCACTTGTCTGCTTATTTGGAGGGAGAGCGGATGACCCACCTCAGCCTGGTAGAGTTGTACCAGCACAGGTCGGACAGCATTGCGACAGTAGTACAGGACCAGATCTGCCAGAATGGACAGACGTTCGCCGCAGCCACCAGAGTCAGTTTCTGTTTTTGAGGTTTGCTGTGAAAGTAATGACAGTAATGATGCAAGTGAATCAGCAGGGGGTGCTATGCACAAGAAGGTACACGGTCATGGTACGGTGACAACACTAGGCAGATGAACTGAACTTAGGCGGTCAAACATGATCGGGCACAGTACGGATCGACTAGTGCACCCTAAAGCAAATGTAGGCCATTACTTGGGGTTCATCATGCCATGCCTGTGAATATTTCGCGTTTGAGCAGAACCTGGGGGGTCGTGATCTCACCTGGCACAGAACGTCAATAGGCAGGCTGAGCAGGCTGAGCATGTTGCGCTCGTACCAGGGGTCCAGCATTCCGATGAAGCGTGCAATGTCATTAGTGCTGTCCTCCATGCCAGGCGAGTTCTGCTCCTGTGAAGACAGGTCAAGTCTTTCACAGAGCAGCCAATTTGTGAAGGAGAGTCAATCAAAATCTCCAGATCATTTTTGATGGACTCTTGAATCCTATCCAACCTTTGTGGACCAGTCTACACAGGTCTACACGGACTATACAGTGTCTACACAGACTTTGCCATTAAACTTTTCTGTATAACAGTTAATATTGATCGAAAAACTGAAATATAAATACATCAACCATCTTCATAACTCCTTGATAACTACTCTACTACAATCAACAATCAACACATTGTCTGTCTCTCTGTTTTGCTCAGGAGCAGCCATACGTACCCCGCAGATGGAGTCTCGAAGCGGGCTCTCGGACATCTTCCAAGAGCTGCTGCTGTTGCTACTGCAGCTGCTTCTTCTCACCGGTATGAAGAAGAACTGCAGCTTAAAAACCCGAGTGAGGTGTGGGCTTGTGCTCTCCCGCAGCCGCAGGCGGCTGTAGGCCCGAGCCACCTTTCCGGCAGCATGGTCAGCACCAAACACTACCACACGGAGAGTGGTGGCCTTGCTGTCCTCATCGCAGCTCAGGATGGGCCTTCTCCGGAAGCAGACGGGCTTGAGAGGTAACCGCCCTGGCTTGTGTAGCTGGGCATGCTGGGGCAGAGAGTTGGAGCGCTTTGATCGCACCACCACGAAGTCTTTGGTTTCAGGACTGCCCAGACTTTTGGCGCGGGACAGGGAGTGGCTGCTTCTTGGTTTAAAGAGCATGGAAAAACGTTGACTTAAACCAGGCTTCGTTTTGGTGCCCCGCTCTGGCAGGATATCTTCCATGTCCTCACAGAAGTCACTGTCTGTCCCTGAGGCCACCGACAACACGGAGGGGACGGAGCAGTTTGAAACGACCGAGATTGTTGAGAACATGGAGTCTTTGGAGATTGTGGATAGTGTCGACATGGTGGAGATGGTGGAGGCTCTGTGATCCACACAGCCGTTTGTCACAATGTCGTCTTCCTCTGAAATCTCCCCTTCGTCCTGCTCTCCTTTCTCCTCCTCATCATCATCCTCGTCCAGTCCTTCCTCAGGAGGAATTTGTGCAAGCTCATCTTCCAGAATCTGGTTCAAAATATCTGTCAAAGAAATCCAACAATATACCTCAAAGTTTTAGGCTGAAGGTATGTTCTAGAAAATCACAATTAGAAAAATGTACAGGTGAAAATGGATGGACAGGAATACTTTATGTCAGGAAAAGCACTGAAGATCGTTACCAAAATTGTCCTTGTCCCACTCGTACATGTAAGTTCTGGCGATTGGCAGACGGAGAGTCTGCAACTGTCCTGGTTAGGTCAATAACACAGTGAATAGTTAGTTAAAGTGAGACTAACCCAAAGCAATAAGTCACATTTGGAAACTTTTCCATGTAAATTTAAAGGCTGCCTGACCTTCTGATCTCCTGCCATTGGACACATGGATGCCAACCCTCTCCTTCAGTCCTTCCAGGCCTTGCAGTAAGTTGGCTCGGGCTTTATCCGGATCTTCCATGGAGGCAGCTGACTCCATGAGCTCCGAAACCGCAGTGAAGATCTGACTCAGCTCCTCCAAACTTTTATCCTGTCAGGTGACGCATGAGGCGTTAACTTACGCATCTGTCAAACTGCCACGGTGTTTCTTGACCAAATTTTTGGGGTCCCACAGATAGTCCACTTTTTTGTTCCCTCCTGGCTCCCAGCCAATCAAGAACACAAAACAGCTGGTACAGGTGTGTTGTGAGCTTGGAGGGTGCGAAAATGTGGCCCGTCCGGGGGTCCCTGGATTGAGACACACTGTGCGAGAAGATTCGGAAGGACTGAAGTGCATACTAAAAGACCCGTGTGGGGAAATCCAGAGCAGTCATCAGGATATGAAACTACAGCCATCTATGGTATCTATGGTCACCAGTTCCCCCTGTGCAAAGTGGACCCCTTCCCTCTCAGTGGGGGCGTGTACCTGCAGGGCCTTCTGCATGCAGGGGAGGGAGTACTTGGTGCCAAGGGTCGCCTGGTACGCATGCTTTATGAGGGTGATGTAGGCCTCCTTCTGGGAGTGATGGGTCTGGCTGAGCTGCTTGGCCACGGACAGGAACTCGGGTGGGACGTCCACCGTGTTCATCAGGAGCACCGTTCTGAAGGACCAGGCCAGGGAACACATCAACCGTCACGTACATGACATACTAGTCAGCGGTCGGCTCCTTTAACGATGACCTTTGAAAAACCTTTTGAGAAGCCCTAAGCTCTGTGGAAGTCGATATCCTGCATGACGTGTAGATGCTACAGATTGGTTCCACAGAAGATATCTGACAAAACATCAATGCTTAAGCCATCCCTGGCTTTTGGGTTTTCAGTAGCATTGACATATTATACTCTTAATTATAAACTTTTATGATTCTCTTAAAATGGTTATTGCAACACAAGGCTGTTCAGTGCACAGCAGCTCTGGCTGGCAAAAAATGCAAAAAAATTATAACCCCCTTGACCTACAAATGTTACCTTCTGCTTTTAAGAGAAGCAAAAAGCAGAAGTTGGCTTAAAGTCTGTGTATTTCAAAAAGGCAAATTTAAAATGTAATCAATGAAACCCAGATGTGCATCATAGATTAAAGAAACACATTTATGCACCAATCAAAGTACATCACTGTACATTTATCAAGTGAGTTGCATGCAAAGAAAATGATATATAACTTAGACTATAACTAAACTCAGTTCCTCTTCAATGAATCACCTTACTACAGTAACTGCAGAAATGTGTCTATAATGAAATACAGGAGTGTTGGATAATAGATATGAAAACATGAGCTCACATGGTCTTTGACCTCTGGATGGGTGTGACTAACCCTTGCTCCTGTCTCACCAGCCGATGGTAGGTGATACCTAAAATACAAAAGCCGATCTTCATTTTAGAAAACAAGGAACAGAGACTCATCACCTGTTCGGTTCTCTTCAGGGAAAGAAAACAAATCCATATATTTTTCCCCATTGGCTGAACAGACATAATACGCTTCAATACAAACTTCAAAACAGTTGTGAAAAGCTCTTTAATTTTGTTTATAGCTACAACTCAATTTTTTGTTTTTTAGTTGCAAAATGTTCACCTGTTTCAGTTCATATTTCCTTTAAAAAATTCAGTGAAAACAATTACAGGGAGGGAAGTTTGTGGTTGGCAGTTGCTGCAATAATTATGTTTGTCACTAGATGGCAATAGATAAAATACAGCATATCTTTTTTTCAAAAACCACAGTTAACTTTTCTGGAAGAGTTTTTAAGGTGACTCAGTTCTGCTCTTGAAGATAATCAAGGGGGGCACTGGTTACCTGGGGCCTTCATCTCCTGGCTGAGAGTGGAGAGCAGGTTGCGACACACGCTGCAATATGGCTCCGGCCACGTCAGGAAGCGGTGGAACACCGCATAGGCCTCCATTAGTAGCTGGGAGTCCACAGGAAAATGGGGCGTCTAAAAAAAACACACACATACAGGACTTTCAGGGTGTAGCGGACAAGGGGACAATGTGCAGGCCTTAGCCGTTTGTGGAAGCAGATGCAGACAAGTAGCTCTCTATAAACAGGAGCTCCAAGAAAAAAAATGGTAGGAGAACTGCCTTGGCTCTCCAGCCAATAGCCTTCTGCCTTTGCAAGTCCTGGTACTTGGAATGTCCTCCCATTGGTCCACATGATTAGATGAAGAATGCAGAGTGAGAAGCTGAGTGTGTGGGCTTAGCGTCCCCCCCCCCCTTACCTGCAGGAGGGTGTTGGAGAACATGATAGCCAATGGGGCCACCAGCTCATACTCAGACGTTTCCTGGACCTATGGACATGAGGGATGGGTGAAACACCTAAGGTGGGCAACTGCTATGCGTTTATGTCTCCCTACAGATGATACCAGACGGTATGTGACCTGTCCAGCTCACTAACCAATTCAATTGACTAAAAGAAACCATTCAGGCATTTACAGGGCAAAAGACAACCGCATGAGGAGTGATGGCTGATATGGGCCATGGAGGGAGGGCTTGTACCTCTTTGGCTTTTCTGAGAATCTGGTGGAGGAGAATGAGAAAGTTGTCCGGGTCCCTCTTCACTAGCTCCTCCAGACTCCAGCGGTTCATGCACAGCCCAGCTAAGAACGGGACACACAAGAGGAGAAAGAGGTGTGGTTGATCATCCCGGGGGAGCCCAACTGCAGGAACTAGACCCTTCACAGAAGTCAACGGTCAAAGTGCCAAGCAAGGGAGGCGGATGATTTTACGGCCCAGACAGGTGGTGTGACTGCCACCATGGGGGTCGGTCAGTCCCGACCCAGCCGAGGGTATTCTTCAAATCAGTAATTGATCTCCATTCCTTCCGTTACGTTTCACAAGATGCTTTGAGGTACTTTACAGTAGTGTTGTAGTCAAGACCGCCTAAACTGAGACCAAGACATTGCCGAGACCGGAGGGTATCAAGACCAAGACACTGCCGAGACCTGATTGTACCAAGACCAAGACACATCAAGGCTGGTCGAGACCAAGACCAAGACCAAGACCGAAAACAGACTAGGGCTAGAATTAACATCACATTACTCAGACCAACTGTAGAGAAAAAAAGGCATTGCTGTAAAGTGTCATTACTCGTTGTAACGTTTTTAAAATAGATGCATCTCACTGGTTGCATTTGAATTGAGGCGCGTAATAAATAATGATACTGTTCTGTGAGGATGTGCTGTTTTCTCTTTTTTTTCCCCATCCCATCGAGACTGCTATGTCTGACACCAAGACAAGGCTGAGACCAAATAGAGTTGAGACCAAGACAAGACCAAGACCACAAAAAATTGAGACCAAGACCGGTCTCGAGAACTACAGCAGTACTTTACAGCCTTACGAAATCCCGCTGAAAAGTGCCTGGTGCTACGTCCCATATTTAATCTCACCTGCACTGTGCATACAAGGTGCTGTGGTGGATCACTGCACCGCAACAGCCGCTCGCTTGACACGGTTTTGTGCGTGGGCATCAGTGTCAGTGCGCTTGTCACTCCCCCCCCCCCCCCCATCATGGGTCTATGTGCGGTCACCACTTCCTTCCTAGCTGACACGCTAACTATAAGATTTCCGCACCAAAGGCAGAAGCAGAGAGCGAGCGAGAGAGTGAGCGATCGAAAGCTTATCGAGTCGCGTGAAATTCAAAGTGGCACGTTTTTCCGAGAAAACTGCTCGAGCAGTTGTGATGCGCCCATGTAGTGCCATTTTATGGACTTATTTCAGCCTTGTACCTCTTGCAAAAGCCATCTGTATTGAGTTTTCTGTGTCAGATGCTATTCCGGCTATTCATGTAATACAACACTCAGAGGAGAAGCCAAATAGTGGAAAAAGTAACCTTTGACAGGATGTGGGTTTTCCCAAAGCTGACCTTAAGTAATGAAATGTAAAAATGATACTTTATTTGTTAATTGTATGAGCACAGGTGCTAAGGAGCTCATTATATTTTGCATATCCCATCTTAGTCAACTATGAGACATACGGATGCAGGTGAGAGCAGACAGCAAAGCTTGAGGTAAGGGTCTTGGATAAGGGCCCAACAATCATATGATCACTCTGCCGGCCGTGGGATTGGAACCAACGACCTTCTAACCATGAGCACAGAGAGCTAATTCACTAAACCGTGTTATACAGCAAAAATATACCTATACATGGATATCAGAGACCGCATACGATGTCTGAATGAAGGAGAGTAAATAAATAGATGAGTCTGACAGCAGATGATGAACGCTGGCCTGGGGACACCTACCATTCCAGGACCGTGAGAGGGAGGAGCCAGTTCCCAGGCCATCCAGGCACCTCTCCAGGGCATGGTGGATACGGTCCTCTGTGCATGTGGTGTGCTGCATGTTGGCTCACCTCCTGGGGAGAAAGAACAAGCGTCAAGCAGATGACACCTCTCGAGATTAAAGGGCGAGACCCATCTCCAGAGAGTGGAAGGTTTTCAACTTGCTGTTAGACCTGTGGGAAAGATACTCAGGACAAACCTCCACAAAGAAATACCCAACGAAAAACAAAATAAACAGAACAATACACTTTGAAATGGGGGATGTCCTGTTTTCATCCTGGAGGGCTGCCGGCCTTCTAGTTCTTATTACGTTGCTATTCACCTCGGTCCTGAGAGAAATGACTGCAAATTAGTCCACATAGGGAATTCATTGAAATCCTTAATTGTCTATTGGTAGTTTTAACTATGAGAAAGATTCACAATTACACTGCTTCTTGAACACCAGGACTAAAGGTCCATATATTTTTCTTTGTAAAAGCTGACATATGATGTAAGAGTGGGAATGTTTATCAAATGTATACATTTCATTTCTGTATTGATGCCGTCACTTTTATATGAGTTTAATATGAGATTAAATGAGATTCATCTGAAAACTCAACAGATGAGCAAATATCTGCTCAAATGGGGCAGTGAATTAAGGCAAAAAAGACACACTGGCTGATCACTGCCTGACTGGCATTTTCTGCCAATAAGGCTTTAGTGAGAGTTTTGTGTTTCTGTACGCGACTGTGG
The DNA here is from genome assembly GCA_026779585.1 of Mormyrus proboscirostris. Taxonomy (NCBI): domain Eukaryota; kingdom Metazoa; phylum Chordata; class Actinopteri; order Osteoglossiformes; family Mormyridae; genus Mormyrus; species Mormyrus proboscirostris. The sequence goes on from JAODKF010000103.1 coordinate 8,368,619, forward strand.
CCACGCTCAGGTACGCTGACTTTCAGACCACGCACAGGTGACACGGAAAGGCCAGGATGCGGTGACGGTTGGTGGTGACGTCTGCCACTTCCTACTCTCACCACAGCATGGAATTTGCTCAGAATCAGCACCAACTTTTGAGGCAATCACCAAATTTTTTTTAAAAAGTGCAACTGCTTGCCCACGATCAGTGATTCGCTCGCTTGTGACATAAAAGCGTTTCCATGACTCAATTTTTTTTTTGTTTTAAATTATCTTACTGACAATCCAACATTAGTCCATAATTAAGTAGATGATGTGATACAATGCCTGACACAATATATACATGCAGATGTGTATTTACATTTTACATTTTTTTAACATTTTATGTGAAGTGTTGACCTATACATCACAGGTACAGTGTCCAAATCCAGTGAGTCACACAGCCCCCCCACATTTTTCTGCAGATCCATTCCATGCCATATAAAAATCATTTTATAAATCAATGTCAAATGTAAGAAAAATCCCCTGTTGCTTTAACAGTAATAACAGTAATGCGCTTGTTTTCAGTGTGACTCAAACACCCAAAGGTCAAACAACCTAACACACGTAATACTAAACCCGGGTTGCTTCATACTGAGAACAAAACTTTATGACATGATGCAGTATAAAAAGTGGAACCTTCTGATAAACAAATAAATAATAACCGTTTTGGTCTTTTGAGAATAACAAAGTTTTTTAGTAATAAGAAAAGTTCAAGGGGGCCGATGTGGTGACCCGAAATATTCTTGTTGCCAACATCAAGTGTCATTGGAGGGACCTCAGCTGAGACGATGCTGTTAGCCACCCCCCCACCGGGGGGGAAAGATGATGTTAAAAGACAAGGTTTTAATCTGATTGGACGGTCAACAGATGTCCCTCCCACATTTGACAGGCAGGTTGACCTGAAAGGACCTCGACTGACAAGCAGGAAGCAGAAACACGCCTAAATGGGGAGTGGTTTGCGAGCAAGGGAGTAGGTTTGGTTTCAACATTGGTAGGGACCCCTAAACACACGGTACCTCCACAATATTGGTGTCCCTACTGTCCACAGCCAAGTTTATGAAATAGGGAGACTGACATTTTGAAATATGCCATGACAGACTGATTTCGCTTCAATGCTGTGCTGTCAAAGGGTAAAACAGACTAAGAAAATGAACTTGTTTACCTCCTAGCTGATAAATAATCATATGATGGTTTTCCTAATTTCAATATCATGTACAAAAGAGCATCCTTGGTTCTTAAATTAACATCCACAAGCACATACAAGTCACATTCACCCTCATGTTTTTTTTTTTTCATTTGCCTTTTTGAATTATTTCATTGTAGCTAAACCAGTGAGACAATCATCATGTGGCATACGAGAAAAACATAACCACGGAACGCCAGGATCGTAATTGCCGGCACGCGATCCAACTGACCACATCAGGATCGTTCTGACGGCGCTAACCTCACGCTTGCACGGCAACTGAAGACGGGAGGAGGGGGGTTCCCTATATTTAGCCACAAGGGGGGCTTTCCTTAGCAAGGACAGACAGGAAGGTATCATTGTGTGCAGCTGGGGTCAACGCGCCGCGAGCAGCGGATGAGGAAGCCAGGGGGTCAGCACTGGCCAGCAGCGAGGGCCCTCATTAACGACACTTGGAAAGGTCTGGAGAGGAAGCGCACACTGCAACTACTGGTGTGGCGCTACTGGGCCGGATCACACCCATGGGCTGGCATGTGCCTAGGATGGGTACTGGTTCTCTGCAAAGTGCCCTAACTTGCGTGTGTCCCTGCATAGAGCCGGACATCTGCGGGGCGACTTGGGCAAGGTGTCCTACTCCGCGGGAACAGCAGGGGGTGCTACCAACTTCTGTCTACAGCTTGATTTCCTGAATCACTATGGCAGAAACACTCATTACATTCCCTTACGCTTACAGAAATCCCGAAAAATAACTGCATATAAGCCTTAATAATAAATAATTCGTTTTCATATATTCAAGTATCATCGGTTAAGATCACAGCTTGCCGATTGCAGTGTGCAGAAGATTCTCAGACTAATGACATTCATCAAAGAAAACACAGCCACATTTTGTACCTTTCTGCATAGTAAGAGTGTTGTAATCATGTGACATGTCTTCATAAGGGGATGTGCGCACGTCTTTTAGAGTGTCAACAAGTTTACTTCCACATTCTGATATTTTGTAACCCAGGATATAAAACATCAGGAAGTTGGTGTCAGAAAGACGAGCTTATTTCCAATTTGACCCAAGATTTTCGAGCAGCCGTGCTGATATTACGGGCAGAAACAGGCCTAACCTCCCTTGACCTCCAGAAGTTGCCACGTCGTGATGAATAGAACTATTAGTACTGAATTAGCGGTGGCAGCTTTTCATAAAACTCGTTTTTCTTTATGCAAATTGGGAATCGTAGGGGATTTTCAAAGGCATGGCACCGGGCGCAAACACAAAACTGAGCTGCGAAGCTTTTCTGCACGATTCGATGGCACCAGTGAGCCACACTCAGTGATGTGAAAATTGCGGGTAGTGCCCAGGTCACGTCAGGCAAAGCCTGCGGAGAATGGCCGGTATACCAAACAAGGATAAAGACACAATAAAACATGGAAGTGATTTATCTGGGCAGTAAAGGGGACTGTCGACTGATAGTGATGTATGGTGGCCCCAGGATCTCGTCTGGACCCAGATTATTTATATTTGGGTTTTTCCCGCCAGCTAACTCCTGTTTCCATGGCCGCAAACCCAGCAAAAGCGCTGAAACATCGAAAATCATTGACATTTGCTCTAATGATACAGCACATTTAACTTATCTGTGGACATCAGTTGAGCTGCTTAGGGGTTTTCATGCAAGTATTTTAAAACCCGATTATCTACGCATCTGACTGTGGTTCTGCCCTGGGATTTTACATTTCGGGACACGGTGACGACGCAAAGGAGGCCAACCGAACGCTCGGATTGGCGGCCCTGACATGGGCTCTCGCGATCCCGGCCACTCTGCCACCTGTCGCTCACACAGGGGGTCGGAGGACTCAGCGGACACCCACCGCCTGCTTGCGACTCCCTGCAGCCCCAAACAGGAAGACCTTGCCCCGGGTCCATTGAGGAAGCAGGTGCGGCACTTTTGTCTGTGATTCACCGACCCGATGGACTCCCACAGAACGGCCGGGGCACTACATTGTGCCGGCGCGGGGGTCTCACATCATACAGCCATCTATTCCCGACTACACATTAAGATCCTACCTCTCACACACACACTCACGTTCACAATGAGAAACAGCTGCTGATAGCTTTAGGAAATAACAGGAGTTAAACAATAACACGCCACATGGAGTGCTTCCCTTTAATTCAGGGCTTGCCAATAACGCAGGTCCTTCCAGAGGCCTATGCCAGAGAGGATAATGAGAATTAATCATCAGTAATATTCCACTGGCGTCTTACAACAATGAAGAGCTACTCCTCAACATCCTCGCCGAAGGAGTAAATCCTGATCCCCAAAGCTCCGCTCTGAGCCCATTTTTCTTCTTCCTTTTTTTTTCTTTTCTTTTTTCTATAAGCTGATTTGTTTGCATTTGCTTGAGAAGCTAACAGCAGAAACGTCTTTTTTCGACATAAAACGTAAACAATGTAGACGTGTAAAAAATGTAACAATGTCACACCGAGATAAAAAAATTAAAAATAAGAAAACAGTAGTCAGAGAAACACATGCTGTTGTGCTGAGATGTGAGATAATCATGCTTGGAAATGAATCACACAAAGAATGTACCATTTCTTACGCATCGCAATACCGATACGCGAGTGCCAAAGTGAAATGTGATTAAAGGAAATACTAACACTCAACTATAAACGACAAGCTACCTTTGCATGAAAACACATAAAAGTCTTAGTGCAGTAAAATTTATTGCCGGTTTATATTTAAGAAGTTGTCATCACGACGTTTTCATTTCCTGTTTTTCTGAAGTCTTTCTTTGGACTTGGAATCATACTTTATATCTACGTACATACATAATCTTGGAAGGATTAAGTACACTGCAATGACTAAAACTATCATTAATACAGGACCAGTCAAAAGTCTGGACACACCTGCTTTTAATGCATTTGTCTCTATTTTAGTTATGCTAAAACCAACTCCGATGGGGTTAGGTGTGGGGACTGTGGGGGCCAGGTCATCTGTCACAGCACTCCATCTCTTTCCTTGTTCATAAGACAACAACATACCCTTGAGGTGTGCTTAGGGTCCTTATCTTGTAGAAAAACAAATAATTTTCAGTAGGAGTGCCCAGAATTTCGACTAGCACGGAATATACATAACCTTGGAAGGGTTATCCATGCCACAGACATAGAAAAAAGAGACAATTTCTGTTCTGTACTTAGAGATTTCAGTGGGTAAAAATTCTGGTTAGATAATATTTTTTACCATCTCCCACTTTTAAATAAATTCAAAGAAAAAAATAGGTATTTACAGCTACCCATTGGGCAGCGGGAGTTCATTTACATTTTCCTGTATGTGACCAGTGTTTTCCTCTTAGACTGCTGGCACATTTAACTGGTCTGCCCATGTGTGAAGTTCTTGTGTTTCCTCTGTGCTCATGTAGACGTTCTCCAGCTTTCCCTTGAAAGTCCAAAACTTTGCAGTCAGGTGACCCGGTCGCTGCACTTCCTGTTGTGTGACTTTGTACCCACAGTTTTATGGCTTCTGTTTCCTGGAAAAAGCCTGTGGTGGCAGAAGGTCACCAGCACCCCGGTTACAGTGGTTAAATGGAAAGAGATTAATTGATAGTTGGATGGACGACTCATGGATGTCAGAGCAACATCTGGGTCACGCCAAGTCAGGGTGAGGCTACGGCAGAGGGTGAGGGAGGGTCGAGACAAACGAGTTATATATAGGGTGAGAGCCAGGGACTGAACGATGATTGTGCTGTCGGATTTCAGAAAGTGCAAGTGCAAACTCACTGTGGTTTGAGGAAGACTGGATTCACAAGGCAACACCAGCATGGAACACAAATAAACTTCAACCAATATAGCATCAACTCAGGACCAATCCAAACCAGTCCGTGGTTACTGAGGTTAACCCTTCCCATGACTGGTTTGGTATTCATTTACAGTACCAGCCTTAAGTTATCCTATTATGACATGCTATCTATATACAGTACTAGAGACGAAAGCTTTTGCTATGTTATTCACTTACAGTTTTATAATATATAACAAATACTGCAATGACCAAGTATTTACCATTTCAAAGTTTTCTCAAATTATAGACTCTTCAGAATAGACCCTTTTGGCTATGATGACAACATTGCAGACTCTTGGCATTCCTCCTGGAATGCTTCTCCGACAGTCCTGAAGTTCTGGGCTCAGGTTGGCCACCTTGCTCTTACTCGTCAATCCAGCTCATCCCAAACCTGCTCCAGAGGGTTTAAGATCGTGGCAGCAGCTCATTTGTCGCAGCATTCCATTTCTTTCCTTGTTCACGCGATAAAACTTGCTGCATGATCTCGAGGTGTTCATAGGTTCATTATCATTTTGAAAGATAAAGGATTTTCAGTAGGGGTGTGTAGACTTTTGACTGGTACTGTATGGGGCAATAAGAATCATACTGGTAATAATATTGAAAAGAGAGCAGAAAGCTCTCTTCTTTAATATTGGAGAGGAGTTAAGCTGATAAGGATTACTACAGATAATAAGTGTGCGTAGACATAAACAGGAAGGACAGACACGCTCTTCACATCGCAGCGCAGTACCTTCTGTAGCTTGAATGCAACAGAAGTTGAAAAGGCTTCAAGCCCGATTAAAATAGGTGTTGACGCTCTGTAGCTTAGCGACCCCAGCCCAGAGATGAGTGTGAGGAGATAAGGACACATTCAGACACAAAAATACACTCCTTTACAGCTTCCGCTTGCCACGTCTTTCTAGAGCTGTGAAACTGCGCTGTCTCATTTCTAAGAGGCAACTAGGTACAGCCTTCAAAGAACTGGTGGCGGAAACTGGTCACCATTGGTAAAGGTGGCATTTCCGGTGCTGTGGAAAAGGGAGTTGAAATCTCTGGGTCCTGATTGTTCAGAGAAGTTACTCCAGCCAAGTTACTATAGCAAAGGCCATCACTAATGGAAGCTTCTTCCGATTGACTAAAGCTAATTTAAAAAAACAGTACGGCAAAGAATGCTAAAGTTGACCGTTCACTATTTACGAGCGACGCAAGCACATCTTGACTCTGTGCTGAAGGTTGAAGACAGTCGGATGGATGGGGTGATGCATGCAAACCGGGGGAAAATAAATCCTACACTCTGAGGGCAGAGAAAGTGTTTTTCTCAAGGCAAAAGGTTATTCTGACAGTTTACCGAAAGCCGCAATTTCGCAGCAGCAAAAATGCAGACGCACGGCGAAGCGGAGCCGAGCCTCGGACCGCAATGCCGATCAGCCAGACGCGACCGCGGCACGCGCGCGGAAACGCAGAGGTCAGCGAAGGCCCTCCAAAAGGGATTGGCAGGCCGGGGAAGGCAAGCGTGAGGCACCAAACAACGATTCGGAGACCCTGCAGGATTACGTTTAGGGAAACTGTTGCGGGCCGATTCCATGCAAAGGCCCAGCTGATGATACATCTGTAACGTCGAAAAATATACTATGTATTCCTAACATGTAAATTAATGCAAGAATTTTTTAGTGATCCTCGCTTAATCATTAAAAGGCTTCCAGACAATGGGTCATTAACTTCCTGTGAGATGGTGAGAAGTTCACCGCGCGTTATTATGCTGAATACTGGATGACTGAGTATTCGTTTGGGGAGGTGTGGAGTCACTGGTGGTGATACTGGGAGACGTGGGACCGGCTGGAGGACGCAGACTCCCTCCCGACATGGATAGGCGGTAAAAAAAAAAAAAATGCAGGTAATACACTGACAAATTATTATCATACGTCGACATGACTGGAAGAAGCCACATTTTCAAATATAACGTCACAATTTATGATTTCATTCAATTTTACAACATTTCAATCTACAAGTAGGGGGTGTAAGTATAGTGCAATACCTGCACCCCTGGTAAAATCGCCTGAGGGGGACACAGAACAACTGGAAATGAAAAGAAGCATTATGCAGAGTCTGGGGTTAGTATGACTTATCAGTATAATTTACAATGGCTTAAAACCAGGATACAAACCACAGGCTTTACTAGGCAAAGAAGTTCCAGAGAAATCAGGTTTCATTTCCGAAAATAAAACCCTCTCGTGTGCCTCAATGGTGACCAATTTCGTGTTCCTTTTACATCAATATCATCTGTGCATCTGATGCACACGTCTTGCAAATGTGGGTTTCACTATCATTGTATTATCACAACAATCGTTATCAGTGACATTTATTATGATTCGTTCACAAAATAAAAACATCTGGCCAGATATAAAGTATCTATTTTATTTATCTGCGCGGGTCACACGGCATTAACATTGTCAGGCCTCAAAATGGAAAGCAAAGAATTGGGTCCCACTGTAAGGTGACAGTGAAAAAAACACAATCCAGGATTTTTTTTCCAGACACTCGTGACAGTATCCTGGATCCCAAAGCACCGTCAGCATCTCCACACCATAACTGCACATCTGCTCTGCTGAATAATTCCTCCGCATAATTCTAGACCAGAGAAAAACTGCTTACAATCACAAACAAACCTCAACATGCTGGTGTCCTGCAGGAGTATGCAGCTTATAATATGGCGACGAACTTTCTGAAGTAAGTGGGATCTATATCTATGTTTATGCGTATTGTTTAGTAGGCTGGTCGTAAAAGGCCGGTTAAAGCAATAGAGGGGTGTGATTCACTCATTGACATATGGCTCCATCAACACGTTAGGAAAGTCCTAGTGACTGGGACTTTCCAGTTTGGGTTTAACCGACTTGATGATGTAGACCCTGAAGGATGCTAAGAAACACAAAGACAGGTACCGTCACGGGCCGGAGGCCGTGAAGAATATGTATACTTGCCTGCCATTTTCACCCATTTTTATACAAGTAACTTTATCCAGCATTAGTAATAATTGCCAGATCACCTAAGATGTTCTGTGCTGTCACATTGAAATACTGGTGTCAGTTTAAGTAGCAATGAGTGTAAATGCAATTAAGTCATGTTGCAAACCAAAAACAATACCTGAATCCCAAATGACCCGGCAGGTACACACCACATACCTGCTGTCCCAGAGACACACTTTCTTGCTATATTAGAATGTTCGTGACGTACACCTATGCTTCCAGCTTATCTTTTTAATCTTTCCTGACTATGAACTGCGCAAGTGATGGTCAGTTCCGAAGAAGAAGTTACATCGTTGAGGAGGAAACTGCACGATCCTTCCTTTTCTTTCAGTGACATCAGCTAGTCCTCCCCATCACCCCCAGTTGAATCATTAATTGCAGTGCTCTCCATTAATGCAGCTACGTTTTAATCATCTTCATTGTATTTATAATAAATGTAATTAGTCGGTCATGACCTATTGTATCTGTAACTGTATAGGTTTTTATTTTGGTTAAGTAAACATTTGGAGCATTCAGTACTCTCATTGGGTGGGATTATCATGCACTGTTAATCAGTGACTGATGTCACTTCCTGGTAAAGCAGGAAGTGACTAACATCCATGAGTTTGGATGCCCCATTTCCCCTATTACAGCAGAAGCCTGAAACATTTGCATCATGTATAATATGGTGTTAAAAAAAAAAAAAAAGCAACTGGCTTTTCTAAACTTCAAAGAATATATCTGGAGCATCACTCTCCACACTACACAGTCCCTTTAAAAATTTAACTTTACCGAGTGTTCAATCAGAATTATGAGAAATCAGGTGAAATCCAAAAATAAGATTGTTGGCCATTTAGACAGATGAGACAGAGGTGAGACCCACACGACCCACCAGGCAACGTCCTGCTGCTTTTAAACAGAAATCTGACTTTTGCATGGCGTTGGAGTTAAAATCAATGCAGGACGGACTGTGGATATTTTCAGTACCAGCTTGTTGAGGTATGCTTGTTTCAT
>JAODKF010000103.1:8377738-8394723 GCA_026779585.1 Mormyrus proboscirostris
CCCAAAATCCCCCCCCCCCCCCCCCCCCCCTCCTTGATACAATCTACTGGAGGGCGACCCCAGATTGAGAGTGCCAGCTCCAGTGGGAGCCCCAAGGTGACATTTTGTCAGGGACCCCAGTATTCCTAGCCACCCCCCCCGGTCACAACACAAGATGCTATGCAGTACAATAACTGCTTTCAGAATCATCTGCACTTAAAACCTGCTTCCAATAAAATTATCAGTATATTCCTCATTGTTCATCAGTAAGGTAACAATGTATCACGCCATAAAACAATTAATGAAAGACCCTAGTAAAACAATAGAGATGGAAGCACAAGCCAACCCTCCCTGTAGACTTTTCTGCTTATTTACGCCACTGATGTAGTTTCATGAAATGCTTCTCATAGTGTACAGCTGCCCTGCAGTCCTGCTTCATTGGACCGATCACCCTACAAAGGCTAGCTCAGTGTACGAAGACTGTAATTCTGCTGAAATGACTCCATTCCACCCTGTTTATCAGATTTCACTTTCAAAACATGTTTGTTCTTTTAGAACCTCCACCACCAACCTGTGGTATTTTGACAGAGCCAGCCTCAGAAAGACCTAGTTTTCACGTATATACTTCAGGCAGAGTGGTTTGCGTTTTTACAAGAAAACATACCCAGTGCAAAATCTGCACGTTTACATCCATCTATACGGATGTGTATTACATTCATCAATCTTTTGCTCACTGCTCAGGTTCCTCTACCACAGAACCAGGGACTCAGTCTCAAATCCACGCATAAAGGCCTGTCATTTTACAGAATTCTTTGCACCTGTGACATGCTAAGCTCAGCTTGTACCTGTGCAGCTTTAGGGTATCAGGTAAAAGCACGAACTAGCCTATAAGTATATTCAGTTCCCATATCCATAAAGGCTACAATTATGCATTGTACTGGACTGCAGTTTTCCAGAGTGTTGGTTTTGCTAAGATGACAAGTGGTAAAATGAAGACATATAGTGAGATCAAACAACTGTGATTACTAGTTGGTACTCTGTAGATGTACAGCTTCATGGATGTGCGATGCCGTTTGTTTACGATCCCAAGAACCACAGCATGGTAGAGTTAAGCATCGTAACCCAAGAAACACATTCATTTTGAAGCATTTGAACAAATAAATGACACAAACTGATAAACAGCTGGTCCAACTGCATTTGCCCCTTGGGCAAATACAACATCTATAGCAACGGTGAAAAGCATACAAAAGATCTGCCATGACATCTTACCCTAGGCTATCCTAGATGTCCCGTGGTTTGTTTCATGACCTTCGAGTCAGAAGAATCTTCAGCTCAGTTGTCTTCTGCTGCTCTTCCAAGCTGAATCCAGTTGTCTTTTCATTTGTAGCATGCAGACTAGCAGTGCGACCACATCCTTCGGTTACGGTGCTTACAACTCTGGCAAAACAGCCTTCCACGCGAATTGTCTGCTGAACTTCTGTGCGACAAAACAGGAACTGAAAGAAAGGTGTACGAAAGCACAATGAGGAAGGCAGGCCATGTGGTAAAAGGAGGGGCTTAACTTTTGCAAAATGTTCTTTTGTGTTGATTTTGATTCATTCATATTCCTGTTCTGTTTTTTTTTTTTTAATAGATTTTACATGGCCTCACTATTTGGTGTGTTTGGGTAATTTGGAGAAGTAAAACAAACATTGTTTCCATTGTGTTGCTGAGGAACTTTAACGCGCTAGTTAAGGGGAATAGAGGGGACATGAGGTACCATTAAGGTGAGTAAGGGAGAGAAAGGATAACGAGAGCAAGGACTTACAATCTGTTGTAACTTTTATAGGTGCAAGATGTGACAATGTGACGCACAAAATATACAGGAAGTTGAAATCACTGAGCCGCTTAAATCAGGTGAAAACAAGAAGCTGGTATTCAGTAACAATTTTCCCTTGAAGAACCCTTCAAGTCAATATTTGCCACTAATAGCTTTTTAAGCTATTTACTTAAAATTCAGAGAGGAGATAGAGTATTTAGCTACATCAGCAATTTAGCATTGAGGTTAGAGACGCACTATTTAAATATTTTAATAATTTGGGAACGTTCTCCTTTTTCCTGGGCGACTCAGGGTGTCGGTCTGCGCACGTGTCACGGGACAAATAGAAAAATACTGTATCCCACTTAGAAATACCCCAAACTATGTGGCAGCCACACTGATCCGTAACATAAAAATGTAAGAATGTAATGTACAAAAGTATTAATCGCTCCAGATGCCATCTAAGCTATAATACAAACTACACATATACACACGTTTTATGTAGCGATGCTGAGTTCCTGACTCATACTGTAACAAACAAAAAAAATTCTCGCCCTGCGCAACAGCAGGTTCTTACTTCCTTTGCAACTGTTTTGCGTGAAATTTGCATTTCATATTGTAAAACTTCTGTCGTTGTGCCAGAAAGCGGCTCAGTATGCGGTAACTGTCAAATAAGACTTGCGCATATATGTAAACATGCGTGCATGTTAGTCTATGCATAAATAAGCAAACGATTCTGTTTTTCTTTGTTTTTTCCTCAAATGCGAAAAAAAACAGCTAGGCGTATTTAGACGCTATCCAGGTTTTTAGACGCAATTTGGCGAAAAGGTGGGAGGGAACCTAACGCATTTACTGGATCAACGAGAAAGAATATTAATCACAGAAGTTCCCTCTGAGATCAATACAGTTCATTTTATCGTCGGAAAGAAGTACAGTCTCCTGAAAACGGTCCCATGAGCATCATTCACTGTCCATCCATTGACCAGGAAAAAAAGATTCCGCTGCAGATCCAAAGGCACTGACAGATACAGAACTAAGAAAGATTATTTAAACAAAACACCTACAAGTCCTTTGCATTGCATGACATGTTGGGACACTTGACCAGATTACGTGTCGCTATTAACCGCACTTAATATACACCAGACGACATGGCAATGGCATGACAATTTGCGCAAAACTGGAAAAGGAAATACCGCCGCCAGCCTGTTACAAAGCAGAGTAACAACGGAACCATGGTATTTTGTAGTAACGTCGGTTAAAACAACACGATAAAACGTGTAATAATGGCGTGCGGTGGCAATTTGTAAGTTTTAAAAACTCAAAACAGACAATCTGGCTCGTTTTCACAACGCGAGACTCATCGAAATACTGGCTATAAACATGGTAGGATGGGTACATCATATCAGCAAATGATCGCATCCGTATCGTTCAAAACAATAATTCTGTTATTTCAAAAGTTCATTGATTTGGTTGGCTGACGCACATGATCATTCTATTGCCCGTCACTGTGATGACATTTAAATAAAACGTTTCAGGTTTCAGCAAATGAGGAACTTTTCTTAAAAAGAAATAGGTTCGACTGTCACGTGGCAAGCGACATGCTATTTGTGCTTGAAGCGTAATAAGAGAATTAGTCATTTTGGCTTGACAGACTTGGAGGGGTTATTATGGAGGAGAGTGCCATTTCATTTCTCGTTCATTCACTCCTCGGCGTTATTCTGAAATTACCAAGCATATACTATCATAAGACCACGCATGCCTTTTACTTGCATATAAACCCTGAAGATTTCTCATCCTTCATAAGAAACCGACGCTAACATGCCTGTGTCAAAACAATCATATAAAAAACATACATTTGACAAAATTATAATTAAAGCACAAAGTATATTTAAAATAGAATAGAAATAATTCATTTATCCCGTGGGGGAATTCAAGTATAGTTAAATATAAAATATCTGTGTACATAGCAACAATTAAGAAGAAACAATCAGGTACGTTATTTGGAAAGTAATGTTTTCTTAATTTCACATACATTTACCACATACCTGTTATGTGATTTCCGGACTTGCTGATACCATCAAGCTTCTCATCTGGACCTTAAATCAGGATAATGTGTACCACACTTATTTACAGCGATTCTCGCGGTCAATAGATTGAACATTTGTGGCTACATTATACAATACTGTTAATAATTCATTCACTTATAAGAATGGTTTATGTAAATCGCGCTCTATGTAAACGACCCTTAGTTGCAATATTTATAATTTTCAGCCACAAGATGTCGCTCTTACGACAGTGACCAAAACTAAAATAGAAAAACAGAAGAAAATATATGTGGTATCTAACTTAAGGTTTACATCTATGAATTAATATTATTCAACAGTGAAAATGTTGTAGAGGTAGCGCACTATCAGGAAAAAAATTGTATGTACTCTTTTTGTTCCTGACAGTGTGACCTGTTCTTCTGCGTCACCCTCCTAAAATCCATACTGCACACCCTCGTTTAGATTATACATATGCAATATATTTTCCAAAATATCAAAATAGGCCTACTGAAATATTACAAAAAATTACAACCTAGAAGTAAGGTTTCAAGGTACCACAACATCTTCAAGTGATTTCTGTGGCTGCACCATGGAGAGCAGGTCTGAATCACGTACTTTTGCAGTGTGATGTTAATAAAGCACCTGTTTTTTTACAGCATAATGAAAAAATGCATCCAGATTCAATTTCATGAATGTAAAATGCAAATATAAGACATAATCAGTATTCTCAATTCTCTTTATAATAATAATAATAATAATAATAATAATAATAATAGATTTTGGACTTATTTAAGTTTGTATGGATGGATGGATAACACAATGGATTTCTCTAATTTGGAACAACTAACGACATAAGCAACGGTTATAACTATAATTTTCTACCTCCCACATATGTATAACTTTATATGCATATGCAACATAAATATCTAATTACTAATCAAAAGGCACACAAGTGTATAGCGCTATACATGCGTGCCCTCCATACACATTATCTTTAGCTGCTCTTTCACGGCTTTTCTCACCCTGAATCAAACCTCGGTAATTAATTTGGCATTTCGGGAGAGAAACTAGCGCGAATAATGGCCGCATTCATCGACCAGTCTAATCTGAACAAAATCTGGCAGAAAGGCGCTTCTAAGGCAAGAAAATGCCATTCGCCTGTGTTTCTAAAGAGCTGTCACTCCGGAGGAATAAATCGCTCCTGATTATTTTACTCGGCTCTTCGTGGATTTCCATAAGACCTGCAGCAGGCTATCGCTACCTAGATTTAGACACTTTTCTCAACGATTTCATCACACGGTCATTTTCTGACACCAAAAATCTGACTCTCAGCTATATATCTCATTTCAGGAAGTACATTCACCTGACGAATTTAGCCAAGTAATTAACATTGTTTGTCTCCGGCAACCGTAGTTTTTGCGCCTATTTCCAAAATCCAAAAAGTTATGTTTTACATGCAAATAATGGAAAATGGGGTTTAGGAGGAAAAATGGCATATAATGCAACATTTTTTTTCAAGTAAACTAACATATAACCTAGCATGAAATTACACAAATTGTTTCGTTTAACTTTATTCCTGGATGAAATTGCCTATTGCAGAATTATGTTTCCGTAATAAAATTAGGTTTTCGCTGTAATGTTGCATATTTAACAGATTGAGACATATAACACTTTATCAATAAAGATGTCGAATAATTAATTATCATATAAAAATGCAATTCTTCGTACTATCATTACGCACTAATGTTGTAAATTTAAATTTCATTATGTTATTTAAATTTGCTTCAGTTAAATTTCGTGTACCTGTTTTAAAATGTTTTGGAAGAGCACTTAGCGGCTTTTCCCCCCACTGTGCAGTGGCCATTTTCTCCTGAGAACTCTGTCAAGGATGAACACGGGAACTGGAGAAAAGAGGCTAAATGAAGCCTGGTGATAGCCCCCTGTCCTGTTGGGCGACCGTCAGCAGTGCCAAAGACGTCCCGCTGGGCAACCACGTCCTGGAACAGATTAATCAAGCTCTAATTCAATTTACAACAGACCATTTACCTTTGCTTTCGACTCCAGGGGCATTCACAATGGGGAATTTGCATAGAGTCCATTTCTAGACCTCGACTGCTGGGCCCAAAGCGTGTCGGATAAAAAAAAGCGACCTCATGTAAAGCTCCAAACCCGACGCTTGGTTTTGCAATAAGCTGCGGGGCTTCCAGCAGAAACTCTTGATATGGGAATACGGCAGTATCCCGTAGAACGAGTACATTTCCATGGTCCAATAAATGTCCAAGAATCACATCTGGATCAGTCCATAGGGACCGAAACGAGCTCAGCATAACCAGCTACAAACACGTTCGACCACGTTTTACGGCGCTACCACAGTTCCAGTACAGCCTAAATTTGGGATTTTAATTATTGCCCAAATAGAAGTTTACACAAATATTGCCTTAGAGCAGGCCTCGAAAATTCATCCCCTAAAATGAAACATAAGGCCAGAGACTTTGCCAAGCTTGAGGACACCGCAGCCGACTGATAGACCAGTTATAAAACTCGAAGTGAATCATTTAAGGCTTAATTGATTAAACATACACAATCTAATATTCTAGGATAAAATCCAACATTATAAAATAATCACTTTGCTGCGCGTACCGCAAATGCTCTGTCACATTTCTTTATCTCGATTCCCAATTTTCACTTCTATTTTCCAGTTTTTATTAACGCGAATTGGGGACGACAGAAAAGGCGTAAAATAATCCGTGTGTGTCCCCCCCTTCCATACATTTATCTCATTCCTTTCATGAATTTGAATTTACAAAACCTTACTAAGATGCAACTGGGTTTTTAAAAATTCGTTTTACTCAATCGAAGATGTGACACGACATCTGCCTGGACGCTGACAGGGACTGTGGATCTGTATACAGCTTAACAGAAAGGGGGTATCAGTTACACACTGTCAAATCTTTTGTAATACTTCTCCTAAGGAAACTACAACTTGAAGATACCCGAATGAAAAACTCATGAACCGAAGGATCTAATACGCTGAAATACATAGAAACAAAAACGGAAGCATACCAATTTACCACATTAATAATTATTATTATAGTAGCAGTAGTAGTAGTATTGTTTGGGGTACTTGTGATATAGGCTATGGCAGCAACGAAATAATAATCTAACGCTTTTTTATTTTGTAGACGAGGAACTATTTTTTTTTTAATTTGGTTTTGTACGTAATATATATAGTTTCTTCGCCCGTATTAAGTGCCGTCTTTCTTTCCATCAGTCGTCTGTAAATTTGTCCGCAAAACTTGGCCAAATCGATTTTTGTGTTCCGCTCTTATTGTGTGACTTCATGTAACCCGCAGGGCCTTTTCTCAACTAACCAAGTGCTTTCAGTGTTTTGGCCGAAACTTATCGTTACCACTAATACGAAGAGCACCGCTGCGCTTCAAGCGCTTTATTTGCACTTTAAACTATATTACAAAACATAGTGGCATGTTGGACAGGTGATAAGAGGCTCGGTATAATTTAAGTCGAATGAACAGGAGGCGCTGAGTAAGGATCGAGTGCAGTAACGATAACTGCAACGAATAGCATCCATTGGAAAATAATGTTATTTCTTTCGAAGTGTATAACAACAAAAAATACATAATTCCCAGAAAGTGTGGTACTTAAGGTAAAAGGCAGTTTTCCGCTTTTAATGTTAATTTCGACCCATAATTACGTTACTATACGATATATTCTCGCCTTGATAATCTACCAGTGGATGTCGTTGTTCTCTCCTTTAACGCAGTGAGTGTCACCCTTTTAAAATGACCTCAAGCGCGGCAGAATCTTAAGTCGTCCTTCACTTTCTATACGGACAGTGAATGCGGCACAAGAGAGTGTGAGAGAGTGAGAGAGACAGTGGGAGAGAGAGGGCGAGAAAGAGAGATCGAAGGAGAGTGAAAGGGAGAGAGAAAGCCGACAACTGTCTTACACTGTATTTTTTGCTTCAGGGTTCCAAGAAACAAACAAGAACACAAAAACGTTTGTAATATACTCCGAAAGAGAAAAAGTGAGAGAGCACGCTGAGAAGCGTTTTATTACTTTTCTGCCAGGCTGAACTGTTATTTCGAGGTACCGTGTCCTGTGTGGAGATTTCTTTACCTAGTAAGCATATTTAATTCACAGAACGTATGCATGATACGTTAATGTGCATAATTGTTTAGATAGGGTGTTCAAATATAACAGTAAGGTTTGGAATAATAAAGATTCGTCTCTGTGACAGTTGACGTATTAAAACATCATCGATGCGTTTAAATAAGTATTTACTTAAACCTTGAAATCGTCATATCACTGTACATTTTTTATTCGTTTAAGTGTGTTTTTCTCTTCTTCTGCAGCTTTCTGCGTTTAGAAAATTTCACAAGTGTACCTATGAATACCGTTCTCTCCTAGGGATCGTCTATATATTTCAGCGCAGGAGTCACTGAAGACAACGGATTACAATGTTCAGGATTTTTGAGGTTTTGGCCACTTTAGTGGTTGTCTCCGTTATGGTTGAAAGGGGTCATTGCGGTTATGGGATGAGCATGTTCGCAGCTCAGACGTCTCCGCCGGATCCGTGCTACGACGAGAATGGCAACCCCAGGAGATGCATCCCCGATTTCGTGAACTCCGCGTTCGGGAAGGAAGTGCGTGTTTCCAGCACCTGTGGAAAACCGCCCGCTAGGTACTGCGTAGTGACGGAAAAAGGAGACGAGAGGAACAGGAACTGTCACATTTGCGATGCCGGTGACCCTAAGAAGCATCACCCACCGGCATATTTGACGGATCTTAACAACCCTCATAACCTCACTTGTTGGCAATCGGAAAACTACGTCCAGTACCCGCAAAATGTCACGTTAACACTGTCATTGGGTAAAAAATTTGAAGTGACTTACGTGAGCCTGCAGTTTTGCTCCCCAAGACCCGAATCTATGGCGATATTTAAGTCAATGGACTACGGAAAAACCTGGGTCCCTTTCCAGTTTTATTCCACGCAGTGCAGGAAAATGTATAATAAACAAAACAAGGCAGCGATAACCAAGCAGAACGAACAAGAAGCCATCTGCACAGACTCTCACACGGATATGCATCCACTCTCCGGGGGTCTTATTGCATTCAGCACCTTGGATGGTAGACCCTCGGCACATGACTTTGATAACTCGCCTGTGCTTCAGGACTGGGTCACCGCTACCGATATCAAAGTGACATTCAGCCGCCTGCACACTTTTGGGGACGAGAATGAGGACGACTCGGAGCTCGCGCGGGACTCCTATTTCTACGCCGTCTCGGACTTGCAGGTTGGCGGTCGCTGCAAGTGCAATGGCCACGCGTCGAGGTGCGTGAAAGACCGGGAAGGAAACCTTGTTTGCGAATGCAAGCACAACACTGCGGGCCCGGAGTGTGACAGATGTAAACCGTTTCATTACGATCGACCTTGGCAGCGCGCTACAGCCCGAGAAGCCAACGAGTGTGTCGGTGAGCTGATGTTTACGTTTATATTTACCGTTTATGTATCCTATATAAAATATATGTCCAGAGTTGTATGATCATCTGTTGCTTATTAGAAAAATACCTGTACACACGTATATTACCGCACAAAGGAGACAGGGAGAAGAAATACACTTTTGCTTGTGCGTATACAGCAGAGCAATATGCGCACCCGAATGACCAAAGTAACTGGCGCAGGTTTCATTAGCAATCATTTTAAAAATTGAAAGTTTCGTTTCTGAAATATAATTACAAAATAAAACTGCGTTTTATAGTTAAAGGCTGTTTATAATAAATTATATAATGCAACATTTTATTAGGCCTAACACATAGTTTCTAAATTTTTCAAATATATTTCAAAATGGGTGCTGCATTTAGTCATCACTGTATTTTTTATTTTTTTGTACTTATTAAAATTACAACTTCTGACCCAATATTGTTAAGCGGGACAACATACTTTCACCACAGGGGTCATGACCTGATGTGAAGCAGAATTATTTATATTACTGATATCAACAACAAAAACATCATCAAAAAGTACAATTTTCATCACCGCCATCAACACAGTGGGACACAAAAAACGGACCCTGGTAATTTAGCACGAAAATGCGTAATTAACAGTCAGTCCTGCATAACAGTGGCATCAGAAGCAGCGATAATTGAACGTGCAGAAAGCTGACATCGTGGCCTGTTATTAGAAACAGTAACAAATAGCAGCAGTAATCGATCCAGAGACAGATTTTTGATAGGGAATAAAAATGTCACTGTAATAAAACAGGAAACACGTTAGTTCTCTAAAAAAATAAATTAATTGATAAAGAGGCAAGTAGCAATGAATAGGTCAACAGAAATGGAATCGAAGGAAAACCCACCACAACAGGCCATACATTATATAATAATGTTTTGGCACTATTATACTCATCGAATTTTAACTGGAAAAAAGTTTGTAAAATCAGCGAACGTGATTCAAACGTGGCGTTTTTTTTTTTTTTTTTTTTTTTTTTAAAAACACTTTAAGTTTTTAACTTTTAACCTTAAAACTTTTGAAAACTGAAACAAAAACGATTCTTTCACATCGTCTTTACCTGCTAGCGTCCCCAGGAGCTCGCGCCAAACTGTAGGGTCGCCGTTTAAAGTAGCTGTAAAGATGATGATAGCCAACATCCGGAACGGGTTCCTACTTTAAAATAATTAAAAATAATTTCTGTCTTTTTAAAACATGAATCTAAAAACATATATAAAATACTACAACAAGCTGAAAAACACTGTATAACACACAAATATGAATATGTAGGCCTACATATAGGTATATAATTTTAAGGTGAATAACCTCTGATGGCCTATGTTTTTAAATGTTTTGTTTGATTTCTACCCATGAAGAACAAATAAATACACCCATAAAACACAATTAAGGATAGAAAATATATGCCTATAACTTTGGTTATTTCAACGTTTTTGCAAATATTTTACTTACTGTCTTATAATTATCAACTATCCTATTAGTCATTCCTACAGCACATGTCGAATTTGTATAGGCCTATTTATGTTAAAACCACAATAGATCTACGAATAAAATTCTTCTATTTCGGGCTAATCTGAAACTGTTATTCTTGGAATTAATTCTACGATCAAGAATATGAATTAATTTTATGCTACTAAATAGTTGATTCGGTTTGATTTAGGTTTGTAATAAGTTGTGTTTGAAGTTGATTTGAATGCGGTTTAATTGACCATATTCGCCCAAATGCACCGGCAGCGAATCGTATCGGTGGGATCTAGCAGTGCAGCCTACATCGTTTTCCACTATCGAATATCCCCTGAAGCATATAATTTCCTCTGCATTAAAACAAGTTAATTATCTAATTATTCACAGTACCGAAACGTTTATCGGTTATAAACCTAGGTTCTGTCGCAGTTTTACTTAAATATGTATTTAAAAATCTATAGGCCTTTATAAATTAAACAACAGGCCAATGACAGAATTTTCATTTGGTCTCTTTGAAAAAGTAATGCAGGAACATATGTCGTTAGTTTATTATTATTATTATTATTATTATTATTACTACTACTACTACTACTACTATACTACTGCTGCCACTACGACGACTACTACGGTTGCTGCTGCTGCTACTGCTACTACTACTGGAATAATAGTAATCGATAATCAGACGAAATGTCCCCCTCGTTGTTATTCTTGCTGATAGTGACCGTAAGATATTAGTCGGGCATATGTATAATCCGTGTTCACATAATTAAGGCATTGATTAGGCAGTTTTCTTCAAAGGCTGGGCCTGTTTGATGTCAACGAAACCGCATGAATATACTCCCCTGCACGCCCCCATTGATGATGTGAAGTTTAAAGCGGAGGAAATTATCTAATCGCACTGAAGCGGGCAATCGGGAGCGAGCATAGAAGCGCAATACACAGGCAGACAGTCGCGGTGTTTCCGACTGGAGCTTCGGCTATCAGCCCGAGTGCAAGTGACAATGCGTGTTTGTATTTTAGGATGGCAGGTGTTTAATCAGACCTGGTGAAAGATAGCGATCGGTTTATTGTCGTGTTTAGCACCCTGTATAAACCTGGGCAATTCTGGTCGCGTAAACGCGTAAAACCATCGGCTTTAAGATAAATCCGAAATTCTGCAGTGTGGACTGGTTTAATTGGCTCTATCAATAACTGTTGAGTTGTGCTAACAGGCATTATTATAGTTAACACTTACAGGCCAGGTATGTTAAGCTTTTCGAGGTCCGGCTTATTTTTCCCTCGGTCTCCCTTTCCCATTCATTTAAGCATCTGCCGCACATGCTGGTTTATGGAAAGAGCAGGGAAAGCGCTGCAGGTTGCTCGCAATAATGACATTTAATGGAACGAAGAGGAGAACGACGCCATCCAAAGGTGGTTTCTAAAAATAATATTACATGAAAGAACGTCGCGTTCATTCATTCACAAGGATCATTCCTGGTCATTTGTAACCTGTACCTTTTCAGGAGGGAACACTAACAATATTGTAATAAGATATTAAAAGATAAATATTGGTGGTAGTGAGGGAGTGAGTTGCAATAATCTGCCTATATGTAGACCTTCGGAATAAGGACATAGGCCTTCTTTAAAGTGCAACTTTTGTCGTCCTGTGAATGAAAGCTACCGCTGTCACCGTTATAGCGGGTATAAACGGAAAGCATTTTGTCTCCGGTGGTTGTGGAGGAATGGGATTGAATCCAGCTGGATCACTTACCGCGATCGTGCTTAAGTCGTTTGTTCTGACGAGGCAAAAGCAGCACTGACGTTATGCAGATACTCAGTGCTGTTTGCGGTAACACTAATAAATGTCAGTTAAATCTGTTAATATGGTTCTAGTTTTTTCTAATTAACAGTGGTTGAACAAAATTAAATTTGATGATTACAGCCACTGACTCAATGCTTCAAAGCACGAACAGCTTTGTAACTCTGAATGTTATTGACTTTTGAGGATATACCAATTTGCTGTTAATCTTCGAAGAAATAAAAAACACGCACTGGCTTCTTGTGTCCACGTGTTGAATGGCAATCATGTCCATACGCTCGAAAAGCAAACAGACCAGTTCCGATACAAATGCTCCGCGATGGGAATGAATCGTTCTGAATATCCTTGAAACTTTTTTCCCCGAACCAGCATGCGAGTGTCTGATACCGGCACAAAAGATCGTCACTGGCTGCATCCATCTTGCTGTCAGCGAGGCGGTGCATTCGCAACACATTCCTTTCTTGTGTTTTTGTAGGCAATGTCATCAGAGGAGGCGTCCCAATGAAAGGGGGCTGGGGGTTGCTTTAGCTAAAGCAAACACGGAGCTCCAAACAGGAGAAGAATGATTGCTTGACACCTCTGTGTGAGGGAGTTTTTTTTTTTTTTTCTTTTCTTTTTTTTCTAAATCTGGGATGAGGGTGACGTGGGTTATGGGGGCTTAAAGGCTGTGTATTTTGGTCCCTAGCTAGAATGTCATAAGATGCAATATCCAACTATGGAAAATCTGGGAAAAGAAAGATGGATGACAAGGCCAAGGTCTGCGGCACATTAAATATATGACACGAAGACAACATTGTACCACAAAGAATTGTGGGTAATTGTGAATACTAACATTCCCAGTACATATTGCAGAACTTTGCAAAATGTTGAAGCAATCACCATGTCATGCTTGGGTTCTGGCATGCTCTCTGAAGAACAGTCCCAAGGGTGTAGGTGTGTGTTCAATAATGGATTCGACAGGGGGGCACATCTTGCTTGGAATGTCTGGGGAGAATATATATACATTTTTTTTTTGTGATTTTTGACAAAGCATCACAGAAACCGCATGTCTTGTATTCAGAGCAAAATGTGAATCTTCCGAATAGACCATTCTTCATAATCGTGGGGTCACTTACATCGCCCTGAAAACAGTGCAGTTAATGTCATTTAGTAGGTACTAACCAAAATGCATCACTCAATCATTCATACAGCCAGGCCGGGCTACTCAATATTAAACAGACATTTGAACCACAGCCTGAGCCTGCTACTAACTATTGGTTCAACATAAAACACTTTGATGTTTAATCAGTCCTGAAATGTTATTATTTAACCGTCTAATCATTGCTTAATATATTTGTATAGTATTGTTTATGAACAGTTCTGTGCGTGCAAACATCTTAGCCAGTCAAAGAAAAATGTATAAATTATTGTTTATGTTGGTGTACAGTTATTATGTTTATCAAACAAACGAGTTACTTAACGAATGGGCGTTTGTAACTTGAAATGTTCGTAAGTCATTATTCAACATCATTTTAAGGGTACATGCAAGTACAAAGAACTAGGATGCTGGGAGTACGCATGCTACGCTGCTGCGCGGCGGGAGTAGCGGGCAGAAGTCGTACTAGGCGAAATTGGCGCTCAGAAAAAAAAAAGTGTTGCGTACAGGAAACGGGGAACAGGGATATGTGCCAATGTGAGATAACAGGGGGCAGCTAATTCAACGCCTGGGGAGCAGTGCTTGGGGGCGGTACCTTGCTCAGGGTACCTCAGTGGTTGCTGGTCAGGGATTCTAACCTTTCTGGGATTGTGGATTGTGTCTGTTTGAATTTTTGCTCATTCATCCGGAAGAGCATTTGTGAGGTCAGGCACTGATGTTGGACATGAAGGCCTGGCTCACAGTCTCCGTTCTAGTTCATCCCAAAGGTGTCTTATGGGATTGAGGTCATGGCTCTTTGTGGGCCAGTCAAGTTCTTCCACACCAAACTCACCCAACCATGTCTTTATGGACCTTGCTTTGTGCACTGGGGCACAGCCATGTTGGAACAGAAAAGGCCCTTCCCCAAACTGTTCCCACAAACTTGGAAGCATAGAGTTGTCCAAAATGTCGTGGTGTGCTGAAGCATTAAGGGTTCCCTTCACTGGAACTAAGGGACCTAGCCCAACCTCTGAAAAACAACCCCACACTGACCCCATTATCCCTCCTCCACCAAACTTTACAGTCGGCACATTGCAGTCAGGCAGGTAATGCTCTCCTGGCATCTGCCAAATCCAGACTCATTCATCAGACTGCCAGACAGAGAAGTGTGATTCGTCACTCCACAGAGCGCGTTTCCACTGCTCCAGAGTCCAGTGGCAGCGTGCTTTACAACATTCCATCTGACGCTTGGCATCGCGCTTGGTGATGTGAGGCCTGCATGCAGCTGCTCGGCCATGGAAGCTCGTTCCATTGAGCTCCCAGTGCACAGTTTGTGTGCTGGAGTTAATGCCAGTTATGGAACTCCGCAGTTATTGAGTCAACAGAGCGTTGGCCACTTTTATACACTCCGCGCCTCAGCACTCTGCGACCCTGTTGTTACTTTACATAGTTTGCCACTTTTGTGGCTGAATTTCTGTTGCTCCTAAATGCTTTCACTTTGCAATAATACCACTTACAGTTGACCATGGAATATCTAGCAGGGAAGAAATTTCACAAATGGTCTTAATGCAAAGGTGGCATCCTCTGAGGGAGCTCTTCAGAATGACCCATTCTTTCACAAATGTTTGTAACCTTGACTGCATGGCGAGGTCCTCGATTTTGTACACCTGTAGCAATGGGTCTGAATGAAACACCTGAATTGAATGATTAAGAGGTGTGTCCCCGTATTTTTGTCTGTATAGTCAATGTCAGCTTAACCACTTCAAAAGCTCTCCCAAAATCATTCCGGTATGTCCAGCAACTGTCCAATAGACCACAAAGTTTTTTTACTCGACCACTAACCCCACCTTTGTTGGCTGAATATCTCATTGACTTATTTAAAGGAATTAATTAATTAAGTGAGCTGTCTGTGAAATTTAATAAGCACATTATAACACAAATGTGTTCATTTAATAGGAGAGGACAGGCTTGGGAACTGAATTGGTGTATCTAGTCACCCAACTAGATACCAGTAACTTTTTGGAGAACAAAAGAATTACTTGTTAGTTTTTATTGTGTTATTGTTAGTATCCTTTAAAGTTAAATTGTCTTTTTCTTTTACGCAAATGTAGACTTACTACCCAGATAAAACCCTTACATATTCATTTACTGCCTAAGACTTTTGCACACTACTGTACCTTCAGTAACTTGGTCTGTAGTAAGTGTTTCCAGTTCTACTCTCACGTACTCGTGTACTTTGGGGATCAAACCAGGTAGAAGTGGTGCGTCCATTTCTTTTCCAGAATGGGGACAAATTTTATTGTTCCAAACGCTAGAGAGAAATTGTGTACCTTCTCTGCCCCTGGACAGCCCAGAGCCATGCAAAGCAGAGGTGTGGACTCTGGTGACAGATACACCTTTAAGGTGACAGGGTCGGCCTCCAACTCATCTCAACTTGCAGGCACGTTTTAACTCAGCCGAGTTGCATATTTAAAATCTATCCATGACCCTTTTGGAATAATGACGCTTTCAAAGATACAAAGAAATTGGGATCAAAGGGTCGTAGCTGTGTAAAGTCGCACATGTCTGTTCTGTAAAAATGCCCTTATTTTAAAAACTTGGACAGACCTGTACTGTTCCTGACTGTAGAGGAAACCTTTCCAAAGTAACTGTACAGGGCAAAAGACCACCAGCACTGATATTTGATGAGTCAGAGAAAGAAACAGACACTGATATATCTTAAAATAGCCTCTCGGGTGTTAATAAAATATGTGTGGGGCAGGACAGAAAGCGAAGTTTGCTTTTTTTTGGTAAGTGGACTCACTGGGGTCCTCGAGATGGAAAAAAATCACAGGGGCTCCATCACCATGGATTATGGAGACGGTCTCAGCTCACCAGACTTTGCCTTATTACCAATAATCTCTTTGAATCTCAGTGAGAATACAGCACAAGTAACACCCACCCAGGAGGCCCCAGTGACGAGGTACGTAAACAAAACCTACATTGAGAAACATCCTCTGCACTGGATCAGTCTGTTGGCTGCACTGAGAAGTAAGCAGACCTGAGGAGAACCTGCCGAATGGAATGTTCTGGGGACACACGCACAGTCATACACTGTTAATGCTGCACATTCCCCCTTGAAGTGCACTTCACTGATTGGTACCCCTATACCTGTATGAATTACTTTTGAAGTATATGTATAATATTGATCTGGGGGGGGGGGGGGGCACATGAAAGCCCCTCTAATGCAATGGGGTGGAGATTAAAGCATGAAGTGCAGT
>JAODKF010000103.1:8460568-8473488 GCA_026779585.1 Mormyrus proboscirostris
GGAAGGGATGCAAGTCCTCGATTATGTGGGGGGGGGGGGTGGGTATCTGTGTTAGGGTCACAGATTTCTGCCATGTCTGTAAGAAGCTTTTTTTTGCGGGGGGGGTAAGTCATATTCCCACGTTCCCAAACTTCTCAGAGGAAGAGTAACCTGAAGAGCTGGTAGTGGGAAGATGTGCAGCGAGACACTGGCTGCCAGACCGCGCTGGTGTTTTTGTCCAGCCACCAGGGGGCGGCAAAAGTAATTCTGTGGGGACAGCATTTCCCACTCGGCGATGAGAGGAACATAACAGTGGCCATAAAACCGTAGGCAGATAAAGACGCCGAGTCATAGAACCGGGAACTGCTGCGGCAGATAACGGAGCCGATCCGTCGGCCTGGGCACGGCCTGGCCTCATCTGGCCGCGGGAGCCACCATTAGCACCGTTTATTTGTTCTGATGGCTGTTCCTGAAATGGTGAACAAGACCCCGCTTCTCCATGGCCGGATGGCGCGCGGGTGACGTCACCACCTTCCTGCATAATAAACAGTTTCCCAAAGTGCTGTGTTTATTTGCGGCTAATTAGCGCCCTAAGTAAAACTGCTGATCCACTTGGGGGAGACTCCGATCGTTTTTCTCCGCACATGTAAACACGGCACTAAGACACCATGGTCCCACACTTCATCATTATACACATAATCTTTCTCCCCGCTGTATTCCTTCCCAACCCTAACACACTCCAAATAAATCTGGGTAGATTGTTCCGTTGATCTTACCCTGATTGAGTTTCGCTTTGTGCCAGAATACCAGCAGAACATCGCCTTTTAATGAAACAACATGGTCACAGAAACTTAGCAATTGGTACAATTCAACGAGCGTCCTGTACAAATGAAGTAAACTAATTGGCAAGATCCTAGATGTCTGAAGACACTTCCCGCAAGATTCACCCAGCAGGCGGGAGCAGCTTGGGCACCCATACGTGACTCAACCTTCAAGGACTCAAGGAAACAAATCTAATCCCAGCGCTGTGTGTTAAACTCTCCCAAAGCTCAAATGCAAATGAAGGCGAGCTGGAGATTCGAAACAGCCCTTACCTACCTTCCCAAACCAGGCCCTAAAACCTCCCAACTGGGCAACACGGCGGGAAGCGGATGGATGAACGGGGTGTGCGCTGGGAATCTTAAACAGCCGGCATGGAAGGGGGGGCGGGTTAAATAAGAAACAGGCCAAAGGCGTGCCGAAAATAAACTCATCTGTTCGTTTGGCTGGTCCCAGTCAGCCGTGAAAGCTGCTTAACGAGGACTGTAATAACCCAACATGAAAGTCTGGAAATTGAGGAGAGGCCTTTCAGCCTTACTGAACTGAGGAAGACCATGCTAAGATCATCCACCTCCAAAGTTGATCACAGAAACTATTCATAACTGGGGGGGGGTCCCGCCATCCAAAATGTTCACAAATGGGGCTGAAATCAGAGCGCCCGAGTAACGGAAATCTAAACGAGGAGGTTAATTGAGAGCAGAGACGACCGCCATACCCTAATTTGTTTATACCTTGGAATAGTGAGAAGGTAAAGAAGAATTTCCCCACGGGGATCAATAAAGTTAAATTATTTAACAACAGTTTTTCACCTCTTTCAATGTGCCTGGCAGTAATATTTCCATATTTTACCTTGCAAATATAACCAGTAGTAAACAGCAATTCAGGTAATATAAGCACTTTATGTCTACTGGAAGAAAAAAAAAATCTCTCTGATCCAAGTCCAGACCTCACAAATAGGCAGAAACGTACATCTGTATGATGTATTTAAAAAATGCAGCAGAAATGTTCCATGTGGGGAGTGCTGATACTGAGGGAATACATATCACATGCTGTGCTGTGTGTGGGAGACACGCCTGGGTGAACAACTAAGTGCTCTAAATATGTCATCCACCACCTGACGTGAGGAACCGTTCGTCTGGCGCTGGGGCTTCCCAGTTCTGAGGCAGCAAACAGCCAGGCCCTTCTAGGAATAATATACCCATCAGTCTCCACCTGTCCCCACACTTTAGGGCCCCCACACCCACACACCAGTAATCCACCAGGAGAAGGCAGTCAGCCGAGGGCTTGGCACGGGGAAGGACGGTCCAGGAAAGACCGCAGGGTGAGGTCCTCCAGTGAGACCCGGTGGAAGGCTCTCCTCCCACCTGCCAGCAGCCCTCACAAGAAGCTTCAGCAGGAGCCCCAACTCTGAAAGCCATCTCAGCAGCTTCTGTTCCCAAGCCTGGGAACCCGACGACACGGCTAAAGACATGGGAAGATGCCAGTTCACAAGATAAGGGAGGACAGCATGACCACTCATCAGTGACCTCACAATGCTTTCCCAATCTCAGTTACCACCATGTTCTTTTTGGAAAAAGTGATGTCACACTTTGGGGGTAGGGGAGTATATAATGCTCAATAAGGCAGGGAAAGAACTAAAATAATCTAATCTACCCTTTTCCCCTTATTGCTAATGTCGGGCAAGATAGTCGACTGCCGTTTTGCAACCTGCAAGCGGTTTGAAAAAAGCCAAGAACACTATATTAGAAAGCGATCTTACCTAATATGGAGCGGTAATCCTTAAAGTAAACAGAGGCTTCAAAGAGTCAATGAATGCAATTACGCACAACACACAAGTTACAAATATGCAGGGTAGCGAGTGAGAAAGACAGACCAGGCTCTCCGCAGCCAGATACAGATGGAAACAGGCATTTTCTGGGGGCATGGCCAGCCACATTGCTACTTCTATCCAAGAGGATATAAATGACCAATCAATTACCCATAATGCCGTGGTGCATCTCTTGAACGCCAAGAAAATCGACGGGAACCAATGAGCTCAGAGTTGCAACCTTTTATTGTGGAGATATCTGTACACTGGGCATCCAACATGTGTGAGATCAGCCCTCGCTCCAGCCCAGGACCAGTGCCACTCAAGGCCCTGGGTTCAGGGAGTGTCACACAGTGGGGGGGGGGGGGGGGCTGCACCAGACCGGGGCTGAATTCCTTCTTGACTACATGTCACTCTTCCCCCCATATCTCCACCTTCATCCAGATTTCCAGAGTGGTACCCATCTCTACACGTTTAGGGATCGTCTGTTATCCAAGATAACTTAATGATGATGACTGCACACTCGGAGAGTCGGTACGTATAACGAGACAAGATGAGATCGCCGATATGGTAATGGGATAAGTGGCCGGGGAGTGGTTCTGCAGAGAGACGTGTCCGCATACGTTAAACGTGTCGAAGGAACACTCAAGGCTTTCGCATCAGAGCAGCAGGATGTGAGCCAGAGCATCTGGGGGAAGCTCGAACATCTAGAGGCAGGGGTAGAAAGGAAATCCATGCAGAGAGAATGGCGCTCCCAGAAGAACGTGACAGCGGTATATCTCTCTCTGCTTGGGGGGGTTCTGCACAGTTCAGCTCTCTGGAAATTTACCGCCCTGTCCCACTGTGCCCGTCGGCAAGGCTTCCTTCCACTCGGGCCACAACCACACACCTTGCACACATGACACAATTACTTCAAGATGAAGTAGAAAACTATAACCATGCACTCCTTGTTGTGGTAGAGGGGGGTCACTAGAGGCTGTGTCGTCGCAGGTGGGGATCGGCGTGGCTTCCACCCCGAACCACAGGCCAAACTGAGAGCTACAAGCGTATGAAGATGTACATCTGTCTCATTTCACGGGGGTTGAGGAAGTCGCTGTTGGAAAACCTATAAAACTTACCCAACACTCGTGTTCTCGTTTAATACAGTATTGCAAACATAATAAAGACACTCCTCAGCCTGATCGCCCTCACCGTTCTGTTCGTCCAGCTCATTTCCGATCTCCTGGCCCATCTGCTTCTGCCGGGTGATGACGACGGCCAAGGCGTCCAGTCCGGCATCTTGGGCTGCAGGAAAGAACGAGGTGAAACCTCAGTGCAAAGTTCAGAGGTCAGCAGGTGGTGGTGCGGTTAGGGAGCTGGACTTGCATCAGATGACTATAGTGCCGTTAGAAGCCTCATTGAGGTAGGCAGTCATATTCGTTAAACTCTCCCTAGTGCAGCGTTACTGTGATGCAGACACCGTGCATGAAGCACCAGCGGATCGCGACGGCCGTGTTACACCGTGACAACCATGCGACCATGAGCGCCAGGGGAATCAGCATGGAGTTCTGCACACACTGGCCATCCGAGCTTCCAGAACGAGGCCCGGACGGACGATGAATATTCCCAAAAATGTGCGAAGGTTCGGAATTTGGAATGGTCCTTGGTGGGGCGAGGGGAGCAATAAAAACAATATTAAAATCCACTTGACCAAGTAATTCGGAACTTTCTGTGCAATGATATCACAACTCAACGATTTTTGGGGACAAAGGGATTGTAAGGTGCTGGGTTTCAAGGCTGACGCTGGGGATGACTAGACAGAGCAGCAACGAGGGCTCATACCAGCTGGCTGCAGTTATTACCCACGGTGCTGTGATGTGGAACGAGAGTTAAGAGTTAAGTGCTACGCGAGTGTCATGCTAGGTTCAGCGGTCATCCCTCCCGTTCCTCTTTTGCTCATCCTCGGGTGGCCACCAGGGCCGACCTCCTCATCTTGGGATCAGGAACCCCCACCCGTCCACACTTATCATGAGATGCCGTGAGAAGCTGCCTCTTGCATTCGATAGGGGTCTGCCCATCTTAAACAGAACCATGTGAAAGAGCCGCTCTTTCGCTTGCCAGCAAAACCATATTGTGGATATTATGAGGGGGGGGGCTCCTATAGGGTCAGTCGCTGCCTGGCGGGAACTGACATTGGGCGTCTATGGGGGCACCATGCACAGAATCTCGGGGCAGTCTCATGGAAGGATGGGCACCGGTCCCAGGCAGATGAGTAGACACCCCAGGACCAGCTCACCTTCAATGATGC
Source organism: Mormyrus proboscirostris (assembly GCA_026779585.1). Lineage (NCBI taxonomy): Eukaryota > Metazoa > Chordata > Actinopteri > Osteoglossiformes > Mormyridae > Mormyrus > Mormyrus proboscirostris. The sequence continues at coordinate 8,465,461 of JAODKF010000103.1, forward strand.
GCTGCTGCTGCTGCTTGATCTCCCCAAAGCCAAGGCCCTGGGTCTCTTCCGGCTCATCGATCAGCCACGGATTGGCTGGTGGGCCCTGAGCCCCGCCCCCCGTCATCAGACTCGACCTATAAGACATCACCTCAGGCATTACGCCTAAAGTAAGAGACCCGCCACATCACATCTGTGATACTCTGAGGGTGGGTTTGACAGCCTATATCTCCTACCTTTATAATAACAAATAAACCTGCCCCCCCCCAACCCTGCAGATCACATGATGTTTATTTAGCTCTCTCAGCATTTCATAAAGGCCTGGTGAGTTTTTATGCATCGGGGAAAATGGAGAGCATGGTGTAAACAGTGCTGGATAATCATCTGCCAACCCCATGGCTTCTCACAGTGATGGGGCGACTCCCTTGTGTTGTATTAAGAATGTTATGCGGTTTTATGCTATTCTTATGTTAATTGAGAAAAGCTGTATGCAAACCTTGAAGCTGTCTCGCCAGCAGACTCAAGGTTCTTTTCTGAAGCAAGGAAACACTTCAAAGAGAGAAAATGAATAGCGTCCACCTATGAATACAGCCCCACCTGCTGGTCAGACAGAAGAGGCACCTTGGAAATATGGCGGAAATCAAAAGCGGCTAACGGTATATCGGAGGAAGAGAGTTCAACTGAGAACAGGCACTTCCAGTGTAAGCATACTAAGCCAGCAAACACACAAATATAGACAATTTCAGCAAAAAAAAAAATACTCCAGCAACTCGATCCTTCATAACAGACATGCTTAATACACAAAATACAAAAATAACCAGACATCATAACTGATTAAAACAAACGATAAAAAAACAATGCAGCCAAAGTTCTCATTCAACACTCTCACTGCTGAATGCTTCAGAACAGAGCAGAGACATACCGAAGGTATAAATTATTCACACAGATGCCTGCGTTCCCCCTTCTACAGATGCGTCGCAAGAATTCTGTCCTAAATGTGCCGTGTTTGTCTATACAAATCGACATTCTGTTTCACCGCTATATAGAACCTCAAATATTTACAGAGTATCATTTACATAATAATAAGCGGCTGACAATCGAGAGGGAGGGGCTACGGCGCTGGGTGTGAAAAGTCCGCGGTAACACGTCGCATGGACGGCGGCGGCCGCGCAGGATCGGCGCTCTGCCTTCGGCCTGAGATAAATAGTCGCCGGACGTCTGCAGTTATAAATTAATTTGCCAAGATCGTTAGCGCTTTAGCCTGCATTCCTATGGCAGACAGCTGATGGTATCACGTTCCTCTCCTGTGAGCCCTTCTAATGGGGCTGGCCCAGAGCTCCCGCATTCCTGACTTGACCTGCTCCCAGTCTGACTGGGATGCAAAAGCATGTTCGCGTTAAGGACGTTACAGGCCTATGTGCTGCCCGCCATACAGTTACAGCAGTGGTAATACATTCGATGTTTAATAATTCCTATTTTTCTATAATGCTATATCAAGCTGTAGAGGAACAGAAAGAGATATCATATTCGTATTTGTCATCTTCACATTAGCTGCTAATGTGCATTGTATTCTAAATAAATCTTACAAAAGTTATTCCTTAACTTAGTTTTGCAAGTGTATGCACAAAACAAACTCGAAAAAGGTTAAATCTGTTGCTTAAAATGCCTACTAAAACTGTTCCATGCATGTACGCCTGTTTTAGGTAAATTGAACTAGATTTCATACAGAAACAGCATTTATACTCTAGATGCTACAAAAATGTATGCAATGTCAAAAGTGTGAAAACACAAAATACAGAACACTTTATGTTCAAATACGTTCATAATAAAATCCAGACTAAAATTTCAACTTGAGGCTCACGGGAAAGATACATTTTCAAACCCGACATTGCCCAATTAAAATGATTAATGAAAGACACACCAGCGCTGACCTGTACAAGGGAAGGCATTATGAGGACATTTTAAAAAGAGTCAGGCAGATTAATATTTCACAGTTCTTAATTAAAACTGATTAAGTATTTCCTCTCGTTGGTTTTGAGCAGGCTGTCCCAGTTGGTACTAACAGAGGTGGGGTTTTTTTCTTTCCTGGAGCAAAGACCAGTTAAGGTAATTTATGTCTATTTGCAGGGCTGTCTTTCTCCCGGGCCGAGCCGCAATTAATCCAGCAAAGGGGTTGACACGGAGTGCTAATCTCCCCGCTGCGCTCGGTAACTAGCCGGCGGCTGGGGGCGGCTCTCCGCATTCCGGCCGCGCTGACCTATCAAGGATAGCGGCGTGAAGATTAAACCTGATCCAATTAACCGTAAGGACCGAATTAAATTAGAAAGAGACAAGGGGGCACGGTCACCAGCGCACCAGGGGCCCGGATCTGGAGCATATATCGCGCTTCTTAAAACTCCCAGTGCTATCAGGCACCGAGCATGTGGTATTCGCGAATGATTAAGGCAGTCCCGAAAAGGCGTCTCTCTCAAACGTCTTTAGCTCGATTAAAAATATTTCTTATACAAATACACCGCTTCACAAATACTGCAAAGCTCCTTTCCCCACCCAGTGAAAAAAAATTAAACATCTTAGATTATTCAAGCAGCTCAATCCAACTGCCCCGGCATCAGACAAAGACCACACACACGGAGTCTTCCTTCCCCCAAATACCACACAGAACGTTTTAAAAATATATACGTCGTAAAACGTTTCAAGTGTATAATAAACAATTGCCATTTCATTAACGAGATGGAATTCCACTTCATTATACTAGAATAGTAAAACAGGTATGAGGCTTAGTGAAGAATAAAGCTTTACGCCACATTAAAGAAACAAGCGGACTGGTCCACACAAGAAAGGCAATAAAATGTGCAGAAGCAGTCACCCCTCCAGCCTAATAAAAGGTTATTTTAAAGTGTTCGAGTATTATAAAATTGAAGAATAATGGTGCTTTATTGGGGAAAATGCACTTAATACTCATTTTGGCACACTTCGCGCAGCGTGCACTGATGTTCTATGGGCCTGGGGGGCCGCACATTAGTGCTTTCAGCGGGGGCGCTCTGCTTAGATCAAACGGTGCAGACCAGGAATAGCAACAGATATCTAAGGCAGCATTGTAAGACCTTCCCTTCCTGTCCAAAATCGTAATATAAGGATCCCTAGAGAATACAGACCACCTGCTGCCAATCTACAGGTCAAAACTGTGTCTTTGATAAACAATATTTACAGAGGATATGTAGGCCTAGCAGGAAGCATACTGATCCCTGTGCACTTAGAAAAAAGGCAATCACCGACACTGGGGCCGTACCCTTGTAATTATAATTTAAGGTACAGAAATGGACTCTGAGAGACATCCCAAAGGTACAAGCAGCATTAATGTACAATCAATGGTACAGAAATGTTTCTCTGAGTCCATTTCAGTACCTTAAAAAGGTACCTACAGCTAAGGGTACAGCTGGCAGATCTTATAGGGTACAGCCCCAGTGTTTTTCCAGAAAGCCCCAGTGCTTATGACCCCCAGAATTCCAGCAGGCTCAAAACGTGTGATCGCCAGACCAGGACACCTAATGAATGAGACCATTCAGGGAGCACATCCGCCCGTAGAGCAGGTCACGGCAGGTCAGCAGCGAGGGGCCGCACCAGTGGGCAGCATCGGCAGCTGTCCACAGCGATCACCGATGACATGTTTATTAAACACCATGGAAATCCATGCAGGAAAGTATGGATCAGCTCGGAACAGATGAGAATCATAATACCATGTCAACTATTTCACATTCTGAATACAGAGAAGGATGATACATACAGAAAATCATGTTTACCATCAACTCACCCAGTTTTTTGCCAGACTCACCTTGATGGCTCTGCTGCATCCCCTCTGAATATGGAATTGAGCTGCTTTTCCCGCGTGACCAGGTCATCCACAAGGTTCTGCCTTCTGTCTGCTTCAGACTGCATACTGCAGGATTTTTTACATTAAGGCTCTTCATACAACACTGAAGGACTTCCCCCCCCCCAACCCCCACAAACAACAATTTATTCATCATTAACATAAATACAACGGGTATAAAATCGAGATGAGATACAACAATGTGTAGGTGCTTCATTGGATTTATTACAGCACACTGCCACCTTAAGGATGTTGGGGGAAATACACTTCTGACGTTGCCATCCTCAAAAGGGATCTGATGCCAGAGTAGTATGGAAACAATGCGGTACAGTTAGGAACGATCCCGAATGAAAAATGACAACGTTAAGCTCAGGTTCGTCATTAGACAAAAATGCATTATTAGGCACAATTACTGGTGCAAATAATCACCTCTCTAAAACGGCCAAAGTAGGTCCCCGCAAAAGCCCTGGGTAAAAACATCAGAAATACTAAAGGATACATTCGGCGCGAAGATGCTGCTCTCAGCAAAGTCTCCCTGAGTTGGACAATCTGCTGTTTGAGTTTCTGCAGAGAGGCTCTAAGCGTCATGTTCATCTGGGGATAGACATCGAGAACAAATCACTGCGTTAATACCACATACAGGACCGTAAGGATTCTTTTTAATTTCCTGATTTCACAAACTGTCGTTCACCTTCGCTGGGTTCCCACCAGTCCTCTGTTGCCTGTTCCTCTCATGAATATTTTCCGCAATTTCTTGGGCAAGACGACAAGTGGCATCGTAATTCTGCAACCTAGAATAAAGGACTGAGATTTAGTTTCTTTTAAGCCTCCTACATGCAGGCTCAGTGTGTTATAAAGAAACGTTTGTTCACCAGTTGCTCGCAGACCCGGCATTAACCTTTGTGCAGAACAGCTCACTTCTACGCAAAGAGTCTATTTCCTCCTACTTGCTTCTCGACTGAACGTAGATTTCAGAGATGCTGTCATACAACTGGTCCAGTAACACTTATGCACTCCTTTTTGACTAGCACTAGTCTTCGATCAGTTTAAACTAGCTCTGTGTTTGGCTAATCCGGCCAATGCCTGTCTGATTTAACGATATCATTGAGCAAAAACAATCCGTTCGTATGTCAACCCATGCAAGCATATTACCTACAGTAGATAAAATACCTCGTGACACAGCCTCATTAGGCAGGCGCTGAAGCGAGAAGCTACAATATGTTAGCTTTTCAGCCAAACTAAATATTTAACATCGTGTGTAAGTGAATATTCAAACAGGTTTCAGTGACCAAAGAAGAGCGATTAAAACACGGGTCTGATCTATCTTCCTGATCAACGACTAGAAAGTACATCGAGCTCATGCCAAGCTTACACTAAACGTGCACGTTATTTGACACTTACCAGGGATCCTGAGACATGGTCTGTGTGAAAACGTTGCTTATTTCTCTCCCAGTTTTTGTTTTGTTTTATGAAGACCTAAACATCCGCCGAGAAACTGAAAAGTACTGCAAACACACTTCCTATTTTCACTGGCGTCATACGGATACGGTGTTCTGTGAGGGATGAACAGAGCGGTGGGACCTGAAACGCCACCGCGCGTTACGGCATTGCTGTATTATTAAGACTGACCCCAATAAATCCGGAAAATAAAAATCTTTACGCCCTTATTTCATATCAGTTCTCTGTGAGTCTTGGGTTATAAAACAAAACAGTTCGTGACGGGTAAAAATTAAAACGATAAAAAAAGAAAACCCAACAACTGTATTGCATTCTGGCTGATATCCTGTCTAGATTATTTTGCAGCCTTGTGATCTGTGCTGCCTGGGATTGGCTCCATGCCGTCCTCCGTAACTCTGACCCAGATAAATTGTTAGAGGATGGATGGATGGATGGGAATCTGCGAATACAGCTGTTTATATGATAATGTGATTACTTTTTAAAATTAAAAATAACATATATATAACCTTCTAAAAAATAGATTCATAGTTCCTCAGCCAACAATTATCCTGTACAGGATTGTGGTGAGCAAGTGTGTAGATTTGAGTATCAACATGTCCAGAGGAGTGACTGTGACTCTTTATACTCAGTTGGTTGGTTGAAACAAAACCTTACTCTGGATTTGTACTTTCTGGACCTGAACTTTCCACCTCTGGACAAGTCCCTACCAATATCGTGGGAGTACCATGTGTGTTTCAGTGGGTGGGGGGGTTCAGGGTTGATTTGCTAAAACCAAAGATATGCCCTTAGCACTTAGCCTGAAGCCCTATATAAGGAAACACGGGGCATAAGGCAGTGGGGTGCCCTTCCCGGGAGGCCAGCCTATCACAGGGTACAGAGATACACCTGCAAACACACACCTCAGGCAATCTGGAGGCAATGAGTCACGAAAACAAAGAACACAGAGCTGTGCAAATGGAACCCACAACCCAGGAGTGGCGAGATTACAGTGCACATGCCACAAACATGCCAGCAGTTTATAATAAATATTGACTTGTACTGATTTATTATTATTATTATTATTATTATTATTATTATTATTATTATATATAATAATAATAATAATACCATTTTTTGACAAATGAACAAACTGAAAATCATTTATCCATTCTTATTTTTGCATGTATTACATTGTCTGTCCAAAAAGAAAGTCGCCGTTTGAATTTTTCGTTGGGCCGCTTGCTTTGATTATAGCGCACATTTGTCATGACACTGTTTCCACGGGCTTCTGCAACATCTCACCCTTTTATTTTCATCCAGATTTGCATTCATTTCTCACCAAGATCCTGTATTGACAAGTGAGTTGAATCACTCCATAAAGCCTCCTTCAGCACATCCCAATTCAAACCCAATGAATCTTGGCATTCTGGTCCTGGAATGTACCCATGCCAACAGGGAAAAAAACCCACTGATGATGGATGGAGGTGTGACCTGGTCATTCAGTAGATTCAGGTACTCAGCTCACTTCACTTTATTGCTGCATATTATTGCTGAGCTGTAATAATGCAGTGATTGGCTTTTACGTATTTGCTGATATACTGTAAATTCAAATGGCGACTTTTTTTTGGACGGGCAGTGTATTTGCCGCTGTTTTGTGATAGCTGACACATCCTAGTTATAACCAGCATCTAATTAATTCCTGATGTGTTCTCTTCGGAACCAGAAAATGTTACGTTCTGCAGCGGGCAAGCAGGCAAGCTGCAGTGAAGGAGGAGGTAGGCCGGCAGAGTGACGGGCAAACGAGGGTTTATTTAGGGACCACAGTGGCAGACAGCGACGCATAGCACAAAAATGACCGACAATAGATTGAGGAGGACGTGGACTGATATACACGAAACAAGCCGAATTAACGGGGAACAGCTGGGCACAATCGGGGAAGCACATGTGGGTGATGAGGGGGCGTGGCACACACGAGGACTGGACGTGCAGGTCATGACAGAAAAGGCTCCACTTGTAGCTACTGCAGTTTCAGATGCCGGACTTTTCCATGAAGATCAAACAAATCGCAGAAGCTGCTGGTGACTGTGGCTTCATGTGAGCTCCGACATGAATCCCCGTCACGATCTGCGGGCAAACAAGACACATCTGCTGAATACAGAAAATGGAAACACGACCAAATGATCCATCAGCTCACTAACCAAGGGCTTCAAGAGATGCATGTAACTCGAAGTTTTCTAACAACATGCATGTGAATGAGAACATGCCAGTGATGGATTCAGGCTCCAGTGATGAAAATTAAATTTCACCCGTGAGAGTTGGATCATGCCCATCCCTGCAGGAAGAAGCAGTCAAAAGAGTCGAGGCTACATCCATTGCTGCCATCGGTATGTATATATTAGTTAAGAACCATTATACCATTATGTTGTCATAGCTGTCTGTGCTGTTTTTGGAAATGAATGCAGTTTGCGGCATCACCCATTGTCCTTCATTTTATTTTGTTTATTATAAGTGCAACAGTACTTAATTCTCATGACGACTTTAGCACCCAGTATCGCATTTTCAATTTACGCCAAATCAAAATGAAAAAAACATGTTTATATCTGTGTCTGTTTTTCTCTCTATTAAATACGCATCCTACCATTTGTACACTGATGAAAAAATTAACAATGAATGGCATATACAATGTAGCCACGAGATCAGCTCGTGGGGGGGGGGGGGGGGGTCGTTCCAAGGGAAATTAATTT
>JAODKF010000103.1:8509587-8530805 GCA_026779585.1 Mormyrus proboscirostris
TTTATTCCTACCCACACTGCTTTCAACCTGCCACATTCTTTGTTAGTCTGTTAAGGACCATATTAGCCTGATTAAGGTACAGTATATGGGTTGGAATGAAAGTATCCTGGCGGGGGAGGGGCACCAGGAACAGGACTGAGATCCATGGATCTAGACACTTTTGTGAAATGTTGAGCTGGTTAAATGAGTGACGCTGCAGTTCACTAAGGGAATCCGGGAAGTAGAATTAATATCAAGGAGAAGCCTTATAAGATTAAAATCTTGTATAGGAGCCACATGAGGGGTGAGATTTTGAGCGTTGGAGTAAGTTGGTTTCCATCCCTCCCCCCGCCCCCCCCCACCGAAACCTTTGCCATTGTCTGCTCAGTCCCTTTTGAGCCGAGAAGGTGATTGGCCTGATTTTCTGGCTGGTCGCCAGCCTCTAGGGGAAAACAAACCACAGAAACAAGATCCCTTTTGTTGGTTTGCTACAGCCCACTGGCCCAGTGAGACATGGGAGCTGCAGCTCTGGCTCCGGCTCCCACCCTCTGCGCTGCTGCACTGCACTTACAGCACCGCACGCCCTGTGGCGCGATGCAAATGAACGGCGCGGTCAGCTAATGAGCTTCAGCTAACAGCTCGAGCTAACCCAATGAACCAGACTAGAAGATCTAATCTCGCGTCTATCCCAACTGTTGCGTCTTATAGCTGACGAGCTTCAGCTCAGTCTAGCTCCAGACTAGATGTCTTGTCTGAAAGGTATGAAACCATAAATCTGTGGTCCAGGTTAAGTCTGCATCTCCCCTTGCACTGTCTCTAAGGGGCAGCCCACTTGGTCATGGATCTGAGGGGTTTGAGGTTTTCCTTTTCGGTGCTCTTATCCATTTCTGTTTTGGGACGAGCGTCTCTACCTCTCGGGTGGCTGTTCTTGGTTGTGGCCGTTTTCACCAACCTAAGGAAGTTGATGAGTTGTATGAGAATTTCAGGCAAGTGCTGGGCTTGCTGCCTCGGGTGGCAGCATTTCTGTTAGTGTAGGTGTGTTTTTATTTTATATATATATATAATATATATCTATATCTTTAAGGATCTGCTGCAGCCAGCGCTGCCTGAAATCGTGTTATTTTTCCGGTTTGTTCTTAACCCCGAACGCCCGTGGCAGACTGAAGATGAAGACACAGTTCCACTTTTTCCAGTCTCGCTCACGGCGGGATGGGATCACTGCATCGCTCATGCTGCGCTGTTCCTGTAGTGTTTGTTGAAAACTGCACCTTGCAGTACAGGAATGAGGCCTATCAGAGGCGCATTGGATGCAAGTGGCTTCTTTCAGTACCTGATGTCGTTTGCCGGGTCTTTGGGGGACGAGTCTCCTGGACCCCTGCAGGTTCCAGAATAAGTATCATCATCTTCTCTGTTCTTCCGGCAAATGTTTGTCTTATTGCTGTTATTATTGCTGCTCTTGTTTGATGTCCGTGTCTGTTATTCATGGCCGGTTAACGGCTGCCGTTTGCAAATGAAAGGTGCCTCTCATCTCCCCGGCTGTGCCAAGTCTTCTCTGCGACTGCCAAGAGCCCTTATGGGGGGGGGGGGTATTTTTTTCTGCTCCGCATGCTCTGGCCCCACTGGCATCTCCATAGAAACCAGCCAAGGATAGCCAGTCCGGATCTACGCTCCTCTGCGGGGGAGTACTCCTGGCTGGGGCCCGTGCCGCTCAAGGTGATGTGGGGGTGGGGAATGTCCAGCTTTGGGGGGCGGCGTGAGCGAGCAGATGCCTGTGGCTTCTGCAGGCACCCTGGCTGATGTGATCCCCTGAGCTTTTGCTGAATCGCCCAAATGAGTCCGTCGGGGTCCGCGGGTGACATCAGGGGGGTTGAGTCAGCTGCTTTGCCGCCTCAGTAACGTTTCGATGCCCCCACCCCCCCCGGTTTCTGCTGACCTCTCTCCATTCAGCCCCTGCCTTGCCATCCACACGCAACTTGTTTTTTATAGTGCAGCCCCCCCCTCGCCAAATTATACAGGAAATAAGGAAGGCCTGTCTGTATAACACACTGTACTGCCTGTATAACACACTGCCTCTAGTAGCCCAGGCTGGGGGTCTCGGCGGGGTGGGTGGGGGGGATCGCCTTCACATAACGTTGCCACAGAACTGTGGGCCATTTCCTGTATGAAGCCTTTTTTGGGGCAGGGCAGGGGACCTCCCCCAGACTATGGGTGGGCTCCGTTAAGTAAGTGCTGTCATTTCAGCTAATTAGCCTTGCCTTCGGTGGGTTTGTATCCTGGCTTCTCACTGCGACTGCATTTAAAAATAATAATAATAATAATAATAATAATAATAATAATTTTCCCTTTTATTTTAAGCTAACTACCGAAAAGATGCACAGCAATTTGAAATAAGCCCCCGGCTCTTTCTGCCTGCACGTCCTGTTCTTGCCACCCGCCACGTTGCCATGAATAGATGTGCGCTGGCATCCTGAACACCGGACACAGGAATTTAATTAAAGTTTTTCTTTCAAAGGAGTCCGGCTCAGATAAACAGCTGACTCAGGCGTTCTGCGGGGCAGCTGGGGGGGGGGGGGCTCTACTTTAGACTGGCAAATCTGAAGCCCGGTTTTTAATTGTCTGCTTGTTATGCAATCTGGCGAGGGAAGCCCTGTCAGGAAGATAAGCCTCATGCAGTGGGTATTGGGGGTGCGTGTGTGTTCGGCGCCTAGTGTGGTGCCGGTGGGACATGGGTGCCGTCAGAGTGTGGTATCTCGGGGTACTCTGGGCCAGTGATAAAGAGCCGAAACCATCTGGATTTTGGTGTGTGGTTAAGATGTTTAGGGCGTTCCGTCTATGAGCGGAAGGTTGTTGGTTCAAATCCCATGGTTGGCGGAGTTGTTTCACCATTTGGCCCTTGAGCAAGGTTCTTAACTCTACGGACTGTCTGACCCTGCTCTCTGAGTTGTATATTGCTTTGGTCTGCCAAACTGCAAGTCAGGAGGTCAAGTGACTGTACAACTGAGTCGAGCCTGAGCGTTCAAACAAAAGTGGCATGCTACCCGATATTCTTAAGACCCAGTTTCTAATCCAAAAATCAGACACAGAACCCAAGTAATCCGTTCCCATGATTACACTGTTAATTGCAGTGTGATAACAGTGTAGGAAGGGTTTATTATTTGGAGCTGGGAACTGGCCAAGGGGAAGGGTGCTCGCGGAAAGGGGGAATGCTGAGTAGGAAGCTCCCTCTCCCGCGGCTTAGACTTCATAAGCAGCTCTCAGGAGAGTCAGCGCTGGAAGGCTTTTGGCGCCGCAGTCGGGGGTCTTTGCTCGAGGTGTAGAGGGGTGTACAGTCTGTGATGTGGAACCTCTACCTTCACTTTGGCCCGTCGGCGTGCCTGATGGGGGGGCTGCCTCCCCGGGCTGCCATCCCAGCTGCTCCATCCAAGTGGGACAGCAGTGACACACCTTTTGGTCTCGGGCACAACCTCGATGACCTCTCCCTGTGTCGACTGTGCAATTCACGCGCCGTCCCTTTAAGATTCAGCCCTCTCACTGTGCCGCATCTTCACCAGGGCGCAACCCTAACAATCCAGGATTACTCAGCACCCTGCTTCAATCTGCATTCCCCATATTATATTACGTTAGTGACCTGGAAGGCATGTTCTTGTGCTGGGGAGAGGAAGGCCAGCTAATTGACGGTTTGAACAGCTCAGCGTGAGCTGCTTAAATATTAAGTTCCTCTCATAATCTGCTAACCACAGCCCCTCCTTCCACCCATAACGTATTTAATTTCATGTCGTTAAAAATAAATTTTCTTTGTTCTTTGACAGATGCTATGCACACCTGTACGATCACTCAGACGCAGTAACCGTTCATTCGTGGCTGTGGTCCCCGAGCAGTTGCTCTGAAAGTGAGTTATAACTATGTCGGGTTTTTCATTTATTCTGAATTGTGTGGCGTTTATCATGTTGTTTCATTTCAGGGCTGAGGGCTTTAAACTATATTCCTCCCCATGTAGGCCGTCCTTTAATAACGCCCTTAAAAGTCTGGCATTTCCTCAAACCGTCGCCGCTCCTGTTCCGCGTTGTAACTCTCTCGAGCCTAACAGGGCAAGCAGCACCTTCTGGGTCTCCGGTGTCAAGGCGTGTGCCATCCTATGTCACCCGGGCTATAGGTTGGGAAATCAGTTGTTTCTCCCTGGTGACTTGTCAATCATTGTGTCTGTATGAGGCCCCGCTCCCTTCCGGTGACCCCACCCCTTGAATTGTTTACTCTGAAGGAATCCTCCAAGAGCAGCCTTGTGCGATGACCTCCCCCCGAAATCCTGTCCCACCCACCCCATGTCCGCGGTGCTCCGAGTGTACGGGTGAGGGTGAAACAGAAAATTATCTTATGATGCTCTTTTGAACGCATTCTCTCTCTCTCTTCATTATTGCTGTGAGGCGGAGGTCAAAATGTTTGTCTCTCTTCCCAAATAAAAAAATATCGTCAAGTCCGCTTCAGAGTTTTGGGATGTGCAGCTCCTCTCCGGTCAAGGCTGAAGAGCCGACTCTGGCGTTGTACAGATTGTACAGATTTAGTCCTTCTGTTTCGGTGAAGGCCGAGTGATTTCGGCTGTCCTCCTACTTTGATCCCTCCTGACAGGTAGCAGGGTTACTCTAATTGCACCCTGGAGACAGAAAAGCAGATCAAATCTGGAGGAAAATAGCTTTGGAAACGTAGATATAGGCCCTCCTCCACCGGCCCACGGGTCACAGAACTTCGCCACTGAGTTCTTCAACGTGGACCATTTATCTAAATCCATGAAATCAATTACGCCAGCCAGCCAAAGTCGGCCGTGAATCTGTGGAAATTGAACAGCTTACTGTTACTAGTGTGTTATTGTATCTGGCTGCTTTTCTATTTTGGGCCGGCTGAGCTGACAATGGGTTGGGTAGGGGTGTGGGGGGGGGGGGTTGGGTTGAATAATGCAGCAGTCATCCATTTCATTCTGGTTTTGTGAAAGCCTGTGTATAATCCAAACCCGCTCCTCTCGCATTCAGGGTATATCTTGAGTGCCTTTTGACCCATTTTATAGGTGTGATTGTTTCACCAAAGAGAGAGAAAATGTCGTCTTTGTAAAAGGGGCCGGCTGGAGCACACCAGGAGTGATTCTCGTGTGTGATAGCGTTGGGCCAGTTGCAGTAATTACAGTCACTGTTTGCTGGACAACAAGTTAGTTTCAGACCACTTTTCCAGATGTTTGGCTAAGGCTGTGCCTCAATGGCTGAGAGCTCATGAGTAAGAGGTGCTGCGAGAGGGGAATGGCGCTGTACATCGTATGGAGCGGGACTGTAGGTCATGGGCCTCACAAACACTCATGGCGCAATTGCTGCTTGGCGTTAATGAGGACGATCAGTGCTCGTTCGAGGGAGCCTGTGCCCCCCCCCCCCCGTGGCACACTCGTAAATAATAGGTGGTGGGAGAGAAGAGGGGCTGCCAGAATTCCTGTGCCGTCTGCATCATTACGACATGGCCGCTGTTGATAAGACCAGCGGCCCCAGCAGGTTGCCCACTAAAACGTACGGGACTTGTTACCTGTCTGTCTGCGCAGTTAAAATTAATTGCCACTGGTCATGCCTAACGCTACAGTCAGCCTTGACCTCATTTGCAATAAAAGAGGAATAAATGATGGCTCTTTCAATCCCAAATTTCAGACCCCTCCCATCACTCTGCTTACCTGTCAGAGAGAATGGAAGATGGCCATTAGCACTGAGGTCCTGCCCCTGTAAGCAGGCCCTACCCCTGGCTTGTAGAACCGCAAATGATGGGTCTCGAGCTTTACAAGGGAAGGTTTTGGTTGACCCTCAAACTTGCCTTCTAAGAGCACACCACTCTGTTAACAGGAGCATAGCATCATGGGCTCACTTCATAGGCCGTTGGACTTGGGAACCTCGCATCCACCCATTCAGAGGAAGCCTTCCTTCCTTGCTGGGTAATGGCACCTCCCTCCACACAGAAACAGACCTTGTCTTTTTGATAAGCCGACCAAGTTTAATCGCCCCGGCTACTGTGGTCCGCTATCATTCCCTCCTACGACTTGGCTTAAGTCCTCCTGCTTGATCTTTAGTCGTGTCAGCAGACTTAAATTGCTTCGCGGATTCAAAGGCGGTGAGAAACGCTCCGTGCGTTCCGCTCGTTATCGATGACAGAATTGCTTTGGTGGTTAAAAAAAAAAAAAAAAAAAGGTGGATGTGGAGAAGAGGACGGCCAGATATAGGGGGCTGCCACTCGCTGCGTGGATGGTACGACTGTTTGGGAGCCTTTGTGAAATTGGCCTCATGGAATTTTCCAGAAATAAAACAACTGAAGAGCAGGACTGTTGTGTTGCCGTCTCAAAACTTTACATGCAGGAAATGTGGTTCGATAATCAACCGTAACCCCCCCCCCCAAAAAGATCTGCATCAGAGCTTTAGCATCTTAGGGCGCTTTGCCACCGCACAAAGTACGGTACTTTCGCTTTTCCGGTCGAGTACCGAAAGTGCCAAACCAGCCGGGGTATTTCTTTGGTACTTCGGTACTTTGGGGTGGGACTTGCAAACGTATTTGCCGTCGATTGGTTATGCAAATAGCCTGCCGCTGAAACACAAAATACAACCGCTATCTTTTGAAACACACAGCGAACAGCGAGACACATAATAAAAACCAGTAGAAACAAAAATATTTTTTTAAAAAAGTAAAATGGAAGGATGGACAAACGAGGAAACAGGCTTCAATCGCCATATGATCGGATGATCCAGCGGGATTTTGATGGCACGACTCGAAATAAAAAAGTTTTTGCCATTCCGGGCAATTCAGTTTCCCTGTGTTTCCCCTGTCGCGCGCTGATTTGTACACAGTTTCGCTGTTGTTTTCATGTCTTTTTACAAAGCCCTTGAGGTAAACAAGCCATATATTTTAAAAAATCACATGCCGTTTCCATGTTTCTTGTTTTTACAGATAATAAATGAAATCATTTAATCATCTGGATAGAGATATTTCTTAATGAAAACGGTATAGAATTTCTTATAAGATTATATTATGCGTGACGATCTACTGTATTCACATGTAATAATGTACCTGAGTGATTCTCAGACATCTCACATACATCTTTGCCTAAATATTACGAGAAACATTATTTCCTGTTAGTTTTAATTTTGGGCTGTTTTTTAAAAACTTATGATTTAAGCTGCGCTTTGTGATGATGTCAGTCAGGGGCAGTCACTGATGATGTCATTTGGCGCCGGTACCATTTTTTACGCCAGTGGAAAACCGACACAGAAGTACCACCATACTTTCGGTACTTTATGGAAGTACCGAAAGTACGGTACCTGGTGCGGTGGAAAAACCCCCTTAGAGTTGAAATCGGACTGACAGGAGCTGCGTGGTTGGTTTGGTCTTTGGTAATAACTCCAGTGATGCGTAACATGTTCTTTGGTCAAACAGGAAACAGAGGACTTAGAGCTGCCTGTGTGCCTCATCACTGTGCGTTGAATGTGTCTGAATGTGCCAGTGCTTTTCTGGAGGTGCGTGGTCGGTCAGGGGTTACAGCAGGGCGATGATAGCCTAGTGGCCTTTCAGGGCCGGTCAGGAAAGTGAATGATGCCTCTTATGCTTGGAAACACAACAGCGGGCACCAACATTCAGGTGGGGAAAGCTTTTATTATCACCCCCCCCCCAACCCCTGGTCGGCAATTTTTTTTTGGGCCAGTCCCAGATAAAAAAAAAAAAACCACATTTACACACATTGAACTTTGGCTTTGTGTTCCTAACGGAATTTGGCCCTCAGGGAAAAATAGTTGGGGGCCCATACTTTAAAATAATAATTACTAGAATGTTCTGCTCACGTTCGGGAAACAAAATGCGTTTGAACTGTTTTTTTTTTTTTTCTTTTCAGTTTATTTTCAATGATTGAATGAAATCGAATTAAGCATCGATCTTCTTTGAGATTAACTTATTATCTTCTCCTCTGTAGGATTGTGCTTGATACTCATATATTGACCGGTCCTGCACTGACCATCACACACTAATATCGATATTGCTGGTGTCTGGTTAGGAAGCAGCGCTGAATTTTCCGCAGTACAGTCCCACTGCAGGTCCATCCCTTTCACCACGCTCTGTTTGTCTCCCTCTTTTGCCTCCTGTTCCCATAGCAGCGTTGTTTAACTAACAGAAAAACAGACATTTAAAAAGTTGCTTTTTTAGCACAAGCTTCCAGTCACATTTTATTTATATCACAAGCAAAGAAATACTGTGGAAAATGTTTTATTGGCAAGGTTTTGGTGTGTGGATTTATCTGTCCTGACTTTATAACGTTATTTAAGGTTCGTGGAGTACACAAACCTTGAAGCGATTTCACTGGGGAGGAGCAAGAAATTAATCATGGATCCTGGAACAGGATTGGGAGGGAATCGGCATTTGTTGGATGAGTCTGAGAAATGTTTTGTCTTTTCTGAGCCGTCGTGTCGGAAAACTCTTGTGGCTCACGCTCGAAGAGAACCAAAGGAACTCTTAGCATATCTCCGCCAGTGAAGATCTGAAGAGCTCTCTGAAAGGGCGTGTGAATCCGCCTTCAGGAATGGGAAGAGGCGGGACGTTCAACGCTCATAGAGTGGCTGAACTTAAATGCAGGTCTTTGGCATTTTCCCGTATGTCATCGGGACCGCTAGCCTTTGGTATGCTGGAGCTGCCCACCAGTGCACCGTCTGATCTGGGGCTTTCCTGCTCTCCGTTTTCAGTCCCCCTCTTTCACGCTGGAGGCGGTGAGGATGGGCTCAGGGCCTTCAATGAGCCCTTTGGCGGTGCCTCGCTTCAGGTTCCCTGTGGCCTCTGAGCACGTTTTCTTCGCCCCCTGGCGGTCACTGGGATCAGTGTGTGCTCAACAACGGGCCCGTTCTCCCCGGCAGAACGTGCGCTGCGTGCGTTTCGCTTCTAATGCCTGGCACAGGCAGCGCCCCCGCTGCCTCTGGGAGGTCACGTCGCCGCTGTGTGTTTGTTTTCTGTGTTTGTTTATTTCTCTCTTTATTTGTTTGTTTTTCGTTCCCAGCCTGGGTTCACCCAGTACACATGCCGCCCTGTTTGCCGTGAACCCGGACCCACTTCTAGCAGAACGGGTGCGATTCGGAGACAGTGCCGCTTGATTCAGGGTGGGCTCTGCCTTCATTCCCGGGCTCCCTAAACGAGCCCTTCAGGACCACCGAACGAGGGAGAGGTGGAGGGTCATGGAGAGCGGTGAGCCCCTCTCCCCCAGTTTGGCGCGCTCCCGGCCTGCAACGCTGAAATCCTCCTCCGAAAAGCCTACCTGACAGAGTCTCTCTTTGTAAATTAGCCTGCACAGCATATAATTTCTTCTTTTCCAGATGCGGAGGCGATTTCTGCAAAGTTGCTGCTTCTATGGGTCGAGTATGGGAGCAGCTGTACTTAGGATGTGTGTGTCATGTTCATTACCCATGTTTACTGTTTGTTTACACCTAAATAACGCCCCTCTGATGGGGACAGAGTGCAGTTTTGCCCCTCAGCCATCCGCATTAGCGAAATGAAGCGTATGATGATTAAAATGGCCCCTCCTGTAATGGATTTAATTTTTGCCGTAGACTTCGTTTCGGAGTCATGGCCTCTCTCTGCGCGTGAGTTCCGTGTCCCCCGTACCTGGTCTCCTTGGCACTGTAAACGTTCGAGGTATCTGTTTTACACGCGTGCACGCCTTCCCGCCTGTGGAAGGCCTCCCTGGCTAATTAGGGGCCGTTCTGGGTCGCGTCCGTGCCCAGTACTGCCTGACTCTGGGTCACAGAGCCCCCGGTGCTGGTCTGTGAGTCCCGCTGCCTGTCTCTCTCTTGCTCCTTTCTCCCTCATTCTGCTCCCAAGGTCATTACTGCCACATCTGAGTTATTAGACCAAATAAATCACGATAACCGCTCCCCCAGTCCGTAGGTGAGCTCCTTTTTCTGAGAAACTATTTTTTTATTGGTCTGTTTCAGGTCGTCTGTTTTCCGTTTTTATTTTGGAGCTGCTCTGTGCCGGTTTCGCCTCACTCTGCTGGGGTGGGGGTAATCTGAACATAAGTATGATATTTTTATCATATCACTTTTATTACAGGTCAGCCGCTGGCTGAATCTTCATCTGTTTTTAACTCTCTCCCCCCCCCCCCCAGCATTTCAAAGATTTCTTTTTAAGATCTGAGAAAGCAATTATAATGTTAATCTTGAAATTGCTGCCTTTATATTACTAAATTAGCTTGACAGAAAAGAGTGAAATCTGCCAGGTGTCTGTGTTCCTGTACGCTTGGTGCACGTGATCACGTGATGGCGTAGTGCTGTCGGCTGAGGTCCTGGGCTGAGTGAGGGAGAGAGAGTTTTTAACGATGTGCTCATCATTAATCTTGCATTGTGTTTTTCCTGTGAATAATTAAAACAGATTTCTAATTTTTTTTTTTAAGTAATCCTCTAAATTAAAAAATAATTGTTTTGCCTGTTATTAAGGAGAATGCCTGGTCTGGGTCATTAATGGCATTGATGGGAGTGGCCTTGCAGAGCTGTGATTGGTCGCCAGCCCTCACCCTGTTGGTATTCCGCTCAGCGGGCTCCCATCTACAGCTGTAAGGCCCCCAGCTTCCTCACTGGTTACGACTGGCAGGAAGGAGAGGTGGTGGATGAATGGAACAAACCCACCGGAAGGAGAGGAGCAGCGTGAGCCGGTTGAAACGAACTGGAGAGTGGGAGTGCGCCAGGAGGGGGTTGGGTCACGCCGCTGATGGACCATCTCTGCTGTTTCAGGATCCGGCCGGAGCAGAAGGACCCCCCGGCGTGGGGCCGGTGGCAGCACCGCCGAATGGGGGCCACAGCTTCGTCCAGGACCACTTCCAGGCGCAGTACAGGTGAGGTTCGAGTCCCCCTTCGGCAAACTGTATCAAAACAAACAGCATGTGAACCTTGGACTGTGGGTCTCAAGCAGCGGTGTAAAGGCCCAGCCAGATAATGGACGACGCCCAACTCGTATTTCAACCGGCCTAGTAAATGCAGCCTAATAAATGCCATTTCGTGTAGAAAATCCACCAAGACCACACAGAGTACAAGTGTCCTACGGGACCTGTCCCCCTGGCCGGAGGGACTCTCCCAGTGTTCTCTAATCAGCGTAGCTAAGTTCCCGTCTTGTTAACGGTTATCATTAGCCACTGTCTGCTCTGTAAAATCTCCACGGCCGCTCACACATCCGGGGGGGGGGGCGTGCGGTGTGGCTTGCAAACCGCTCCAGTGCTGGTGAGCAGCCCAGACCATGACACAACGGGCTAATTGTCCCGTAACAGCCCTGTTAAAAGGAGCGACGCGTATTAATAAGGGGCTGAACACTACAGCTGCTCTTGGGCTACTAATTGGACATTGCTGCCCCCCCCCCCCCGAAACAGAGGAAGCTCCCCCCTCCTGGCCCCTGGGGGGACGTTCGTCTCTCGCCTCGCACACTCGCTTCATTGTGCTGTCTCCCTGTTTACGTCAGGTGTGCCCCCGTGACCTGCCTCTCCTCTGCCGCATGCCTTCGTAACATCTGGATTGTAGCGGCCCAGTCCGGGAGGGTGGGGCAGGGACGACGTCCCGGCTACTTTTCACTAGCTGAGCTAATGTTTTCATCCGAAACGGCTTGCAGGTTTTCTCTCAGGTTTTATACGTCCAGCCATCCTCCAAATGCCTGTCCTGGTTAGGGTCGGGGGCGAGGGCAGGCTGGGGGGGGCCGGAGCCTATCCCAGGCAGCATGGGACAGAAGGTGGGGGTACGGCCTGAACTTGGACGCCGGTTCATCGTAGGACATGCTCAGACACATGATCCACACTATTAACGAGATGGAAATGCCAGTTCACCCCAACTATATGTCTTTGGGCTGTGGGGGGACACCGAAGTACCCAGAGGGAGACCCACGTAACTGTAGGAGGGATTCGAACACTAACTCTGGGGTGATTCACATTGAATGTATCGCTCAAGGGTACAACAGCAATGGCCTTAACCAGCAAACTTCTGCCCTTGTCCTGATCCGCCGGCTATTTTGCTGCCCTCGCTTGTTTTCGCCAGCGAGGGGGGTTGAGCTGCTGGAATATTCCAGAATATTTCGCTCGTACGGAAACGAGCGAGGGGGCTGCCGGTACGCTCTGTCCTCTGCGTTCGCTCTTGATCCGTGTTTCCCAGCAGCACTGCAGGAAGGGGGCGATGGCCCAGGCAGCCGGGGAGCCAATGTGCCTAAACTGAGGGGTCCCTGAGGAGCCCCGTGCAGGAAGTGCGGCAGAATGTCATCATTCCCGCCGTATTGTCTCGCTGCGGCCGCTCTGATCTTCCGCGCAGTGCCGGCGTCCAGCCGGGCCTGGCGACTCATTGTGTGCTGTGTCCTTCACCCTTAAACGCCGCTTTTGTGCCTTGCAATCGCTTCCCCTCAAACTTCCGGCTCCGTTCTCATTCAGCTGCACTGCATACATAGCTGAAATGGTTTTCCTTCCCAAGTCCGTTTCTGCAGGACCACCTGCGGAGCGGCCGGTACCTTCCGGGCTGGTCCTGTCCCCCGTCAGAATCCCCTTCCTGGTAGGCCGCGTCCTCTAAAGCAATCGATTCCCTCGCCGGCGACGGTCCCGCATGTCATCCCGTCAGCAGATCCGCGTCCTGCCTCTCGGAGACGACGTCCTGAACATCCCTGCCGTGTTTCTCACGTTTAAAAACGCCGGCATTTGGGTATCTGCGACTTTTCCTTCTCCGGCAAAAGCAGAGTCCTCAAGACCATGGTGACAAGCCCATCGCCGAGAGGTTAAGCTCAGTCACAGTCTCTCTCTCTCTCTCTCTCTCTCTCTCTCGCTCTCTCTCCATCTTCTCCCATGATGTCTGAATCAGAGCAGAGCGCTCCCGGAACAGGGAGCCCAAAAATAGCACCGTTGTTGGGATCCGGATTTGCTACCCCGAGGCTTCGGTTTCCTGAGTCGGACGCCTTTCAGATCTTAGACGAGCCGTTCATGCAGAGGCCAGGCGATTCCCCACATTTCACGTTATTGCTTTCCCTCCCAGACAGAATTGCGTGCAGGAAATGAGCACGGCTTCTTTACAAGGCCTCGCCGCCGTTTATCTTATTTGGGGAGAGGAAATGATCGCCGGCACGTCTTACTGCGGCTGGCGGGCTGAGGATTTGCCTGGGCAGATGTAGGACAGTCTGGGAGTAATGCTGCTCTGAAAATCCCCCCCGCGGTCTGTGGTCACTGGGTACGGGGTGCAGTTGCATGAAACCAGCCTCTCGTGTAGTTTGTTCTGTTCCATATGGGAATACAGCTGTGGACGTCAAAAACAGTTATTGGTTCTTTTAAGTGCCGCATCTCATGTTAGCTGAAAGGTTTTAGTTCCCTTGTAATATCGTGCCTTTTCTCCCTCGTCAACATCTGTTTGCGCCAAAACCGGCAAAATCCTTCACTAATTGCTGTCCCAGAACTGACAAATCTGTGCTACTTTCTAATTGGCCGGGGGGGGGGGAACGTTTCTGCCCCAGATGGGACTGTTGCGGTGGAACAGATGCGCCGTGGGCTCGTTTGGCGTGACCTTGCTGGCTGGAGCAGCCTGCCCCTGTCTCCCAGGCCAGTTTGCGGCCAAGACGTGGGTGCGGGGGGTGGGGGGGGATCACACAAGGGGCGAGAGCTGGAGCTGAGGCGTTCTTGGAACATCTCGGCACTGGCGGACTCCCAGCCCCAGTCCTCAGCAGTGATGGATTAACACCGCGCTTTCTATTTGTGCGTCTATTCGTGTGTGTGTGTGTGTGTGTGTGTGTGTGTGTGTTTGTGTGTGTTTAATGCCTTTCGCAGATAAGGCAGCCGTTACCATGGCCTACTGCACACACTACGCCGGCTATGAGACCTTTATAAGTGTCCGGGTGAAGGTCAAAGTTCGACCTCCAATCAGACTCCTGCTGTAGTGGCTTTGGGTAAATGTGTTAGAATAGATTTGTTTACAAGATCAGCCCTATAAAGAGGCTGACTCTCGGCAACCGTCTCCGAGACCTTATGTTTACGCTCCTGTTCGATGCTCAGGTTTGCCATGCGTCCGGCGTTCTTCGGAGAGTTGTACCTGGGGCAAAATCAAGTAGCCCCGATCTGACAGGACCGGTTTCACACGCGTGCCGGGCCTCAGCGTCTCCACGGAAACGCACACGGGCCAGGGGGTCGTGGTGGTGTCAGTGCTGCCTGACATCAGATTTAACTGAGCCAAAACAATACGAGGGCTCTGTTTCCAATGAGAGCGACCCCCACCCCTGCCGCCTGGCCGTCTGAAGCCCCCTTCCATCCTCTGCGAGTCTCGGTAGGCAGCCTGTGTTTCTCTGCATCCAGCTGACGCTCCGTGAGTCTTTATTGCTTTTCTTATGAGGGCAAACGCAGGTACAGAGAAAACAATGAAAGAACATGAGAAATTAGCACTGAAACACATTTCCGTTTAACGTCGCAGCTTGGAGGTTCGCCCCTGCTCTGCTCCTTCCAGGTGGGCCATTGGGGGGCGCTGTGGCCTCTCCGGACACCTGGGTCGTGGGTTCGACTGCCACTCCCACTCTGTATGTTCAGGGTTTCCTTCCCTGGAAGAGAGCTTCGGGAGGATTTGTCCCTTTTGCTTTCTGTGTGTGTGTGTGTGTGTGTGTGTGTGTGTGTGTGTGTGTGTGAATACTCTGCGATAAGCTGCCTTTTCATTCATGGAGCTCCATGGCCCGGCGCTTCCTGGAATAGACATGAGACTCCCTCTCTCCAGATCTGCAGGAGATGGATGAGCTGATTTATGATGGACGCCTTGGCAGCTGAACGCTGATTAAAGCACTTGCTGGTTTTTAAGTAGGTATTAGAACAGAAACTGAATCATTATCTGCAGCAGCTCTGTTTTTCATCCAGGTGCCTCCATACCAACATCCCGGGCCTCAGTGGACTGATGTTCTGAGCGGTTTGATTTTTCAGATCTGCCAGACGCACCTGACAGCTTCAGAGTTTGAATGTTGTTTTGAACGTGTCATTGATGTGGGGAATTTAAATGTCTGTCCCAGTTCAATGAGCAGATGCTTCACAGTGACCTTCTCGAGTGACACTTCACCGGTATGGTTTGTGTACAACTTAGAAAACAGCTTCTCAGACTACCTCACTCCGCTGTCAAAATTTTAGATGATTATATGTGTGGTTTAGGGGAGAAATTTGACTTCTGTACTGATTTTTAGCTGTAGGGAATGGGAAGTGCGGATGGTCTGTAGGGGAATGCAGCCCTGGTCCTACAAGCAGGTCTGACCCAGTGTATCTGGTCGTAAAGAGAAATTCTGAGAACACATTTCCTCTTATGGCCCATCGTCCTGTGTGACTGTGTACATTCAATCTTATATGTCGCCGGGTTTAATGCTGTACTGAAACGGGGCTCTGTTCCCTCTGGTCTGTCTGTGTGCATGTGCGGGTTTGCATTTTCTGCATTGTAGGGAACCTGTGTCCCTACAATTTGTTAAAACCTTAATTTTTCACTGGGGGAGGCATTTTTCAGGTCCCTATGATATAATCCTCAATTCTTTAAAAATCTGTGAGTGCGCTTAAACTAAAACCAAAAAGTCTTATATTTTGTTTGGTTACTTATGGTTAAGGTTAGGGCTGGGTAGGGGTTAAGGTCGTTGTGTTGGGATTAGAGTTTTTACCCATAAAAATGAACGGACGGTTGCCAAAAAGATGTGAATACAAATGTGTGTGTGTGTGTGTGTGTGTCTGTGTTTGTGTGTGTGTTCTGACAGCAGTACTATCCCCGGTGTAGCACTGTGTCATCTCCATGAAAGTGGAAGCCGATTGTTCGATCATAGACATGGCTCGGCCGTGGAGTCAGAGGCCACGCCCCCCACGCCCCGAATGGCTGGCCTCATGCAGCAGTTGCCCTCTGTGCCAGGCAGTGTAGCGCTCGGACCAAAGCTCAGCTGCTTCACCTTGTTTGCCGTTTTCTTTATGTTTTGCTTCCCCTTGCAGTCGTGTTTGTGGCCTGACGCACTTCTCACTCCGGGTGACCCGGGACTGTGGCCCAGCGTTCAGTGTCTCGCTGTCATGGAGGCCGTTCTCAGTAACTGCCTGCAACTCGAGGCATTTGGCTGGCGTCCTGCTAAATAGGAAAGGAGCTTTGATGACTGACTCTTACCTGATCTTTGATTCTTTCCATCCGTCCGTAACCACTTAAGTGCCGAGTTGCAGTTATCGTGATGGGATAATCCTCACCCCCAGTCCATAGCAGGGCACTGGCTCACATCCTGCCACACACTGTAGGAAATATAGAGAAACTGATTTGCCAAACCTTGTGGTTTTTGTACTGGGAGGGGGGCACCCGTGTACCTGAAGGAAACCCACACAGACCTGGTAAGGGCATGCCAATCACACACGGCGCCACCCAACACCGCCTGGGTTTATAAATATAGCTGTAACAATCCATCATGGTGAGGTTAGCTTAACGCAGGAGAATTTTTCATCTGAATGGATTTGAGGAGCTGCTGAGTTTGTAAATGACTTTCACTGTGTGAAAGCTCTCTGCCCGAATAGCAGGCCTCTGGTTTTGACACTGCAGGGACTGGCAGAGCCTCTCTACTGATAAAGCAGGATTTTTAAATGTTGGTTTATGCTCACTGTTGGTTTTGGGAATTAATTTTGTTTAGACTATGGGCACACTTAAAACCAGATGAATTTAATTTGACCGGTTGCAGGCTAGAACATGATTGGTCCCCTTGGGTTTTGCCTTCAGTCGTCCATGAATGTTTGGCCACCCAATGAAAATTCTGCCTGCTTTTTTTTGTTTGTTTGTCTTTGGCCTGCTGCCTCTTCCTCCTGACTGCCCACTTTAACCTGAGAGCGAAACTACTTTGAAGTCTTTTGTTTAATTCCGTCTTTGATGTGCGATGGGGCTGCCTGGCCATTGTCGGTTTCTGTGCTCTTCGCTTTCTTCTCGCCGAACGCGCTCCCTCGCTCTGAAGCCTGCCGCGTCTCCGTAGCCCTGATCTGACAGGACGGGCAATTACCCCGTTAACGGCTCCCTTTATCTAAAAGCATCCTGCTAAATAAGCACCAGCACCACCTTATCGGCATTCCGCCGATCCTGCTAATTGTCTGCCTGGTTTTTTTAAATCCCTCTGACGTTCGCATGGATTCGGCCGTTTGACGGATAGGATTTTCCAGCTCCTGCTGATAGGAACGAACGGCTAAAATGACAGGGAGGGATGACGCTGGCATCCCCGAGTCCTGGGTTGACATCATCTTCGCCAGAAGATACATTAATCAAAATCCAGAAGGCCGTCCTGAATTATTTATTCCTGTCATCCTTTAAAACTTGACATCTGCTAATTAAGAGCCTCGTCGATGTTAAATTGAAGTCCGTTCCTCTGCAGGCGGCTCCAGTGTCGTCTTCTGCTTTACAGTATGTAATTGCCAAAACACGCTGAGCTCCACCCTAGCAGGCTGGGCCAAGCCTCTGGAAGCTTCCGGCACATACGCTCCCCACCTGTTGTCCTTACAGTACTGACACACTCTGGATTGCGCATTTCCAGGGTGACATCCCGCCCCGGCCGGGGTTCCGGCTTCCCGTCGCCTGGATGCATGGATCCATATGGCCGATCGCTGCGTGACAGTGCCCCCCCTGCTGACAGGCCTTCATCTTTTGGTTAAATAATAAGGCAGCCTTGGCCGGGGTCGGGATGGCATGTGGGTTTGAGTTAATCCTCATTTCTCTTGGGATTTAGGCACAGTTTGTTAACGAGCGATTCCCTGATTATGGATGTGTTTACGGATGTTCTCCGGTCCTGCCGGGTCACGTCCCGCTGTTTTGTTTTTTTTTTTTTTTTTCACTTTTTTTTTATTTGCATCGGTTGACTACACCTTTCCTCTCCTGAGCTGTCTTCCCTGAGTGACCTTTCTGCTGGAGTTATTTATATTCCTGACGTGGGGTAATGGATCGCGGCGCCTGCACGGGGAGCCTGGCACGGCGGCGGTGGCGGTGGCTGGTACTGGTACTGGTCAATAGCTCCACGTGGGGGGGCCTTTGTTCCGGGGGCCTGGGGCTCCTCCCACGACACGCTGTGCTCTGTCTCTCTCTGCCTCCGCGGTAAATGCCTTCGGAGTCGGTTTCCGAGCTCTCAGAGATTACAGGGTCTGCTTTTCCTATCACCCGACAGCAGATGGGGGGAGGGGGGGGGGGGGTGCGATATCCCTTCCTCGTTTAACCTTAGGAGCCCTGCAGCTATTCTGAGAATTTGGGAAATTATAGAATAATGCAGCATAGGTTCAGCATTCCCTTGGCTTGTGTCTGTGTGACCCGGCTCTTTGGTAGGATAGTGATATTTCGTGCTCTGTTTCAGTTGCTGTACTGTAATAGTTTCTGTGATAAATGCCTCCCGGCACCTTGGGACAGAGCACAGTGGATGGACCGTACCGTGTCGCGCTCATGCTGGAGTTGGCGGCCATCTTGAAATGAGTTGTCTTGGTCCAGGAGACCCATGTGAGACTGAGACTTTACAGTTTGTGTCTTTCTTCTGCATTCCCCGATATGGATACTCACCTGCTGCTCCGGTGAAGATTTGTGAAGTTTGAGTGGCCATCTCAAGGTCCCCCGGCCCTTGTCATCGCCCTGACTGATGTAACTCCCCACACCTGCTACATGGGGCATCATCTTCTAGCTTTTTGTCAGGAAAAGGCTGCGTTTCCACACCTGACCGCTTTCATCTCTAGCTGTGCCGCCTGGCCCCCCCCTTGCTGATAGTATCGCCCTCACACCCCTGCAAATTGGCTTCCTGTTTTTTCTTCCCCAACCACTGTATTCTCACATCAGATGTCCCTCCCCCAGTCCCTCCCCGCCCCTTTTCCATGCCTGTCTGGCTGTGCCTCATGATGTAAAGCCTTTTAACCAGTTTTCCATGGCGGGACGCCAGCCTACAGGCAACGAGGGGGCTGCCACATCGACTCTGTTTAGAAAAATATAAAGTAAAAAATGTCAGGCAAGTGAACGAACAGCCTTGCACTGGCTGTGCTTGTAATTGTGCAAGGGAATATAAAGGTGACGTGGAGAAGCTTGGCCCCTAAATAGTGAATAAGCACGTCCACATCTGTAATGCTGCGTAGCTGATGAGCTAAGCTTCGTTGATCCTAGGGGGATGTTCTGGAAAGCAGTCACAGGGGCAGCATGTGGTTCAGTGGGCTAAGCCTCTGTGCCTGAGATCAAAAGGTTGCTGGTTCAAGCCCCAGCCTGAGCACGTCTGCGGGTCTTTCAGCAAGGCCCCTAACCCCCCAGCTCCCTGGGCGTTGATTGGCAATGGGGTCACGACGTCTTCGAAATCCAGCGGACCACATCAGATACACGCCACCCATGTGCCATGGGCCCGTGAAACTCGCGTCTCCCGGACCTTGAGCTCGACACACGTGTGTCTTCTGGTTTGTGGAATGGCCATCCAAGGGGATGGTTTGCATACAGATGTGGCAGAGGGCAGGACTCAAACCGTACAGCGTTTAATGAGGCCGATGGCTTTAGTGGGAAAGGGAGGCATGTTCTGTGGATGTGAGCCGCAGAGTTTGTGGGCTACCGGGCAATGGGGCTCGGCGATTTACGGGGATGACGGGTGCGGCGAAGCCAAAGCGGTTATTAAATAAATCCCGGCTTCAACTCATCCTTCACATGATTTATGACCAGAATGATTAATCTAATTTTAAATCTTCTTTTCTTTTTTTCTTTTAAATCTTCTGAGGTATCCTCCTTCATCACTGAGTGGGTTGTTGGATCCTTGGCTGTTTAGAACCAAAGCACATCTCCTGTTGACATTAGATCGGCTCCGTGTCCCTGTTCAACTACTAAGGAGCATGCACTAAGGGCTGCGCAGCTCGGCACGTGACAGCGCGGCCGTCTCTGTCGCACACGCTCACTTCAGGGATTCGCGCTTGTTTAAACAACCTGTGTGTACACACTGCTTCGGGCCGGGTGTCTCACGTGAACGCTGTCGTTTCGTGTCACGCCATTCGAAGGGATTTTAACATTTTCGTTAATTGTTGAGACGTGATATTTTGGTTACGTGGGGGTCTGCAGTGAGTAGGATCATCGCTTCATATCTCCCGGGTTGTGCGTGGGGTTTCAATGCTGTCCCTGTGTCTGTTTGGGTTTCCTCCTGCACAGCAAAATCACAATGTTGAATTATTGCCTTTGAATTGCCCATTGTTTGCTTATGGGTGTGTATGTGTACTCTGCTTCCTGGACTCTAAACTAGGTTTACAATTATAGAAGACAAATGAAGTTGTATCTGATTTACATTTTAGATTATCTTTTTTTATGGCACAATTTTTTTTGTGTGTATTTTTCACAGTGTATGACCACCGTACGCCGCCGTACAGGCAGATGAAATTCAAGATAGATGTAATATTATCTTCGCACTTATTTTTGCTGCCATCTAATTCAGGGACTCATACTTCTGTAATCGCATATGTTGTGTAGGTCGGACTCATTGAGATGACAGGTCTGTTACCTCTTGCGTTTGTTTGCTTCCGGTGAAGCTCTGCATTAAATGTGTCTGGAAGGAAAGCCGACGTTGCTACTGTTGTTAAGCTATAATCGAAATTAAAGCACTTTTTAAAGCGAAATTTCAGAAATCAGACTCCGCCTGCTTGCATGTTAAAAGATGGATCCTAGTGTTTCGAGTTGCGTGCTGCTGACACTGGTGTGAGGCTCCTGATGTTCCAGTGAGGGACAGTCCATCTCCTGTTTGTTGGGTGGGGGGGGAGACTGTTGTCCCAGTCAAACCCTTTTTTCCCCACCTTCCACTCATGTCAGTCACGCTCCGCCTCCCCACCCAGGTGACTCAGTTGGCACAGGCTCTCTTTGGGATTCGCTGTCTCACCTGTTATGTCACCAGCTTTCTCACCTGCCGATTATGTCATAGGTTTGCATGGGTGTGGCAATGCTGCTTCCTGCATCACCCCCACTCCCTCCACTCAGGTGCTTGGAAGAGCCCAGGAATTGGCGTGACTGCATGTCAGTTGCAGAAAACTCACCAAGGGGCTGCTGTTGAGTGACAGGGGCTCTGCGTCCTTGGGGGGGGGGAGTGATTCAGAGGCTTCCGGAACTGAGCTGCGGAAATCCAGCCGGATTCTGAGAGGGGGCACCACAACGGGAGGCAGGAATCCCCCCTCCCACACTGATGATGAATCAGTCAGAAATAAAAGCAGACCAGCTGGAGCAGGTGCCGATTTCCCCCCCCCCAGCCCATTTCCCCTGTAC
>JAODKF010000103.1:8536314-8546601 GCA_026779585.1 Mormyrus proboscirostris
TCTGGCAGATGTCTCCGGGCAGATGGTTGGCATATAAATGCATGGGGACAAGCGCCTTGCACAAACGCACTGACTGCAGGCGGCGGAGTTACACATCTTATGTGGCCCCCGGGGATGACAAGTGGCAGGATTTGACCGTTAAAGCAGAACGTTATGCAGATTTGAACCGATCGCATGGCTTGAGTGTGACCGAATCTTTAGTTAATCACTCCTGACTCCCTGTTACAGAGCAGCACATCCTTAAATCCTCTAGCCGGGGAGGCCTGGTGCTTTCATCCGAGCTGGATGTGGGCATCGAGGGCGGATGGGTCTGGCTGTCTCTAGGCCCCTGTCTGCGCCGCCCCGGGGAGGCACGGCCAGAGATCCTCGGGAGCCCTGTTGGACAGGGGCTAGTCATCCACAGTTGCCTGGAACTATGTTGGCTTATTTTGGTGCTGGTGTGTAGCTCAGTGGGTTAGGATACTATGCCCGTAAGCAAAAGGTTGCTGGCTCAAATCCCAGGGTGGGCTGAGTGATCCCACCATTGGGCCCTTGAGCAAGGCCCTTAACTCCAGTCGTGCCAGGGACTGGCTGATTCTACTCTCTCGCTTGTATGCTGCTTTGGATAAATGTGTCGGCTAAATAAATAAAAGATGAAAGTGAAACGTGTACTAGAGAGGTAAAGACTTGTGTGAGGAAGCAGGCTGGGGCCTTCAGTGAGCAGCAGGGCACAGACAGCTGTGTTTTACATGGAGTTGAGTGGAGGAAGAGATACAGAGAGCAGCCGTCAGTTATGGAGAGGCAGATCGTACCGTACGCCCAGTTTCGGGTGGCGTCGGGTTGCCCGCCTCAGTCTGGGCGTGCCCCAGCGTCCTTCCTCTTGGCCGTGATCCAATCAGCTGTGTCATGTGGGCGGCGGCCCGGGGTGAAGCCAGTGGGGATTTGCTTTCGATGAGCCGCCTTTCAGGAAAATACACAGACACATACATGGAAACAGGCCAGCAGTGTAGCAGTGTGACTGTTCCTGCCTTGATGGTGCCCCCGAGGGATAATAGCCCACCATTCGAAGGCAGCCAGAGGTGCGTCTGATTGGCTGGAGTTCCCACAGCACTCTCTCACCCCCTACTGTTAATCCTGTGTCACCCTAGCAGCTTAATCATCAAATAGTGTGCGATGACATCGTTGTGAGAGACCCGAGTTGCCGTGCGGTCCGTGGTCTCCAGAGCTGAGTGGGGGGTGCTGAGGCGCATCCCTGGCACTGCAGGGGACAGTCTGTTTGCTTTTGAATGCGTCAGTTTGAAAGCCTTAATTGTCTGTCGTTAGGCCTGCGTAATTGGGCCCTGTGGCTCACGCACTGTGAACTTTAACACCGGCATGAATTGAATACTGTTTTGCGCCCTGGCCCCCGGTTTATAAATACGGCGGGTATGAATGGGTTTCCTTGCAGCGGGAATGGCACCGGGTGATAACAGGAAAGCGATACTCCGTTCCCGGTGACAGCCGCGTCACGTGACCGATGACTCATCTCTTGGTAGAATTACAGGGGCCTTTGTTTGCATGCTTGTGTAGCCGAACGTGCCCAAAATGGACCAACCATCTGTTCCTCAGCTGCAAGATGTCTGCATAACATTAATTATAATTCGCTTGCATGACAGATGCCTTTGACAAATTCTCTTACAATTTAATATAACTGGGTGCTCACTGAGGCAGCAAGTTAAGTACTTTCCAACTGTTACTCTTCTTTGAATTTAACTTTGCATTTGTAACTCTGGTTCCTCAGCCGCTACTCTCCCTGCTGTTCACTTTTGCAATAAATTATGGAAGGGGTAGGACCAATGTGAGCCGAACCAGTTACATGGTATTTAGTAGTGATGTGATGGATTTACCTCATCTCCCCACCGTGTCTTTCCATGAGCCCCGATCAATGCTTGCACGCTTATTTATTGACACCATCGAGCCTGTCCATTTGTCCATTTGTCCATTTGCTTACCACTAGCAGCCGGAGAAGATGTCGTGCTGAGTCATAGCTTCGCCATTAAAAACCCTTTGCATAAATGTAGTTAGCAGGGTGTGTGAGGAGATGAGTTTTCCCCTCTCTGTGTCTGTGTGTCGAGATGGCGGCCAAGGTTACATGGGGCTCAGCCTGGCTCCGTGGAGGAGACATCTCAAAACTCATAGTGCTTACCCAACCTCTGCTGGCCTCTATGTCGCAACATCCCTGGATGGATGGATGGATGGATGGGTGGATGGATGGATGGATGGATGGATGGAGTACTGCATGTTAAAGAAGAGTTTGGGTTCCATCTGCTGGACACAGATGATTTTCTCTTAAACTACTTTGGTAATATTTGCTCATATTACACCATTCACAGCAGTAATCTTCACCCTGCCGCTCACCAGTTCATCAACATTCAAAATCTCCATGTATCTGTCTGTGCGTGCGTTCATGAGTGCACATATTTTGTTTAATTTCCTTCCTCGGCAGGGGAATCGGGAAGTAAGATCACATGCACAGAGTACAAACAATTCGTCTTAGACGGAGCTAATTAGCGTGTAACCACAGAATTCAGAAAATGCATGAAACTGAAAATGAAAATGAAAATTTAATTCCCCGCCCTTTACCTTTTGATTATGTTGACATGTGTAATGCATTGTTTGTAGGAAGATGACATTTTGACCAGCTCTTCCCTGCCTCACCTCATGGGACTGGAAATGAGTCCGCATATTAGTGCTCATTTTTCTGTCTTGGTTGTGTATACATTGGGTCTTTTGAAATTGCTAGCATTGTAAATTAAAGTGAATCAAAATCAAATGGTTGGTTTATTGCTCCACCTCTTTGATCCATATGACAAATAGTCTAAAGATTTACAGAAGATGGTCACACGGATCATATGTTCACATTAGCATTGTGAGAGTAACTGAAGCTATTGCTCATTTTGTCCTCATCCTGTAGGATCATGTCACCTAGCGGCGCCCGACGGATGTCGTGTTGGTTTGACAAACCTCACACGTCATTTTTTTTTTTTTTTTTTTTTTTCTTCACACTCATATGTGCATCAGAATGGTATCAGAATTGGCGTCTGAGTGAGCCAGACTTCAGAATGCATTCCAGATGGGAGTACAGTGCGTCTCCAGATCGTCTGCAGACCCATCGTAATATCGAGTAATGCTCCCAGAAATGTAATCTCATTCCATACTGTGTGTATTACCGTCCGCCTTCGGCGTGGCACTTTCCAGGTGTCTCCTCAGCGTTTTGGGAAGCTTGGTCTCAGGCCTAATAACTGCCGGAATTGAAATCCGGAATTTGGTTAGCCGTTTCCTCACGCCCTCGGAGAGCTGGCTGCTTCTCCGGCGTTGGAGGATCTGAGCGTCTTTCATGGAATGCTGCTGTAGGAAAGACCTGCGCTTGCTCTCTGTCTTGCATAGATGGAACGTAGCGCGGTTCCTGTTTCCAGGCAAATGAAGACATTTCACGCCGTATTTTTTTTTATTTTTGGATCAGCTGGATGGCCTGGTGTAGACATGTAATTTTGAGGCTCATCATAACAAGATAAATGTGCACTAATTCAAAAAGTGCTATTCAGCAAAGAATAGTTTTGCTGTTTTTATTTTTTGCTGTTTTTTTTTTTTTTTTTAAGTAAACTGTAAGATTGAGTCTGAGACAGTAGATTGAGTCAGTAAGATTGAGCTTCCTACACTGCAGAGTTGAGCAGAGTTTCCCACAAACTCTGGGGTTGAAGCGAGGCCTTTGTCAAAGTGCAGTGTTGCTCAGAAACTCACGGCCTCTGCGTTCTCCCTCACTCAGAAGAAACTACCTTTGTGTGCCCCCCACCCCCCCAATCTTCAAATGTAAAGTCAAAAGTTTAGATGATGTATAGAGTGTGTCTGGCAGATCAGTCAGACGTTTGTCAATTGCAGGCTCTGGGGTGGGTCTGCAGATAGCTCGGCGAGAGGGGGGGGTTCTGGAAATCAAAGGGTTTAGAAGACACCCTCAGGGCAGTGAAAGGCAGCGGGGGGGCTGGGGGTGCTGCAGAATGGAGATTCTGAGCCCAAGTCCTTCAGAGCAGCATACTGACTGTTCCGGAAGGCCTGCAGTGTGCATGTCCTCAGGGCTGCCGCTCGTGCAGCATGTCCTCAGGGCTGCCGCTCGTGCAGCATGTCCTCAGGGCTGCCGCTCGTGCAGCATGTCCTCAGGGCTGCGACTCGTGCACTGTCTACATGAGTGAGAACACCGTATGGATTTCGTTGAACTTCGAGAGATGCTCAGTTCAGTTTGATGGTCCTGCTCCTCAGAAATCTTTTTCTGTTCGTTATGTGCAAATCTTGCAATGCCCTGTAGGAAGTCTCATGTCAATGTTGGGAATTTCCCAGTTGAAGCAAATGATTCCGAACTCACCATGAAACAAAGACAGATGAAAACTGATTTTGTGTAAAAAAAAAAAAAAAAAAAAAAAAAGGTAGGTAAGTTTATTCATAAAAGTTGTAAAAAAAAAAATTATTAATTAAATTACTTAATCCAGTGTTTCCCAACCCTGTCCTCCGACAGTCCGCATTTTTGCTCCCTCCTAGCTCCTTGCTCTGTAGTGCCTGTCCTACCATGAATGTGGGTCCAGGAGGAACGCTGTTTCGCTTCGCCGTGTGCTGCACATGGCTGAGATCACAATAAAGCTGTGCAGTGCTAATAGCCTAGCTGGCTGGCTCTTTCTAGCACCTTCTTAGCGGCACGTGTACCGGCCCTTGGCTCCCGACGTGTTCCCCGTGGTGTGGCGTGTCGGCCGATCGCCGCGGCCCTCTCCGTCTCGTGAGGCGACGCCTGGCCCAGCGCCGTGACTCGGCACGCGACGCCGGGAGGGAGAGCAGCGGCCATACGGCGGAGAGTTCGGCTGCCCGGCCGCCCCGTCATCCGTCGGCCGCGGGACACCGGGGGCGGCTCGGCACAGAGCATGATGGGATACGTGCCCCGAGTTGAATTGTGCATCTAACACAAGGAGATGCGGAAGCTCACAGAGAAGCAGGAATGGCGCAAGGCTTCCTCAGGGTGCCACTCTGGAAATTTCCGTTCTGCCCTATGGACAAGTAATTTTTCTCCCAGACCAAAAATCAGTTGGAAAGTAACTTTTTGGACTTTATTTGATTTGGTACCACTGAAGCGGAACCTCATTTTCTGGTCTGCGGTATTGGGAGGAGCTCAGCGCCAGCCGGGGTCCCTTTAAAAAGCTCGATTTCCCAGTGTTCGCTGTTCCTCTGCCACGTGGAGGTGCATTGGCACCCGCTGGTGTGCGGACCTCTGTATCGTGTGCGGCGCCCATTAGTGTGCATAGGGCACCGTGGGAAATATTACCCGCGGCCATACAGGTAAATGTGTGTCCCTTCATTACCGCGTCACTATTAACGATGTTAAAGAAGCCTCGGCCATTTTAACCTCACTGCCGTTCTTGGCTGCAGCCTTCTGCGCAGTACTGTATCTTCGGCTGTATGTTGTTTTTTTAAAAAATGAAATATTCAAGGACTTCCCCCATAGCTCAACACATGCCATGCAGTGAGACAAGGCAGGGGGCCACGTGGAGCCCTCTTTAGGGGCCAAGCTGTTTAATTAAGGCTCTGCTTGGGTCTTGGAGTTCAGCCTTACCCTGGTCGGCTGGGGGGGGGTTGGGGGGGGGGGTGTGAGAATGAAATTCTGATTGAAAGCATCTCTCTCCAGCCCAGTCTGCGAATAGCAGAGAGAAGCGCGTGTGTGTGTGTGTGTGTGTGTGTGTGTGTGTCTCCATGTCTGTGTGTTTGTTTTCTGAGATTATTTTATCATGTAACATTGCAGTAATTAACAAATGGGGGGGGCTACGCGAGCCTAAGCACACTGCACGATGGGTATTCACACCGCGCTGCAAACAGTGACCTTTTTTGAGTCGCAATCTTCCAGTTTGGTCTGAATGAAACTGACTCTGGCCTTTCAAAACCTTTTAAGTTCCATATCTAGAAATTCAATAACCAGCCGGTGGTGGCGGTCGGCTCCAATTTAAAGGCTAGACAAAGGGCACAACGAAAGATTATTTAGACCTCTGTGGTCCTGATGATGCCCGGCTTTTTGGGGGGTGGGGTTCAGTTTAATATCGGATGGGTAAAAGTTTAATTAAAAAAAAAAAAACTTAGTTTCTGGTGACCTTTAGGTTAAACAGTGATTTAATGGAGCCACGTCCTGTGTGTAATGATAGCCATAATTCCGGCCACACAGAATTTAGTCTGCTGTGGAATTATGCTGAGTGATTCCTCACAGCTACACTTCATTGTACCAGATAAGCAGAGGTGGAAAGTTCAGGTCCAGAAAGTACAAATCCAGACCAAGGTTTTGTTTCTAGCAAGCAGTTGAGTATAAAGAGACACAGTCACAGGTGAAACAAAACCTTGGTCTGGATTTGCACTTTTTGGACCTTATCTTTCCGCCTCTGCAGCTAAGATATCTTTCCTACCGTGAAATTCGGTTGTTCATTGCCAGGGGATGCTGGGTTATTTACACGCTGTGGGGGGGGGGGGCGATGTCTGGTTTCTGCCTGTACTCGTTGCTTTTCACCCACTGCTGTGCGTCACCCTGTGAAATGGAGGTATGTTGGGCATTGGGGCCGAAGTGGAACTTAGTGTCGACCTTCTGGCTCCGAGGTTGTTTCTCCAGCCAGCACGTCCATCGCCCTTCATCCCGAGGCCCTTTTGGGGAGGTGTGAGACGTGCCACTTGGGGGTGTCATGGCAGGCGTCTGAGGTGTGATGTTGGCATATGTCGCCATGGAGATCCGCCTCCTCTTCATTGGAGACCTTGGACATTCAAACGCCAGGATGAAATGAGTGTTGAGTTTTATGACGTCAGAGAGGGGCGGGGCCTCAAAGTGAATGTTCCATTCTGTGCTTGCAGTTGTAACGTGAGACCCATTGCCACCCTGTATCCGTTTGCGCTCTCTCTCTCTCTCTCTCTCTCCAACGCCCGCGTTGGGCCGGGTTGCTCACTCGCCAGTCTCTCTGTCCCTTCTCCCTCTCCAGGGTACCACCACAGCCTGCCTTCCTCGCCCTATTTCTCTGGGCCCGAAGGTCAAAGGTTATCCCCACCTGGGACCCTGTCCTCGGAGTTCCTGAATCACAGCAGCTCCGGGAAGATCCTCCTGCTGGTGTGCAACGTCGCAGGATCCGGACAGCAAGCTGTCAGGTGACCGGCGGGGGTGTGGGCACCGTCGTAACGGGATTTCCCAGGACACCACAGCTGGGGGCCTCGGGCAGCTGGAAATCGATGCACTTGACCCCTGGGGAGGAGTCTGTGTGCTGGGAGTGGATGTAATAAAGATTCCCCACACCGTGACATTTTCCTCCAACACTGCTCTGCCATCACTGCAGCTGCCGCCCTCAGCTTTCGGGCTGCGTCTCTCGCACGTTTGACAATTGACGCAATTAAGCCATAATCTGTTTAAAAGTCACCCTCGACGGCGGTAGCAGAGGAGCCCGGGGGAGGGCGGTGGATGAGCTCGTCACAGCAGCGAGCCCCCACCCGACCCGCAAATTTTCCACAGAGCTCCTTTTGACAACATGCAAAATTTGCGACAATTTACTGAGCCCCCCCCCCTGCCCCGCCTAAGCGCCATGGATTTCCAGAGAGTCGCTGCAGGGAGGAGCTACCAGGGCATCGGCGGATCCAGAGAGTAGGCGGCGTAACGCGAGGGCGGGGGCCGTTTGTAACCGTGGTCTGTGGGAAGCCCGGTCCTAGCTGGAGTCTCCTCGTATGAACCACGCTCGCTGTGTAGCCTCCCTTCCCTCTGTCTGCACATTCCAATAAATATCTGGGTATGGCTCCATTTGGGTACGCACAATGCGCAGAAACAGAAACAGAAAGTGAGTCAGCGCTGCTGCTTTCACAGCCCTGGGTGGGGATCTCGTCTGACTGGGCCTGCATGTCTCTACCGCGGTGAACGATGAAGCCGGCGGGGGGGGGGGGGATGTTAGCGGTGCGGCTCGCATCCCAGCATGCAAAGCAAAAGCCCCCGGTTAGGTAGGCCTTCTGTGGGGAAAAGCCTGTGGCTGTCCGGGGTGGGAACAGAAGGTGCTGTAGTGCCCGGGCGGGGCAGGTTTGCGTCAGAGAGGGATTCGGGGCGCGGGGGATGAGTGTGACAGGCCGAGACAAGGCAAGGTGATCTGAGATCGTGCAGAGCGGGAGAAATCCAGAGGAGAGTGCTAGGTCAGTCAGGAATGGCCTCCACACGCCATGTGCCTTTGAACCTAGACTGAACTTTACTGATACTTATTTAAAGACCCAGGTCATGTGCTCTTCCCAGATATGCTAGTCTGTTTCTTGATGATGCGGGGGGATGCCTAACGTAAGCAGGTTAGAACCTCTTTAAGCTCAGGCATCTAACGCTTAACAAGCAGAAGACCAAGACCAGCCCAGGCTGCGGTCTGAGTGTTCGCTGCGACGCCAGGAGTCGCATTGGTACGCCATCTTCTCTGGGGTAGGTTTCTGTCCCCCGGTGGCACATATCAGGGAAACGCCGAAGCGCGCCCTG
Organism: Mormyrus proboscirostris; assembly: GCA_026779585.1. Taxonomy (NCBI): domain Eukaryota; kingdom Metazoa; phylum Chordata; class Actinopteri; order Osteoglossiformes; family Mormyridae; genus Mormyrus; species Mormyrus proboscirostris. The sequence goes on from JAODKF010000103.1 coordinate 8,544,827, forward strand.
TGGTGGCGTGACCGCGGCCGTGCTCGCGCCGCAGAGACCGCTTACGGCGTGAGGCTGTGCGGAGGACATGCCCTGTGCTATCCACGATGTCTGCTTCCCCGGATGGTGCCTCTGCAGGTTGTGGTGTTTGTGGATCAGGCAGGATGAAGCGTCATTCGGCTAAAATCGCGGGTTGATATATGTAATAGACAGAATATTACATAATACGCAAAAATACTTTATATAATAAACAGTGCGGTACAGATGTCCTCGTCCTCGCATCATTCCACTTGAAGTATAACTTTTGGAAATAATGACACACAAATGCTTTTCCTAATGATGCGTAGTTTGTTTGAATCTGTCCCTATAGCTCCGAAATGAAGTCCATATGCAATTTTCTGGATCCTGTTTGTGCACAGCGCAGTGATTTCATACTTCAGCAAAACGGGATGACTGGAAACTGGTTGGGGATTATGGACCCTCTAATCCACTTGCTGTTCAGTGATATATTTTTCAAGTTGTGGCTCCACTCTCCGAATTGAATAATTCATCACACCCTGACCCCTACCTGGATATCAGCTGCTTTTAAATCATTTAGAAGTGAAGCGTTCTCGGTGTTCCTTCTGCTCGTCGGAGAGGGAGATGTTTCCCAAAATTCTCCAACTTCTCTGTGAACCTGGCGTCCCCCAGGCTGCTGCATTTTCATTGGCTCACACCGGCCAATCAGGTCGCGTCAGGTAGCAGGTTTGGCCGCTCCCCGGGATTGAACCTACATCGTGACCGGCATGGTTCCCAGCCTTGCATGAGCATATGACTGCTGGTATTCAAGCAGCCATGTGAACCACGAGATGTCCATAAGCCTCATTTTGGCCAGATGAAACGGTTCTGGCTGCATCCTGTCTGTAATCCCCTTTGCGGTGGGCTGTCTAATGCCTCTTCACTCTTTCCTTTTTTAATCCACCCCCCAGGTTATATTTTTAGCTGTTCTTTTAATATGTTTAACCAACATGCATAGATTATAAATTATAATTGCCTGGAAAGTCAGCTGTAGGCCCAGAGCATGCAGATCCGGGAGTTTTTAGTCGTAATTGCGGTGTGTGTACCGTTGACATTGCAAATGTTTCCCATAATCCTCTGCAGTCTTTCAGCCTTGAGTCGACACTGGCATTATCTGGTTAAAAGGAAGGCTGTGTAAGTAAAGGCCGTGTTTCTGTGTTGCCAGTCTGTGTTTTAATTGCATCCCTTAACGAGGAGATAAATGTACTGTAAAATCTCGTTAAACACATTTTGCCCCTTAATTAAAGTGGACGGAAATGGACAGAAGCGGCAGCTTGCGCTGATCCCGGCTTTCCCCGGCTGAAACGCGCACCTTTACTCGTGGTGTGTTTGTGGAGCTGTGACCGGCCTTGGGCTGTCAGTCGTCCCCTTCAGTTTGCAGCAACGCTGCAGGATAGGAGGCGAGCAGAGGAGTTAGGCTTTAACAAAAAAAAGAGTCTTAAAAGCATGAACATGACTATATGGTTATATCTGTCCCAGAATAAAAGCGTCAAGGACAAGCTAGAGTAACTTCAATTAGCAGTGTCTCCTAATTGGATAAAAGCTAGTAAAAATGGTTGAAGTATGAGTGCGAGTCTTTGGGGTAGGATGACGATAATAATAAATACTATGGACAGTTTTTATGTTATCCATTTAAGTCTCCTCTCAGGGACCGTGCGGCTGCACGTGCATGGGGTGGTAATTAGAGGAGCCGGCCATCTTGTGCTGCGTGAGCGTGTCGGCACGGCTCTGATCTCGTA
>JAODKF010000103.1:8546701-8560518 GCA_026779585.1 Mormyrus proboscirostris
CTGTCATGTGCTGTATGGGCGTGTCGACATGGCTCTCATCATGTAAACAACTCCCCCAACAGGTTCGGGCCCCCGTTCCTCATGCGAGAAGACCGGACCATCTCCTGGGACCAGCTACAGCAGAGCATCCTCAGCAAGATGTACTACCTGATGATGGACCGGGCGCAGACGCAGGTGAGCACGTCACGTCAAAGTCGGCTTCATCGCCACTGCGCGCATGCGGAACAAAATGAGGCGGCAGGCAGGACTCGGGCGTAGGGAGAGCACGGCCGCTCCTCGTTCGGCCGCTACCTTGCTTAGCAACCATTTGCAAATGCGGTGGTAATAAAAAAGCTCATATTCCCACCGATTCACGCATTTATCACCAATTGTTAAAATGTCCACGTCATGAAGGATAAAAGAAATTGGGTGTTGTAAGCACAGTCTTGGTCATGTCTAGGTCACTGAGATTCTTTCTTGCATCGCTTAACAACATGGTCATTGGAATGTAACCAAACAAGGAGTGTGACTGGTTTGTACTAAAATAGAGTGTAGAATTAAATAAATAACATTTAAAAGTAATGCGACAATTAGTTTCCTGAGTAAGGTACACAGGTCATGCGTGCTGTCGGACTGCAGATGTGAGCTTCACGCCGATGGCGACAGCGACGGGTCCGGGGGGGGGGGTATAAATCCAGCCAGCTGTTTGCTGTCTTCAGACAAATCGAATGGGTGATTTAGCCTGACGGCACTCAGTATGCGGTGACAGAAATTTGCTACAGACAGTCTCTGTTAGCCCATGTGAACTGAGGAAAAGTGTCACTGACGTGCAAACTTTAGTTTCATTATTGATGCCATACAGTAATTAGGATGCTCTGCGAATGAGAAGTGGGAGGTTTCAGCACGTTTTGTTTGTACGGGGGATTCTCCGTCTGCGAGCTTCACTCAGCCTCTGAAGGAGCCTCATGCCCCGATCTTCTTTTGAATCAGGACTAAATCTTAGAGATAATTATCGATATTCGATCACGGTGACGATGTGGTCTGGCCCTGGGATGCGCTCAGTGTGGGCTCATTTCACATGGCAGTTAGCGGAGTAGGGTCTGTCGGATCAACGAGCGAGCAGTAATGCAATTTTGTGGCGTCGGGTAATTAAAAAAAAAATTAAGGATGCCCCGCCCCCCTATTGGTCGGGTCCTGGGAGATGCCGGCGAACGACCGACGAACGACCGTGTCGAGGCGGTTTTCAACTGGATGTATCTGCAGCGATGGCAACGGCGATAAAAGCTAACGTGAGGAGAATGGCGAGGCCTGACCGCAGCGGCCAGTCCTGTGCCATCAGAAAGAAGAACAGATTAATATCGCGTGGAGTTCAACGATACGCTACAGCAGGGGACTCGGCGTGCGTGGTAATATATCTGCTAGCGATCTGTCACCCGCTTACAAAGGCGGCCCATTAACATTCCCGGTTTGTGGCCTTCCAGAAGAGTGAGTCCGGCACACCCGTATAAAAAGGGAGGCTTTAGTGAAAAAGTGATGGCTGAAAGGTTCTATCCCATCTCTACCTGTATCTCACGTGAAAGCCATCAAAGAGTGGGTGGACTCCTGAGCGCCCCCCAGTGGACGAGGGTGGTATTTCCACTCGCTCAGTGGTCCTTCTTGCTTCCTCCCTGACAATTTGATATGCATGAAGGTCCACAGAAGTTTGATATGAACTCCCTCCATGCCCTTTCTAAGCTGCCTTCCCATGCGTGTCTAAAGGCTGTAATTCAGCCCCCCCCCCTACTGCCGGCCCCCCACAGCTGATCCTCCATCAAAAAGTCAGAAGCAGGAGGTGGAAGAAAACATCCTGTTTCAAATTCAGGCCTAATTACCATTGATTATAATTTGTTGACATTCAATTAACTCCGGGGACCGGTGGACGGGTGTCATGTCTATTATTGGAAGCAGAGGTTTTTATTTTTATCTCCCCCCCCCCTCCTCCCCGAGAGACTCACTGTGCACCATAGCTGCCAGTGAGCCGATAAGAGCCCACGGAGCCCCCTCTGCGGTAATTATCCCCCCCCCCCAGTCACAGCAGGCCTGTCTGTCCATGCAGACCAAACACAGAGTTTAATGAAAAATACAGACTGCCCTCGGGGACCTGGGCCAGCCCGCGGACCCTGTTTCTGGCGTTACGGTGTCTGTCAGGCGGTTTGGAGGGGTGGGGGGGCGAGACAAGTGACACTGACCTTAAAGGCTCAACACAAAGTCAGAGCTTACCTCCCCCTCCCCCATGTCCTGGCACTTTCTCACAGTCACTGATAAGGTCTGTCAGTAATTGCACCTTTTTCACCAGGCTGTTTACACGCGCGGCGATAATGTCAGCAGCATCCGTGAAGCGCGCTCAGGCCTGAGGCTGCCCGGGGGCACTTGGTGTGTAGGAGCACATGGAGTCTTTACGCGTTTAGTTTTCGCTTCTGCGTTCTGCAGGTGTCTCAGCTTGTTCACGTCACACATGCTGCCGCTTCACTGAGCTATAACCTCCAGGGATCCGCGCAAAGATCACTCGTGTCATCGGTCGCAGCCGTATTCACAGTTTAAAAGGATGTTTTGTGTGTGTTTTTAAATCAAATCTAGTCGAGTCGCTTGTGTCAAATCGCTAGACACTTGATAAGCGGAAGTGAGTCAGAAAGTCGTGTGCAAAGTCACACAGCAGCAGTGAAGTAATACAAGAAAACGTAAAACAAGATCAGAAAATAAATTCAATGGGGAGAACGCAGTAAACGGCACTATGCAGCACTGTGATGATACAGAGTGTACAAGCTGGTAAATGTAATAAATACTCCAAACGGCCATGTGAACATGAGTATATGTTGGATATAGATGGCAAAATGGCTCATATTATCCCCCGCTGTCTGATACCCACCCACCCAGCTCGCGGGGTCACTGCAAGAGAGCGGCGCTATTTGCGGAAGATAAGTGACTGCAAAGGATTGTGGAACCCGTCCCTCTGGCTGCGTCTGTGGTTCCTGACGGAGCGGACGGGAGCAGGCGGGGGACTGGCAGAAAATGGAAAGGGAGGGATGAAGGGGATGGACTCGGGTAGAGGGCCCACTGGATTGTGCTGCTTTTTGAAGTGGCCCTACCAAGCTCCCGCCCCCCCGCTGCCAGCTCGCAGGGAGGCTTGGCACGCTCGCACGGCACACGCCTGCTGCCTGCGGAAATCCGCCTTGGCAAATCACAGGCTGCGCCGTCACCTCGGTAAGGGGGTGAGGGGAGACGGGGGAGATTATTTTACCCATCTGGCTCCGACTGCTGACCACCAGGCAGACGGAGCGGGGGGTTCCTGCAGGTACCGTAATACTCGTGCTGCGATGGTGAACCCTGGCCGGGCCAAACCCTGGCGTCTGAAGGCAGCCCAGGACCCGCAAGGCGGGGATCGCAACTGACGGACACTGCGTTCAGGATGGAGCCCGCCTTGCGTTCAGAACCAGCAGCCTGAATGTTGTGCTTCAGACTATATACAGTGGTGTCACTAGTGACTTTGGCTCCTATGAAAGCATCATATTGGGCCCCAAGACTAACACAAATTCAACTGCATTCTACATTTTTTACGGCCCCTGCTATTCAGGGCCCTTGGAATTGTCCTAACTTCACACCCTTCGCAGTGCCCCTGACTGGGAATTGCGCTTCCTGTATTGGAAAGCGGCCTGGACTCGGCGCCCTGCTGAGAGTAAAGCCCGTTAATAAACCATGAAGACTCTCGTCCCCCCTGTCCCCCACTGCAACGCCAGGTTCAGGCTCAAGGGGCATGACATCATTATGAGAGACCTGATCAGTGAGGTCGCATCCCAGGCCGTGTTTGCGTAACGCGTCGCCATAATCATGCGTGATCATGCGATTTCTGGCTCCCTCCACCTGAACTCTACCTTCATGCTGGTCTGCTTCCTCCCTCCTTCCACTTCGGAGCTGGTGAACTGGCGGGGGGGGGGCATCGCCGAGACAGCGGTGCGTGAGGTTTTCACACCACCGCCTGCTTCAAGATGGTCTGGCGGCGGCTGCTTCTGTTTCGCGAGAAGATGGAGGTGCGATTGTACGGGACGGAGGATTTTTTTCAGGATCTAACTATTCTATCCGTCTTTGGGCAGCCCTGAGTTGGTGCAAATGACATTGTTATCGGCTGAGTTATGGCCACTTCATTCCAGCAGCTTCAAAGTCCAGAGACCTGCCTCCCCCGCAGAACATGCCACAGTGGATGTCACAGGGTTCCTCCAGGAACCCAGCAGCAGCGGTCACCTCCCTGTGGCCGCAGCATCTTACCCAAGCAGAAACTCCCAGCCAGTGTCACAAACTTCACTTCCCTGTTGAGCCTGTTTACTGACCTGATCCTTATCTTCATAAACCAAAATAAATATGTATTCAAGCTATTTACAGAGACTCATTATTCCACGCTTGAGGGCTGAGTTTAAGGACGTCAGGCTACCATTCTGTGACGACCTTAGTAAATATGCCTGTCACCTTACAGGTTTCTATGAGAGACCCTGTCCCGCTTTTCAGAGCATTCACAGACACGTGCTGATCTCCCGCTCTTTCACAGAGTGCCTTCACGCCGCACGTTGACAGGCATATATTATCCAAATACTCCTAAACGCATCCGTCTCCGAAGGAGCCCTTCAGGTTTAACTGGTTTGAGTGGTGTTGTCCAGGCTGTTCATCTGTGACCCATTTCCGATCAAATCATAGCAGCTCAGCTATGGCTGGATTGTGGGGGTAGGAGGAGCTTTGCATGAGAGTAATAACCTAGTTTGGGGGCTCCCTGTTAACCATAAACTACCACTACATGGGGGGGGGAGGCTGCGCCAAAGCTGCACCTGGCTGTAGTATGTTTGAGGCCCTTGACTGGTCACAGTGTTAGCCACAGCGCTAACTGCAAATGTGAGGGTATGGCGGAATGGCGCCCGATGCTGACACGAGCCTGGGATGCCCCTGGGCCTCACTGAGGGATAGCTATCGGGCACGAGGTGCATTACCACCGCATCTGAAACTCTTCAGCTGTGGAATTGCCACTTTTCTTTTCTGTGGAAGCCATTAATGATCCGGCATCTTTCTCCTCACGCTCAGCTGAATCCCGTTGGGCCACCTGAGCCTCTGATACACAGTTTAGGGAGTTATATCCCCCCCGAGAGCCCATCGCCTCCTTTAAGAAACTCTTCCTGGTGTGCGTCTCTGACCTTGTGCTGTCTCTCCCCTTACAGAACACTGAGCGTGTGCTGTTTAAGATCCGTGTGGTGGGGGGATCAGCGTCCTACAGCTACCTGTCTCCCCAGGACGGACGCCCATTGTGCCACCCTGCAGTGGACAGGTAAGCCCCCGGTGCACCCTCTAGTGGTGTCTGCCTATCTGCCGAGATCCCTAGCCCTGTACGATTATACTGCTGACGTTGTGTGGCTCATAGTTGCTTTAGATGCTGTGGCGGTGATCGGAAGGTTGTTGGGTCAAATCTCAGCATCAGTAGAGGGGTTTCAGCATTGGACCCCCACAAAACCCAACCCTCCAAACTTGTGACAGTGCTGGGCGTGCGTTCCCCCGCACATCCGGCGAGGCATCTCGCTGAAACACAGCTCACTGGGTCTGAGGCCCGGGCGTCACAAACGCACACGGGTGTTATATGCAAGCCGCCCCCACGTGTAAGCACTGCAGGGCTGCCGCTGTGTCATCGTGAGACGATCTCTTGCAGGTGGGAGGAGGGATTATTTGTTGATAAGACGCTTTCAGGAGTGGCGGCGGCGGGGATGGTGGGGGGTTGATTTCGCACGAGTGTGCGTGTGAGTGAGTGGCCGTGCGTCACTCCGGAGGACTCTGCGCGATTTACACTCTGGAGGACTCTGCGTGATTTACACTCCGGGGGACTCTGTGCGATTTACACTCCGGAGGACTCTGCACGGCTTGGTTGGAGCTGCTATTCCATGTCCACCTGCGGCGATCATTCCTGTGTCTTAGGGAGCCTCGTGGACGATGCTGTGACTGGCAGATAGCTTCAGTGCCCCCCGTCCCCTCCATACTCCCGCTCTGTGGCCTGGGGTCGGCGTCTCTTTTCGTGTGTAAATGCAGCCCAAGATGTGATATTTATAACTCGTTCCTTTGTGCCACGTTTCCGCTCTGAGAGCTTCCTCGCCGCTCTTGAAAAAGGCCAGTCTGAGCTGAGCCAATGCTGCTTTGAATGAACCTGTATGGGTGTGTCCATCAACCTTTGTGTTCGCTCTATTCCTGTGACCCCCCCCCCCCCCCCCCCCACCAATGAGAGAGGGGGCCCATCTTTTAACATTTCTTCAGAAATCCACTGGGATCAGGTCAGTATGCATTTTTAGAGATGCTCAATAAACAAAACATATTCTTCATCTAAGTGTTTTTGTTGTTCCTACGTTACCGTTTCGGGGGGGGTGGCGCGTATTAATGGGTGCTGTTTGGAGGGGGAAACGGGTTCTAATCGCAGAAGGTGCTGGGCAGCCCTGAAGATCTCAGGGTCCAAGCTCCGGAGCGGGTGATGATGTTGTACCTTTGAGGGAACTCCTGCCCTGCACTGCTCCAGCTGCTTAAGCAGGATGTGCAGTAACTCAATATCTGGCAGCTTCGCTGTGAAAATTCTGAGAACTGAGAGGAATTGAGAGCTTTGGGACTGAAGTTCCTTGTTTGGCTGTATGAAATTAGCGGGGCTCTGCCCTTGCATCCTAAGTCGTTCATTTCTGACGGCTTTTCCCGTGAGCTGAAAGCGCCCTCTCACTCACTCCGTCACTGTCGGACTCTCTTTCTAATGGTAAAATGGGCAGTATTAAAATGTGAGTCGTATTGTTATGCTGATGGGTGTTGTGGAGCATCACGTCCTGAGGGACCCGCAATGATTCTGCCTTTCCGTGCGTCTGGCAGGACTTCAGGGAGGAAGCAGGTGTGAGGAAACGGCTTTCTCGCTCTGTACGGATTCGGAAGCGTGAGCTAAATTCCGTGGGAGGGATTCTGAAGGGTCCTGCCATCACGCCCAACCGCCATCGCGCCCCCCCCCCCCAAATCATGTGGAGGGTCCGAAAGGCTGTAGCTTGGCGTCGCTCATATTTACCTGCTGCCTCCTGCAACCAGCTGAGAGTTGCTCCCTGCTGCTGTACCCAGGACGCCTCAAATGGGGATTTAAAAAAAAAAAAATAGATGTATATCGATCTACTGGGGCTCCATTTTGCCGTGGTTTGCTGGGAGTGGTATCATCTGGAGGACTGACTCGCGTTATCAGGAATTAAGGATGGGAAATAAGCCCGTAGTGTGCCACCCCTTTTTAATTTCGTTTCCCGTTTCCCCATTTCTGATGTAACGGACAGACAGGCATGTTGGCCAGGCGCCAATAATTCCCGTCAACTGTCACAGAAACAGCCAGGCAAGAAAAACAAGCCCTGTGTCAGAGTGACTCTCATCCCGCCATTCTGCCAGAAGGAAACGCAACACGGGTTAAACCCACATGTCATTTACGCCGGAGCTGATCCCCGCGTGGCCACGCCCCCCAGTGTCCCTCCCAGTATTTGTCATACTTGGCTGCCGATGGCGGACTCCGCCCACCAAACCCTAAACACTCATCTGTCCAGCATGTTGCCTTTTTCATTGCTCAGCAGTTGCTTCTATACAAAAAGGCTTCGTCAAATTCAAAAATTTTACTGTTTATACACTTTATACTAAAGAAATACAGGTCGGATATCAAGTTGCTGCCGCGTGTGGAATCTCGTTTTGTTTTCTTTGTTGGTGTTTCTCAAATGCAGATTAGAAACATTTGTTTTTTAACATTGATACCTGCTAAACTCTTGGATTTTTGTACCTGACTAGACATTTTCAAACACAAATGATAGGAGTTTTATTTATTCATTGAAAATGTCTGAACTTATTGGGGGGTTTGGACTATAAATAAAATACTGGTCAAATATTAGTTATTAGGTTTAAGAATTACCCTCGTTTAATCATCTTTAGGGAAATGGTTCTTGTAGAGCTTATCAGTTAATTCCTGACTGGCAAACATCCACGTCCATTTACATCAAAAAGACTTTTCCGAACTGCGGAACTCTTCAGAAAAACTTTTTAGAAATCAGCAATCGGTAAAAGACAAACTGATTTCAAAATTTCCATCCTCATTACTTTAAAATGAATCATGAATGCTACGACATGCTGCTAATTATATTATTACACGCAAAAGCATGATCACTTATAAAAGTAGCATAAATCTAAAATCGTTCACCTGATGAGGAGTTTCAAGAACTCTTTGTTGTAGACAACGTCTACAGCGGTTTGGCCTTAATCTTAATCTAACGTCTATCAGACACAAAGACGCACACCATCTGCCCCCATTTATATATAAAACAACGCATAAGGACGCGGCTGTGTGTATGCATACCATAGATGACTTGGGTAATCGGTAAACAAGTCAAAGAAGGGCAAGAACAGCCCCGTTTACTATGTATGTCCTCATTTGCCCTTTTATTATAAGAGCGTCTCATTCTCATTTCGTACTATTGCAGGTGTAAGAGTGACACCCTGTGGTTGTGTTAAGTAATACAATCGGAGTATGAAGACTGTTTTCACGCCAATGGTACAGTAGACGTTAGGTAGACGGCATGCTGTGTTTTTCCTAATCAAATAACAAAGAAAACGTGGACAACCGAGGCTCCAAGCGTGCATGTGTTTGGCATCAGCTGAGCAGTTCTCTTGCATATTGACAGATTGCCGTCTTCTCTCTGCATTTTTGATGAGCCATGAGGGAGTGTCTGGGAGTAAAGGTCTCATTCTCTCTGGCGTTCACCAGACGTGCGGCACACTTGCTCCGCACTGTTAAAGGGCCACTGGCCTTCACTGTGTGTGAGCTGTGATACCACAGCTGACCAAAATGGCCGTGAAGGCATTGATGGCTCTACCAAGTGTCGATTTGTCCCCACCATTTTGAGGACTTTGTTTACATGGAATCCCGCTGGCTAATTCGACTTGGGCAGCCTGGAGGGTTGGGTGACTATCAGCACACGCTGAAATGTATAGCTGGATTCCAGATGAGACCTTCAGAATGCACCGGAAGATAATACCGCGTGTTCATGATCACTGCCCGCTCTCACTCCCTCCACATTTAAGGTGTTAAACTGGCCGTTCCTCTATGGTCAATCCCACACTTTCAGTTCCTCGAGAGTCTCTGATGGACGTCCAGGAGTGACTACCTCGTTCCATTTTCGCCCCTTTCGCTATACATGATTCATGTTGTCAGGAAGACTGGAGAACAGAGTGTCACTCTGAGAAAACCTTGTCGCTTTACACTGTCGCTCCATATAAATGGCGGCATTAATCAAGGACGGCAGCCAGTTTGTTCAGGGTTCGGGGGGGGGAGTGGGTGGGTCCCAGTGACACTGAGCCCTTAACTTGCTATGCAGAGTTTGAGGTAGGACCATAGACTGACCCCTCCAGAGCTTCCGCTTTGCACAGTGACACTGACTTGCTATGGCTAGCCAAAGCCACCCGGGGTGTTCAAGACTCTGATTGGCTGCAGTTGTGGGGTCACATGGGCGCATTACCTTTGTGTCTCAAGCTTGGAACAGTGAGATGACGGAACACAAGTCTGCACGTCGCGATCAAATCAGACAGTAAAACAAATCAGATCTTCGCAAAGCATGCAGGGTAGCTGAATATTGTGTGATTTACATTGCATATCTGTGTGTTTGTGTTTCATCTCCTTTATGTAAGTTTTATAGCTCTGGGTATCTGGTTAGTAGCCGCAATTCGAAGTATTTCCTATTTCAACAGATGGCAGAAGTGTAATAATGATTAACATCATTGTTATGGTGGACTGTTGGTGTCGTAATGCTTAACTGTATTGTCGAGTGAAAAAAATGAATACCATGATATTTTAAGTGCCATGAAGAAATCGGCATCTTTATTAAACAGCGGTGTAGTATTTAGTTGTGTCACATTTAGGCCTGATGTAAATCTTTCACTTGAAATTAGTGTTAAGCCCCAGGCCATGCAGACTGTGTAGTCGGCACACGTGTGTTCAGTGTGTGGCATATGTGACGTTATTACAGCCAGCAGCGTTCCTGCTTGGCAGGATTCCATGTCGCCTCATCCTGGTATGTTACTAACTATAAAGCATCTTGGAGTCCCTTATTAACTTGTAAGCTGCACTTAAACAATATCACAGGCATCATGACGTCACTACAGGGATGTTCATTTCCAGGGCAGGAGGGTAATGGCAGATGGGCCAGACGGAGTCCTCTCTCACTAGGGACCCCACAGCAACGTGCAGAGCAGAGTCATGCTGAATCATAGACCCTGCTAAGTCATGTGATCTGAGCCTGGTCACCTGCCACAGTGACAGGTTGGAGAATCTGGTCGTGAAGTGATGGTGGGGATGCACTGAGGCTTCCCCTAAAACTGTGAGCTAATAACTCAGCTGGGAGCACCCCCTAAAATTGTGAGGTATTGGGTCAACTAGGGGGTGTCCCCTAAAACCCTAAAAGAATCAGATCTTGGGTCAGCTGGGGGTGTCCCCTAAAACGATGAGGTATTGGGTCATCTGGGGGTGTCCCCTAAAACGATGAGGTATTGGGTCAGCTGAGGGTGTCCCCAAAAACAGTGCGGTATTGGGTCAGCTGGGCTTCCCCAAAGTGACAGCGTGCCTCCTGTGAGCTGTGCCCTTTATCTCCCCAGAGCCCTAAAATTCTGCACCATGGGAGGGTCTCCCCATGTGAAGCTCCTTGTCGAGTGGGAGCACAAGGTCAAAGAATGGTGAGTGCCCGCCCCCGCCCCCTGCCTGACTCTCAAGCTTCGTGTAAACCCGGCACGGATCTCTGATGTCAGCAGACGTTTTCCTCAGCAGTCTGTCTGTGCCCTGCAGCCTGTTCGGGAGCATCCAGGAGGAGGTGGTGAAGGACGCGGAGAGCGTACGCAGTCAGCAGCAGCAGCATCTCCAGCAGCACAGCTGCACGCTGGATGAGTGCTTCCAGCTCTACACCAAAGAGGAGCAGGTGACCTACTGCCCCCTCCTGCCTTCCATCCGCCCCCATCAGTCTCCCTGCGCATTCAGAAGCCCCCCCCCCCTTCCCAGTACACTTTTTTATGCCTTGCTAAGCATTAATCAAAACCTATTTTCTAGCATTAATTGAATTTACCAGCTGCTGACGGTGCTAGTTTTTGCATTTTTAAAAATTGCTGTTGAATGACAAAGCACTTTCCCTTCTACCATTTAAACATTTTTAGGTCACGGTTCTGTAACTACTGTTTCACCTACTGGCCCTCTTTGGTATGACATATCATGCACGTGAAGCCCTTGTTCTCTGTACCTCTGCGGATATACGCTGCTTGTCCGTGGCCTTTTGGGCAGCAAACTTCAAAGCCTAACGGGCTTGTATCAAAATTATTTCGCGGCTGTTTCAGGAACGTACTGCCCGTGGAGTTTTGAGAGGTGACACTGTACTAGAAGGTGACTGAGTTGCATCCAGCAGAGCTGGGAAGTCCTGACCCTACGATGGTAGGCTTCTGGAAGGACAGTGCATGTTTGTCAGGTTAAAACCCCCCAGGGCTTTTCATTAGGTTATAGCCTGGGGCTCTGCCGTCGGGCAGAATGGGGGAGGATTCCAAACGGCTCGGCAGAATTTACTAGGCAGGTGTTTAATAGCCAAATCCCATCCTCGAGCGGCATTTGCGGACCTTTGGAGGAAAGCTGAAGTCAGACAGTACCCTGCTTTTGGGAATTCAGGGTCCATTAACTTGGAGCGCGGAGACTACGTGGCCTATTTCAGCGCTTCAATGCATAAATAATAAACAATGCGAATAACCCACTTACCATCAAATTAAATGGCAGAAAGTTGGCCTTAGAAGGTGTAAGTTTTATCAAAGTGACGTTTTCGGAGTGCTTGTGCGTGGGACAGGCAGTCACATGACTGAGGCACAGGAGGTCTGGGTAAATCATACTGGCAGGGGTGAGGCGCCCCGGTGGCCTGTGAGTGTACTGCGCCTTACTGCACCATGGTAGCTCTTGCTTCCTGTGGCTTCCTGTTTGCAGCAACATCACCACACCCTGTATATCCTTATAATCATGTTTCATGGTGTGTTAGTCTCTGGCCTGAGCACGCTGATGCGTTCCAGAGTATTAAAGTTCATCCAGTCAACATCAGACTTAATGCCATGTTTGTTTTTGCCCACATTTGTTGTCTTTTTCCAGCATTTTCTAAGCAGCCTTCCGGCACTCATTTTGCGTCTGGTGTTGAAACCTCCCAATGCGCCTCTGTTTGCCTCCCAGGTCCTGGGAGGTTGCCTCATTAAGGGCTGGCATCCCCGAGGGGGGGAGGCTGTAATGAGAGATTAGCAGAAAAGCATGAGCCGGCCATGATGGGGGGGCGGGGCTAACAGCATGGCGGGTCACACACAGTAATCCCACCAATGATGGTAATAGCAGCAGTAGCATCAACATTGCTCTCACCCAATGAAATTGACATTATTTGTCATGATGATCAAAACATATGATTACTTATCCGCCGCGTATCGTCTTTTTACAGCTGCGTAGTTCATTGAAAAGGTTCATTCAGGATTCAAGATTTAAAGTTTTATTGACATACGTACAAAGTACAATGAAATTCTGAATGCCTCCTCCACAGACAATGGACAACATTGCAATGCAATGTGTACTAAGTCCATGTTAAATATTAGGTTATAGAAATAAATGCCATTTGCAGAAGTATGAGTACAGGTGTGCTGGACAGATTACGTCGGTGTCCTTAAGCAGTACAGTAACCTAAAGGACAGTGTGTGCGTCAGTAAGAGCACAGGGTGTCGATAGCCGGACATAGGCATAATCATTATACTTCCCCCCCCCCAGCTGGCCCCCGACGACGCCTGGAAGTGTCCGCACTGCAGGCAGCTGCAGCAGGGCATGGTGAAGATGAGCTTGTGGACCCTGCCTGACATCCTCATCCTGCACCTGAAGCGCTTCCGGCAGGTGGGCGAGCGCCGCAACAAGCTCTCCACGCTGGTGCGCTTCCCGCCGGGCGGCCTCGACATGGCGCCCCACATGGTGAAGCGCAGCCAGAGCATGCGCAGCCTGGGCCCCTGGCCACCTTCCTGGAAGCAGCCGCCCGACGGCGGCCCGCCTGCCGACTTCCTGTACGACCTGTACGCCGTGTGCAACCACCACGGCGGCATGCACGGGGGCCACTACACAGGTAGGCCCCGAGGGTGGGGTGCTTGAGAGGCCGTGGCCTTCGGGGGCCAGATTCCTGCTGCTTTACCATTTAGCCACCGATGCAAGTCACATGGGACAGGCTACCATAATGATCTTATAGATTATGGTCTTTGGTCATGATGCTGTGTGTGTGGATTATGTTAATATTACATTGCGGGGACCAAATGTCCCCTACGATGTGATTAAAAACCTGTCGTTTTGACGTTGTGGGGACCCACGGAGATCTGTGAACGCAGTCCAAACACTAAAAATGCCAGAAGTCTCATAATTTGTTTGATTACTCATAGTTAATGTTAGGCCTGGGTGGGGGTTGAGGTCCTCATGTTTTCCACATAGAAATGAATGGAGAGTCCCTACAAAGATATAATTAGAGGTCTGTGTGTGTGTGTGTGTCTGCGTACAGCATACTGCAGGAACTCTGTGGATGGACAGTGGTATGGCTATGACGACAGCAGCGTGGATCTGGTCCCAGAGGAAGAGATCTGCACACGTGGTGCCTACATCCTTTTCTACCAGAGACGCAATGCCATCCCACCCTGGTCCGCCAGCAGCTCGCTCCGCGGTGAGACTCTCACCCAAGTGCCGACTGGAGCTGAACCTGGTGGCCTGGTGTAAC
>JAODKF010000103.1:8560618-8580745 GCA_026779585.1 Mormyrus proboscirostris
CTGCCCCCCCCCCCCCCCCCCCTTTCCCCTCCCCTCCATCAGGCTCCACCAGCTCCTCGGTCTCTGACCATTGGCTCATCCGGCTGACGGGCGACAGCAAGCGGGGCAGTCTGGTCTCCAGAGCCTCCACCACCTGCCCGTCCTCTGTGCCCGAGCCACTGGAGTCCCCCGTCTTTCAGGAGGAGCCCCATAAGCAGGAGGCGGGTAAGTGGCTGGGCCATCATCCTGCAGGGCTGCTGGTTTGGGGCTCAGGGTGTTCAGTTACAGTCAGCCATGCAGGTTTACAGGAGAAGACTGAAAACGGGCCATAGTAACGGTGTAAGACATTTCTATGATCAAAAGCTTTGTGGGTTCAAATCCTCGCTTAACCCTCTGGAGTCTAGGGGTAGAGGACACACTTTCTCTGACTGGGGCACGGTCACACATTTCAGTCAATATCATAAACTTAATTCATAGCAAACAATTTATTTCTTATATATTTGTTTTGGTAACAAATCCTAATGTCTGTGTACTTTGTAAATATGTCAGATTTATGTGAAGTTTGTAATTTGACATCAAAGTATAGACATTGCAAGATGCAGTTTGGAACACTTGCAGAAACATTATAAAAGTACATAATGAGCAATGGTGGCAGTTTGTTCCCAGATATCTGATCAGCAAAGTCTTGGCTACATGAAGATGATTAAATGGTGTAGTTGCTGTCGCCTCCAGAGGGTTAATGGCTCAGAGGGGCTGTGACTGTTCTGCCGAGGCTTGAACTAGCAACCTGCTGATCACAGGCAGAGAGGCCAAACCCACTGAGCCCCGAAGCAGTTTATGCAAATTTTTTAGTTTTTTATTTTTTGCTTTCCCCAGGCCCCCCAAGCGGCCCCGAGCCCCGGCCCTTCGTGCGAAGCCTTCCGGGCCGCAGCATGAGCATGCGCAACCCCAGCAAGACCAGAGAGGGCCTGAGCAAGGTGCTGCCCCTGCGCTGGTCGTTTGGCTCCAAGGACCGGCAGAAGCGGGCCCCCGGGGAGCTGGTGGAGTACCTGGAGTCGGGCAGGCGGCCACGCTGCACCAAGGACTCCATCGTCAATCTGATGGCCACTACACCCGACAAGGAGCCGCCCGACTCGCCCGGCTCTGGCAGGGTCAGCTGCCTTGGCCGGCTCTCCAGCGAGCACCACGACTCTCTCAGGGTGCCCGAGGGCCAGAGTCGGCCAGCTGCCGACGGCTCCGGGGTTCAGAGGCGGGGCAGCAAGCCTAGGGACGACGGCACAATGAATGGGAGGACCTCCAGGAAGGCCCGGCCGGAGCAGGGCAGGGCCCCTGACCCCCAATCTCGGAAGAGCTCCGGTGCAGGATTGCCAAGTAGCTCTGGGTCCGGCGCTGCCCCCAGCTGGGAGGCCACACTGAAAAGAGGAAAGGGTCATGTGGATGCGGTCCCAGGAGGCCTGGGGAGTCCAGCAGGGCAGGCCCATGAAGACAAGGCAAAGAGAGCCGGGGAGTCGGGCGGCCACGATGGTCTGTTGGCCTTCCTCAAGTCGAGTTTCATGAAGAAGGACTCGCAGAGGAAGGCGCGGCAGGCCGAGGTAGCCCCAAGGAGTTCATCTAGAGTGTCTCTGTCCAACGGGGGGCCTGGTGCAGCCCTGGATGGGAAGCCAAACGGCGCCCCCGGTGGTAGCGTCGGACGGCGCAGCGAGGAGATGGCCAATGGCAAGCCGAGCTACAGCAGCTCCACCCCCAGCATCAAGCGCTCCCAGAGCTCTTCCAGCATCCACGGCCGGCCAGACCCTGCCCTGCGCCGCTCCACGTCCCTACACAGGAACGGCATGCCGGGGGCGCCACCTCCACGGAGCCTTACCGCGGAGAAGCCCGGCTCCGCCACCCTGCAGCGGACACGCTACAGCACCAACTCTCTAGGCAGGAAGCGCACGGTGCCCGAGTCCAGCTTCTGAAATGGCAGAGGGTGCCAGCTGGGGCGTCCCACCCCCACCAGCACTGCGACCACAGAACACTGATCAGGGCGTCATTTAAGCCGATTACCACCAGGGGGCGTCTATGTGGATCATCTAGCCGTGCGTGGGTGCAAGGAGTATCCATGAGAAGCCGATATTGTGAGTGAATGAGTGTTCTTTTTACTGTTACAGTTTTGATAATTAACAGTAAGTGCCTGTCGCCCCAACACGGTTCACATCATTGACCTCGTGTGCAGTGGCTTAACACTGGATCTGCATGTTTGATTGTCACACGTTCCAGGGACACATCCGTGTCTGAAGCAGAGAACACCTTCCCTACGCTGTTCTCTGTCAATTATTTTCCCCTTAAAAACAAAGTTAGGATGATTTGAAGGATCTGAGGAAAGAAATAAAAATTTATTTTGCTTTTTAAAAGGGGGAAACGATTGCCATACTATTTATAAAATTTTATAATACACTATGAGCAAATCACCTACATCTTGTACATACATAAACATAGAATAAAAATATATATCAGATGATTTATTTATTTAACCACTTCATTACAGTAGAAACTATTAATTAATAAATGATTGTGCTTGCACTGTAAACTTGCTGCTAGAATCTCACAGTTTTAACATCCCAGATAATACATGGAAATTACTTATTTTTGCACTTTCAATGTAGCACCAAATATTTGCTTTCTGTGCATTTAACCGCATTATTTAAGAAGCCTAATTAAATTAACCCGCTTTAAATCCCCAGAAAGGAACATCTTTGCCTACCATGTAATTGCATAATTAACAACACTGAAACAAACTGGTTAACTTTAAAAAAAACTCTTTGATGTCAGTGACACCAGTGGTCAGGAAGTGGTTGTGAAGCAGAATGTGCTTAACGATATAAAAATATAAATCTTGCAAATCTGGTTTCGTAGTTGATTTATCAAGTTACTGGTGTAGGGGGTGTTCCTGTACTCCATGAAGATGAAAATCAGTCATTTAATCAGTACTACTTTTACTAATCGCTAGCGGTTAAAAATCCGCTTCTGAAGGTTAAACTCTCACCACAAGGGGGCGTGCTCTTACATTACTGGTGCCCATTTTCTTTTTCATGGGGCTGAAAACATTTGCCGTATTCATCTAAAAGAGTGGAAGAAAACTGTCCCCTTGTCAGTCCACCGTGATAATCCTGTTTACTCATGAAGTAGCAGCTGATACCACCCACTTTTCAGCACGAGGGAGGAATTAGTGAACTGTAGACAGGTCCGCTTGCCTATGGTCTTCACTGTCCCACTTGCTGTTCTTCTCCCCAAACACAAAAAGACTGATTCAACAAACATGCAGTACAATTTCTGTCTGCGTAGTTAATGAAGACACAATACTGTATCTTGGTAATGGACTGAACTGGTCATACTGGTTCCTGTACCAGCTATTAATAGAAGCAATAAGCTTAAATGAAAGACACTGTTTTTGGCTTGTATCATGTAATCAGTGCTTGTATTACTGTAATGTGGGTGTGAAGTATGGATCCATTTTTAATTTTTATTTTTACTCACAAGAGCAAAATTCTGCAGTACCACTAATTTTCAGAATTCGTGCATGGGTTCTCCAGCTGTGATTTAAAACCACATTGTGCCACGACACCGTGCGTTGCCCACATCCAATTGGCCAGTGGCGGAATCCTCTCTTACCTCATTGGTGTTTGTCTGTATACAAAAATTCCACCTTTTATTCAACCAAAATTCCATGTGTTGATTCATGACTTAACATGAAATTGACAAGATGCTGTAAGAATACACTATTATTCAAACAGCACAATTAACATTGGAAAAGGGGGCTTGGTGCTTTAAATTTTTGTTACTCTATTTTAATAGTTAACTGTTAGATCTTTTTTTCCTGGAAGCCATTTATTTGAATTTTTAAGTGTCTTTTTCCCTTCTTTTTTAAAGAATAGAAATGGGTTTTAGATCAGGTCATCATCCCGCTCTCCTTGCTCCATCATAAGCTCACCTCTACCAGGTCACACACACATTTTATATATATACTTTGTTTTGTTTACTTCTTCTCACTGTTTACTGTGTGCTATGAGATTTAGACGACATAAAGAAATGAGAAACCTGGGCAAGATGTGATCTCTGTATCATTTAACCTCTCTGTTCCTGAATCGTCTGCATTCATACGTGTTGATCACCTACCACAATGTTTACCAAAATGAGCACTTGTACAAGGATGTGAACAAAGGACATTTCACAGTTCTTTTGTGAAACCTCTGTTGAAGATGTTTTATATGCAATTTTTGTAAAGGTCTACATTTTATAACTGCTTTGTAAATACTTAATGGTAAATGTGAAGAATTGTATCCTGGTAGCAGACTGACCAGTCACATGGGCTTGGTTTAGCTGTAAAGCACAAATAGAAGACATTAATCGAACCTTCTCTGCAAAATGGGTACGAAATGGTACATAAGAGGTTTGTATCTGCTAAAGATGTCTGCTCTACATAATATACGGTTTTATTTTTTAATACAGTAAATAAAACACATTGTTTATCACGAATGGTGTCACAAGCGACTTGCTTAATGATTCCATGTTAGCAATAGATCACATTTTCACATCTCTCGGATTCAAACATTCGCACAGCTAACCAAAACTCCTTCTTTTTCATTAACTTTTTAAGTTATATTTTTAGGTACAGACATTTTAAAATGTTCGAGCTTATTAAGCTGTCTGTTAGCTCTTCTAAAGTAACTTCATTATGAAATAAATCTCAATTTATCTTGTATTTACATTACTTACTGCTGCAGCTTTTAAATGCACGTGTGGAATATGTGAGCAATTATTCTAGTTTTTTTTTTAACCTAAATTACAGTTTCGAGCAGTGAGTTGTAGGATTTGTGTTTTATGAGTGCTAATCGGATCCATCTCCCTCATAACCCCCCCCCCCCATTAAATTTCCCTAAATATGGGAATGCATTGCCTGTACTGTGTCTGTCAGCATAGCCCAGAGATGTATAATAATATATTCATATAGTCATTAACACCCTGTCCAAACAGCTTGTTCTGAGGAACAGCTAGAACCTCCTTGAGATGAGGCTGCTTTCTCCAATAAGCACAACCATTCTTCTCTGTCATCAGAAAATGAACAGTATGACACAGCAAGTCATTTAGTGATTCACTCATTTGCTGAGCAGTCATTTTGAAAGCTAGTGGAATAATTATGATACGTCAAACCCACAGGTCAGCTTCTACATCAGCCATGCACTGATCCACACTGATAACCGTTAAAATGGTAGAAACACATGATCCAGATTCTGACAGGAGAGTCCCCAAAGCAGTGAGCACTACGCAGTAACAATCCACCACACCAGTTTAGTATGGTATTACATAGTAATACCTTATAGTATCTTATTAATAAAGCAATTTAGGTTCCTTTTCTTAAGGACCACAGTAGTGCTTTAGAACATATAAACTTTGTGATCCTAAATCGAGTTCCTTGACCATCCATAGCCATACACACAGTCTTTCTTGTGATAGACTTATGCCTTTGTGAGAGAAGCAAGTTTTAATAAAATTTGATATGCAGACCTGCTATATGTGTGTGTGTGTGTGTGTGTGTGTGTGTGTGTGTGTGTGTGTGTGTGTGTGTGTGTGTGTGTGTGTGTGCATATGCACCCTGCAATGGACTGGCATCCTGTCTAGTGCCCCCCAGCCTTGTGCCCTATGCTGCCCGGCAGATTCCAGCTCCCCCCTTCACCCTGACCCAGTATAAGTGGTTGGATGGATGGATGGATGGATGTAATGCAGGAAGAGCATGCATTCATTCCTAAACCCTTTTTTTTGATGCTCAAGGGCAGAAGGAAGAGCATTGACTGCTGTATGTTCCACAGTAGGCAAACTACAGGGGGTCATGTGACTCTGGGATGGTTTTGTTAATGTGGCTCAGCAGAGCTTTGTCCAGGAATTTCATGGCTACCGCTGAGAGTGTGACAAGATGGCAGTCATTAATGCAGGCTGCCCTGGCTTCACTCGCAATCAGAATGATGACGGTGCATTTTAAGTAGCGTGGACAACCGGGAAACACCCCCCCCCCCCACTGTGCAACACAGATTTTTGAGCCCGTTGCTGAGACTCCATCGGCTGCCTTGCCGAGGTTAAGTTTTAGGTCGATGTTCAGTGTCTCACGTTGGAGCCAGAGCACTAAATTTGGCTATAATTAATAATTTCTCCAGAAATTATTGTCATGTTGGGAAAGTACTAGCTGTTGCCCAGTCAATAATGTTCCTGCACTTTTGGGACAATTAACTTATGATGTTCTGTAGTTATGCAAATATCCTTTGAAGTAAATAATAATTGTTTAAATTAGGATCCCGTCTCCCTTACGTGTGTGGCAGATGTGGATCCTCTGGCTTCAGCAGTGGGTGGCTTTACGGATGCTGCACTACTTACGAACTTTCCACTTACTAACATTCAGACATACGAACGAAGAGGACTGTAAGTCCAAATTTTGTTCCTTGGACTCCCGTTTCCTGTCCGCAACACCAAGATTTTTTTTTCTGCGCGCCAATTCCGCCTAGTACAACTTCTGGCTGCCACACAGCAGTTTAGCGCGCGTACTCCCAGCATCCTAGTTCTTAGTACTTGCGTGCACCCTTAAAATGTTGACGAATTATGACTTACGAATGGCCGTTCGAAACATAACTCATTCATAGAGATAGCGTCTGTATACACCTTTGCTCAAAAAACCATAACGTGCTTAGGTACCCTCTCATCCACAGGTTGAAACTATTATTTGTCTTCCTGTCTCTGTCACTCTGTGGCACTGGTTGTTTCAGTGGTTTGTTCTGGTGACATTTAAACACAGATTGAGACCTACTTTCATCCATGTGCCGTAATTATACTGGTTCAGAGACTGGACTTTACGTCCTTGGCTCCATGCTTAATGACAGAGGGAGGAGCTGTTTGTTGCTGTGAGGGTGTTTGTTGCCAACAAAAGCTGGGTGACCTTGAGAATCTTTTTCAGAAACAGTGGATATATGTTTTCTTGTGGTGTTCTTTTTATCTAACCTACAAGTTATGTCAAAAATAATCTCCCAACGGTCTGTTGATCTGTTCTGAATGTTTTACATCTGTTGATTTATTCTACAGTAAGAATATATAGTGTGTTAAAATAAGTAGCTCTTTAGACCAAGCTGAGAAAAAAAAAGTAAACTGGGTCATTCAACTATCTCATTAATTCCCAATCGGTGGATTCTATTGTGTAAACATCAGCAGTAGGACTACTGTTAATTATTAAGACATACTATAGTAACAGGACACCTTCAAAGGTCTTGTGGAGTACATGCCATGACAGATCAGAGATGTTCGGCTGGCAAGAGGGGGACACGTCACCCACATATTATGAGTCAGGGGGTTTTAATGTTATGGCTGATCAATGTATGCATGTCTGTTCAGTTTTGTGAAAAACTGCATTCACAATATTTTACTTAAATTGCGTTAAGGCTGTCAGTGTAACTATCTGCCTCGGCTAACTATAGGTCTGTTTTTACTTATGATACGTAATTTGTTCCTTTTTTATGGTTTCCTGATTCCCAGCAGAGTCAGAGTTTTTCTTCTGAAAATGAAGGGGTTTTTCCTCAATACTCTTCCATTTAGACTTAACTCTGACTGACTGAATGACATGATCGCACTTAATTTTCCCTTGCAGGTTTACAACAAGTGATCATTCTTCTGGTCTTCTGCATTATTAATGAATTATCCATTTTGAGCACGAGTCCTTTGGGTCACGCACTCCTGTTAACCTTTGCTAATATGATGTCAGCTTTGTAGCACTTCACATACTGTATGAGCTATACTGAAAAGAGTTTCCTGAAGGAGTCTAAGTGCTCTGTGCCTTACAATGTATTACCAAACTGACTTGCTTCTCCCTCAGCCTTGGACCAGGGTCAGCTCTAGCTAAAGGCAGAAAAAAATGGTGACATCTAGTGATGATGATAAAAATGGCTGTAGTTATACTGAGAAATATATATATTATTATTATTACTCAACAATTAATAATATGATTATAATAGCTATACCAGTAACAATGATTAGCATTTAAATGCTAATCATTAGCAGAAGTGTCAAATTGGGATGAGTTAGGACAATTCCAAAAAAAACTGGAACAGAATTATATTGAACGACAGTTTGTATGTGTGCTTTGTGATGCGTTGGCGCCTCATCCTGGGTTGTTCCCTGCCTCGTGCTCATATGCTCTGGAATAGGCTCCGGACCCCCCCACAACCCTAAAAAGGACATAAGGGGTGCATGGAATAGTCAGGTTTGGTCTCTTGTCTTGCTCCGCTCCATTGAGTCAGTACATCTCCCTGTTTGGACAGCAGGTGTGTACGTTTTTTTTTTTTGATTTAGCAAACCAAACACAAAAGGGAAACCAAACAACAAAGGGACCACAAGGGGTCAAAACAATCAGGTGAATGCCCAAACACTGACTCTATGTAGAGCAGGCAGGAAACAAGTGACAATACAAATGGGAATCAGGAGCAGAAGCACATGTACAGTGAAACAACTCAGAAAACACCAACACAATCACAATGACCGATTATGGAAGAGAGTAAGGGCAGGCACTTAAATACACATGAGAATAAAGGGCTTCGACAAGGGACAGCTGTGGATTATGACTGATCAACCACAAAACAAGAGACTAGAGGCAACAAGGAACAGATGAGGGTAATTACAATCAAACACTAGGGACTATGGCAGGATTTCTTATATACTCTTGCAAATTCATGGTTTATTGTTTTTCTGTTTACATTTTCTACAATTTTGCACATATTTTTTTTACATTTTTTGTTTCTATCTTTATTTTATAGTCTGTTTGTTATTAAGCATGAGCGATTCAGGATACATTTCACTGCATGTTGTACCTGCATGTGACAAATAAAGAATCTTGAATTTCTCAGTTCCAGTACTGGAGGGCCAGTCTGCACGTTTCACTGCTCAAACACGTCTTATTCAGCCCATCGAATGGTGAGGTTTAGTATGCATGTCTGAGCAAAGAAATTTGTAAACTCTATTGCCGACTGGCCCTCCAGGGCTGGAACTGGGGAACCCTGGCATAGAGCAACAGAGGAGATACATGGAACATATGTGAAATGATTACCAAACTAGGTAGACACAAGGATAACCAGAAACAGGTACAAATATAAGAACTAATGCAGAAATAATATGAATGCAAAAACTAACGAGGGAGAAAAAACTAAAATCTAACAAAGGGGAACACTAATGACAACAGTAACAATAATGGGAGATGGGATGACCAGCGACACCTGCTGGGCAAACGGTGAGATGACAGGGACCAAACCTGACAGGCATATGTAAATAAGGAGCAGGGATTGGTTGGGTTTTGTATTTTATCTCATTTTTAAAAAGTTATGTACTACAGTGTTTTGGGGCAGGTACAATCCTATCCCGAACCGTGTGTGCTCTGCAGCTGGGAAGCAAATTATCACCGAGTAAACTCGGAAAAAAGTGTAGGGAGGGGGAGTCCCACGAACCAAAAGGATGTGGTAGAAATCTTCTTCTTGTCTTAATTGTATTCTTGGCTACGGTAATGTTTGAACGGCTAATAAAACCACATAATAGTTTGATGTCTCAAAACCATGTATTTGATTCACGCACACCCGTACAGTTAAATACCTTGACATGTCTCGTTTAAATAAATAAATTCTATTTCTTTTTTTCTGAGAGGAAAAAAAAACGTCAGATTTCGCGCACCTCACTCAGACCTGCGTTTAAATACGTGATCATTACCTGCCATGAGTAAGACAGCGTTCGTGGTTACGCAACACTGAGTCCCTAAAAATCGCCACATCTCATGGACTTGGGGAAAGTCACGCGAGACCTGAGCCGCCGAGCGGAGGACTGGCAGCAGACCCGAGCCAGAGGATCGGAAAGGAAGCGGAAATTTACTGTTTTAGGGGAGAATACAGAGCAGCGCACCCGGGGCAGCGCTCGTATTCAATAAAGTGCTGCCAAAAGGACGGAGTCCGTTTATTCATTTAGATTATCTGGCCCAAGATACGGTGAGTGATCGCCAAATTATCAATTTTACAACAGAGCGGAGGATGTGTTTTTCATCATCTGTTGGGGGTAGTGTCATTCCCAGTTTGATATGAAATTGTAAAAAAATTAATCTATGACTGCAACCTTTGTAATCCGGGAATACTTTGTAACGAAGAGCCTCCAAACGGATGCGTGCATGGTTGCTGTTTGTGAGCGAAACCAATATGATAGGTCTAGTGTTAATTTTGTAATTAATGTGCTGATGATTAGGAAAACAGTTAATTGGAAAATACTAAATTACGCCCGTCATTTAAAAGTACCAAATTATAGCATCTCAAATGAAATGAGTATGATTTTGTTACTGGTTAATTTAGTGACAATTGTGGAGCATCTTACACTGAAGACTCAACGCTGTACAATTAGTACATTTGTCGAGCAAAATCAACGGATCCGGTTTATATTGAAAATACCTTCCCTGCAGGACTTATTTATTGTATCCAGTGTTGTGACTTATCGCTTTTTTTCTTCAGTAACTGACAAATGTAGGTCAGGGAAAGAATAAATGATTCCTCGATTTTCATAAAAGAATTATATGTGTAATCATCTACTTTTAACGCAGACATTAAATATACAAAGAAAATTGGGCAACTTCCTGTTATTAGGCTTGTACACCTCTGGTCGGACAGCCGTAGAAATGGTAAATATCGCTTATTGGCTATTTAAATTAGATAATTATTAAGAATTCAATGCAAGGAAGCTATATTTAGATACGTCAGGTATAAAATAAAATTCTAGTAATTTATGTATCTCGCAGTTAATGTTTATATGAATAATGAACGTGATTCATTTAGAATATACTGATCGATTTAATCATTTTACAGTTTTATCATCGTAATTAAGTGGCTTAAAAATATTTAACGAAATCGTCTTTACATAATTTTGTGAATACCTTCTCAGTTTTCTTATCGCCAGAAACATATTCTACAAATACCCAAGTCAACATACGGACGTGTAGTCGGAATGTTTATTTGGTGTGTCCCAAAGATATATCTTTTATTGTCCTTTTAAAGGATGGTGCCTACTAGGAAATATAGGCAGGCATTCTTTATATTCCTGTACCTGGTTGCACATCGCTGAGCCTGCATGCCAGTTCAGTACAGCCAAGCGGCGGCACATGGGTATGAGACCACTGTGAAACCTCCGTAGGAGACGCTGAGGTTGTCATATCGGCGCTGACCCGCCGCATGAGGGAGGCTTCGGGGACGGATTTGCTTTTTTTCCATGGGTATGAGCGGGGCTACTGGGCGTTGTCATTTCCCAACATTTGATTGGATGCCTGTGACTGCGCTCGTCTGCCATTGGCTGCGCGAGGTGTCAAAAGGATGGTTTCCTTCCTTGCGCTGGGCTGGCTCGCTCCACAATGCCAGTTGCGGCGTAAGGGCGCGGCTCCATCAAACACTTTCTAAAGTGGCGTGTCGCTTGCAGTTCTTCATTTTATCGCACACAATTTTAGCAGGGGGCGCTAACTAATGTAACTTTGCACCTGCAGACCGGCGGCCGTGGCGTGAAGAGCTGCTGTAGTGCAGAGAGAGACACCCCGGGTTCGCAGGGCTTGTTGTTTTTCCTCTGCGCTCCCTCCGCTCGCCGACAAAGAGCGCCTCGCCGCGTCGCACCGCACCGGGGACGCGTACCTGTTACTCCCGCAGCGCACAGGTGTCCAGCGACCCCGCACCATGGAAGCCGTCGCTAAGTACGACTTCAAAGCCACTGCGGATGACGAGCTAAGTTTTAAACGAGGGGAAATCCTAAAGGTAGGTACACTTACCCATCTTCTCACAGTGCCCTAAACAGTTCACGCTCGTATACTTATAAAATTGTATAATGTATATCGTATTTAACAAGCCTGTGTTTTAAAACCTTAATTATTTACCTGTATCATAAACCATTTTAAATCTATTTTAATTTACAAAGTAGCAGGCATGGCAATAGGGTGACGTCGGCATTCATGAGCCATGCGTTTAGTTTTCGTCTTTAAATTTCTAAATCTTGTCAAGTGACTAAGTTGACAGACTCGGAAACTTTGGTGGAAAATGTGGGAAATAAATGATAATTGGTGTGGTAGATCAAATGCTGTTTTTACTGGTGAGAGAGAACGTGAGAAATTTCAGTTGTCTGTAGGGAATTGACTAACACGCATGTCCATTCCCAGAATTTATGTAGCAGGTATAGTAACGTATTGATGGCTGGTTTCTTTTCTATGTACTCTTATTTTCTGGCGTGCTTACGATCAGCTCCTTTGCGATAAATGCACACTTGGTCTAGCTGTGCAGGAGATGATGCACTCCTTTGGTCTTTGTTAGTTCTGCATTTGTAAACACAAAGGCACGCTCGTGATAAGCTGGTCTCCTGTTGACAACAATGTAAGGAAAACAAACGTATAAGCAGCTTGCAGGCTAGATCTGCCATTTTAGTTCGCGTCTGCGCTTGGACGTTATACCGTTTATTTAGTCAGATCTCCTTGGTTAGTCAGGCCAGCGCTTTCTTTTCCTGATAAAAGTAGCTTCTCGGAACTGTTTATGTTTCCAAGAAAAGCCTCTGCCAAAATATAGCAAGGCTTGTTTGATATATTAATCATGTTCTTTTTTTTTAGCAGATATTCTGCATGTTTTCACAACCAGTGTTGGCAACCAATTTAAAATAACTCTTAACCTCCCATGACCAGAATATGTCACCGTATTTAACGCGTGACATGGCTAGAAAAAAACAAGTCTGAGTAGCCTGCATTTGGTACATTTTCTCCTGTTGTGATTGTGGTTTTTTTTTTAACCATCCGCAGCCTCCCAGCTGTGGGGGGTGAACCTGATTCTCCCCAGACCACAGAACTAGTCTGAGTCGCTGTTACCTTTTTTCCGTCATTGCACGTTGGTGATGTGATTAATTTATAAGGTCATAAATCCACTAGAATAAATGTCACGCTATGCAAAGTCATGGAGCGGAATATAGAGACCTCTTTTGGTCATACGCTGGAAGAGGTATAATTAATAAAAAAATACCTAAAGTTTTACATAGTGTTATAAATACGATCATAGCATTTACAACCAAGTTAAGAATACCATCCGGGCTGATCTTTCTTTTCCGTTACTTTAAGTACTCTGATGGGAGGGAAACTGAATATGTACTCAGTCTGTCACTCCATGATACGCGTGAAGTAATTACCGATGCCCATGAGCTTGAGTACTAGCAGATGATGAAACATTTTGTTCCGCTGCTTCACTCTTTAGTTGCATTAGTTAAATAACTTCAATAATTACAGAGTCCCCTCACGCACTGTTTAAAATGTATAAGGAGCATTAATTTAAATGTATCGTTAGGACCAGGGCCACAAGCCCCTGTAAATACCTTGGCGTTTTATAGTTTGTTAATTGTGTAATTATTACGGTCATTTTGTCATAGATATGAGAATCCTTAAAGATTTTTCTTCCCCTTGTAAAGGGTTATCTTTTATTAGTTGTCTTGGGTCTTGCTGTACAGCATCCGGCCCTGCAGTGAAGTTTGCCCTGGTCCGTAGAGAAATGCAGGGGGTAAAAGGTGTGTCATAAGTCACTGCCGAGCGGTGCTGTCTTAACATGTTATAACGATATGTTCACTTCCAAAGTTTGGATAAGATACGCCTTCGGTTGCCGCAGCATGCCTTCTGCGTACCCGAAACATCCGGCTTTTTTCTCAGTATCGCGCATGTGAGGCGACTTGTTTCTTGGTGAAGACCTTTTCAGCGTCAAATCCTGTGTACCTGTGCATCCATGGCCTGCAGCATCAGTCCACCAAACCGCCGCGCGGCTCAGCGCCGCCCCGGGTACAGGGTGTGTGGCGTAAACATGCACTGGCAGCACCTCCTGCAGAACACTGCTTGAATATTTTACTGGCAAGTGCCCTCTCGCTCCCGTATTCCTGGTTTTTAGCTTTTCACGTTGACGTAAAACGGCAGCAGTGAGAAACCACATCACGGCAGAAGAGCCAGATACCTGTGTGTGTTTAGTCAAAGCGTTTGGGAGCATGGGTCATGCACGACGGGTCCTTATCCTCCTGTCCGTCTTCCAGGCTTCCATCCTCTGTCAGCTCAGATTATTTATGCAAATGTCCCGTCCGACTCGACTGACCGACTTTTGCTCTCTTGTATTAATTATAATTATAGTGATTATGTGTAAGTTTAATAGTTATTGTTCCACAATAATACCCTTAATTAGTACCTCTAACTGAATGTAACCCAGTGCCTTCGTTGTCCTGTACTGGACGACTTCCTCACTGATTTTGTAGACGACAGAAGCTGTTCCTTTTGCACTTTAATATGCTGTGCTCTGTTCTGGAAGCTTCATCTCACCCTAGACAGTTCCGACACAAAGCTATGTTTCATGGGGTGTGACACAAACATGTCAGAGGTGAGAGTGTGTGAAAAATGGTGTGCACCGATGGCAAGTCCACGTTTGGATCTGTGCGCTGTCAGCGGCGTTGTCATGGAGCTGGTGTAATATGTAGCATTTAAACGGAGACACCAAAAAAAAAAAACTGTTTTTGATGTGGAGGAAAATGGTGATTCCTGCCGGTGGGAAAGATTTCAGCCTGCCTGACATGTGCCAGGCGACGCTCTCAGAGGAACTGAGGCTGAGGCAGCGTGAGGTCGACAGCAGAACAGGCAGGAAAGGGAAATGAGCAGCATCTCCGATTGGTGGTCAGGCGCTTGTCTGAAGACTGGCAGTCTGTTTGTGGGGAGGCAGGAGCTGCAAGTATTTTTTTTTTTTTTTTTTTCCCTTTTAGTGTCAAACTAGGGAAGAGACTGTGCCACTCAAGGGTTGCTGGAGAAATGGTGTAACTTTAGCTGTTCTGGTTACGCAAGAGTGCTGCCCAAAAACTCTGGCAGGCTGCTCACCCCCAGGGGCTGCGACATGTTGCCGCTCGTGTCAGTTAAAGGTTGTAGTGACTCTGTGCTCTGTCAGGTGCCGTGGCTACGCGCCATGAGTGTCTGCACGGTGCTGACTTCACTGCACTACAGAAGAGCATGTTAGACTGGGCTGTTGCCTCGAGATAAGGGCCTTTGAAAATGGGTGTGTGGTTTTTTGAAAATGGGGGTGTGTGGTTTTTTTTTTTTCTGTCATTTTTAAATCTCCCTCCTTCAAACTCTATTGCAAGAGCTGCTGCAGAGAGCAGACACACTGTCCTGCCCCAGCCCCCCCCCCCCCTCCCCTCCCCCCCTCAGGCTGAAGAACTTGGGGCGAACTGTTAGCAGGCCTATTTATGATTGCTTGGCCACCCGGCACCCTGAGGCAGAGCAGCACAGCCCGGAACAGGTGTGAAGGATTCTGGGAAGCAAGAGGATAAGATGGCTTACCCCACCCCCCCCCGGGCTGATTAGTGCTGCCATCCTTGAACAGTATGGAAGATTGAAAGGCTCGATTATCAGTGGAAAGCTTCTACGCCCTTCGGACTGTAGCCTGACGCCCATCCCGCGCACACGTCCGTTGAGGCAGGAAGATGGAAGCCCCTGGGCAGCCATTAATGAAGGCGGTGGGCCGTGCTGCGTCTTCACAAGCCTATCCTGTGTGGAACCGCAGCAGTTGCCGCTCCCCACGTGTGTCCATGGTGGCCCTGTCTCACTTCCTGTTGAGCTGTTTGTTTAACCTTTACTCCTCTCTCCCCAAACACTGGTTTCCTTGGAGCCTCTTTAAGAGCATTTCCTCATGCAGTGTGTGTCTCCTGCCTGCTGGAGATGGTGGACCTTCCTTGGGGTCAGTTAGGCTCAAGATTTGCAACCTGAGGAACCACAGTTTTTCGGCGGGGGGGTAAACGGTGTGGTGTGGTGTGGCGTGGTGTGGTGTGGCGTGGTGTGGTGTGGTGTGGCGTGGTGTGGTGTGGCGTGGCGTGGTGTGGCGTGGTGGGGTGGGGGGGCCAAACCATTCGAGCGGAGGAGCTTTAACCCACCGGCTGCCTTGTTCATACAACAACTGTCTTGGTCCCCCCTGACATACTGCTATATGGCTGAGGTTATGAGGATAGTCCATAAAAAGGAATGTGAAAGCACGGTCTACATTATAGACGCGTGCATGGGGCCCTCTGGACCTCAGGCTGACGCATTCACACCAGCTGCATCTGTGCGGCTACATATTGCGTCTGGCATCGGCCGACTCCGACTAGCTAAATGGATTTCGAATATGACGTCTAGATAGGAGTAAATTGTATCGGGAATGATCCCTTTGGAAGGGGTTTAATCCGTCCCTCTGAGTTCATGCTTTTAGATTACTGTCACGTCAGTAAGTCGCTTCGTTCTGCATGAGATGTGTGTGACGCCCAGTGTCGTTATACTTCCCGTGTGTCATTGCGTGAGGCTTTGGCCGCCTCTCCCGGCTTCTGTATCAGACATATGGTTTCCTCCATAAAGTGAATGCAAACCTTCTGGCACGTATGACAAACGGTCGTTCTGGTGATGCGGATCGTAATGTCGATGTGAGTCAGAGACTGTGACGATGTCCAGGCCCCCAGTGGACCCCGTCCTCCCCCGGGGCTGCAGCGAGGTGTCAGCAAGACACAGATTGTAGGCGGGCGGTCGTGCGCTGATCTCATTTTCGGCTCTGGTGAACGTTCCTGTGCGTCTCCTACCGTGCTGCTCCTGTGCCCTTTTATTACTTTTACGGCTGTTACTTAATTATCTTAAGTGATTAGCAGATTAATCAAAAGAGCAGAAAGACGTATTTCCTAGTGGGTGGTGTCACTCATCAGCGCTTCTCTCATGTTAGTCATTATGTTATGCGGTCCTTAGCCTGATAGCCTGTTAACTTTTGCTTAAAGTGTCTTGACATTGTTGTAGTGTGCAGTGATAAATCGTGCGTGTGTGTGTGTGTGTGTGTGTGTGTGCGTGTGCGTGTGTGTGTGAGAGACAGAGCAACCCCCTGTTACAGTGAATGGGCACATCTGTGCAGTGGGTTCCTGCAGTGCTGAGGCATATGTGGGTCCCCGTATATGGCGAGGTCTACACTGCACAACTTAAACGCATCTGTCACTATATCTTATCACCACTGGGTCACACACACCTCCAAAAAAGAAAAAGCAGAACAGACCTATTTATGGCACAGCTGACCTTATTCTAATTTACTCACAAATTACCCAGCAGATTTTTAAAAGGGTTTATCTGCAGTGCGGCATCAGAATCCGTGAGTTTCAGTCCGCTGAGTAAGTCAGATTAGACTCTCATAAGTCTGTATCATCTGATGGTGACTCTTAAAGAATCACTAATGTTTGATTTAATACCTTTATTCTTTGTTCAGTATTCGGGCCCATCCATCCGTCCATCCATCCTTCCATCTGCCTGCTGTCGTACGGTGCAAGTTACTCTGGTGGGGGTCACGTGATTACCTCACGTTTGCATGAGGGGCGTGCACTGTGGATTCCCAGCGTCTGTCTTTTGTGCCGTGTTCTGTCCCATTATTCTGTGCAGGACACCACTGGCGCTTTTCCACTGGCATACAGGAACCAAGTCTTGCCGTAGACATACTAGTCACGATGCGGCTCCAGTTCATTTCCATTTTGCACCACAGAAGGGTCGACTCGGTAACGGCGTTGCCAGGTTTGAACAGCTGCAGCAATGTAAAGCTGAAGAGATGCTATACTGCTTACACGACATGCATCATGATTTGCTATGAGCTAATTTCCACTAGCAAGTCTTGCGAGAATCTCAATCTTTTTTTTTTTCTTTAAGAATAACCGCCTCTTTAGCAGCAAACGCTAGTGAAATTAGTATTCATTTGCGTAAATTTGCATCGTGAGTCCATTCTGTTCAGCTGTCCCGGAAGTACTTTTTTAAAGTAGGTGGTTGGAAATTTTCAGGTTCTAGGTTATCAGGAATGCATCAATACATCACAATGTGTGATACCACTAATGATGAATTTTCCCTTCACGTGGTCCATTCATATTGATGCGGATCACCTGTAGCTCCCTGCATTTCCAACAATCAGTTGGTGGAGACACGGCCAGCTTGGTTTGGTCACATGGTCGGCGTGGGTACGACTCCGTTCTGGGCGGCAGCGAAAAAGTGACATTCCTGTCCTCTGAAAATCTAATGGTCCCTGGGAGCAGCCTGGCCTTCATAGACACAGCTGCATGCTTCACTTGCCTATTTAATGAAGGATGTCTGGACTTAAAGGAGATGAGACTTTATTGTTTCTGCATGGGGTGAAATTTTTGTCCAACAGCACAGACAGAAATGCATCAAAGAATGTAAGTAAAAAGATAAGTACATAAAGGCAAATCGGTATTAATCATAAAAGTAAAAAATTAAAAGCAAGTGCAAAGAAATCAGACTACTGGACAGGCTCCCATCTCTTGCACCATTTTGAAACATGTTTCATGAACCGCTGGGTTTCAAACCCACAACTGCCTGTTTACTAGCTAGGGCCTTTAACCAAGCCAGCCGACGTGGAAGGCATGTGGCAATTTGCCGAGTATGCAACCAGTCAGGGAAGCGGTG
Source organism: Mormyrus proboscirostris (assembly GCA_026779585.1). Classification (NCBI taxonomy): domain Eukaryota; kingdom Metazoa; phylum Chordata; class Actinopteri; order Osteoglossiformes; family Mormyridae; genus Mormyrus; species Mormyrus proboscirostris. The sequence continues at coordinate 8,579,127 of JAODKF010000103.1, forward strand.
TGACGGCAAGTTTAGCCGCCGGAGAGACGAGGCCGGCCACTATCGTGCATGGCGTTACGGGTATGGTAACGCGACTGGCCCAAGAAGCGTTTGATATTTTCAAATGCTTTTTCAGCGAAATGGTGGGGCGGAAGACTCCCGGCCCCTTACGCCCGGGCCCTGTGGTGTGAGAGAGACCCCAGGAATTCGGGCTGGTTTGGCGCAGCCTGGCCGGGTGGGCTGGAACCCAGTGTGTGTTTTCAGTAATATTAGCTGACTTGTTTGAATATGCCAGGCAGCTAATCCTCTGCGCAAACACAGAGCCTTATTGTCCGCATCCTCTCCGTGGTGTTTGGCAGCTCACGGCGGACGCAGCCAGCTCGTTAAAACACCCCGCTGTGTCTCGGCTCTCTGGCAGCCTGGGGCCCATCCGAGCTCTGTGTGTGTGTGTGTGTGTGTGTGTGTGTGTGTGTGTGTGTGTGTGTGTGTGTGTGTGTGTCCGTGTCCACTTCGGACTGAGATGCACCGCCCTTGTGTGACATTGTGACCGCAAGCTGTCTCACTGGGGGGGGAGGTGGGCTGTGGTATTTTTGGTCATTTGGCCAAAGTGAACATCAACCATAATGAAAGGGTGTGTGTGTTGTCTGATACTTCTGGTCCAGGGTATGACTCTCAGTAACCTGTTTTTGAATCTGAATATCCACAAAATAGTCCACAACCTTCATATTCTGCCTTTAGAATGTGCCCCAGCTGCTGGGGAGGACAGGGCTTAATCGGGCCTGGGGTCATCACGGACCCCCAGTCCTCCACCCCCCGAGTGGCCCGTCGTGGTGCTTTCGGAAAGGTTTCCTCAAAGTGAAGAGCTGCTTTTCTGGGACGAGGAGTCCCCTGACACATTCCCACAGGCGCAGGCTGGCTCTGCTATGCATCTGGTCGGGAAACCTCTTCTCTATAACCAGCCTGCCCCCCCCCCCCCCACCGATGTCACCCAGCTGGCATCTAACCAGACCGCAGTACACGAGAGGGAGGCAGTGGGACTCGATGACCTCAGCTCTGTGCTTCGTCTTCCTAATTTTTAATGCTGGCCCCCGAGGCACATGCCAGTGCCCCCTTCCCCTTTCTCTCTGGGCCTTCCTCACACCAGTCACTGCTGATTTGTGCTCCCATGTCGTCTGCTTCCATTTCAGCTTTTGGAGATATTGATCAAGTTTCTGCTGCTCAACCCTCTGTAGCAGGCAAATGCATCCATGCATGCCTCTCCCTGCTCTTAGCCACTGTCTGAAACCAGAGCTCTCTAGATTCCCTCAGAGAAAGGAAGGGGTCGGTCACTTATACCAGAGCCGAATTTGATATCAAGGTTTATTTTATTTTATTTTATTTTCAAAGCCTATACTTTGCTCACTCCCTGCAACAATTAGCTGGGATTCCACAATGCGCTGAACCTCTGACAATCGCAACGTTTCCATCGTGGGGCTGGGCATGCCGTCATGGCGATGACGATGTTGGGAAGCGGAGAGCGCCCTTGCTGCCCCTGCCATGGGGGGGAGGGTCCGGGCGGAGGAATAAGCCCTCCCGGAAGGTTGGGTAAACAGTGGACAGACTAATGGGTGACATGGCACCAGCTGGGAGCCTGTGAACTC
>JAODKF010000103.1:8593886-8606633 GCA_026779585.1 Mormyrus proboscirostris
CACACCTGACTGACAGGTAAAGGAAGGCTGGAAAACCAGCAGTGCTCGGACCTCGAGGACCGTGATTTGAATAACCCCGCTGTACACCATTACCAGGGTGAAGGACTAACAGGAATGGACAAACCAGACCTCCAGTGGTCTAACGAAGCTCTGCTGTGTGGAGTTTGTACAGTAAGTCAGGTCATAATCATTGGTCTTTCACTGATGTGGGTGATACTATGGTCAGATGTGTTTATATCTTGAATCTAGTTTAATCAGTAGCTGAAATTATTTTGCCTGTTACTTTACTCAGCTCCCTGAGCTTAATCGTCTCGTGTGGTTCTTGTAAAGGATAAGTTGATTGTTCCAAAATATCGCATCTCTTCTCTTTCACTCCTGCAGCTTTGCTTTTTTTCCTGATCTGGATCTCTCCTGTCGGAGTCAGATGGTGCACACCTTTTCTGAAATTTCTTGTCTTTGTGGGCTGGAGCTGACCGACCCATTCTTCCGGGTTTAATGAAGCATGGTCTCTGTGAAAGCCAGGATGCATGTGTGGTGAGGCGTAGTGTGTATTTGGGAAGTTAATGAGTTATTTTAGCTGTGCTTTTGCCCTTGGCTGACCTTGAGCTCATGCTGGTTGATTTTATTCTTCCTGTTCTTACAATGGAAGGTCCCTGAGATCTACAATGTTTACCAGTTTGACCTGTAGTTATTTCTCCATGAGCTAAAGTAAGAAGTGTAGTACACCTGCAATACGGCGATGTGGTTATAATAAAGGTACTAATGAGATTCGTTAAACTTGTTCTCGAAAAACATCTTCTTGATTCTGAGCACTTGTTTATATAAGGGGTATTAAGCACTAACCTAAGTACACCTACCGGATATAATTCAATGCAAGATATATACGTGCACACACATCCAGAGTTTACATTTAAACAAATATATAAGAAGAGAATATATCATACACTGTTAAAATTGAAAAGTTTTAATGATTCTATTTTAATATTCAGGGGTTCCTCTTAGCACTGTAAGGAGCCTCATATCACCCTCTGATATTATTTAAAACGTTTTTCATTTGGAACCATTTCAGTCAAAGAGGTTAAATAAATGCACCGTTGAACGAAAGGGACCATATTACGAGACGGTTACTAACGGCGATCCCAGTAACATTTGACACTGTGACGTTGTCACCCCACACAGTTGAATTGATTAAGGTCGTGGGAATAAGAGGTAAGATTATTCATCTTAAAAGTAAACAAAAGTGTTAAAAAAAAATTAAAGTTCGTGAAAAACATACAAGTCATAAGATGGCAGCCATCTCTTATTGGTATCACCAAACAAGTCAAGAAAACAACACGCTAGATACGATGTTCAAACGTTGTCGCTAATTATTTCGCTAATACAAGCAGTGATATTTGAGGCTAACTTTGTAGCTACGGCTCTTGTTATCCCTCTGGAAATCTGCCATTTGAATGTTCCTGCGTCCCTCCGTACGCAACCGGCACATCCTGCCCTACCCTCCAAGGGAATGTAACGTAGTCCTCTCAAATAAGTATAAAAATAACCAAAAATATAGATGCGACTCATTTTTGCTGTGTAACTACAGGGTTTTTGCTCGTTCCTCATACGAATAGGTACATATCTGACTCCTCGGCTCAGGCAGCCATAAATTATAATTGCACAAACAAGGTCGATGCAATAGTTTTGTTTAACATATGTGTTAATGACATTAGTTGCTTTAAAATATCTACATTAGTTCACCGTGCAGTAACAATTTGTATATGACAGGTTAGGCCCAGTAAAAAAAAATCATTAGTTTATCATCCTTTCAATCAGAAACAAGTGATGAGGGAGGGTGATTTTTTTTTATTTCTTAGAAAAAAGATAACGGAAGATAACAGTTTTCAGCATCAACAGTAAACAAAAGGAACAGCAACAGATATGCCTATATGACATATGGGCTGATTTGCAAAATTAATATGAAAAGAAAATATTTTTTTAAAAATGTTTCATTCAAAATGCCAGTTCATATCTATTAATTTCCTTCTTGAGGAGTGTTCAAAATACACTTTTAAAAAATAAAAAAAAAAATCGATGCGGGCTAAATTCGCCACGCGGGCGGGGATGATAAACTAATGTTTTTTTTTTACTGGGCCTTATGCTTAATTTGATGGAGGTAGGGTTACATTTCTTTCAAGCACCTCCAGTCCGATAAAATAGTGGCACATCTTCAAAACACCACTTATTTGATTTTCAATTGGAAAAAAGAAAAGTTAAGTTCCTAAAGAAAACCAAAGCCGCAAATATGACCTGCTGACTCAGCCTGAGTTATTCCCGTTACCAGTAATCTTAATTACAGTGTGTTTTGCCAACATATAACTTGGCACAATGTTAGCACATGAAATAGTAATACAAACTAATGCGAACAACAAAAGATAGAAGGACGAGAAGCCGTTGTGACACGGAGTGACACTGTTACACTGCAAAAGGACGCGGAGCCAGACCGGATCCGCGGCCAGAGCAGGCATCGGAGGGGGCGCAGATGGCACTTGGCATGCAGGGACGCGCTTTTACACTGACAGACCTTTGTCAGAACATGAAGCCATACTGGCCTTTTGAAGGACTTCCAAAACTTACAAAACATTTAAAATTGGCACATACCAGCACCCCTCCAACTGAGTTATTAATGCAAATATCTTGGTTATAAATTGTAATTTAAAATCCTCTTTTAAGATTATGTGTGATCACTGTAGAAGGCATTAGTAAGGGGATGTATGCAGAATTCCCTCTGTGTACTATTGACTGTGATCCGAAAATGTGTCTGTCGTCCTTCTGATCCATCTGTCCATCTCCCACAACCGATTATCTACTACAGGGCTGAATTAAACTGGACCCATTCGGACTAATATGTATGAACAAAAAAATGAATCTATGCTCTATGCGTGCGTTATTCGGGTTTTACGGACGCGACTAAATCGCTATGCATGTTACGCATTATTCTTAAAGTCAGTACGATATGGCGTTTTAATATTTTTTCCATCTACAAATTTATGAGGAATTACGTACCACACGGGATCTACAGTATAGGCACCTAACATCGCAAGGTACATCGTCATAGGAAATGTTAACGTTTGCGTTTATATTTAGGCTGGTGAAACTATGAGGATCGTGATTACGCTAATCTTAAGAAGCTCTACGTGTTATAACGCATTTGATGCCGCACGTGTAACTGCATTATAATTTATTATACTGAATGTTGTGTTGTGTCCTTGCTGCATTTAGATTCTAGAAGAACTATAGACAGACCAGAGTAGTGGCCAAGGTCAATTTTTGCATCATAGAGCTTGGTGTCCATCTTTGTAACAAATCAAACAAGCCCGGATAAGCGTTTTTATATATTCCACATGGCATCGCGATAGGTAGATGAAGGCTGCCTTGGCCACCTTTCTGCGGAGGGAGGAAGTGATTTAACAGATTAGGGGAGACGCGCTATGGGAAAGATGATGACGGAGAATCGCAGACCAGCTGGCGCTGAGGAGTAAACTCATGCTGTTCAGCTGTTTTTACTCCAGCAAAAATAGACCTCGCAGATCGTACACCGTCGTTGGTTTTGTTTTCAGTAACCAGCCACTTCGTTCTTTGTGTTGCCGATGATTCGTTTAAAATCTTGTTAATTGCAGAGGCCGTAAATTGCTGGCGATCACGGGAATCCGATACGCTGCGTATCAGGTACGGCGAGTCTACAAATATGCATCGCTCAGGCATTTGGGAAACGTAATTAATCGATGCGGAGCGTGTCGGCTGAGCAGTCTGTATTCAGGGCATGGTGATGAAGGCTGCTGTGTGTTAAGCAAGGAGGTAGCGGACCTACAGGTGGTCGACGGAAATGGGGAACGAAAGATGGCACGTTAGGGATTTACCGTCGTGGATGCACATAACATGTATTTAGTCAGTGTTTGGGAGGAAAACGCTTAATTAACCTTTTTTTAGTCTTTGCGTTTATCGATTTTGCCGCGTAACTTAAGCAAAAGTATTGTACTGTTTGCACGTTTTTTTCTGGTTTATTCAGAAAATTATGCAATTTTTTTTTATGTAGGTTGTCGGTGATATTTGGACGACATGGAAGATTCTGCTAAGGAGTACGTGATCCAGTCCTTTGACAAGGAGATCCAGTATCTCCTTAAAACGTCACTCAAAGGTTAGGTCATTGAAATGAAGCAGTGAGTGAGACCAACAGAACTTGTTGACAACACACTGAAAATGACTGGTGGTGTTGCTGCTAACAAAAAAATATTTGCTGTATAGATTTTAATAAATTGTGTGCATTTTGTGTCAGAGCCCAGCAAAGTGGATTTAGAGAGAGTTTCCAACATAATTGTGGACCAATCTCTGAGAGACCCCAACTTTAGTAAAGAAGCAGGCCGAATCTGCCACGCCATCGTCCAGGTGAAACTGAGAAGAGTTGACTGTGTAAAGTGTAATATTCTAGTAATTTAGCAGCATTTGGTAAAGAAAAATGTAAAAAGTTTGCTCCCCGGCTCCCCCTGCAGGCAGAGGCTAAGGAGGCCAGTGCCAGTGTCTTCCGCCGCCACCTGCTAAATCGATTGCAACGGGAGTTCATGGTCCGGGAAGAAACTCGCAACCGCTCCGTTCAGGAATGGGTCCACTTTGTGACATTCCTCTGCCAAATCTTTGACTGTCTCAAGGTAGCGCTCACAAATGGTGAAATGTAACCTTTTTAGGAAGAGATGCTAGTCCAGTCATCCTATTCACGTGTTAAGTGTTAGCCTTTCCTCTGAAGTGTTAAGGTGCTCTCTGACTTGTAATCGCTGACACTGCTCAGGTGAACGACACACCCATGGTGGCCCTCGTGCATCCTGTGTACGACTGTCTGTTTAGGCTGGCCCAGTCGGACTCGCTGCAGAACGAGGAGGAGGTGAGCATATCTCGGTGTCACTGGTGGAGTATGGGTGTGGCAGGTCTTTACACCCCTGCATGCTCACTCACGCGTATCTGTGCCTCCTTAACTCCTACCTCAGGTCGACTGCCTCGTCCTGCAGCTGCACCTCATTGGCAGGGAACTGGAGGCCATGAGTATGCAGCGCATGGATGACCTCTTCCACCACCTACGCAACGGCTTCTTGCTGCACAATGGTTTGGGATCCATGGTTCGGCTATTCCTACTGGAGATCCTGGAGTTCCGGGCTGGAGGGTGGAGCCTCAGTGACTCGGCACGCCAGTACTACTACAGCGAGGGGGCGGACTGAGAGCCCGGTGTTGGGGAGTGGGGGTTGCAGGACATAGGTTTTGACAGCCGCATGTCAGGTTCATCCAATGGAGTGATTGGGGTTTGTTTTGAAGTGGCCATTTTGATTTTGGAAACGGGCTTTGTCATGTTTGTGATGGGCTGCCAGTCTAAGTGTCGTTTGGTGCTGAAGTGGGTGGTGCGGACAGCAGTTTCTGGTTATTTCAATATTAGTGTTTTTTGCCGTACGAAAGAGTTGTGAATATTCATAACTTGGCAGATCAGTACTAGTATTCCAGTACTGACTTATGACAGTGGTGACTATTGAACCAACCAACAGGACAGTGTAAACCAGGAAGAACAAATCCGTTTTCAACAATGGAAGACTTGAGTCAGTGGGAGTGTGGTTTCATTCTCTTTCAAATACTCGCGTAAATCCAGGACATGTACAGTGGTGGAGGCTCTGTGCTACCAGTTTGATACTGGATCCTCGTTGGCAGGTCAGATTAGTCCCAGGATAGAGAAAATGAAGACTCCTTGCACCAAAATATGACTTTTGCGACGTTTCAGTACCCAGGTTTTCTAATTGAAGAGTGCTGGTTAAGGAATATGTTCTCACTCCTGTAATATACTGTACTAAAAACCAGGAATTAGAATGCTTTTGGGGAATTGTGTGTGTGCTAAACTGTTTGTTTGGCTTTTGCTTAATTTTGATATGTAACAGGTTGCACTTGCAGTGACTTGGAGCTTCCCATTAACAATGGGTGACTCAATCTTCACATGGCAAAACTTAATAGTACTTTGTTACTGCTCAATGAGTACCATACTGCATCAATCACTGTGGAACTCACTTGGTTTACCCCCATGTAAGAATCTAGACAATCCTAATGGTATGTACAGTATGATAGAGCCAGTGTTTTCTGCTGGTTTTATGTCCTGCCTGAATCCCTGCATTGCACTGAAACTCAGGGCATTACTATGGTATTATCTCAGTGGAACCACTAGTTTTGAAATTGTTTGTTTTGAAAGCATTTATTGTGCTTTAGTTGTTTACGGCTTTTGTTTATAGGCATGGAAACTAAAAGGTACTTGATGTTACGTTGTCAGAATGCTGTGCAGCAATACAGTAATCGGTTGGACTTAATCTTTGAACGTTCTAGTTTGAAATCACAAGAAAATTTATTTAAAATAAAGCTGCATATATTTTGTTTGACAGAGAAAAATGTAACTGTAAATTATGGACATCCTTGCAAGTAGGTGTATTTTCAGATTAAGGTTCAGTATGTGTGCCCAGGCAGAATCAGTGGGTACTAAGATGTCTGAGGTAGCTGGGAGACTTCAAACTCATATGTTCCGGTGAGTTCTGCAGAAAGTCCAGCATCTACTACTGTCCTATTTGTCTTCAGCTGTCAACTTGCTACCACAACTACAGTTTTATTTCTTTCTTTCTTTCTTTACTATTGAAGTCTGATTGTATTTGTTAGTTGTCCCATCAAGTACCATTAGTAACATCTAAAATCAGAGCTTCATTCACACTGGTTTGAGAAGGACCCCGAAACACAGGGTTAAAAGACAGATGTCAACATTTTCACCAGCAAAAATATATGCCTAGTTGTCAGCTATGAGGTTCTGTGAAGGACCAACAGCTGAATCACACTGTTAAGTGAGACTTCAAATGACAAATGTTACACCTTCACAGAACAGCTTTGTTATAAAGCAGTATTTTTATAGAATTGTCTGACTGGATTTTGTTGTACCAAATGTTTATGCAAAATAAGCAATGTTATTCAGAAAAGTTCTGCTCTTTTTCTTGACATTCCAAAAAAACAAGGTGATGCTTATGAAGACCTTGTTGCTTTTTTATTTACAACTTCTAGAAACCGTAGAAGTTACATCCATATCCCACAGATGCTAATCTTTTACTGATTCTCGCTTGTGGAAAATGTGGTGTACCCCACTATATAAGAGTGGGGAGAGAGTGGAAAATTAAGTCTTCCAAGGTTATCCAGGGTGAAAGTCCCTGTTCTTCGCCTCAGGGAAGACAAAATCTGTGACAGAAGCTGCAGTACCATCCTGTAATGGCCATACCTCCCTTGTGTGGGGATTCTGGTGACGTCCTTTAGGGATAAAGGTTCTGCTACCACCAGCGGTAGTGGGCGAAGGCTCTGTTGGCCTCTGCCATCTTGTGAAGCTCATACTTCTTCTTGATGACGGGGCCCTCGTTTGCGAAAGCAGTCAGCAGCTCCTGCGCCAGCTTCTCGTCCATGAGCGTCCGCCGATGCTTGTTCTCCCGGCACTCTGTGATCAGCCACTTCATGGCCAGGAAGCGCTGCCGGTTGTCTGTGAGAGGCGTGGGCACCTGGCGAAGGTCAAGAGGTCATGGTCATAATAGGCAAACTTGGCTATTTTTGTAACTGTGGTGCTGATGCAACACTCCTCATGACCACCAGACTGATCCTGCTGCATGTACCAAATGGCATGGCATATTTCAGACCAGTCCGTTTATAATCATGACATTGAGTTTGTCAAAAGATGTCCCAAAGCCACAGATACGAATGTAGGTGATAGCAAGATTGGCAGTGAAGGGAAGTCACCTGCAGTGGCACCCATGGAACTGGGTGTTAAGGGCTTTGCTAACAGGCCTGTAGACAATTCTGCCAAGCCTGGGCTTGAACCAATGAACCTTCTGATCACGGGCACGGAGGCTAAGCCCACTGGGCTACACACTGCCCCCATATTTTTTTACATATGTCCAACCACTAGCACAGTGTTTAAAAAAAGTTCAACAGACCTACACATATTTCACCATAATAAACACAAACAGGAAAATATCATATACCTGGTAGTACTTGCCCCCTTTCTGGATGCTAACCAGACCAATAACTGGCTTACAATTGGCCAGTGCCTGGTGGAAGATGATATACGGGTTGCATTCTATAGTAGCCTTCTGGGCATCAGGGCTTTTGTGATACTTCTCCACTTGTTTCCTCTTGATGTTCTCAAGTGTCTACAGATGGGGAAACGGGTGAATACGTCAAGTCACATGACGTCAGCACAGCCCACTGCAAAATTGACAGTTTACCTCATCCATACCTGTAACATGATATTCCTGGCTAGAATCTTGTTGCCACCTTTCATCATCATGTTGATAAATTTGCTGTTAAGGTGTGAAGAAACAGCACTAGTCATTCATTTTCAAAATACAATGGTAAAACAGCATTTCCACACACATGCACACCATGATACCTAATCATGGGATCATTGAAGCCAGAGCTGTGAAGTGAGGCTGGTGCTGCCTTGATGGGCCTGACTGCTTTCAGTTCCTGTTCCTTCCTCTGTTCTGCCGTAAGATCCGTTTCTGGGATGCTGTACACTTCCTTCCGAACCTCTGGCTCCAGGTAATAAGGATTATACCTGCTCCATCTGACCTGGAACAGCCTGAGACATGACACCTCAAACTCATCACTGCATACTGCACACATGAATACTGCTTAAAAATGCAAAGTGCAGGAAAATAAGTGTGTGTACTGTGGTACCAACATTCCAGAAATCCTCTCAGGAGTGAGAGAGAGGGTGTGAGAGAGAAACAAAAGTTTGAATTTTTTCATGCTAATGGCTTCATTCACTGTACAATTTTGCTCTTTTTATAATGTCTCCTTAAGAGTCCATGTAAATTAAGGAAACATGCATGCACTTTTGTCCACAACTTTCCCAAAGGTGATATTCTATTAGAATCACCTTAGTGGTGAGCCCCTGTCAGAAACTATTGTTAGGTTACTGCCAAACCTTGACAACAATCGGATCTCTCTCAAAGTCTCTGAAATCTTTTTGTTTTGGAATGGTAGATAAAGTAATCGCCTGCCATTTTCATATATAAACCTAAAACTGCCGGTATTTTTTTTTATAACACTGGGACGTCAAAAAATCGCCTGTTTTCACCATACTCTGCATCTCTAGTTTCTGGAATGGTTATTTTAAGTCCAAGAGAATGAAATGCCTTCAAAAAATTGCAAAATTAATTATTGCCGTAATTATTAATTGATGATATAAATCGTAAAAGGCTTGATACAAATTTTGCGAAGGTCAAACTAGAATCGAGATGATTTAGAGAGAGGCAGCACGAGGTATCTTTGGATGGAGTTGCTAACAAGCTACATATCAAATATAATTTTCAAGCGACATCCTCAGCAATTACCGGACACAATTGAAATTATACAGCTACTCAGTTACAAGCAAGTTACTGTACCAATAAGGGGCACTATTCATAGAAAGAATCAGTGCCGCTACTACCCTCCATACGATTTTCCTCGAAAGGCGTATTTTATCACATATAACCATTCAGTAAACCTATGCATTTAATATTCATTTTGTAAACATTTACTTAAAAACAATAATTTTACCTGGGCGTCCATGGTTTCAATAACGTTGCTGTCACCGCAGCCATCTTGGTTTTTGAAAGGACCCAGATGAGTGTTGCCAAAAAAATGCCTGATCTTTTGCTCCAATTCGCTATATCGGCAAATTTATTTATTTACTTAACTCAATCATATGTATGTTATAATTTTTAAAAGATAATAAACGTTTTAACATTACAAGGACACCTTTCTATATATTTTTTTTTCTGAGGCTCACGGATGGGAGTTCGGGTGAATGGAAAACAAACTGTGTCGTCATCGGCGTCGCCATCACGAGGGGTTTCAGCGTTTATCGAATATGGCGGATCCGGAAGGGGAGTCGTTGGAGTCTTGGCTCAGTGAGTACCTGTCACGCAATGGACATTTAATGACCGTTTTCAGGCCTGCTGTTGTGATGGGCATGAAACGGATGTTGTGCGCATATACAGATGCGTGAACGAAGCCTTTACATTGTGTCAGAATTAAGATTGGGTCTGATCATGTTGACAGCTGAGAAATTCATTATTCGCTGTGTTTGTAAAGCGGGAAGCGCGGGTCGTAACACTTAGTTAGCCTGTTATTTGCTGTTAGCATTAAGTAGTCCTGACAGTAGACAGATAAATATATTAGTTTAAATGACTTTTTAATTGTACGCATTGAGGAAGAGGAATAAAATGCCTGGGATTTCGCTGAGTAACAAGGTTACCATGATCGACTGGACGGTACTTTGACGTGGTTCCTGCCCCTCAGTCAGTTAGTGTAGGAGCGCTGCAGCTCACAACTCCGTTATTTTGATGCAACACATTTTGACAGTTGCAATAAATCATACCACGACATATACTGATTCACCCTGAAAGTTGTTTCGTGAAATGTGTTTCTGTCTTTGAAATGTGTATCAGTCTTCACCAGTGAAGTCGGGCGGATTGGACCGGTATTGCTGGCTAATTAACCACCTACCTTGGCACTATGTGTATGATGCTATCAAAACCAGGCCATATAATATAACCCCGTTTTTATCTTTAATCAGTTAAGTCACAAGCATCGCATTGATTATGTGCTAATCTTATCGTAGTAAATATATCTTTTTTGTTGTACTTACTGCAAGGGAGTGACGTCAAACAGTAATTTTATGCCCTTTTGTGAAAACAAGCACTGTGATGCGCACTAGTCACATCTAAGTTAGACTGCAACATGCTATAGCATTAACTGTTTTATGGTTAATGGAATGTGATTGCATTTTATTCCAGTACCCCCTGATTTGAGAATCAAATCTTAAAATTTGGACAGGGTAAATTTGCCATTTTGTTAATTTGACTTGCTCTGTCAGTCCCTGGAGGTTGGGCACCCCTTTGAGTCTGGTTCCTCCCAAGGTTTCTTCCTTCTCAGGAGCTTTTCCATGTCACCAGCCCTCTCGCCTCTGGCTTGCGGGGGGGGGACTTTGGGTGGCGATAAAGTAAAGTGCTTTGAGACAATGTGGAGTGTAGAATTGCATAATGTTTTCCAGGTCAAATCAGAACTATGATTGAAGACGTCGGAAGCAGTAACTTTTAAAATAACTTTTCTCCACAGATAAAGCCACCAACCCTTCCAACAGGCAGGAAGATTGGGAATACATCATAGGATTCTGTGATCAGATCAATAAAGAATTAGAAGGGTGTGTATCTTCCAACACTCCAGAGGGTGTGATGACGTAAAAACGTCTCTTTATTACAAATTTAAAAGAATGTGTGTATTATTGAATTTATCCGTTGATTGGCCATTTTTTTTTTACCCTCTTTTGGACTATTTCTTGCCTATATGATTTTTAAGTCAGCCATCCATCCATCTTGCTTACCTTTTCCAGCGCAGAGATGCAGTTATTTTTAAGTTACGTTAATAATAATACTAGATATGTTTTATATTGTCGGTATTTAAAGACACTCCGTACATCTTTCCAGTCCACAGATAGCGGTAAGGTTGCTAGCTCATAAAATCCAGTCTCCTCAAGAATGGGAAGCAATACAAGCCTTGACAGTAAGTAATTACAAACTTCGAAATGAGCTTAATTTTCTGTCAAATGCTCCAGGCTTAAAGTGTTTCTCATTTTTTGCAGGTTTTAGAAGCCTGCATGAAAAACTGTGGGAGAAGGTTTTATAATGAAGTTGGAAAATTTAGATTTTTAAATGAATTAATAAAAGTTGTCTCACCTAAGGTAAGCCCTCATTCTTGTTGCTAAGTGTTGGTTCCCTGTGATGTGCATTTGTGTTAGAATCATTTTTGGGCGTGTCTTTCTGTTGCCTCAGTATCTAGGTGACAGAGTATCAGAGAAAGTGAAGATAAAGATCATTGAGATGCTGTATAGCTGGGCTGTAGCTCTGCCTGATGAAACCAAAATAAATGAAGCCTATCAGATGCTGAAGAGACAAGGTGAGGTTTTTGCCTTAAATGCTTGACCAATATTTACAAATGTTTGTTAGTAATACTGTACTTTCGCTTTCTAGGTATCGTCACCACAGATCCAGAAATTCCTGTGGACAAGACTCTGATCCCATCTCCCCCCGTTCGTCCCAAGAACCCTATATTTGAGAATGAGGAGAAAAGCAAGGTGCGTGAAATCCAAATGCGCACAGCAGGAGGGGGAGTGGGTGTGTGTGAGATGGTGGCGATCGCTGACCACCACCCGTTCTTGTAGTTGCTTGCGGAGCTTCTGAAGAGCAAGAACCCTGAGGACCTGCAGGAGGCCAACCGACTCATCAAGAACATGGTGAAGGAGGTGAGACTCTGGCCCTGCATCACGTGGTACCTTCAGGATAGCAGCTCTCTCCAGCTTGACGGGCTGCTGTTGCATGAGGCTTACCCAACTGGGCTGGGACTGTTCCTCCAGGATGAGGCCCGTATGCAGAAGGTGACAAAGCGTATGAACACCCTGGAGGAGGTCAACAACAATGTGAAGCTCCTCAATGAGATGCTATCACATTTCAACCGAGAGGAGTCCTCTGATGGAGACAAGGAGCTCATTAAGGTGTGGTGTCCTTGGCAGTAGCTTTTTTTTATGCTGAACTCTGTTCTAAAAAGAGGTGGAGATTTCAGGTCCAGAAAGTAAAAATCCAGACCAGGATTTTGTTTCAACCAACCAGTTGAGTACTCTGT
>JAODKF010000103.1:8614724-8634402 GCA_026779585.1 Mormyrus proboscirostris
CCCCCCCCCCCCCCCCCCCCCCCCCCCCCCCCCCCCCCCCCCCCCCCCCACGCGGGGCTGGTGAGAGGTGCCTCTTCTTCACCGGAGTCTGTCTTCAATACCTCATCGATTCATCAGGCACATGAGAAGGGACCAGTCCAACTCACTGGATTCACCGGAACACATGGCACCACTCCGTTCTGCTTTTCATTTGTTTGATTGATTGATTGTTTGTTTGTTTGTTTGTTTTTTTTTTGTGCATTCGTTTGGTACTTCCACAGGAGCCTTGCCAGTGACCGTTGCCATTTCAGACTGTGCGGAGATGTTGCATATCGAAAGTGTTTTATGTCTGGGGTATCAACGGCCAACCTTTTGTTCAGGGTCATTTTTTGAGTGTCTGTCATTATGGATAGTAAGCTTTTTTTTTTTTCTCACATTTTGAATATTTTGCTTACAGCACTGTTGCTGGTACTTGAAAGCACAGGGTCTTTCAGGAACGTGGTACAACAGGCCGCTAATGCATGACAGAAGAAGGCCTTTGCAGTGTTTTCATTTAGGCAATGCTTTCTGTTGTACTTATTTATGCTGTCTGATAAGACTCTTATTCAGGTGTTATGGTTTGTAATCCTCCCCCCCCCCCAATATGTTGATCTTTCCCCTCCAAGGCCCCTCCATCCTTTGTGATTTTGACTGTTGATAACCTGTACCAGTATTGTTTTTTTTTTTATTTTGGGGGGAAACGTTAATGGGCTCAGTTGGAGGTTGACTGCAGCCCTGTGTACGCAGAATATGGTGTCGTAGCTGTGGGGCCTTTTGATTGGCTGCCCCTAATGTACGTCTCCTGGTACACTCTCATCTTTCTGCTAAAGCCCCTTTCCTCGTCAGCACTGTGAACAGTTTCCGGAGGGAAAAAAAAAAACGCTCCAAACGTTTATGTACATTGTTGTATTTATTGTCCTTTTAGGAGTTAGAGTCAACATGCGTGTATCGTGTGGCTAACAGAACTTGTATATATATCATTGTGGGGAAATGTCCAGTTGCATGAAGAATTAAAGTCTTCATTTTAATTGGAATCAAATCTGTTTTAATTGCTTTGAGGATTTCCCATGCAGCTGAGATGGAGATTAGATAAATATGTCACATAAAAAGCAGATCATGTCAGCTATTTGGAATGTGTCCCTACACAGAAATTCACCTTTGTTAATTAATTTTTGCTGGTAATGAGAGCATTCTTAAATATTGTTTAGTTAGCAGATGTTTCATCAAAGACGACTTGCTTATAACTTCATAAATTGGACTGAAATGCCTTCTGAATACAATGTGTTCTGTCACTTTCCCTTGTTTGCAATTTCTTAAAACATGTGGAGAACATCTTCACAGCCAGTGAAATGTGATGCAAGATCCTATTGCAGTTGTACTGCAGTTGTTATAAAGGAGCAATGACTAACACAACAGGGGTATATTTATATTTTTTTTACTGTTCTCTGTGCTTCCAACAAAAGGCAATTAGCAAAATGCTGGAAGCCTATTGTAAGTATCTGTGTAATAATGAACCAGGACACCAATAGGGGTTGCCCCTACCCAAACCATGACCATTATACCCAGGCTTGCTTATCAGGTCCTATTAAGACAGACCAGTTGGCAAAGTAATCCTGAAGGAAGATAACCAGCATGGACCTCTTATCACCCGCCCACCTCAGCATTTTCAGCAGTTCCTTCTCCAGACCACATCAGCATGGCAGACATCAGTAAGATAAGTCCACTGCATGTCTAGGAAGATGGGGGAGCTGGCTATCAGATGAGACCTTAATGATCTGATGCAAATATATTTATTCTGTGGCCGAATAAAAAGCTGCAATTCCCTATAGAAAAAGAGCAGATCGTGTTTTTCCTCCAAAACAGTTACATTGTCTTGAGTTTTTCCTACTATGGTATATTTGCATTCTGCATTAACTTGTTTAAATTTCCTTGATTATTTGTTAGCACAAACTTTGAATTTGAAGCTTGCTGTTGTAAATGTGATCTTAATCATATTTCTTCAGAATCAAAATCAGAATCATTTCGGAAATCAAACCTAAATAGAACTTTCAGTCATCTTGTTTTTTTACACTTATTTTCTGCCAAAGTCAATGTGAAAGACTTAATACAGATGTCCATTTTACATAACGACTTATCAAGTATGGGGTTGTAGTCAGCCAGGAGAGTATGCCCAGAAGTACAGACGACCCACTCACTTTAAAGGGACTGTAGAGACCCCATTTCACCCAACTGCATCTTTTGGTTTTAGAAGGGAAGTCAGTTGAACACACAAAGAATACACAAACTATGCAAACACACACAGGGGATGTAACCGCACAACAAACACTGGAAGAAAGAGGCCAGGCAGCTTGTGCCATGTTATTTGGAAACCAATACCAAATTAATACAATATCTGAGAAAAACACTTAAATAATTATAGATATATCTTCCTTGGTCATCAAGTAATTTACCTTTTCTCATTTAGCTGATGCTTTTATGATAATACATATAATTAATTTTTAAAAGATTATTTCATTGACAATCATACATTTGTGGGGGAGGAGAAGTCTTCTGTTCTAGATGGTACTGTTTGTGTGCTGTTAGAAGTATACAAATAATAAAGCTGATACCCCTTTATTATTATTAATTTCACATAAGTGCATATATTATTATTATTATATTGCATATAAGTGGAAAAAATATCGTTTCTATGACAGCAACAGCTACGTGCAAAGTGGTAACGGAATAGATTTAAAAAACGAAAATGTTGTGGCAATGCGCGCACTCGTAATGTGCGCGCACCGAGAATGTCAGAGAAATACGTGTACGAGCATTCAGTACGTTGCGTCCGGATAACCTAGGTTCCGGCCCAGTGTTCTCTTAACCACAAAGATGCGCAAACAATCATGACCGCGCACGCAAAAGTAATCTATACAATAAGATTTGTGCGTGCGCGCACCCGCGAACTCTTTGTGTGGTGGCGTAGAGAAACGCGGAGGAAAAGCCATGGCGGACGAAAAACCCAAGGTGAGTAAAATAAACAGTTAGCTAGTTGGATCTTGTTTGAATTGGCTTATTTTGGAGACTACATATATCAAAGTAATATCACGACTCGTAAATTAATTACCTTAGTGTTGATTTTTAGTATTTTTTATTCTTCTAATTAGTGAGCCTGGCGAAAATCCGGAGTTGATGGTAAATGAAGCAGGCGGTTAACTAGCGAGCTCATTACTAGTTTGCTAAAATATTCTGTTCATTTTTTCCTAAAAGAATTTTAGGGTTTACATGGTTAACATAAAATGTCTCGACATAGTATCCATTTTGATTTTTTTACATGACCACATGTGTACTTTTTGATGCGCGAACTACCTATCTTGCCTAACTAGTAGGCCTAGTGAACATTTGAGTGACGTACACCTAGTTAGCTGGCTAAGTACTAGTTAACCCGATAAAATCCAATTGAATTATAAGATTATGCATGCA
The DNA here is from genome assembly GCA_026779585.1 of Mormyrus proboscirostris. Lineage (NCBI taxonomy): Eukaryota > Metazoa > Chordata > Actinopteri > Osteoglossiformes > Mormyridae > Mormyrus > Mormyrus proboscirostris. The sequence continues at coordinate 8,618,205 of JAODKF010000103.1, forward strand.
TTTTAAAGCGGCTTAAGGTTATTTTCAACAGCTCACATGCTATTAGCTTGTAATGTGTTACATCTGAATTAAAGCGTTTTAAAAACACTAATCATTTTCGCGCGTTCTCGCTATCACGAACCGCATTGCACGAGCATGCTTTTAATTGCCAGGTAATTCGGGAACCGTCTAGTTTGTATTTGTGCACCCGCTGGTTATTAAATTCTATATTTATAATATATGTAAAGATTAGATTACTAGTTTTTCTGCAACTTCAATATCACGATCTTTGTTTTTCTGAGGTTAGTCTTAACTAGATATAACATGTCAGGTCATTATGCAACATTGTGAAGGGAATTCATCGTTTGAAATGTGTTTATTTTTGTGTGGAAAAAATAAAAAAGCGACGGATATCGGCTGGCTTAGTGCATTTAATAATGTCGTTTGAATTCAAAGTGCTTGTAAACGTTTCGGAAAGTTTAGTTTTTAGTCTTGTATAAGTGTTAAATGCATGGCTGCCTGATCTGATTTTGCATCTCGGCAGTAAGTCAACATTGGTGACAGCCTATGAAAGCGGATTTTTTTTTCGCACAGTGAAAGCAGCTTACGGTCTGTACCCGTCATGCCGATCACATTTCAAACTCAGCGCACCAGTGAATCAAGTCCGTGCCTTTAACTTTATTATAATTTCGCATTTGGGCCCCATTTTTTTAATCAAGAAGAGCAGTGGAGGATGTGCCAAATAAGGTATTTGCCTGTGGTGGGCTTTCCAATTTAGAGAGATGCCTGCAGAATATAAATACCTTTTATGGTAGGTCAGCAGGTAGGGAAGCTGTTTTGGACACAAATACCAAGTTAAGAGAGGAAGTACTGCTGAAAGTAGGTGCTTCAGTTGAATTACTCTAACACATACAGCTGTATATATGGGCAACATTTTCAGGTAAGGAACGCAGTGCAGAGAAACCCGATCTGCATCTTACACTATGTCGTTGCTGGTGGACTTTCTCCAGAGCCGCCACTCGTACTGGAAATCAACAGATTCGAAGTTCTGATTCATGCCCCATGTCCTATATGTAAATGTTGTTTGTTTATTGTATGTCAGCAGACTGCTGTTCCACAGATGTTTGTTTATATTTGCTTCGATCGATAGATCTCAGTATTTTGTCCTTGGTGTCAGTCCACTGGTGCTATGCATTGGGCAGCCAACAACTGGCAGGCAGCTGGCGTAGTAATGATGGACAGTCAAGAGAAAAAAAACCCCATTTCCCTCTGAAATGAGCCGCTCTAAAAGGTAGTATAGATATATACAATATTGTTTTTGGCCTAAAGTATAATACCTCTGAAGTCTGCTTCCAAAATAAATAGAAAGCACTATTGGGGGGGGGGGGGAGGAAATAATTATAGTACATAATATGTTTGATCTTCTCCCCCAGATCAATTTCTATTTAATATTTTGTCCTCATCGGAAAAGTGAGAATTGAATTTTCTTTTCTAAATGGCTTTTTGACCCTGTCTAGGGTAAGTGATTTGGAAGGTGGATGAATGGGCAGTTGTTTTAAATATGGCTGTTTATACTCGGTAGGGGGGGAAAAGTCTTTTTAAAAGAAAATATAATCTCATACTGCAGCTTTTTAGTTGTGCTTTTTTTTGTTTTGTCTTGTCTAGGTTTGTACTGAGCAGAACTTGTGAACTAAACACTTTGATGAAAAGGGTCTAGTTGAAATATCTGTCTGTTCTCTTCTGATTGCCCGAGCTGGATTTGAGCTGCAGTGGCTGGCCTGGGCTCTGAGGGGGGCCCCGCTTGCACACAAACCACCTGGAAGTCGGCCTCCATCTCCTCCTCGCAGATATACTTGCTGTTTTGTGTCTTATTGCAAGTGCTGATGCATCACTGTGAATCTGTGTTTATCTGGAGGGCTTGAATTCACATTCTCCTGCCTGCTCCTCCCCAGGAAGGAGTGAAGACAGAAAACAATGACCACATCAACCTGAAGGTGGCGGGTCAGGACGGCTCCGTGGTACAGTTCAAGATCAAGAGGCACACGCCACTCAGCAAGCTGATGAAGGCGTACTGCGAGAGACAGGTGACGCTCAGTCCCTTCCTGCTGATCGAGCTCCCAGCAGACCCTCTACCTGAGGCGTCTCTGTTCCACCCTCTGCTGCCCCAAGGCCTGGCAATTTCGAAGGAATTGAATAAAGAAATTAAGAGTTACTATGCAGCAGGTGTGGCCATTCCTTGCTAGCAGCAGTGTGCATTTTTTACTCTCTGATGGTGTCCTTTGCCATTTCACTAATGCTCTGTTCACTTCCTTCATCAACTTTTGCATAGCTGTGGTCCGTCTTGTTTAGTGTTCTGTAAAACTGACCTACCAGGTTTTTGGTGCATGTCGATCCCAGAATGCCCCGGAGCAGTTGGAACTGGAAGACATCTATCTCTGCTATTTGGGGATATGTGATAGAAGTGGCCTTTATAATCAGATCTGTATTTTTGTTTTTAAATTTCTACAGAACAAATCACATGATGTGTAGCTACATATTTTGTGGCAGTGGTTGGGGCTGCTGTTTGGCAATTCTGCGGCCCAGTGTAAAACGCAAGACTGCTGTATGTTTTGAAAAAGAATCTCAATGCCTTTCTGACTACACCTGCAAAAAGAAGGGGTACCTGTTCTTTGTGTTCATTTACCAGCACTCTTTCCATCCTGGGAGCTCTTTTTTTTATCTAGTTTCAGTATGAAATTCCTTGTGCTACCCATTATCCTGATTTCCTTTTAATGCGTATTTTCATACTTTGCTGGAGTTGGTTTGAAAAGATTATGTGTTACTCTCCATGCTTTGTAACCAGTGTACACTGGGAAAAACTCTATCTATGATTATTATGTGACAACACTTTGTTTGAGTTTGTGTGTGATTCTGTTCAATGTCCTAACTTCCCTTCAGGGATTAACAATGAGACAGATCCGGTTCCGGTTTGATGGACAGCCAATCAATGAGACAGACACGCCTGCACAGGTATCGTAAACTTGGAGATAACCTGGTGCTTCCTATCTTTACTCTTCTTAGGATCTTAAACTCTGCAGTTTTGCTCCTTGTTTGCAAGCAAAGTGGTTTTTCTTTTTCTGAATCTTTCTCAGGTGTAATTTCTCCTCAGCTGACCGAAAGTCACCCAAAGATCATCACTTTAACACAGCAACCTATTGTAGAATCTACATTTCCAGTATTTTCTCATTTGTGGGCTAGGCAGTTGCTTTTATTCGCTCTTATATAAATGCTGTTAATAGTGGAGACTCCAACGGTGAAATTTGGCATGTGATAATCATCGGTTTGCTAGCATTCATTCCTAATGCATGAGCCAGTGCTTCTTGGGTCTTGTCACGGTGTACCTGTGAGTCGTAATTTTTATTCATTTGTGGCTGACTGTTGTGATTTTATTCTTTTTCACAGTTGGAAATGGAGGATGAAGATACCATTGATGTTTTTCAGCAGCAAACAGGAGGCCAATATTAGATCCAGTGTTTCCCAAGCTTCAGCTCCTCCGGATCCCTTCCTGTCTCCCTCACTCTCTTTCACCAGTACTTTTCCCCACACAGACCCCTCAGTCAGCGCAGAATGACTTCCATACAAACCGAGGGATCTCTGTGATGCAAACAGTTGTATAGTGTTCTCATTCTTGCTTTTAGCTCCTTTTTGTACGTGATTTTTTTAAAATCACCAAAACACACGTGTAAGTGGTCCATGAAGACTCGAATTACGCAGCATTCAAGGCCCAGACTTGTGGATGTGTAATGTCTTTTGCAAGATGAGGAAGTCACAGTAAATTATTACATCTCGATCTCAGTGACAGTGCGGTGCAGACTTTTTTTGTGAAGTGTTGCGAAAGATGGATTTTATATCTTTTTTTATATTGTAGTGGTTATGTTTAAAATAAAACTTGTCTTAAACATAGTTTGATTTGATCGTTAAAGGAAAAAAGGCCCTAATATGCCTTTTAGTCAAGTGAAATATCTGTATTGTTTAAATAAAAAAATAAAATGATTTTCATTTTAAAAAGAAGCTTATGTAGAATCCAAGCAAAATGGTGGTTTCTTTCTTAATTTACAATATCAAAAAATAGTCAAAGCTGTGACTTGGTATGTATAGTTCAGATATTTGCTGTTCAGAGTGATTTTAGTGACAGCTACACAATCATAGCAGTGCTCTCATTAAACATGTTCAACCTTTCACATATTGACCAATCAACAATTATGTGCTTTATTATTTGAAGTTCCACCTCACTGGCATATTGCACTGAAATACTTTCAGTGACTCAGCTGGGAAGATTTTTGAGGTACTTTAGTGGGTGTGCTAGTATTTGATGCCCTTATAGTATTGGGTATTTGTTTTTTGCACCCTGCTTCTAGTTAAGGCCATAACTAGTCCCTGTGTTGCTGAAGCTCGATGCTCTGACAGACTCGAACTCTTGATTTCCCGTTCTCTTCCAGAAGCCCTTTCATGGTTATGACTTCACAAAGTAAGGTAGGCATCTGTGTGATGCTTTCATACTGTAATGCTAATGACCAGCTTACAGTGAATAACTTTGGGCTATACTCTTCTATGTGTTTCCTATTGTAAGGGGTCTCTGAGGTCAATCTTAAACCCCGGAAGTAGTCATTTATTTATAATATTGACATTTGGTTTTATGCTGCACTTAGTTCTGATCACTCAAAGTCCAATGCAGCATATGTATTTAACTGTGATCTCTTAATCATCATTTCTTGTGCTAGTTATCTCCCCCAAAGAAAGTGAGTTTGTTGAAATCGTACTTGGTGTATTTCCAAGAATCAATAAAATCTGACGTTTATTATTGACCTTGTTTGGATCAAGGCAATGCTGGATATTATAATTACGTTCGTTACAATATTCTGATAAACAGTGGTATAACCTTACACAAGTCGTTGAACATTAGATAAATTAACTGGTTATATTGGGCAGACAAAAATCACAGATTGTCTGTATCCCTAAGCACGCCCCACACTGTCCTTATCAGAGATCATTATTTTACTAGCATTCTTTGAAACAATAGATGCCCTTTCAAGGGTAAGCGTAGTGACGAGCGGGAAAGCACTTAGAAGTGATCTTACGTATTTTAAATTAATCCGTGCCGTCTAATTTATTAGTAGAAACACAATTTTGGACAGAACCCTCAAATATGAGAATTGATTTATTAATAACATAAAATTCTGGACAAATCCTTTAACCTTCACTGGAATGTATAGCTCAATATATAATTTATGACATAGTCCATAGCGATGGATGGTGTGCTGGGGTTCAGAATTTAAAAATGTAACATCGGAAACTAGTAACCCTACTATTAAGTGTTCTATTCGGAGACCATCGCCTAGCTTCAAATAGGGATCAATTAAAAAGCTCCACGGCGACGAGCATCACGCCGCGATGTCAAAGTCGAATCACCAGCATGGCTCGTGGGCTTGCCGGCCAATCAGAATGCGCGCGGTTCTCTCAGGCCGCCCTCCATGGGTGGGTGCAAAACCGTGCCTGCTACTCTGCCTCTCGCAGCAGATTGTTCAATTTAGTCAAAGCCGGGTGGAGCCTAGTATGAGTCGCTGAGGCAGAGGGAGGAAATAACTCGCGTTTGTCAAAAAGGCACTTTTAGTCGCTTCGGCCCAGTTCTATTGTAACCACCATAGCGGAAAATGACGACGACCACCACTTTCCAAGGGATGGACCCCGGTTCTAAAAATAGCTCCAGGTAAACGAAGCGGTGCTGTGCATCTCGTGCCGTTTAAACAAAAGGACCGAGGGAAGACCGTTATGTGCTCGAGCGCTCCGCGTCGCGCGGAGCCCCATCCTGCTGTCGTTCGACAGCTGGCACGAAAATCTTTATTTTTTGTGGATGAGGTACCTTTGTTTATTGGATTCTCTTTTATCACCCCCGAAAGCCCGTTATATTGTTTGCAACTGGGCGGGCACTTTTTGACTGCATTTTAAAAATTATCATTATGATTATTTTTTGCTGGCATCTTGATGGTGCCCGTACATTTTGTTGTTCGAGATGATTAGGTGGTTGGAGTATTCAACTCGATGGTCTTTGTTATCAGAAGCTGGCCGTCACTTTCTGGATTTCATTCAGCGGCGTATACCAGTTTTCGAGGATTCATTGCGGAGCAGGGCGGCTTTATTTCCGTGGAGCTTGCAAGAGAAACGCAGAATTTAAGTTATTCATGTCGTTTTAACTGTTAAATTATCCTGTTTTAATCATGGTGTAGCAACACCCCCAGCCAAGTTCTCGCCTGCCATATATGAGTAATTAAGCCCAGCTGTCTGGATTTATGGCTCTGGATGATTGCTGACTGGCTACCTAGCTGGCTAAGTCCACATGTTTTACAGATTTCGTTAAACGTCGCTAGTTGACATTAGGTGGACCGCTTTGTCACCTTTTCTCCCTTTACTGTTCTGTGTTATTGGCCGAACCAGTTTCCCCTGGACCTGGTTTTTTCTATTCGGTACTCCAGCATTTTTCATTGTGTATGTAGTGTGTCTGGAGTAGACGGTGTACAGGCACCCAGCATTTCCCATCCGGAAACCTAGCTGGTCTTTAACTACGTTAGCTGACATCCGCTCACCGGTTTCATCCACCTTTTTAACGTCGTAATTATCACAGATGGTCACGCTATTAGCCTATGTCTGTGTTTTTCCGCGTGTTTGAATTATATTGTTTTCCTGTTGGGTGGGGTCATCTTCCCCAACTTGCCTCTTGTATATCCCTCTGCAGCGCCGTGTAAATGCATGAGATCATCTACTCAATGGGTTAAGTCGTCTCCTTTAAACATCGCAAGCTGCACCCACCGACCGCGATAAACGCGGCTTTTTCACCAAATCGTCGCGCTATCTTTTTTTTCTCTTAATTTACGACCTAGGGCTTGATTTACGTTTGTTTGACTGCAACAGCTGCACAGGGTCATCTGGAAACAAATACTTACCTATAAAGTACTAAAAAAAATCTGGTGGGGTGGTACGGGAGGGGTCGCGCAGTGGCTCTTCTAACATCCATTTTCTATCCTCAATCACGGCCGTCCGCAGTGGCAGGATATCGGCTCTCATCCTGTTCAGCCGTAGCTTAGTGGTCGTGCACCTCAAGCCTTGTACTTAAGCAATTGTTGCGTTTTGGTGGAGGAAAAAACACCCTTAGACTGGATTATTTGATGTATAATATGCATGTACAGATGCTCGTTTTATGCTACCGCGTAAGTGTGGATGCAGTCTTTACATTCGTATTAATTTGTCTTTTTTTTTTTCTTCTTCATTTTATGTGGCGATTTATAGTACAATTACGCGATCAAATTTCCAGCACCGTGCTGCTCACATGTATGGTGAGATTGGAAAGCGCACAATCTGTCAGCGGGAAAATGGTTGGAGGCCCTTCTGAATGGAAACGAGTGTTTAGCTGGCGGCGAATCCTGCCACTGCAGCACACGTACATGTGATTAATAACGTACTGCAGATGCCCTTTTTTAATTTCCCCGACAATGTTTGCAACTTCCTGTTCGGCAGGAGGTCATGGGTACCTGGCATGTTCAATCGCGATATTAAAACTGCCTGCAGACCCGTAACCCTCGTTGTGATGACTGCATAGTGTGATAGCGCCTGCTTGACATGCTACTGACTGTCTGCATTTCTTTGTTGGATGCTCGTGTCAAATATTTTGGCCTGACTGAACTAGCTGAGATCCTTCCTTCAGGGTGCTACGCCCTCCAGGTGGAGGATCCAACATCTCCTTCGGTACAGATGAGGAAAACCCCCCCGCCCGCAAGAACAAAATGGCCTCCAGCATCTTTGCGGAGCCGGAGGACCCCCATGCTCATCGCAGGAACAACCCACCTGGTAGCTAATCTGAATAACTACTAGCATTGTACCTTTTTACTAAAGTTTATTCAGCTTCTCATGTAAAGTCTTTGTAGAGATCCTTCTCTATAACCTACCCCCACTTTGCTTGGTTCCAAATTAGACATTTTTTGCTTTCAGTCATTGCCCTCTTCACTTCATGAGAATGACCTATAGTTTATATAATGCAAACCATTATTTCACAAAGTTTTTTAATGTGACAATTAACTTATTTGATATAAATATTTTAATATTGTAATGCTAGTCCTTTTAATCACAGGGTAATGTGTTCTAATTTTGAATTTAATATCCAGTGTAATTTAGATCATTTTCAGCATTGATATGTCATTTTTTGGCAAAATGTGATTAAGATTCACCACTTAATTAATATTGTATCCCTGGACCTTTAATTTGTCTTGTAGATGTAATTTTGTCATTTTCCTGTCTGGGCATTATTTGGTAGGAATGACAATGGTAGAAAATGTTCAGATTTAATTTCTGACATAAATTTTCATACCAGTTCCCACCTGTGCTAAGAAGGCTTGTGTTCATGCTCAATAAAGACACTACACATTGGCACCTTACTGCAAGTATTGAAACATTTGATGGAGCCCTTGTTTACCAGGTGGGCTAACCAGTTTTGAAAACTTCTGGTTCTCTTGATTGTTTTATGTATCTAACCAGGATTTCTTATGGCACTACAAGAAATGGGACACTTAAGGTTACTTTATTTGAAAATTCAGTAAAGTGGTGCATTTTTTTGAACATATGTACATGTGGGCATTACCTGACCTAGACTTTGCATGTCTTTGGAGAAACTGCATTGCCTCAGCCTCATGCTTCATGCATTTGCTTCAGTACAACTGTTGCCATGCAGTGAATGAAAGCTGTTTTATTGCTTGTCCAAGAACAGAGAGGCATTTGTTGGTGCCTGCTTGGTACTGTATATTCACAAATGCCAATTAATATCACTTGAGTACTTCCTTTGTATCAATAGGCATCTTATCTAGTTTAGTGCCACAGCAGACATTCTCTACATCAGTTCACCAAATGTTATCTCTAGAATGTCCATATTATAGATATCTTGTTAATGTTGGCATTTACTGCAGTGATCAGGTGCCCCTTGGCATTCCAGTTCAGTTTTCTGATCCTACCACTGTAAATTTGTGCCCCATGTCTCCATGTTGGCCTGGTCTGTTTCACCAAATTTCATCTACAGTTTTGTGCGGTTGTACATTCTGTGTAACATCTTTGTATAATTTAGTATGATTTTGGTAAATTTAGGCCCTTTTGGCTAGCAGGACACTTTGACAGCGGTTGGTAGTGTGATTTCACCATTAGGTCCTCGAGCAAGACCCTTAACTGATTTGCTCCAGGGACCCTGCTACTTCGTTTGTATGTCATTTTGGACAAATGGGTCTGATGAATAAATGTAAATGAAAGTTCTAAGATTCCGCTCTGGTTGTTGACGAGTGGAGGAGTCTTTGAGGGTGTCAGTTGGACAATCTGTCACATATGCTAACAGACAAATCTAACTTTTTGGAGGGGGGGGGGGTGGGGGTTAGTTTTGTTTTTTCCCCCCATATATCCTCATGACCTTAATTTGTATGCCATCTTTCCAGGAGGGAAGCCCACTGGTGTTTTGTGTGGAGAGCCATCAGCTCCACTTAGACGATGCCACGCCCAGCCTGTTCGAAACAACTCTGCTACTGACGCTGCCTCCGCTGAGGTACGGTGTGGGGAGGGTACTCTCTTGTCTGGTGAAACGGCCTCCTCCCTGAGGGGAAGAATCACATAGATTGATGTGCTCCTGTTACACTTAAATAAAATTCACCGGTTTCCAGTCATAGGCAACAGGTTTTAATCTTGTGTGATGTTATTACAGTTAAACAGTGCATCTTGTAAATATCTGGGGTAGGTTGCACAAAAAACCTTAAATTGAGATTTTCTCTAAAGTCTGAGTTCCCTTAAAGTAAAATTGGGTGCACAAAAAGCCCTTAAGTCTACTCCTTAAGGCATCCTTAAAATTTTTTACCTTTTGTATTTAAGTTTTTCCCCTTATCTTAGCGTTATACTTAAGGAATCCCTTAAAGTTCCCTTAATGGTTGCAAAAAAGACCTTAACGAACACAGTAAGGAATAAAAATTAAGGTACCTCTGACCATACCTTGACTACAACACGGCCAAGTTTATTGCAATAAATGAAGAAAATGAACACATCCTGAGAAAAGTGTTCTGTAACTGAATGAATGCAGTGCCTATGATTGAGCAATTTATTTTACTTGACCGACAGTCAATTTGATTTTCTTTATACGGCATGTGACATGTTTATATTTCATTATTAAATCTGGCTAGCAGAAAGATCTTTTGGTTTCACAGAATAAAACAACAATGTAACATTATCCCCCTAATTAGTACTGGCACGTTTCACCCTGGGCACAGACAATATTGGACAGAAGTACATCGGTTATGGAACAAATTTTCCAATGTAGAAATGTGGAAGCACATGCAAAACTGCATTTCATGTAAGGAGATACAACAATTCCATCTGCTCAGTTTTTCACTAGCTATTTCTCCTTTCCCAGTACTTCCGTGTATCTTCCAAGTTACCACTTGTGCCGTCAACCATTCAGCAAAGTTTATTGCCATATACCCCTCTCACTTAGTCGAGCGAAAAGTACCTACTCATAGTGAACAATCATAAAGGGGGAAAAATCCACATTTTCATCGGATAATAATGCAGTGGGGACAGAAATTTTTTAATTTTATTTATATTCATTTATATATTGTCCAAATAATATATTTCGTTAGGTATCATGAGCAGATGTGAGTGCAATCAAATCCATGGGAACTGTACAATTTTACTGCCATAAACTGTCTTTCACTGCAGTAAATCCCTTAAGGTTTTTCCTAAGGAAACCTTTTAAAGTACTCTGTGCAACACCCTTAAATAAATCCCTCAGTTAAGGAGAAATTAGACATTGTGTCATACTTAAGGGGAAAACTTAAGGTGTTTTGTGCAACTGGCCCCTGATATGCAGATTATTTATCTTTTTATTCCTTACTCACAGGCGCCCTTTTTTTTTTTTTTTTTTTTTTTTTGTATGCAGCACTGCATGTGAAGATGCTACCTTCTAAGGAGGGTGGGCAAGATCCTGACCGTTGGCTTATTTGCATGCATAGGTGGTTCTAGACTCGGTTTAGGAGGGCTTCAGTCCCCATATATTTTTCTTGTCTCAGCCCCCCTGAAAAATAACTCTTCTAAAACCATTTTTTTATTTTGTCACATATTTTCCATATACATTTTGTACCTTCTGCTCAGCAGACCTTATTATGGGAGACCCTGGTTTGGCTTTCTGTATTTATTCAGAGGGCTGAGTGAAAGGTTGAAATCCTAGAATTGCCCTTGTTTTGCATGCAAATCTTTATTTTATATGCATGCATTTAATAGTCATTACTTTTCTTTTGTAGGATGGAAACATTGAAAAGGCAAATGCAGGTAAGTTGCAGTGTTTTTTTTTTTTAATAGCACTTTGCACAACTGTACCATCATTTGCCATGGGTAAAGAAAATAATGGCTGACATTGAGTGAAAGGGTGTGTCCTTGGTTTTATGCACGGATCAACTAGCACCACTGTAAGTGTCTTGCACAAATAGCCCTATAGAGGGCAGTTGGAATCCCTTGAAATGAATGCAGGGTTTGCCCTGGGTTTTCAGAGAGCTTAGGTGCTGCCTGGGATCTGGGATGGGTTTGTTGAAAACTTTTGAAAATGCAACCAAAGGATATAGGGGAGAGATTTTTATTTATTTATTTTTTTTATTTATAGTTTCTCACCTTTTTATTTTACATGCATTCTTGCCTAGTAGTTACTGACTGGTAGGGATGTCACAAAAATGTCAAATTTAGTACAGATACCAGTGAATTCCACAATTCTTGATATCCAGTTTGATACTATAAAGACATCCTATATTCTTCAAAATACACTCCTTCATTAAAATCATGCAATCATTACAAAAACCATTTCATATTTTTTGTGATTCTGATATGGTTGGCGCTGTGTGTATTCTGACTTCACTCCTGCCTCTCTCAGTTGACCTCCTCCTGGCTGATATTCTGAAAGAAATATGATGATATTTCAGTAACAAACAGCAGAGGCTGCACACACAATGTAGTAATGCACAGCTCTATAAACTCAGAGTGCAGGCAGTAGTTTACATTTATGGACATGGTGACAGACTGACTATTTAAATCACTAATGTTATATTTTGAGGACATGACACAGACTGAATTAAGTTTACTAGGCGCTATGGTTACATTGGGTTAGCCTAAACACTATAGCCTTCATGATTAGCAAACATATGGAACAGTTGGTTAAACGGTTGTCGCAAACAAAAATATTCGTAACATATTTCAGGATAAGGATAATACTTTGATATGTTTTAATGTAGCGTCAAAATAAACTCGCTTACCTTGAATTCTTTGAATTGGTCTGGATGCCTGTCTTGAGGTGCCTTTCTAAATGAAGTGTTTCCTCTGGTCTGAAACGTACCGTGGCACCCTTTGCATATTGGCTCGCAAATGTATCATGACTCCTTCGTGATCAAAGGCACTATATAAAGTACTTGCATACCAATTTTTTTCTCCTCCCTCCCTGAATGAGTGGAGGCAGAGCTGGCACAGCAGCTGCACGTGTTATTTTTTCCATAGTGGTAGGCATTCTTCTGCCATTTAACTGCGGACTAGAACACTTGTAAGCGGTATGTGCTGCATGCGTCCGGTCTGGAAGAATTGTATCCCCAGTACCTGTAATACTGTAGAAAAATGAGCACCATCATGTTTTCAGAGTTTTGGCCTCAGAGTATTGGTTCTTGTGACATCCCTAGTTACTCCAGTGTACCCAGCATTCATTCAGCTTTTAGGCGCTCCACAAAATTTACTTAGGTGCAGCACCTAAGCCTCTCTATAGTAGGGAAAACACTGGAATAGTGGGGTGTTTTGAAGTTGGTACAGGAAACTCACTGCTGTGACTATACCTGTAATTTTCAAATTTGATGTCGCATAGAAACAGCCTTTAAAATGAGTTCTTATTCAGTGGAAGCAGTTATGATGTGACAGACTCGATAGGTTCAGTGAAGACTTCTTAACTGTAGAACAACTATTAACTGTGAAGTGCGCTCAAAATTGCCAAATGGTACATCGACATGATTCGATTCTTTTCCCTTTGTTTTAAGAAGTACAGGCAGTGTAGATGCTAATAGTGCACTGTTTAATTTCACCTATCTGACACCCGGCGTGCTTTTCCCTCTGACTCCAGTTAAACTGTGTGTTTTTTTTTTTTTTTTTTTTATACAAGATTTTATTTTTTTTGGATTTCCTAGATAAATTTTATTTCTCTTGGAAAATGTAGTCTGCATGAGGAAGTTTTTTATTTTAAATCGGAAATGAACTCAAAAGTCCCCCATGGGAAGTTCCAGGATCTTTGTTTATGAATTCTGAGTTTTGGTTTTGCTGCTAATACTAAAAGCAAAAAGGCAGTGGGTAGGTTTCGAGTTTGTATTCTTTAAGTAGTAAGTGAAGTATTTAATGATGGCTCTAATAATTTGAAACCCCAGAGCATCTTTAAATTATTTTACGTGAGTGTTGACTTGTATCTAAATCACTTACACGTGGCTTTAAGGGGAAATGGCATTTAAACTTGGTCAAACCCTGTGATCAGTTGGGTTTTTTGTGGGAACATACAAATTGTGAAACTGCCCACACAAGAGCCCTGTCTGCATAGCAATTGTCATGAGTGTAATGTGCTAAATTGCCGTAGTGCTGTCAGAATAGCGACCAGTCACCTTAAGCTGACCGGAAAGCCCTTCACCTTCACACTGTTTTGTGACAGTGGAGAACATCGAGGAGCAGGAGCCCATCCAGGAACAGAAGGATGAGGCACCACTGCCCTCGGCACATGTGGAGTCTGCTGGGGGTCCTGCGAACCGGAGAAACCCCCCTGGCGGCAAGTCCAGTCTCATCTTGGGCTGAGAGCTTGCTTTCCTTGAACTCATCTGGATTTATTTTCTTTTTTTAAAGACGTCTCCCCTTGCTTGTCTGTGTGAGCCATGGAATTTTGTCCATTGTTTTGAATTACCTTCCCCACCCCACCCCACCCCCCCCCCCACACCTTGACAGAAGCACTTTATGTAACTCCTCCATTTCAGCCCACTGTAGTACTTTGGACTTGCTGGAAAAGATGTGATTATAGACAAACATTCCCCTCCATTCTTTCCTGATGTAAATGGTTTGATGCGTGAATTTCTAAATACAATAAAGATTGATATAAAGCACTGAACTCTTCATTTTTGGTAAATGTGCTTGTTTCTGTCCTAGAGCAACGTGGTAGCTGGCTTTGCCTCACGTTTTCATATTTTGCGTTTTAAGGCATTTAAAGTTAGTCTTAAATGGCATGATTGTAATTTCTTCATGATTCGTAGCTGCTGTTTTTTATGTTTGTTCCACACGATGGTGCTGTTACCAAACTGCTGCCTTTATTGTAAATAACTTTTGTTCGGGGAATGCTTTGAAAATACAAAGCTAAGTTCTGGCAGTGACTGATCCAGAAGTACCAGACAAGGCTTTTAACGACATAGGCGGCCGCCTAGAGCGCCGAATTTATCGTGTAATTTCACGTGCTGTGCGCGGCGACGGTGAAGCTTTGCGTGGGTTACACACTGGTTTCGACTGGCTCTACGATTCAATTAAATCTAAATGCAATTTAACATCTGCGGCGTTAAATTCTAAATTCTGCTTCCAGGCTTTTTCTAAGACAACAGTACACGACGACAATGTGAGGCAGGAGACGCTGGCAATGACCAAAAACCAGCCAGGCAGAGGGCAAAAATGACTTTCTGATTCCATGTATGACCGTCAAATTATTCGACAAGTGCCTCATAAATGGGGGGATGACCTCAAGTGACATTCAAAAAGAATAGGAAACATTGAGTGATGAGAATTGTTCTAGCAGTGCACTTCACAACAGGACTGAAGACCCATAAAGCAAGGGAAAAGCCCTCAATCAACGAGAAACAGGGAAGAGCCATGCTGGAATTTGCAAAAAATGTACATTTTATTTTATACAGGCGCATACCCATGAATTGAGAAGTGAAATTGAAAATGTTGCGTTGGTCTCATTTTTTCCGGAGCTGTATTCCATATTCTGTATGCTGTATTTGTATAAGAATAAGTATGGAATATTCAAGGCTGGTAGAGTAGGATGGGCTTCCGTTTATGGGTCGTTTGCAAATCGCCTTATGTGGTAGATTCGCTGTATTGTGTGGTCTGGTGTCTTTTTTTTTTTTGACTATGTTGACACGCCTGACTTTATAAATGTTCCATGCGAACTGCCAGGTTCGTACTTTGCATGTACACTGAGACTTCGGAACACGCGTACACTGCGAAATGAACTGAAACCGAAAGCACAGCGACCGATCCACAGACAACAAAACAGGCGCTGATTGCCGTCTTTGGCATTTTCGGGAAAGGTATTACAGAGGTAAGGAACTGAAATTGTTCTGTTATAATGAGGAGGCACCGTGGACCTTCTAGCGTAGATTTTTCGGAAATCGCTGATTCAACTTAAGCGTTAAACTGGAATGGATTAGATGCACGTCGCTTACCTTAGAAACAATTGCACGATGACGCATAGGGAAAGGGATCGGTAGTCAAATGCAACACTCGCTGTTTTTTTGTTAAACAAAGACCACCGAAAATGCAAAGGGAATCCTACCGCGCGCATCCATCCATCCATCCGGGTTGGGGTTGTCGGGAAATTACATTGGGGTTTGCTTCTTTAATTCTGTCGTATAATGTATTTTCTTTGTATGAAACTTGGACTAATAGCCCAACATTGTTTCATTCCGTGCATCATGGGATTCGTCTGCTTCTGTGAAGAAGTATTTGATACGGGAAGGAGTTGAAATGTATGTTTCGACTTTCATCCAGATGACTACCCAGATAGCACACACATGTTGAAATGACATTGTTTTCCATATCAGACAAAAAAGGTTGAAACAACATCGATCTTCAATCTTCAACTTTATATCAACATTGAATTAAAGTTTTGCCACTTTCAATTTTTAAAATCTGACCAAAAATCAATTTAGTTTCAACGTTGGTAATTTAACACTAACCATAATTCAACGCATTTAAATATAATTCAACGTTGAAACAATAACATGATGCTATCTGGGTAGATTATGTTAGGAAGTATTTGTCAGTTTATGTTAACAAACACTTAACCTGTTATGTTTAAAATCGTTTCCCGATTTTGCTTTTATTTGCACTGAAATATATATAGATA
>JAODKF010000103.1:8656142-8674061 GCA_026779585.1 Mormyrus proboscirostris
CCCAGCCTGTGGGTCACCACTGTCATCTGTGCTGGCTCTGTACTCTTGTTGAGTGTCATCATCTTTCTCATCTGTCTTGGCCCTAAGGTGAGTGTGCTTTTTGTAATTTGCATGTGTGTTAGTCTGACCACATGCATGTAGTAACCAGTGATTAAAATTATGGGATTTCTAAAAATAATAAATATGTAAGATCTATGCAGTGTTTTTCTCCAGTGTTTTCAAACCCCATGATGAACCTAGGTCTATATTGTTAATCTAGCTCTGTGCAGTTGTGTGTTTACATTTTCTATTTCACATTACCCCCAGCTGAAAAAAGCCTGTGGTAAGAAAAAAAACTATAACGGAATATATGAAGACATGCGACACCCATCTATCTCTCGCCCAAAGCCCTAAATTCAAGGGACAGGATGTACACGAATCGGATGAATAAGCCCGACTTCATGATTAATTATCTTTACCATCATTAATTTTAACTGTAAATATCAACAATTGCAGCTACACCAGTTGTATATGTGTATGTACGCCAATTTATAATGGTACTAATGCTTCCCATTTCATCAAATCAGATAACAGGCTCTGCAGGGCACTTAACATCAGTTCTGTTCAAAGGATGTTTTTTTTAATAGGTCTCCACATGTACCATTAAAACTCACAGGCGTATATTTTGACCCAGTTTTCAGGGCTTCCTATGATAGATTTGGTTTCCTCTTTTGCTCAGCACTGTCTGCCTAGCAGTGGCTGCAAAATAGTGTCATGTTCAGCAAACATAAGAGCCACCTGCATAGCCCACTGAACAATGTTGTGGTTTTTGCTTAAATAAGCCACTGTTTTTCAGTCGTGTCAGTATTGAATATGTACATATTTTATACTTCATATGTATCATAGTTATTTTTTTAAATAAAATTTGAATAAAATATAGTCATTTAACTAACTTACACTTTGAAGTGCCCTGATCTTTGTTCCATTATACAAAATGGAGTTTGGTTTAGGGTGCAGAGGCCTCCTGTGACCCCAATGTCACATGGTTAGCCCTCCCTCTACATGCAGGTGACCGTATCACAAATGAATGATTACATCTACACGTTTACATTCAGAGCACTCGATTTCAGTCTCTGAAACTGTAGATTTTGCAATCGGGATGAAGCTAAAATCTAGCGTTTCAGATTTTTTTTTTTTGTTCATGTCTGAGCTTTAGAAAGGTTACAGGTCAATCACACAACAGGCAGTGATTTTTTTTCCGCCCTTGTAAGGGTGTAAAGATCACTAGAAGTCTAGCCTGAGAAATGTGATTTAGATGAAGGGTGAACACAAAAACTTAACACTAACCAATACTAAAAGAATTGCTTGTTGGACTACATTTTTTTTTTTACTGCACTAACCTTAATTTCCACCCCTGGGTATAAATGGAAAAAAGGAAGAATGTTTGAGTAGAATCCTATTAGATGGGAACTTTCCAGAACTGTGTGTGGGGCTCAGCAGATTAGGGGTTGTGCTTGTAATCCAAAGGTCGCAGGTTTGAATGCCAGGATTGGGTAGAATGATGTACCAGTTGGGCACCTGACTTGGGCCTTTTCACTCACAAGAGCTCTAAGAACTGCCTGCTTAATTGCACATTGCTTCGGACAAAAGTGCCCGTCTTGCTAAACAGACACTGAATGACATATGACACACTGCCCTGTGAAGTGTATTACATGCAGAAACTGTGTGTCCAAAAAAAGCATCATACTATCACCAGCATTAATGTTGTGAGACATGAGCTGCAAACAGGGCTTCAGATCTTATCTCTATATTTCTTTTCAGTTCACCACTGATGAGAAGCTTTGTGAGATATTGCATATCTGTGCGGTTATTAATTGTAAAAATGACGCTGAATGGTAGCTATAAGCCTACTGAAGCGTCGCTTAACTGAAATGTTCAGGCACAATATACACAATGTTGAACAACAGAAACATACATAGGAACAAGGTAAACAATAGAGAAACATACAGGAGTAATGCAAATAATAGAGAAACATACAGGAGTAATGTAAATAATAGAGAAATATACAGGAGTAATGTAAACAATAGAGAAATATACAGGAGTAATGCAAACAATAAATATGTAAGATTACATGCATCTGAACAATGCTGTCCTGCTAGAACATTGGTATTATTACCTCAGTCCCTGTAATAACATAACTGTGCTCTCAGTACCATTTCTTACCATTCGCTCAGCAAATGTACTGCAAAAATCACTCTATTGCTAGGCACAAAACAGACTTACTATTAACCCAATGAGCATACTAAAGAAGTACAGGAGGAGGAAACGTGATATCACACTATATTCCAACTGTCACTGTCATCATTGGTTGTGCAGAAGTAGGTCAGATCCTACAACCTTAGGTTGTTTGGGGTTTATTGGTGTTTTTTTATTTTTACATTCTTATGTCAACTTGGTTTTCATTTACATTTGTTCCTTCATGGTACCTTCAGTACCATCGGTGTTTCCCCCTCCAGTACTGCATCAGGTGCCTCTGCTTACAGTATTGCCTGGGGCAGGCATCACAGAAACTCTACTTCTCAAAAGCAGTGGCATCAGCTGGAGTCCCATGGGTCTGTGGGTGAAACTGAGTTAGCGGCGCCTGGCAAAGACTGAAACGAAGCGGGTATCTGTTAGCTTATGTGGGTGTAGCATCACACTCTACTGTCACAGTCAATGCTGTAGGCTGGTGAAGACGTATGCTACTCTTTACGCCTCCTGGGTGGCATAAGTATCGTGAGGGGACACTGGATGCTTGGTATGGGGTTACTGAACCCTTTCAGGATGTAGGCAGAATGTTTGCAGTGTATCACTAATTGGCTGTACTTGTACTGCGGGGAATCTGGTCATGTGCTCTCTCAGTGCCATCTCGTCCACCTCCTCCTAGGGAGCGCAGCCAAACTGTCTGTAATTCTTGATACTGTAGCTGTGGCCAAAAACTTAGAGAATGGCACAAATATTAATTTTCACAAGGTCTGCCATAAAAATTAGCTTAATCCCCCAAAAAAACTTCCACTGCATTTTAGCCCTGTCACAAAACAACCTGTGTGGGGTTGCTTTTCAGCCAAGAGAGTGGGCTCACGCACAATTTTGCCTAAGAACACAGCCATGAATAAAGAATGGTACAAAAACATCCTCCGAGAACAAGTTCTCCCAACCATCCAAGAACAGTTTGGTGATGAACAGTGCCTGTTCTAGCATAATGGAGCACCGTGCCATAAGGCAAACGTGATAACTAAGGGTGCTTTTCCTTGTATGTACAATCCCAAGTGTACCACTTGAAGCCTGCCTCTTTCTAAGCGCTAGGGTTTTCAACACAACCCTGTACCCGTGGGATGATGGATTATACCTGGACGTTCTCAACTGGGAGTACTGGCTATACAAAACCTCAAGGGCATTTGTCCCTATCAGCACTTGAGATAGGTCACTGGAGTGAAAGTCTGGGACTACAAGAGCAACAGTAGAAATAGTGATTTCAGTTTCTGAGAGCTCTTTTGGAAATGTGATGTCGAGTTCTATGAATCCTTTATATGGCACTGACTGTTCATTAGCACCTTCGACTTCAAGCAGATCAGCTATGGGTTTAATAGCTCGATCTGAGAAGAGTTCCTCCATGGAACAGTGGTCACTTGAGACCCAGTGTCTAAAAGACAACTGCAAGTTTTTCCAGCAATACGCACTGCGGCTATACATCTTGATCCGATGAGCCCATTAGGAGAAGCAATTTCCCAGACTCACCAGCATTAGCAACTCTTGTCTCCGTGGCTGTTATCAATGCAACCTGGAGCCTCAGCAGGTAGGATGACGGTTTCTCACCAGCATTCTGAAATGTGTTTAAGAATCGGGCAAATAGCGCATCACCTTCCTCAATAGGTCCAAAAACAGAATCGATTAATTCTAGGTAAGGTCTGGGTGAAGCTGTGGGACCTAATGGCTTGATCACGCCGGCAGCTGGTGGCAAAAGGCTTTCGATAATCCTTCTGGATTGATTCAAATCAGAAATGGTGGAGTCCTGTAGTTCAACACTGGTACGCCATGTGTCATAGTCTGACTCATTCATGGGGTATGGCCACCTTCCAGAAAAAGCTCTGATTCTGATGTATGTTTTGAACTGTTTCGCAACCTCACTAATCCTCACCACACTGCACTGTTCGAGCAACGGGCTCAATTAATGCTTAAACTGACACTTCTTTCCATAAATTCAAGTCAAAATTAAATCGGGACACTCAACATAAAAATACACGTGCATAAAATAAGTTTTCCCCGTATCACATTCCGCACAACTCAAGCGACTCAACCTCAGCGACACTCAGCGTTCCACCATATCAGCTGGAGAAACTGGAGCGAAGAAGACTGTCATTTAGATGAGCTTTTCGCCCACTAAAATATTCACAGCCTCTCTGGTTTTTTCTGTACCACCCAAAACCAGGGGTTTTAGGCTCAAATTGTCGGGTGGGCAGGTTCTCTTTTATTTTTTAATCCTTATTTCCCTGTAAAGGTATATACCGCACTACTGTGATATGCTATTTCAGATATTTTACTAATTCTGAAGAAGTAGAGCAGAGCTATTTTTTAGTTAGGGCTACATGTTTTTCTGTACATACGTAAACAGGAAGCATGACAGCTTAGGTTTGGAGGAAATGAGCATCATCCGCTGCGGTCAGACCTGTGATTTTGCATATTGTTCCACATCGTATTTACAATAAAGGCTAGAAAACAAACTGGAAAGCTTGTCCATTGGTTCTCACAGTTTTTGAATTTTGCAATTTGTGTGTTTGAAATGCAATTACTATGCCTTTCATTTTTGGGGTTATTAAACATTTTCGCGTGTCACTTGACTGTTAAAATAATATTGGTTATTCACAGTTTCCAGAAACATGCGGATTTGTCTCAACGCTTTTGAGACAGTGAATCATTTCAACTGAAGCTTAAATCTCATTCTGAAAGTGATATCACATTTTTTCTTTTGCCCGTATATCTTTTGTGGTGTGTAACAAAATACTAAACATAAAAGGATGTACAGAGGAAGTGGAGCGAATGACATTCTTTCTGTGCTGATTAAGGCGCCAGAAAAATGCATTTCAGAAATTCAAAAGCAGCATCTTTTATCAGCAACCATGATCTGGTTACTCAAGATAATTCACAGACTTTTTAGTGAGTAGTTTATTGTACAAACAGGGACAAAAAAAAAAAAAAAGGTAAGCACCCAGACGGAGTCGTGGAAATCTACAAGGTGAAAGGTCATGTGACTATTGCACTGATTATAATCCATCCATCACCGTAACCGCTCAATACCAACTGGGGTGGTATAATATCAGATTAAATGGACAACAGTGTTGGCACTATGGGCACACTGCTGGTCCCATGTCAGTAGCGTGTGGCGGTAATTTGGTGCGGAATGGAGTCATACAGCCATTGTATGCTCTATTCTGGAACATCAGCCCACAGCTATTGTAATTGGCCCTGGAGATCCTACAGATTGGCACTGAGTCTGAGTAAAGTCCGAGCTGATCCCACACATATTCAATTGGGGTTAGATCGGGGGACCTGGCTGGCCACAGGACCAGTCAAGCAGTGCTGGAGGGTCGGAGAGAGCATGGCGCAGTGCGAGGTTCGATACGTTCTTTTAGGTAGGAGGGTAGCTGGTCTATTTTCAGCTTCTGTAGGCGAACATCCGTGTTTTGAAAATGACGTGAGCAGCTACGGATATGAAATAGAATGATATGGTGTTGGAGAACTAGGCACTTTGCTTGTGTCCTGTGCCTCTTGTCCTGTTCCTCGTCTGTGTCATCTGGCTATATTCTCCCCTTCCTGTCCTTAGTTGTCCCAATCTTTTCTATATTTTCCATCTACTGTCAGTATTGTGGTCCTTGAGTCTTGTCTGGCCGGGTGTCTGAACCCAGGTGGGGTTGTGCCACTGGTGTGCAGTGTCCTGTGTTCCCTTTCATGTCAGGACCACCCCCATGCCCAGAGTGTATTCCTTGGGGGAGGGTACTATTAAGATCTGTCCCATCTATTTCCAGGATGGCCACCAGAGGTCACTGCTGGACCTCCTGAACCCTTAGTTCTCCCCAGTTGTATGCAATTGTTATTCTCCTGATTGTCCTCCACCATGACATGCTAACCCCATATACCCATCTTTTGTCTGTGACTAGTGTTTACTATATATAATGTATGTGTTTCACCTGAATATATTCCCCAGTCCTATCATTGTTCCCTGTGGGTTTTGAGCAGCCCTTTGGTCTGAATTCAGACCTTTCTAATAGCTGTGTTCCTTTAATAAAGTCCCTATTGGTTTTTACCTTTCTAAAAATGTTGCCTCAAGGATTCCTTTTCTCCTTCCTGCTCTCTCAGTAATGGCAGTATGTAATCATCCTTTTTCCATCAAAAGTTGTATAATGAATGTTTGCATAGCCTCGGCTACAATGCAGGACAACCCCAAAACAAGACTAAAACAAATTACAACATGGTTGTAGTGTATCTGTTGTTCGAATCTTCAGATATCAAGCATGTCCCATTGTTTTCAAGGAATCCTTGTGCACTTGGGCTCTTTACATACACTTGTATACTGCGTTGTACATCAAAATATGTCACCAGTGTGTAGAATCTCAGCGTGCTTTTGCCCTTAAGTGTGCTAAATGGGACAAAGCCTAAAAGTATTTGACGTATTTTTTTCAAATTTTACTGGCACATATTTGAAGATCTGGAACTGATAAAATTTTGAAACATCGCGCCGAAACTAAAGCAATACTGTTTAGTGGCAGCAATGGGGAGGGTGACTGAAGGAGACCCTTGACCTTTTTGATCTTTAATGGATCTTATTATCATTTCATGAAAACAATACATGAATGAAAACCCACATTTCATTTCATGATGAGACAAATCACCCCAAAACTGAAGCAGAAGCAGTAGGTAGCGGCAGATGGAAAGGGCAGCTGTAGAAACCATCTTGTCCATCCATACATATAAATCAATCACTGAAATAAATCAATGGACTTTCCAGGAATAGGCAGGTCTGGGGAGTGAGATGATTTTCTGAATATTGTAAAATAAAGGTTTTTTTCCTGTCACAATTTGTCATGGGGACTATGGCAAAATTTACCATGGAGACCCCCCTACCCTTTGCTCAGTGAAATTTTATTGGTAGCAATTCAATTCTTGAGCCGCCGTGAAGCTTATTGTGGGGAACCACCCATACAACAATAATCAATGGGGAAATTAATCTTGTCACTCAGCCCTTTACCATTGCAATACCACCCCACCCCCCTAGCCCTGGTCGCCTTATCATGGGATCCTTCCCCCTTCCCGCAAGATACCAGAATAGTACTGCTTTGGAAAATACTGTATAAAACATTGCATGGAGTATATACAGTTCTAGGCCTACTGTAGAAAATTAGACATTGCCCATGCCTAATGTAAAAATTTGCTTTGAATTTTGCTTTGATTTATACCGCAATCATCTTACACTTTGCGGGTTGTGGGTTTGGTCGCCACCACTGTGAATCTTGCATCTTCTCCCTGTATCTGTACAGGTTTCCTCTTGCGGTCCAAAGCCACAAGATAATTTGCATTAGTGGCTTTAAATTGTTCAATATGTCTGTGAAGGTTTGCCACATGAGGAACTTGCAGCCCATCCAAGGGTGCACTGTCGCTCTCCAAACGCAGCAAGACCTGTACCGAGGAAGCTGAAACTGTGTTGAAACCAGACTCTCTTTGTCGTATAGATTGGGTATGTCTTGGTTCCTGTATACCAACAAAAAAAATCACCATAACATATTTGCATTGGTAAAGTCTGTTTGCTTAATGTGGAATAGAGAATCATTTTGCTTAATTTATTTATCCTTAGGGAGCAACTGGCGTCATTAATGTTTTCAGGGGTCAGTATGAGCATGTCCTTTATCACAAAACTGCTTGTATTTGTAAGCTGTTGCATGCAAAAGCAAGCTCTCTTTTGTGTCCGTGCTTGAGAGGCTAAAATATGGCTCCTGGCTCATTTGGCTCATCTAGGGGAATCCATTTGTTTAAATGTTGAAGCCTGTTTGGTTATGAGCCAAATGAAACTTTATTTGATTCATTTCAAAGACTTGAAAAGTAATTTGTTTAGTGATTTTCTCTATCTGCTGAAGGAAAGTAAACCAAGCCAGTAAGCCCATGAGTTGGAGGCGTTTCTGACCATGCATCTGATCGCATTGCATCGCAGTAGCAGTGAATCATCTCATATTGCAATAGTACTTGCTTCATATGTACAGTATCTTTAATGTATCAGATTGTTGGCAACGCATCAAGTGTCACAGACTCGGGCGGGTTTGGAGCGGGCACAAGGCATGGTGAAAGCACAAAAAGTGGACGACCCACTTGCGACTCCAAGAACAAAAACGAGGTTTATTAAATGAACCAAAAGACAAGAAAACACTAACAAAACACAACAAAACCAAAAGGACCACGAGGGGTCAAAAACTAAAGGGGATAAACAAATACTAAATAACAAAAACAGGGCAGGTGAGCAAAATACACGTCCAAAACTAAGAATCTCTAACATGGCAAACAATGAACCACTGGGGAATTGGACAGAAGCAGGGACTAAAATACTAAGGGGTAAGGAGACTAACACAGGACAGGTGAGGCTAATTAACAAAGACCAGGAAAACAGGGCACATGTGAATCTACTGTAATTAACTCAAAGCAACTAAAACAGGGAAACTAAGAACTAAGTAAGGAAACAGAAACAACACTGGGGAATTACAGACAAGTAAAAACACAAGCAGGGCTACAAGGAACAAAACCAAAACCAAATACAAAACCACCAGACAGAAGAACTAGAAAAACACAAATGAAACACTAGAGAGCAAAATACAAAAACAAAGGAAATGGGATTCAAACACAGGACAGAAGGATACAGATAACCACATGCGCAACAAGTCGAGTGATGTGGTTGACAGCGAACAGAGGAAACACTACAGAATGACAACAGGGGAAGACAGGAAAGACACGTGGGACGGGATGACCAACGACACCTGCTGGCCAAACAGGGAAGGGACACAGAATGAGATGACAGGGACTGAGCCTGACATCAAGATGTGTATGTAATGTAATACGTCAATCTTAGTATGTTTGTTGTGGGAAGTGAGTCTCACCCCGTGTGTGACCCCCTGTCACCTACAAAACCCATTAATGTGCCAGGTAAAAACTGTATGGGATACATAACAAATTTTCATTCCCACTCAGTCTTTCATAAAGGTAAAGAAACATGTGTTGTGTAGTCCCAAGTAGTATCAATGTAGGAATCATTAGAGGTTGACCAACATTAGTTTTTCAGGGCCGATATTGATAATGATTATTACTAGTTAACAGGGCCGATAACCAATATTTGTAACCGATACGCATTTCCAATAAAAATGAAAATCTCTGTCAAAATTTTTAATTTTACAAACACCAACACAAAACTTTGGCTGTGTCCGAAATCGCGCACTCGCGCGATTTTAGGGCGTAGCGCGTTCACACTGACAACTAAGCGAAAATTCAGTGCACTGAAAGTACCCGGATGGTGCACTGAAAACGGCCAGAAAACGCAGTGCAGAATGAAGGACACTACGTGCACTAAACTGACACCATTTTGATAACGTAGCGGAAGGGGAGGGACTTTTGGCAAGTTTTCATGGCAGATATTTTGGCGCGCTGGAGAATCGCGATCAAAATGCACTACGCACTACATCTCAGTGCACTGACGCAAGTGCGCGATTCCGGACACAGCCTTTGTTTAAAGAACTTTACTTTTAATTCTTTATATAATTACTTTTTTACATGATTTTAATTTAACTAAAAAAATGAATAAATAAAATGAAGACAGTAATAACAAATAAACAAAAAAGTAGTAGCTTGAAATAAATAACCAAAACTGACATCAATGCTGAAAATGGATTTAATAATAGAACTTTGAAAAATATTAAATAAAAAAGGGAGTTTTGATAACATCATAAAACTAAGTGCAGATTAAATTTGACATTTTAATCTCTCAGTATTCCAAATGAGGCAGCAGCAGCTCGCGGTGAAGCTCAGCATGCTCTCCACTTAACTTAGTTCTCTTTCTATCAAAATTTGTTGAGACTTTGCTGAAGACTCGCTCACTTGGAAAAGTTGAGGGTGATGAGCCAAGAAACTATCTTGCTTCTGGGGCAAGAAGCTTTAAAGCATCCTAAATTCTTTCTCCACAACTGGAGTGGATCCCCCTTAGGGCTGTCAAGCACTGGTTCCTTTAGGTACAAAAGTAATTTGGGCAGATTTTGGCCTACGGCTCGCCGGTGCAGGATCCTATCATAGAAGTGAACATCTCATCAGCACAGCTGCAAACAGAAGTCTGTTCTTTCCGTTGTCTTTTGGTGGCTCTCTCGTTCAGCTCTTCCGCATGCTCTTCAACACTGGCTTCCTCAGTCACAGTATGCTTTTCTTGGCAGGTGTCCTGTGCAGCAGATTCCACTTTTAGCCATTGTTTGGCCTTAATCAGTGTAGCTTCAGAAGAGAATTCATGATTTTTATAGCGAGGATCTAAAAGACATGCAAGCACCACAGTTTTTGTTTCCTCAAGTTTTGAAAAATGTTTGGTCAGGCTGTCCCTCATGACTTGCCTGAGTGTTCTGGTGCCTTGTGTCGATGGCCCTTCATCTTCAAGCATCATCTTTAGCATAGTCATACAGAGAATGATGCAGAATGTTGAGGAACTGTTCTGACTCATGTCTAGTGTCAATTCCTCTTCTGGGATGAGTGTTTCAAGCAAGTTGGACACGATGACCCACTGATGAATAGGACAGGCAAATCCTCTGTGTTCACTGGCGTAAATGTTCAGAGTACGCTTCTGTTCCAGCATTCTTTGCAGCGTGGAGTGTGGAGTTCTACCGGGTTGGGATGGCCTGGATTATGCTGTACTCTGCAAGCTAAGGTCCTTCTGAATGTCTCTGAAATGCTGTCTTGCAAGAATCGAGTGGTGGAAATATGTGACTCACTTTCTCAGCAGTGCAATGACATCAGTGACATATCTCTGACTTGTTAGAGCATCATTTACCACAAGCTGCAATGTGTGTGCTGTGCAGCTGAGGTCAGGAAGTTCTGCACGTTTCATCCCTTTGACCATATTTGCCGCACTGTCTCGAAGCACAAGCAGTACACCGTCTTTGCTTACTTTCGATTTCTCAAGCATGGCAAGAAACGTGTCACTAATGCATTGGCCAATGTGGGATCCATGCATCGCTTGAGTATTAAAAACAACCTGCCTTCTGTTCAATTCATTGTCAATAAAGTGGCATGTGAAGCTCATGAGGGAAAAACGGAAAGTGACGGAAAGTGAGTGGTCAGCATTCTGTGAATGGATCGTCCCTTTAACCTTGTCAGTAACCTTTTGGTGGACCTCTGGCAGATTTTCTGTGTGATAATACATTTCACTCTTCAGTGAATATCATGGCTCTACTGTAGCCATGAGGCATTTAAAACCAACATCGGAGACCATAGTAACTGGGTCCTTGTCAGTCATTATCATCTCTGTAATTAGTTTGTCTGCTAGTCTAGATCTCTCATCAGCATTTGGCTTCTTTTTTGTTTCTGAAACATGTCATATATCTGCAACGCTGCTCTATTTAAGGTGAATGTTATTCTTTAAAATAATGGTGAATGGTTCATTATACCATATAAAACAAATAACATGTACTGTATAAATGTCTCAGGGTTCCTAAGTATTCATAAAACAACTGTGGCAAGAATGAGACATTAAAAATAAAGCATCTGATAGAAATTATATACCTAAGCTAGACGAATCAATTTAATAGATGCTTTAATATACCATTAATAGCCTATGCTTAATTACATATTAGAGTTTGGTAACGCGTTTAAATTAACAGTAAGAGAATCCACGTTATCAGCCTACGTCATACATACTGTAACATGTGAGAACACCACCTCATATGTAATGTACGTACCGTAATGTATGATAAGCTGCGTGTCAAATAAGTTCCTGTTGCAACATTAGCTGTCGGTGCTACTAAACGCTTTTAACACTTTGTCATTATGGGTAGCATTGCTGGCTCCTATATGGAAGAGAATTACATTAACTAAAAATCACTGTTTTCCTGAATTAACTCCTGAATTAAATTAAATTCCTGAATTCACTATTCATAGTGAATTCTTTTGGCTGATTTTTTTTTTTTGGTGAATGCTACCAAAGACGTTATCGCGATTCATTATTCGGACATTTTCAGCGGAGTAACTGGGAGAGATGGCAGGCAGGCTTTTCATTATGGAAATATCTCACAAGAACTACGTGGTGTTTTGCAACAGTGTATAGCATTGTAATGTTTTAATTTGGGGAAACACAGCTTTACCTCACATCTTCAGCTACAGTCCTTGACGCTCAATTGAAACTTTCCTCTCTCTTCTTCTACGTTCTATGGCAGCGGAAATGTACTGCTAATGTTACTGGGCTGCTAGGGGACATATTAAAGGGTATACGTTTTTCCATTTTGCTTCCAAGGTATTACCTTGGAATATATATATGGTTCCAGTGTTGCATGGGGTATAATAGAGCGAGGAGAGAGATGCATCGTCACCCCCACGTAAGAAGTGATATTAAAGTTTACGAACGAGCCAGGTCTTTAGAATGACTACCGCAGGAACGAAGGGAACTAAGCCGTACCTCACAGTCATTCTTTACATCGTCGCGGCTGGTAGAGACAGACATTGTCGCAGGTTCCTTAAAGGCAGAATGAGCAGGATCTGTTCTTTACTTTTTGCAAACACAACGTTCACAGTTTTCAGATAATTATCCAATTTGAAATAAAAATTTGCTTTGCACAAAAGTTCATTATACTTGTTTTTTTTATTGTGTTAATAAAACGTTTTCTAATATTAAGTGTTGCGTGAATTGCTTTCAAGTAAAGGCAACTTTTTTTAGACACTTTTTTGTCAGTGTGAACACATTAAGTAGTAAATTCACTAAGAAAGTAAAGGGATTTGGCATCACCAGCGACCTCTCTTTAATAAACACTAGCATGCAAAGTACTTGCTCATGAATCCTAATTCAAATGCACCTCATCAATTAAATCACAGGTAAGGCTGTTGCGATGTAATTGCGATCATATGGCGCGTGTGCAATAATCACCAGAGTTTTATACGATAGGGGTAAACATTTATCTGAACACCCTCAACTTGTTAAACAGCAGTATGCCTAAAATATCAGTGAGATGCATATTGTGACGTTCATACATTAATCTGTATAAATTCGGCGTATCATTAGCCTAGTAATTATTTCGCAGATAAACCTAGTAAACCCCGCCCCTTTTGACCTCTGCTGGCCAAACTGGAGCAGAGCAGACTGGCGCGGCGCTACGGGGAAGCCAACGGAAACGCTTTTGCTTAGCAGACAGCCAATTGGTTAAATATGAACCATTAAGATATTCCTCTTATTCCACGGCAACCTCAGCTACTCACTGTCTTAGTTATATTGACTCTGTTATTAATACTACTACTACTACTAATAATAATTCCATCCATCCATCCATTTTCCAATCCGCTTAATCCTAATGGGTCGCGGGGGGTCCAGAGCCTATCCCGGAAGCAACAGGCACGAGGCAGGGAACAACCCCGGACAGGGGGCCAGCCCATCGCAGGGCACACTCACACACTGTTACCATTCACTCACACATGCACACCTACGGGCAATTTATTAACTCCAATTAGCCTCAGCATGTCTTTGGACTGTGGGGGGAAACCGGAGTACCTGGAGGAAACCCCCCAATGACACGGGGAGAACAGGCAAACTCCACACACATGTAACCCAGGCGGAGACTCGAACAACACTGCACCACCATGTCGCCCCTAATAATAATAATAATAATAATAATAATAATAGATAATAAATCATTTAAATAGTTTAAATATTTTGTTTTATTAGCCTTTATATCACAAATATTTTTTAAAGTGTGCCTTATACTGTGGCATAGGACCTGGGGCGTCAGAAGCATTTTGAATGTGGGGACACACACTGTCATAAAAGTAATATGTTATGTTAAATGTGGCGGGGTCCAAACGAATAATTATGGTTAATTATGTGGACACGTCCTCCTCAGATTTAATGGCGGGACTACCATGCGCCCCACTCATTCTTCCGTGTCGTCGCCCTCACATGCAGTGAGACGCCAGGAGATGGAGCCCGACGCCGCTCCAGCGCAGAACCGACAAGTTTCCGACTCTGTGACGTCTCGTGCACCGCGCCATCTGCATTTCCCCGTCGCGTGCCGTGAGTGCACGCATACCCTGTCTATGTGCGCACGCACATTTACCGTATAAGCAGATGGTCCCAATAAGAGTTTATTTACAAGTTACACATTTCAGGCTGTGCATCGCTCCCCGGACGTCATTTTAGCTCCCAGCTCTACAAACACTGCCCCAGACGGGCCTACTAACCCTACAAACACGAATGGCATGCAAGTCCCCCCCTGTACAATTTCTTTAGTGTTGTAAAGGTTTACTGTCTTCTGCATAGACACACGTTTCCCTGTAAAACGTGTGAAGCACACTAATAAAGATATGTTAAAAGCAACAGGCCGGCCCCGCATGTTCTGGCGCCCTAGACGAGATTCTGCCGAGCGCCCCTTAATCAAATGGCGCCTTAGGTGATCGCCTATAGTATTATCCACACTCGTTTATCTAGTCAACTAAACATAGCTAAAGTAAAAAAAACAGCTAAGACGAGCTAAATACAATTAAAACGGAATGCACAAGTGAAATATGATTCTTAAAAGTAAAAACACTTGAAATATCCGTACTACATACAAGAGTCATTTGAACAACAAGTAACCTGGGCTGTAAACGTCTTATATTTTACATCCCCCTTAAAACAATAGTATGAGAGCGTTTAAGAAGAAAATGTTTCTCCCTGATCTAATCCAGATGCATATTCACATCCTGGACGTAGTCACTCCACAGGGTTAACTAACCACTTGGAGAACATGATTTGATTACGTGTAGTGAAACGCAGTCATCGCCCATAAGCGTCCTATACCCCGTCTACTCAAGCCGGTGAGCGGCGAAACTTTACAGGGCAGGTGTACTATCATGGTAAAATACCACCGAAAGTAAAGACACTGCTCACAGCCCAAATCCTGGAGGATAATTCGGAATCGCCATCCGGCTTCCTTGCCCGTGTATAGGAAATGAAAAAATCAGATCAGTCAGGTAAGTAAACATTTTGCAGCGTACGCGAACTATTTTCAGTCAAAAATGTTAAAATAACTAATGTTTCATTTACATGTGCTTGTTTTAAGTAGCCTACCAGGCGGATCAAACCGCAGCTCGAATGTAGCTTTGCGTTCCATTTGTACGCCGTGGGCATCCCAAAATACACACAAACACATTTTACATTACGAATGCTAATTAGTGTCGTATTGGGTGTTAAGTGGCCTATGTAGTACCTATTACATGCTCTTAATATTGTACACTGTAAGTAATTTTAATTGAATGTCTAATGCAAATGCGAACAGATAAGTCGGTTTGTGCGTTGAACTCTTTTCTAAACGTTTTCTGAAGTATTAGTACAGCTGAATGCGTGTAGGCCTATATGTATTACACCTTTGTAATATCTTATATCTTAATATAGTAATTTAGTATGTCACCAGACAGTCTAGTGGATCAGCCGATTTTACCAAAAGGCTACGTTTTCGACGTGCAGTTTTGTTCTGGGTCATTTAACTTTTGGTTGACCTCTCTGGATGTACTGTTCTTACTCCGTATATATATCGCACTTCCTTTACTTTAAAGTGGTGATAATCGCACAGTATGAAAATTCATAATATTCCATAAACTCCCATTTAAATAGGAGGACGCGCTGCGCCGCCATGTGACAGGATGTTGTTATTGCAGCCTTTTTAAATTAGGTTTTCGCTACGGCTTTCTTGGCTGGGTGCTATTGTTAGGTATTGTTTGTTGGTGCCACTATCGAGCACGGGTGGCCATGAAATCCAAACCAGGGCAGCACAAGAGAAGGCCAGCAGGACCCAGCAGCTTCCTGGCATGGAGGGCATTCGGCAGCTGCTAACCCCACCCTATCGCAGCGAACCACAGCCCAAAATGCCTCGCTGTTGCCCGACCTACGGATGCTGCCCCAGCTGTTTCCCAAAGGCTTGTCTGGAGGGTCGTTTTCCAGACAGCTGCGAGCATGCGTCAGGGTGAGGCACCCTGAATTTCGGCACGTGTCGCCAAGCTATACTGCCTTTGGGAGGAGGTGGGGGGCTGGCTTACACCCCCGGGTTTATCTTCATCTTCATCTTCGTTGTCCTGGTGACATGGAATCATGGTTGGTTTTCTGCACGTATTCTGTCAAATCCACGTAGGACCCTCCCTCGGTTATGATGAATGTTTTCTCCGTCCAGTCCTGTCATGTCAAGTGACTTTGCGCTCTGCCTAGAAATGGTGCCCTCTACTGGCTCCTCTCTCCACATGTCAATCAGTAACCCATCAGCCAAACATTGGTACTAAAAGCACCTGCACTCACAGGGAGGTGTGATCAGACTTTTATTTTCCCCCATGCCCCTAAAATCTATTCTGAAACACCAAGGAAAAGCAGAACCCCACCCTGTCCTGTCGGGTTACCCAGGTGTCTGCTGGGGAAGCCGACTGAGACTGAGCCAGTCCAGGTCCACATTCCACATGCTGGGCTTTAGTCCGGACTCCCATGCATGTTTATCATCAGCAGGGTGTGGAATGTGCTGATAATACCCATTCTGAGCGGGTATAGCCCAGTCCCTTCGTGAGCACGCCTGTTAAAGAATAGCCAGGCCTCGGTGCAATATGTTACTTGACATACGTCACACATTACATACTACTTGGCTCTCTTTGTTAGGTTTATTTTTATTTTTTGTTCCTTT
Source organism: Mormyrus proboscirostris (assembly GCA_026779585.1). Classification (NCBI taxonomy): domain Eukaryota; kingdom Metazoa; phylum Chordata; class Actinopteri; order Osteoglossiformes; family Mormyridae; genus Mormyrus; species Mormyrus proboscirostris. The sequence goes on from JAODKF010000103.1 coordinate 8,673,065, forward strand.
GTATCGCAAGCCATGCATTTCAGAAACAAAAATGCTGGAATAATTTCTCCCTTTTGTTGTAACTAATTATTTCAGTCAGTCCTGAATAAAAGTATCTTAAACCAAACACCTCTTATTATCCAAGGACCCTTTTAAGGTCATGTGACCCCCACCTTTTGCTGTTTGTGGAACCTGTAATGCATTTATTGCCAGAATAGATGGCTTTGAACTTGTCTTGGTCATGCACCCATTTCGTAACACCCTATGTAATTCATTGCTTTTTTTAAAGCCTGATCAATATGGTAAGTGCACATTGTTACACATTCTCCCACCTAGCAGATGTTTGTGCTCACATTCTGTTAGCTTCTACAAATGTTTTTTGATGTGGTTTGTGTTAAAGCACACTTTCCATTTTTTTCCTCTCCAGCTGAATAGTCATTCTTATTTAATGTTAAAATAATTACAACTGATGGCTGACATTTTTGTGGCAAAACAATTCAAGAATTTGCCTTCTATAATTGTAGCATTTTTTGTTGTATTTTCTGTATGTTGAAGTGGCCAGGTGGAGGCAGGTTTGTCTAAGCTGGTAATGAAACACCAGTTCTGCCGCATACAATATTGGTGCTTTCCCACTGAAATTGAGGTGGTTTGGAGTTCTGAGCTCCTGGGCCATCTTGGCCAGGAACTTTTGTAGTTCTGGCTCCAGATGGTTTAACCCTGAAGAATAGTGAAGTATAAAGCTGTCACTGGTGAGTCTTACATTCATAGTGCACTAAGCCATGGATTTCCGAACCTTTCAGCCCGCGACCCTAAAATAACAGTGCCAGAGACTTACGACTTTCATTTTGCTGACTTGGTTTGGGGGGGGGGGGGATTTGTGGACTGGGAGGGTCACCCTCGGTAGATTTATCACAATTTACCAGTTGTAGTTATGATTGAAATATATTTTGGAAATCATCTCATGACCCCCACTTTGGGAACCCCGGCAGCTAGGGTGTGCTTCTATACGGCCGCGCCT
>JAODKF010000103.1:8686865-8706314 GCA_026779585.1 Mormyrus proboscirostris
CCACCACAGGGACACGTCTGTGCCAGCTGCTGGAAGCACTCGAGATTGACCCTAATGCCCCCCCCCCCACACACACCTCTTCATCCCAATGTGTGATCCAAAGCCAGGGATTTGATAAACTCAGCATGACTCAGTTGCATTGTGACTCTCTGCCTTTTCACAGCTTTTGTTTCTTTTGTTACTCATGTATTTAGGAGGACTCTGACTTTGACATGGAGGATGTCAGATTGGCTGCCTTGCCAGTTTCCCCGAGAGGCTCCCAATGTCGCCTCACAGAGCCATGACCCGAGCCCAGATCCATGCCGCAGCCCCCCAGAAGAGCCCTCCGGGGTCCTTCTGTACCGATCTATAGTCCTGCCCTGTGAGTGGGAGCGTGGTTTTCTGTGCCCGTTGTTTGCTTGGGCAACTTATAAATGAAAACACGGCGACTTAAATCCAGCCGCTCAGGCCACAGAGCTCCAGCGAACGGTATAGCAGCAGGAGCTCGTAGCCACATGCAGGAAAGCAGCTCTGTGTGTGTATATATACACGCACACACAAACACTATACATATAAATATCAGGGCTGCAGCCTGCTGTTTTATATGTATTTATAGATACGTGTGGGTGTAACTCTCCTATAATTATCTGAAGCTCTGCAGGTCGGACACCTTCCACTTTAATAGTCACATTCTGGGTCAGATCCTGAGAGAACCTGTTTTGAAGTTAGGCCTCATTTTTGTTTTTTTTTCTCCACGTGTTGCCTGCCCCCCCTTAGGATGGGGGTGTGCCCTGTGGCTTTCCCCTCAGTGTAGTCCTGGCTGTAAGTATCTGTCAGCGCCTCTCCGGTACTGGGCCTCTGACCAGATTAGCGGGTCTGAGAACCACGGTTCCCCCCAGTGTTCTTGCAGATTCTGCCTGCCTGCACACGGATGGTTATGAAATGCTTCTTAAAAATGGGAAATGGTGATTGCTGATGCCTGGTCTCAGAATAATCGCTCATCTGACATTAGCGTTACCTGCTAACGTTAGCCTGCCATCTGTAATCAGCTCTATTAGCAAAAGCTAATAACCAGACGCTCCCCATTGCTGAACTGGGGTTATAATCTACCCCTCCTCGTACCCGAAACAAGCTCCATATAAAAGACGAAAACCACCATGGAAACTCCTCGGATTCGTGGAGACGGCGATCTCCCAGGATTCTTTTGTCTTCTGCAGCAGAAGCCTTCCGACCATGAGTGTTTATCTGAGCCCTGGACTCGCCTCGCAGGCATGGATATTGTTTCATCAGCAAAACGGATCGTTTGTGCTGGTCTGTGAAATACGTGCATGGCTTGATGGCCGGGGTTAAAGTTTGTGGGAAGCTGCAAGGCCTTGTTTTCCCCCTCAGCGATTTACTGCCCTGTCACCGGTGGCTGGGAAATTGATGCCAGTAATTCAGCGCCGAATGCGTATTGGCCGTCGCGCGGCTGCTGCACGTCATTTGCGCGGCCCTGACATTCATCTGCGGTGCACGCCTGTAGTACGCATTTAATACACTTAATAACACGGCCGTCCTGCTTACGGAGCCATTCTCTCTGGCGGATTGGCCGAAGCATGGTTGGTTGAGTGATGACTGCACGGAAGTATTTTGGCGAGCCGATCCGACTACTGCGTGGTTGTGAGAAGTGCGCCCTCACCTGTTGGGACAGATAACTACACCCTTCGTTTGCCTGGTGTTTTGAGCTGCTGTCTGGCGTTCTGGCGTCTGTAGTGGATCTTGGGTTGCTCTGAGGTGTGCAAAAGGTACCCGTGCCTGGGGGGTGGAAAAATCAAAAAAATTGTTTGTTAGTGGGATAAATAAGATGGTGCCATCACACCACCCGTCACCTGGGCCTCACCCACCTGGACAAAAAGGACACTTAGGTAAGGTTCATAGATTTCAGTTCAGCATTCAACACAATCATTCCTCAGCATCTGATAGGAAAGCTGAGACTACTGGGCCTGAACAGCTCCCTCTGCAACTGGATTCTGGACTTCCTGACAGTCAGTAGGATCAACAGGAGCATCTCCAGTAGCACCAGGCTGAGCACAAGGCCCCCCAGGGCTCTGCTGTAAACGCCGATGACCCATTACTGTATAGCAATGCACAGCTCAAACCACGTCATCAAGTCCGCTGATGACACAACCGTGGGGGGGCCGATCAGTGGGAACGACGAGGCGGCGTACAGGGAGGAGGTGCAACGGCTAACGGATGGGTGTGGAACCAACAACCTGCCCTTGAATGTGAACAAGACAAAGGAGATGGTTGTTGACTTTAGGAGGGCACGCCTTGACCACTCTCCGCTGAACATCAACGGACCCCTAGTGGAGATCGTCCAGAGCACTGAGTTCCTTGGACATGGACCCTCAACACCAGCTGACACTCGCCAAGAAAACCCAGCAGTATCTCTATTTACTGCAGAGACCGAGCAGAGTGCACCCCCCCCCCCATTCTCACCCTGTTTTATAAAGGAACTATAGAGAGTAACCTGTGTAGCTCCATCACAGCTTGGTATGGGAATTGCAAGACCCTACAGAGGATAGTAAGGACAATGAAAAAGATTGTGGGGACATTAACACATCATGCTGCATCTGCAAAGCGGCCGCCAGCATTGCGGACGACCCCCACTCACCCCTCCCACACCCTCTTCTCCCCCCTTCCATCTGGCACACGGCCTTCACTGCCAGGATGGGACATTCCTTCACTCAGGCTGTCAGACTCTTGAATCAAAATCGGAATTACCAACTATTTCATATACAATTCAATTTATTATATATTGCACACTCTCTGTTCTGCCGCTACTATTGTTTGCACTTTTGCACTTTTATTTCCTAATTATTGCCATCTTGCTGCTAAAATTCAGTATAAGTCATGAATACTGTATCTGCAATAACACTATTTATTTAAATATCCATTTCCGACCAGCATGGTTACTATGCACTGTCTGCTGTCTTGTCCTGTATATTACACTCATGTTGTCCTTTGCTGTTTCTGTCCTTCTGTCTTCTGTTTCTGCTTGGCCCTGGAAGATCAGTGTTTCGTTTCACTGTATACTGTGTGCATATGGCTGAAATGACAAATAATCCTACCAACCTAAATGTGCATTGATGCCACTGGAGGGTGTTACATGGGCTAATCAGATCATAGCGGTGCAGGAGAATCAGAAGGTCGTACGATCACAGCCGATGAGGGGATCTACTGCTGTACCTCATAGTCTAATATGCCTTTGCAAATAATCAGCATGAAGAAAATAAACACCTCCTTCATCGCGTGCATGTTATTTTGGCTGAGCCCTTCTGTGTGAGATCACACCCGGTCAGGTTTAGGGCGGCTCACATCTCCCACTCTGCTGTCGTGTTCCCTGTCAGCGGACAGCTTGTCGCTCAGCTTGGCATGTTTGCGGTCTGCAGGGTCTGATTGGCTGCTGTGGGCTAGAGGTTAAGCTCGGTTAGTGTGTCTGCGGGGGTTGGGGGGTGCTGGTGAGTATGCAGTAAACAGCGGCCCAGCTCCAGGCTGGCGCAGTGCATAGCCCTGCTGTTTTACAGCTGATACACAGCAGATCAGCATCCCCCCCCCAACCCACAGTTTGTGAGTAGTAACTATGAGTGAGTAATCAATGCATATGAATTACACACCCGTTTCAGTGGTGCGTTGGTTGGGGATGCTATTCTCATGGGACGCGACAGGTTACAGTGTAGAAGTGACAAAAGGCTTCTTCAGTGAGCGCTGCTGTAGGCCTGTGCTCTGACTCACCACTGCCCCCTAGTGTGCAGGCACGCTAATCTCCCCATGACAGTTCTTCAGTCCACTGTGACTGAGCTGCTGACATCTACTTCTTTGCTGTCCCCTCATTAATGCTAATGCTTAGCATCTGATCTGATTTTATGTTAATTCCGTGGCATAATCAAGGGCGTTGGCCCGGTGATTTTCGTATGATGTGTTTCAAATAGCTGTTTGGTAATGTTTGTTCAAACGCTCTGGCTACTGTAGTTACTTTTTGTATTTTTTGTTGTTGGGAACTAGCTGTGCATCTGTCAGCAGCTCTGTAGTTTATGTAGCTGAAAGCACACACACACACAAGTTACTCATTGTATGTGGAAGCTCCTCCTCTCATATTTGGATGGAGAGCATTAAACCCAGAAGTTCTGGCCTTTAGCTCCCCCACACACACACGTTCCTGATAGCAGCTAATCACAGCTCAACCAGGAGGAAGGCTGGGATAGAGCTTTAGTCTCGTGCTGTGACCTGCCATGTCGTGTTTGGATGTTCTCTGGGATTCAGGTGGTTGATTGTTTACATGTGTAAGAGGAGCACATCACCCGCTGCAGCTTTTTTCACGTCGGTGACATGTAACTCCCTGCACATCTATGACATGCCGTTTTTTGCACCTCTACAAGATGCGGCTTCGTGCATATCTGTGAGGTGCGGCTTTTTGCACATCTGTGCAATGCACCTTCCTGCATATCTCTGACATGTAGCTTTTTGGACATCGCTGAGCTGCAGCTTCCTGCATGTCTTTGATGTCTGTGAGGTGCAACTTTCTGCATGTGCGTAAGATGCAGTTTCCTACATGTCTGTGAGATGCAGCATCCTGCACATTTGTGAGATGCAGGATTTTCTGCACGTTTGTGAGATGCAGATTTTTTGCACGTCCGTGAGATGCAGAATCCTGCACATCTATGAGATGCAAAATCCTGCACATCTGTGAGATGCATCTTCCTGAACATCTATACTTTACCCACAAACCAAAATATCTCTCGAAGAGTGTTTGGTGGAATGAACAAAATACCCGTGAATGTACAGTGAAAATGGCCTTGTTTCGCCTTGTAACCCCCCAGTGGCTGCAGTGAGTCCATTTCAATCCTGCTGCTGCTCACCATTTGTCTTTATTGATGAGGAACAGTGATAATAAAAATGGCAGCCAGCATGCTGTGACTGGGGACATGCTAAAGCCTGGGCAGTGTGTGGGGCTTCCATTCAGTCATGCTCTGGGCTTTGTTCTCTGCGGGTCCTGCAGCTGAATCATACCCAGAACCGTCCCTGGTCGGGTGGCCGCACTCTCAGAGCCTCCTGACCCCCTGCAGCTCCCCCCAGCCTCTATCCACCCCCAGAAAGGTCAATAGCAGCGCTAGCCAGGAGGGCGGGAGGGGTGGCGTGGCGTGGCGTGGCGTGGGACATTCAACGCCCATGCACCCCCAACCTCTGACTCTGCGGATAGAGGAAAAGGGAACATGCAATAAAAACAGTGTGTTCAGGAAAGCAGCTCTCAGCACATTGTGCCAGGGGGGTGGGGGAGGGAGGCGTTGCTTTCAATGACAAATCGCCTGAAGTTCTTACCAGATCCGCTGGTCTGGCTTTTCCTCCTCCCCCCCCCCCCCCCCCCCCCCCGCTGCCCCGAGTGCGCTGGGTGTGGTAGGGACCCCAGGGACTCACCAAACCTCCACTTCTGCATGTAATTCGCCAGATCTGGAGATTTGTTTGTTTGCTTTCACGCTCTGAGGTCCAGCGCTTTTTTTTTTTTTATATTGTGGACTCTTTCTAAGTATAGTAAACAGTTGTGTTCAGCGCTTAATTAGGGCTGAAGCAGGGGTCCCGTATAAGTATGAAGAGTAAAGCTGGGAAAATGTTGGCCTTTTTGCATGTATTTTTCGATGCTAATCTGTGCAATTTGTCATTTTAAAACACCGGGCCAAAATTTATAGAGGATCTGTGGTCAAGTACAACGGCACTTCTTTCTCAATGTGGTGTGTGACCGAATTCTCTTAGGAACAGTTTTAGCTTAGATAAAATATGAAGTGTAAAAGTCAAAATGCTGTTTCTCTGACAGCTCCTGTCGCTGTTCAACAAGTGTGGCGCTCATGCGCTGTTTACTTGCTTGGAAAGAAACAGTATGACTACGGAGGGAAATGTCTCTGGACCGAAGGGGTCCTGCAGGCACTACCATAAACGGCTCTGCCAGCGTCAGCTGCTTTGCGGTCAAATTTAAAGAGTCAAGTTGAGAGAAAAAAAAAACAGCTTAAGTAGTCAGAGTGTTTCATTGGCTTGAATCTTAAGCTGAGAGAGTGCAACAGAGCAAGCTGTGTTCAGTTTATCTCTGTGAGAGGACGATGGTTGTGTGTGTCTGTGTGTGCGTGTGCGCGTGCGGACATGTGTGGGCGTGATGGTGACTCTCACAGTGCTGCAGCTAACATAGTGAGCTGAGCTGCTGGATGAGCGGAGGGGAGAGAGGGAGAGAGCGAGAGAAGCCAGAGAGAAGGAGGGGGCTGCTGTTCGCCTTCCTCCCGGAGCTTGGCGGCGCGGAGAGCAGCAGCGGCGCGAGCAGGAGAATTTGGTCCTTTAAGAAAAGCTGTGGGCCTGGATCTTTGAGGCACAACTTTTTTTTTTTTTTTTTTGTCTTGACTCCTAATTTGGGATTTGTTCGAGACACAGAGAACGCCTCTGAAACGTTACCTTGATTGGAAAGGGATCTCCTCACTGTGATATTAAGACAAAAGATGTCTGATTCCACTGTTAATGCTCACTTGGAGGGAATAATATCAGATTTTGAAGGTCAGTCTTTTTACGTTGTACTTTAAAATATTGTTTTTTTTTGCTTTTCTCTGTGTTTTGCTCTCCTAACCCTCACAAAACAAACTTTTATCTACTGTAGAAGCATTACAGTAAGGGTGTTACTTAAGATGGGCTGCATTGGATCTTCATTGGAATACCGAACCTGAATTTTAAAAATAAATTCTCTCTCTCCTTCTCTCTCCTTGCTTTTCTTTGTCACGGCTGCATGGGCACGTTCAGGGGAGCGGATTGTGTGGTCTGCTGTTGCCTGCCCCCTTCCAGGGCGGGCCGGCCGTACCGATAGCGGCGTGGGGCAGGAAAGCCTCCTGGCACAAACAAACACGCAGAGGGGCCCGTGTAGCAGAGGGGGGGAACATCTGTTGCCTCTGCGCTTCCTCTCTGCCGTGCGCCCCTTCTGCTTTCATCTCCGTTGCTTTCCTCCGCCCCCACCTCCTCCCCCCCATCCGGTTCACCCCGTCCAGCTGTGTGGGACAGCAGGGTCCCTCTCTGGCCCGCCGGCCATGTGGAGCTCGGGTGTGCTCCAAATGTCCCAAGAGAAAGCGTCAGCGGGGGTTGGGGGGTGGTGGCTCCGGAGGGCAGTGCTCATCTGGAGATGCATCTCCTCTTACCTCTCCTGCCACATACCTCTCCTCTCTGCTCTGTTATTAGCTCATACTTTCCCTGCTCTCTTGACATTTTGATGATCCCATTAGCTCCTATTTTCAGTGCTCTTTTTAACACAGGATGATCCCATTTGGTCATTTTTGATCCATTCTTTGTCTATGTGATGATCCCATTTGGTCACTGAGCTCGCTGCTCTTTTTGGAGGTGATGATCCCATTTGGTCGTTTTCGATCCATTCTTTGTCTATGTGATGATCCCATTTGGTCACTGAGCTCGCTGCTCTTTTAGGAGGTGATGATCCCATTTGTTCACTGAGCTCGCTGCTCTTTTTGGAAGTGATGATCCCATTTGGTTACTGAGCTCGCTGCTCTTTTAGGAGGTGATGATCCCATTTGGTCACTGAGCTCGCTGCTCTTTTTGGAGGTGATGATCCCATTTGATCACTGAGCTCGCTGCTCTTTTTGGAGGTGATGATCACAATCACTGCAGTTCTCACTACTCCTTTACCATGTGAAGGTCTCATTTTCTGTTATTCTGAGGGCTCTTCTAAGACGTGCGACCGTCCGGCTTAGTTTGGCTCATCTGTCTTGCTTGTGTCTGCCACTGTATGGCTTATGACGTCACAGTGCCTGCTTTTTAAGTCCAGCCAAATACTGTATTTCCACCGGCTTTTGAAACTTTGAAATTTACTCATAGCAAGCTTACACAGAGTTTCCAGTGATCCCACCAGAAGTGAATATGTGGTTTGCTCTCTTCATTATCGGTTAAAATGCCAATGATCTTTAGAGGATGAAAAAGCACATGCTTTTTAAAAAGTTTTCATATCAAAAATCCAAAAATTTTGTCTTGTGTTTATGATCCTGAACAAAACTTGTTTTTTTCAAAAGCAATTAAGCAATACATGGAGTGCAGGTTTTGTTTTATTCCTGTTTGAGTGGAATTCTTAGAATGTGTAGCCAAAGCCTGATCGGACAATAAGCTGGCAGTGGGCGGGCATGGGCCCAGCCTCCCTCCAGGTTGTGTTGTCGTGCCCTTGCATCACCGTGGAAAACCTCACTGCATTTCTCATATGAAGGAGTCTGTAGGCTGCTCAGCCCCCTATTGGTGCTGAGGGAGACGAGGGCATCGGGGCATCGGAAGAGGAAATTCCACGGAGGGTACAAATTCGGCCAATGGCAGAAACGGGCAGACAGAGGGCTCGTTTCAACGATTTGCGCTTTTGGGCCCCTGCCATGTCGCTGGCAGCATTTGCGTGCCATTAATTAATAAATAGGCCATTCATTCAACTTCCGGTCTCAAATACGCTGCCCCTCACAGAGTATGTCGTGTGTGAATGGAAGGTGAGGTAGGTGTGTCTTCATGTGTGTGCGTGCGCAGTGGCTTTCCATTCCTTAAAGAAGGCAGTAACCAATAAAACCCAGAATCCCTGCAGTAGCAAAACTGTCTCCACACAGTGTGATAGAATCTAGTGTTATGTATAGGAATGTAGAGTACCGTAAATATTATAATATAACGTGACCCTGAGTTATAAAGGGTTAGGTGTTAACAGTGCTGTTTCACAGTTCCTGAGCTCTCATGATTGTAGTGTCGGAGGTAGTGTGTCAGGGCCTCCTTGGAAGCCCAGCAACTGCATTCATGGTCATCGTTAAGGTGTGATAAAGGCAAAGATCAGTCTGATCAGTTTCACAGTGAATATGTCACCTATCTGTGCTTCCATCGACCAGCACGAATCTGTATCAACGTGCGACACGCTACGCGGGAAATGCCGCCCTGCGGCCGCAGGGTAGATGTCTGTCACTGTCGGTCACACCGTGTGACCTCACTGCTGGACGCACTTGCACAGAGACACACCAAGAAAAAATGGTTCAGACTGGGTGAAGCAATGCAGACTGGCTGCCGTGTCCGGCCAGAGCGGATTCTCACGCTGTTCCGTGAGAGCTCTGCTGCCCATCGTGTTGTGTGTCCCCGTTTGTTCCTGACGTTCATACCCAGGCCTTCAACCAGCAGAGTCTGATGACTGGGTGAAACAGGAAGAAGACTTAGGGAGTCTGTACTCAGCACATCGAGCCGCGAGAAGATCTCTCTGACTTCAGCCGTCTGAGTTTGATGGTGACGGCTCTCGCTGTGTCTCGCTCCTCATGGCTACACAGGCAAGCGCTGTCAGAAGCACGCTGAGATAGTTGCACTGCTCTGAGAAGCGCTGTATAAGGTCACTCCTACTTTAGGTTACTGGACTATACAGTGAATCACTCTATGGAGGGCAGGGTATTCAACTGTCCCAATGGACCAGAACAGCTTAGGTACATTGACAGTACATTCATTCATTCCCTGTATGACCCGCTGTGCGATACTATTTATCTACTTCCAAATTCCTTGCAATACTTTCTCTGACATTCTTTGTATTGTTAATGTTACAGTTTCTCATTAATTTATTATCGCTTATTTATGTCTAAATGTCTTTTTCCCACTCTAAGTGTACGTGTGTTGTGCTAATGCAAACATGCACTTTTCCTTATGGATTAATAAAGTATCTGTATATTTCACATCACTCCATTCATTTGTCTGCTTGCTTGCTTGTTGTTGCGCAAGTCTATAAATGGTCACGAAAATATGGAAACTGTATACGCTTCATGACTAAATGAGTTTGCTGTAAGCTGTGATACTTGTTCTACTTGCCTTTTCGAAGGTAAATGTGAAGCCTTGTCTTATACTGTAGAAGTTAAAATGCTATTATTTGCTGTTTATATAGTGCCCGTGTGCTTTTCTGTTTTCCTAACAGCCATTTGCTATGCATTTCTATGCATTTTCTGTGTGTTTCAGTAAATAAAATGATTGGGAAAAATATCTAACCAAGTAAAAACCAAATCGGATAAAATAATGTGGCATCTTGGCTCAGTGGGTAGCACTGGAGCATCGCAGTTCCTGGACTGGAGGTACAAATCTGCATGCCATCCTGGGGTGTTCACTGCCCCATGTCTTGTGCTATCTGGGTTAGACTCCATGCTCACTGGGGTTTGGTACTGGATTAGAGGTTGTGGGACAGGTTGGTGTCAGGGTTTAGAGGAGTGAACATTGTATACCACACTGAGGGTTAAGAGAGTATGGTATATACACACGTATAGCATGCTGCAGGTAGAGGCAGGTGGGTAGAGGCAGGTTGGTGTTCACACACACATATCACACTGTGGGTAGAGGCAGGTTGGTGTTCACACACACATATCACACTGTGGGTAGAGGCAGGTTGGTGTTCACACACGCATATCACACTGTGGGTAGAGGCAGGTTCGTGTTCACACACACATATCACACTGTGGGTAGAGGCAGGTTGGTGTACACACACGCATATCACACTGTGGGTAGAGGCAGGTTGGTGTTCACACACACATATCACACTGTGGGTAGAGGCAGGTTCGTGTTCACACACACATATCACACTGTGGGTAGAGGCAGGTTGGTGTACACACACGCATATCACACTGTGGGTAGAGGCGGGTTGGTGTTCACACACTGCATTGCACACATTGGTAACAGCTGCACTTGGCTTCTGTATTTTCCCCTGCAGGTTTGGTTGTGTTGGATGGAGGGATGCAGCAGGACAATGTCAGCTTTGTGGCAGAGCCTGTGTGCAGCTGGTCAGGAATAAAATACATTTTCTTAATAAGGGCCCCACTGTTAGGATAATACTCACCCTTTGATTTAGGTGTTAAGTGCTTTGTGTTCAGGTTGGAAAGTGTGTTGTGTACAAAGCTGTTAGGCTCCAGCATTGCATCAGCATTCCTCTGACGTGTTTATCACAGTTTATGGTTCCAGTGCTGGATTTATGCTGACTCTTGGAACACCTCTGTCTTCTCTAATGTTTGTATTGTACGTATCATTCATGTGTCCCCTGCTGTGCGAATGCATGCAGTTTGTGGAATCGAGATGCTGTATGGTTCATAGTAGACACTCTAATTATAGTGGAGTATTCAATGTATCGTATTTGGGGTATGCTAGGGTAGACATTGGGCTAGTCCTGTTTGGATAATCAGTTATGGAAAATGGATGTCTCATTGTTTTGAATAACAGAATTCCAGGAAAATGTGTCCGACAGGCTTGTCTTTCTACAGTATAGTTAATGGTATTAGTTTGAATGGAAGCATTTCCAAACTAAGAACCTTCATAATAAACACTGTTAGCATTAAATGAACAGAATACTCTTGTGTGATGCGACTTGTGGGTAGTTGTCATGTGATGCCCATCATCCAATTAGCTAGGAGAATGTTAGTGATGTAATCTGATGAACAAACAGTTGCTGGTATAGTGAGGGTAAGTCATGAGAGGAAGGAACCAGTCAGATTAGTTGTTTCCCCTGTAATGAGACGTTTTTCCTGGCATTTGTAATTAATGCACTAACCAGATAACACTAAATAAATAGACAATTGAAGGTTGATCATTAAGTGAATCAATTCAAGAGCAGCTTGGATGCAGATAAGTGCATATTAGCACGTTAGCTTCAGTGATACGGCTTTGAAGAACTAGGGGATTTTTGATACTCGTTTTGTGCTCTTTCCCTTAGTTGTTCTGAGAATATGATTCTAATAATAAAATGGGCAACATGCCCCCGCACATGCAAACCCAGAGTATCAGAGTATAAGAAGTCTTTGGTGTTTGAGCTTCAAGCACAGGAGCTCGAGAGACCTTCGCTTCCGCCGCCCCCTGCCACCCCCACGCCCGGGCCCTGCTCTCGGGGCGTGACGCCCGGGCCCTGCTCTCGGGGCGTGACGCCCGGGCCCCGAGAAGGTCTGCTGGGGAGCTGCCAGGCACTAACGCTAGTGGCGTGTGGAGGGATCCATTTAATGTGCTTCATCGAATGTGACAATGGTGTGATGATGATGTCACATGTCAGTGCTGTCCATAGCTGTGTGTGTTCTGCGAATAAACCACTGGCATCGCTTCAGACGTTTTTTGATGGTCAGAGACTTGGCGATATGAAGAGTTCAGTTAGGTCTGCTTGGAATTTGTAAATGCGTTGCTCCACTGATAGTAATTTCATTACAGCTGTGCTCTGTACAAGGGGCTCCGAGACTGGACCTCATCCTGTCCTTAATGTTGATAGGCTGATTTTGGGAGGCATGGGGGGGGGTCTCAAGACAATAACTGACAGGGGCTTTTATGGCCACAGGAGTGGAGGCGTCCTTAGTAACCACCCACACCTGCTGTTGCATGATCTGCCTCAGCTGCCTGATCGACCTCAGAGGAGCATGTGGATGTTTGAATCCCGACCGTTCATCTAGAAAGTTCCAGAATGTCTGCTGCTGATCGCTCTGTCCTCCTGCGTTGGTGGATGGCAGTTTAACAGTGAGCAGTGAGACATGCTTCCGGCCAAGAATGCAAGGCATGCAGTCGTACGGCGTCGCCTAAGCACGCACCCTCCGTGTTTGCCGTGTAACACAGTGGTGCATTGATCTCGCAGCAGCTGGGCCGCCAAGCGTGTCCGTAAATCCTGCCCTTCCTTCTGAGATAAATCATGGACGATGGGACATTTCGACAGCAGGGCATTACCACGTACGACCATGGTTCCAGAATGGTGGGATCATGATGCAAAAGGAGGTCATACAGTAAATGCAATACAGGGGGGGACGTCATGAAATTATGTTGGTAGTTGCAGGCTAGCAAATCAATTGCTAAAGACAAGTTTGCTCATTTATTGATGGTAATGAGTCTTAAAACAGTCTGCTGTTTTGCCAGGTAAAATAAACCAAAAATTTCAACAGTCAATGACAAACGGGAACCACTTTCACTGTCTGGGAAGAATCTGATAAAATCACCGGCACCTGAAAGTCATTTTCTCAGCATTTCATATCAAGCTTCAGTGAGCCGAGCTCTTTAAAGCTCTTTAAAGTGAAACCATTTACAGAAGCTCCTGTATCAACATTTTTTAGATTACTGATGTCGGAAAGTAGGTAATGTGCTGCCTGAATTTCCAAGGTCGTACATCAGATACTGAACTGGTCTGGACTCTAAAACATGAGGACAGAAAAGATCACAGATAATTTATTCATGCCCAAGGGGAAATTGTCTTTGGTGCCTGGTGTCCCTACAGCAATCGAAGAACAAATTTCTAAAATTATTTATTGTTTTTCATTTGAGACCGTCAGTGACCTAGGACTCGCTCAGTCCTCCTTTCATCCAATGAAGAACTTACTGTACACTAAATTTCTAAAACTCACTAAGTGGACAAATTCTCAAAAACATATCCCACGGACCTTGTGAGTTTTTGAAATTTGCCTTTCAATTGGAGTTAAGGGCTTAACAATGGCATCAGTCCGTCGGCCACGGGGTTTGAACCGACATCCTTCCGATGACAGGCACAGCTGCCTAACTGGGCAGAATAATCAAATGCAAATGTGACAGATTTTCCACCATGGTATTGTCATTTAGATGTTTAACTAGTTAAAATTTTAAGCTAGGAATAAATTGGCCATATGAAAAACAAATCAGTAAGCTTTTTGCTTGAGGAAAACTGGCGCGTCAGTGCTTCACTAGAAGACAAATGGGGCGGCTTATGCTGACTGCTCCAGGGACAGAGGCGGAGGAGGCGCAGTTCTGTGTGGCTCAGCATCCTCTCCACATTCTGAATGGACACGACGGTACCTAGCTGGAACTCCAGAATGGCATTGGATCACACTGCTGTCTCAGGCCAGGAAGTCCTTTTAAAAAGCACAGTGTGTCCTGCAAGTCAGAGCCGCAGAGTCACCGCTGGATGTGGGTTCTCTGTGTGACCTATGTGGGCTGGAGCGATCGTATATCGCCAGTAACGAATCCCCCACTATCCGTCTCTCTCTCTGGGTCGTGACCGGGGACTATCATGGGGGCTTCAAAACAGAGCTCATCCAAGCTCCCCCCCCCCCCCCCCCAGCAGCCTGAACTCTTGGGAGGTCGGGATGTCAGAGTAGTTGTTTTGGTTGGTGTCATTTTTGTTAGGAGAGGTCTCACAGGGAACGTCGGGATGAGGAACATGCAAAATCCCCTGTGGATCCTGCCTGGAACGCTATGATGTTAGTGCCATTTTAGTACGATGTCCTCACAGTGCAGACCGAGGGAAACCAACTAAATTAATGTTCACCGTCAATTACAGTCTGACAGGACTTACGATCTTGGATGTGTCAGTTTGCTGTGCCTCTGTCTCGTGGCATTTTGGCCGGTGCATTCAGCCCTGGATGGACTTTAACTGAAACGAGTTTAGAAGATGGGGGCGGGGGCGGGGGCGGGGTACCCCGCACACATGGCTTTAGTAACGCTTTTGTGAGGGCTGTTTATCCTCACCCACAGACTTGCCGATTCTCTTTCACATGGGGTAAAATGTTCAGTAATTAAAGAAACAGAGTGTAATATAACTTCAAATGTCTTTATGATGTTAAGGTCAGATGTTTTATTTCTTTGCTTTTCTTTGAAAAGCAGAATTTGGGCTCCGTATTAAATTGTGTTGCCTGCGACATCTCCAGACAGAAATTGCAGGCGCCGCTCTGACTCTCCTGCGAATCACAGCGAGGCATGTTTCTCCTTTGGGGAGCAGAGGGAAAGGCCTCATCTGCTCACCTGTGACTCGCAGATGAGTCACAGCAGTGGTGAGCTCAGCTGAGATGGATCCCCCGGATTTGCAACCCCTCCCCCCCGAATGCATGACTTTCACACCAAGCTCGGGGCTTTTCCTGGTGCCTTTTGAGAGGCTTATGAGTAGTTCAGGTTAATCTGATTTAAGGTTTCATTGGGGGGGGGCAGGGGTGGGGGGGTGGTTATACATTGACTTCAGGGCAGGGTCATTTGGATGAGTCGGAATGATTTACCTGTGATCTGATTCTGAATCAGACTTACAAACTTGAACCTGGCGTTCTAGGCTGCTACAGAATGCCACATGGTTTCCAGTCACATATGCCTGTCCTGACCCTCAGAGTTAGGTGAACACGATGTAAATGGCCCCCCCCCCCCCGCAAAACTGATTAGTGGCTTTTGCTGGCAGTTTTGGATAGTTCCTTCCTCGGGAAGGGTTATCCGTAAACGCTGATGACAGGCAAGTCTTCCTGCCGCTCGCTTTGTTTCCTTGCCTCTGTCGCTGGAGCAGCTGTGCCATTTTTAATGGGATCGTCCCAGCAGGGTGGGGAAATGCATGTCTCTCGCTTGCAGCGCGGGACGCAAAATGGCCTCTCTGGCACGGGCGCCCAGCGGGACGCGGGTGAAAGCTGAGTTTGCGTTCATCCTCATGGATGCGGATCGTGGCTCGATTTTAACATTTGGCAGCCGGTGTGGAAAAAGAGAAGAGAGACAGGCCCCCATAAAGACTGACAGGGGGGAGATACAGTGACTGGGGGACCAGAACAGACTGGAAGGTTGCTGGTTCAAACCTGATAGAGGAACTGACATTATGCTTCTTGGAAAACTCTCTTAACGTGAAGATGCAGGGTCAATTAATGTCAAGCTGTGGTAGCATCTGGTATCAATCGAAAGCTTTTTCTCATTTATTCTTATCCTGAATATTTGCTTCTTTTGGTGTAATTTGTATTTGATGTTCTAAATGTAATTTTTTTTAGAACCTTAAAAAAGAATGTTAATTTCATTGTGAAAGATATGACACCCCACATCTCCCTTTATCGCAACCCTTTGTTTTTAATTCATTTTATTTCTAAATGCCTGATAAATTTTGGCTCTAACTACTGCTCTGTCCTGCAGCTCTGAAGAGGTCCTTTGAGGTGGAAGAGGTGGACCAGTCGGCACACTCCTCTCCCCATGCCCGCAGAACGGTCAACACACACCTGCGGACGGCCGGCACCCCCTCCGGCCCCCGCTTCCTCGACCTGGGAAGCCGCAATTCCGATTTCAGCCAGAAGGTGCCCTCGGAGGTGGCCAACCAGCGCTCCCCCAAGATCAGCCTGCGCCGCATGGAGCTGACAGGGGGCCGTGCCCCTGAGCCCGTCCCTCGCCGAACAGAGATCTCCATCGACATATCCTCCAAGCAGGTGGACAGCTCCCCCAGCCCCGGCATCTCCCGCTTCGGCCTGAAGAGGCCGGAGGCCCCCGCCTTGGTCAAGGCCCCGGAGCTAGCACAGAGAAGGGCGGAGCTTATCTTTAGCCGGCCTCAGGAGGCCCCGCCTCCCAGGAGAGCTGATCCGCCCCCTTCTGCTGCCAGGATCCCCGAGCTGGTCCACAGGAAACCAGAGGCACCAGGTCCCCTGGAACCGCTGGCCCGGAGGTCCGAAATCCACATCACCAAAACTCCAGAGGTTTCTGCTCTGAACAAGGTGGCCGAAAACAATGTACACGTGACCCCCAGTGTCCCACCCAGCTACACAGAGATCAAGGCTCCGTCCTCTGCACCTGAGGTCTACATCGGGGGCCCTGACAGTAAGTCATGTGACTCTTGCATCAGCTGGTGTCCAGCTATTTAAATAGGACCAATCCTGGGAAGGAAATGGCTTTGGACCAGTTTTAATAGGAAGTCAGTACCCAGGGGGCATCTGTGAAATCACAGTGGGCTTAACAGGTATAATACTGAGAATATTACCGTAATATCAAACATGCAATCAGGCAGTGTTTAATACATTACAGATATATAGCAGTATATATGGTGATAAAACAGTCCAGGGTCTAGCAAATGGAAAATGATCATTATTTATATATGCGGCCATGAGTTTTCTTGCTCATTATGATTTACGGCTATTTATATCTGCAGTTTTTTTTCCGTAGTTGCAGGCAACTACAACAGAAGTGTATGTTTCCAGAATATTAGCAGAATTATTACAAAGTATTATCAAAACAGCATTTAGCGAGGCATCATCCTGCAGAGGCTTAAACTGACGCCCCGAATCATGACCAGAAGACTGAGATGCTTTCGAACCGTGGGCTCAGCACAGCTTAAAAGCAAAGGCCGTTCTGTTCAGCGACCGTACCGGGGCGGAGCTGGAAACCCCTCCCAAAAAGACAGAAGTCAGTGTGTCAATCCAAATGCCATAACCTCTTACCCAGTAAACGTGTAAACACCACACTACTGTACAAGACGTGAGGCCCTACCCACTGATTCAGGCTGTGTTGTGCTCTTAAGATGCTCAATCTGTATAAGCCTTCGAATATGCGCTAATTGTCTATAATATATACATTGCGATCCAGTTATTATATTGCTTTCAAGGCCGATAAATAGCAGTTATTGATTCATCTAGTCCAAATGGGCAAGGTGGAGCACAGCGTCCCATCGTGCCCCTGCGACTGGAGCTGGGGTGTACAGCAGGGTGCCACATGTCCGGGGCAACAGCGGCCCATCAGCCTCAGCGTCACCTGTGGAAGTCCTGCAAGGGCCGTGTGAGGATTGTGTGTGTGATGGGTCCCGATGGACAGTGAGCACGTCGCCTCTCCTGATAAACATGGCGGCGTTGCTATGGTGACCTGTGCCCGCCTGCCCCCCCCAATGATACACATCAGAGTGATGAGAATACCAGCGACTCCCCCATCGGAAAGAATGCGCTCCACACACGGGGTCTGACGATGCTCGCTTGCAGAGTCCCGGAGATCCTGCGGGCCTTGCAGATACCGCGAGCGCAGTCGCTCTGGCCACGATGTGAGTGTGCGCATTCTCCATGACCGGGATGGCGCCGTGATGCTCCAGACGCTCACAGCCGCCAGCTATCGGCAAATCTTGCCGTCTGCCTGCTTCACTTTTTCAGCTTTCAGTCTGGGGGTGGGGAGGGGTGGGATGGAGTAGACTTGGCATTCGGTGCATTGAGTGGGGGGGACAGGAGTTATGATCTGAGCTCCAGACCTCTGGATGTACAGAAGAGTCAGAAAGCCAAGGGGAGGCTTCTAATCAGAGGCAGTTGGCCTGGAACAGTGTTACAGGTCCTTGTGGCTCTGGGCCATCAGACATACGCTGCACTGGGCCTTCTGAGGGCACGCACTGCACTGAGCCATTTGACAGCACGTACTTAACTGGGTCGGTATGCGCTGCACTGGGCTGTCTGACATATACTGCAATGAGTCATTTGACTAGACGTACTGCTACTGGCCTAGTATGCACTGCACTGGGCCATTGGACTGCACATACTACACTGGGCCGTCTAACGGTATGCACTGCACTGGACCGTCTGAAAACACTCACTGCATTGAGCTGTCTGATGGCACATGTTGCACTGGACTAGTACACACTTTGTTTTGGTTACAATATAGGCCAGATAAAGGTGCAGTGGAAACAATGATATATCTCTTGGACTGGGTCTCCGACCTCTGGTGTTAGGGTTCAGCAGTGTGGTGTTTCAAACCTCTTGGTTCTGTGTGTGTGGACCTTGCATGTTTTCTGTGTTTGTTTGGGTTTCTTCTAGGTGCTCTGGTCTCTCCTCCCAAAACATGCAGTTAGGTGCAGTGACGAGTGTGTGAGAGTGTGTGTCCTGTGACCGACTGGCATCCCAGCCTGAGCATCTACTGCCCAGTGCTGCCTGGTACAGACTCTGACCATCATTTTCATGTGGGGGGTAAGGCCCAGTATGGTGTGGGTTCGATGCCCCAAGACTCACCAGGACGGCCGGTTGGTGACCCCTCCCAGCCGGACCCCACGCAGCTGATTTACTTCGCCCACCTCCAAGCGGGATCCATGACACAGAGTGGGGGGAGGTGCTGGGAGAATGTGTGGCGTGTCACTGCTACAGAGGAGGATGGGTCAGCAGCCACAGCTGGGTAAACAAAGATAGAGGGGCGTGGCCCCCCGATGGGGGGCTTCCTGTGGAAGTGCAGCACGGCTTTCGTTCACTGCTTTGCTAACGCACTACAGCGTGCCCAGCTTAGATCCTGTCACCAGGTTTATAATAAAAGAACCCAATGTGTCACTTTTCTCAGAATGCCACTGGCAGTTTAGGTGGTGCAGGGGTACTCCACCACCCCCCCCAAAAAGCCCTCTTACATTTCAGTAAATAGCCAGATAGACTTTTGCATCTGATAGCTAAATTGCTGAGCTCAGAAAATATGATACCGTAAATCTGGGAGCTGATTGGGCTAAGGGAGCTCGGGTGGTGCTGCGATTTCCGTGCTCGTATCCTGCTCTCTCCGTGAGCGTGAGGGAGAGGGGAGGAATCCGATCCTGTGGGAGACATTTTCAAGATGTTTGAGAGGCAGCGCCTGACGCATTTGGGTTCGATTAGCGTGGCTCTGTAACCCGCCACGCAGATCGAATGGTTCTGAGCCAGCGGGCGAGTGAGGGAAAGAGAGAGAGAAGGAGAGAGGGATGCAGACGTGGGCCAGATCATTCCTGTAAACTTGGGG
>JAODKF010000103.1:8722371-8735511 GCA_026779585.1 Mormyrus proboscirostris
GGGGGGGGGGGGGGGATTATGTCGTCTGCTCGATGTGACTGTGTTGTGCTCCTTTCGCTCGGGACGTGTGGTACCACTGCAGAAGGCAGCGGTGTGAGAAAGTCCAGGCAGACAGCTTGCCGATTCGCCAGGGTGAGATCTGTGAGGGTCTGTTCTCGGCTCTGAGGCCAGAGCAATCGTGTGCCTTTGGGTAACGATGAGAAGAGCAGTAATATCACTTGTGGGTTTAATAAGTTGCATGGGTTTTTCCATCTGGGAAAAAGACGTATCCAAAAACTCACACTGCATCCTGCATGGGGCTGATCGACCGGTCCTGACGGGGGCACGTTGGAGCATGAAGAGCCCCCTACGAAATGCGAGGAGAGGCACCATTTCTGTGCCTGTCTGTGCCCCCCCGCCAGAATCGCTACTCAGAGTTAACGGCAGTTGTGGTTTTCAGCGGGGGGGGGGCATTCGGGAAGCTGTGTGGTTTGTGTTAAGAGCCTCGTCTCTTCCAGGACCCAGCAGCATTGGGGGTGGAACCCCTTTTCCTTGGGAACTGCAGGCTTGTGAGGAGGCCTGTAAAAGCAAGCAAGCATTTCCGTGCTGGGGGGGGGCAAGGGCAATTTTTACTGGAAAGAAATGACAAATGTATTGCGGAGGGTGGAGGTTGAAGCAGATTGTATATGCATGCTAAGCAGGGGGGTGTAAAGCTTTAGTGCCCTCATCCCAGATAAGCAGGACTCATTACGTGTTTGAGATCATGTGAGCAGCTAGGGCTGGCTCTGCAAGTCGCTGTGTGACCAGCAGAATGTGTAAGCGCCGCTTTTCGCTTGGGTCCGACGGGTCGATGTGTGTTCTGGTCTCTCTGCCGATGGCCTGTGTGCAGACGCAAACCTCGAGGGCGTCATCGGTGTGGCCACAGGGAAACTGGCAGAGGGACCGGACACGTCACGGCCTCCGCCGTCAAAACGTGCCGGGAAGCAAGTGGCCAAATTGACCTCGCTCTGTAACCGAGCGCACAAAGCCGGAGTGCAGACTCATTCTAGAACATTCCATCAGAATCGAATTTCAAGGACTTTTGGGGTGGGGGGGGATCCCAATGTGGGTGCCCGGTGTCTCGGTTAAGCAGTAAAATAATATGCGGTGTGTCTGCTCTCCTTGCGGAAGGCATTCGGGTCCCGTCGTGCAGGAAAAACCCCAGAAAAACCGAAACGCCGCAAGACGACACGTTTCAGTTTGCATGCCTGTGGAGTGTCTTTGTACAAACGACGGCACATGCCAGAGAGAGCGAGCATGCGAGAGACACACACGCGAATGAATGCTCCGCCCCCAGTGAGGCTCTTCACCGCCTGTGCGTGCGCCCTGGCAGCAGTAGCGCGGTGAACGGCGGCTGCACGGTGAGATCCTCTCGCGCCATCTCTGCTCCCCCCCCAGAGGCCCCCCCCTCGCTATTGCACGGACGGCTACACCTCGTCAGATCAGGTAAGGCTGGCTGGCTCCCCACCGCGAGCTCAGCGTCCAGCAGACCTGCAGCCGCTCTCAGCAGGCTATCGGCAGTTGACATCCTCTGCAGGCTTTTTTTTTTTTTTTTTTTTCTTTTCCCCCTTCCTCCCTCACTTTGGCACCCCTCCCCCGCCCGTGTTCCAGTGACGGTGCCCCAGTAGCTGCTGCGAGCTCACACTACGTTTCGTCTCTGCTAATCAGAAGCCTGGCAGTCCGCTCTGCGGGCTGGCGTCGCCCCGTGGCAGGTCCCGGCGTATCGTGTGACACCTCGAGCTCGTTTCCTTCCTGACCTCGTGTCGCTCTTCGCCGCCATGTGACATTCACTTGTCCCTCGTGTCCGGCCTGCTCCGGTTCCTCGCTGCCAGTGTCCCTGCAGTTTTCTGGGGGTTTTCAGTTCCGCCTCTACCCACCCCTTGGGTGATTCTAAACCGGTCTGGCTATGAAACCCAGGTTTTACATGCTCTAGGCAGTTGTTAGCTCTTCCTCTTTCAGGCTGTGTGTCTTGAGTTCGGGGTGACAGAGTAGAGTGACTCTTCACTCCGTTGTATCGTCGTTAAACCAAACCAGACCCCCCCCCTTATAATGCATGACCCTTCGGTTGCTCCCCACCGTTCTTACATGCAAGGGGAGTTCCGTGCTATGGAGCTCTCACCAGACCGCGTGTTTCACACCAACAGGGTCAGAGGTCACGTCGAGCAGCACCATGTCGGATACCGCCAAGCCGTCCCTGCCACCGGTGCGTGCGGACAAGCCAAGTGCAGACTTCAGCTATGTGGGCATCGACGCCATCCTGGAGCAGATGAGGAGGAAAGCCTTGAAGCAGGGGTTCGAGCTGAACATCATGGTAGTGGGTGAGTACTGGGGAGGGGGTCACTGGGCAGGGAGGGCTGGGTTTGGAAAAACCTTTATCCCTCCCTCCCAATATCTTGGCACAAATTTATAATGTTTGATTTAAGTGGTTGTGGTTTTTCAAATTAATGCAAATTAATAGGTGCTGCACCCACTAAAAGTGCCAGTTTGCTCAAAGCTTTTAATTTAAAATGAATTCAGGTTTTTGCGTGAATTAAGTTCTGCTGGGAATTTTGGTGTTCATGAATGGGGGGCGGGGAGTGCAGGTTTAGTTTGCTTCTGGGAAAATAGTTTGTGTCGGAGTCTGGTGAGTTTATTGGCCTGAAATGTTTCGGAGTGTGATGACAGTAAGGGAGTCCAGAGGCCAAGCGTGCGTGTTACGGCGGGGGCGCCCACATGCAGCCTAGTGGGCTGTTCAGCCAGCCAGTCCCAGGACAGAACCAGTTTGGAGAGAGACTGTCTGCTTAGCCAGCTGTGTCTGTCTGAGATGGCTCATACCCGTCATTGACTTAATCAAGAACACAGTCGCTGTTTTATGATCACATGACGCACAGCTTCTTCCGTGGCAGGAAATCGCTGAATATTTTCGCTAAACCACTTGCAGACATTGTTCAGAAACTCTAGCATGTCTGACCCTCGAACATGAGATTTATTTGGTTATTAAGCTGCAGTAACGGTCTGGAGGCTGGTGTGTCCCTTGTGCGTCCCCCATGTGGGTCTGCTTGACCAGGGCACGCCTGCACCATCTCCATGAGCACGGCTGATTGGCTGAGATTCATGACAGTGAGTTGTGCCCAGTTTCTGGGTTCTGTTCTGCAACACAGAGCAATGGGGCTGTATCCTGCACTTTTTTATATACATTTTATATTTCTCATTTTGAATACTTTTTTTTAACAAAATCAAATGACAAATGATCTTTCTACCTTGTTTTTTGCATAAACGAAGTTAGTGGCAATTTCATTTCCCAGCTGGTACACCACTACAGTCATGCATGTGACACACAATCTTGAGATGATCTGAAGGCAGGTTTTCAGGTTAGTTCGAATCTGCGGCCAGGTGAACGGGAGTGACTGTAAACCTGGTCACACAGTTCTCAGAAAGGTTGAGCATCTGAAAGGACGTCCATCTTTACGTTTACATATCCTTGAGGAGACTTCAGTCTGCTGGTTTTGAGAGCTTTGGCAGGGTACTGTTTGTAACCTGCTAACCAGTCTTAAATGTTTGCTAGCTATTAACAGATATATAAGGTTAGTTACTTGTTAACTGTGATGTATAATTCTATAATCACGCGATAAGCGGTCTGTGGAGATGCTGAAAGGATGCAAGTCAGCTGTGAGGTTAGATTAAGTAGTTAAATGCTTTGTTGCCATGCTTGGGGTTGAATCCCATCTTCTGTGTTTATGGATTTTGCCTACCCTATGTGCCCTGCGATGGACTGGCATCCTCACCAGGGTGTAGCCTGGCCTTGTGCCCTATGCTGCCCCGGAAAGACTCCAGGCCTCTCTGCAACCCGACCAGGATAGACTGTTGTAAAATCATGGATGCCATTGGTAGCATTGCAGTTGTGTACTTTTTTTTTTCTCCTTATCGATTCGCTTTTCGCACATGCCCAAAGTGTAGCACCATTTCCCTGTGTGTGTCGGGGGGGGGGGGGGACTTTCCTTTACAGTATGCAAAAGTGTCTACTGTGAACGTTTATGGGTGTGAGGAATTGCCTGACATTTCAGCGGTGTTCGCGGTATTTAGCAGTATCTGCTCTGTTATTATGTGCTTTGACCCTTCACTATTGCTGTTAAGTGTCCCCAAGCCGTAAAAGTAGTCTATCGAGGCGTATCAGCCTGAACTGCGTTTGCTTTCAAGGTCAGAGTTTCAACTTCGCACCAGACCAAATAAGTGTGGCCAAAAGCCTCTTGAATTATAGTCCATCGCCATTTGGCGTCCTTGAGCATTTTTCCTCCAGTCCTCAGGGGCCGATTTGGGAGGTGCATAGAGGTCTACATGCTCAATGAAGCGGAGACCTCGCGATCTGTCTCGTTATGAGTAATGCAGTCTCCCGCTAGTCCTTGGTGACATCAGGAGCTCCCAGAAGCCTTTGGGGTTTGTTTACATAACCTGCAGCCCTCAGGCCCCCGGTACAGAACACCCCCTTTTCAAACCACATCTCTGTGCGGCAGGCACAGATTACGTCTGCCCCATAATCTACACTCGTCGTAATCTGTGAGCAGAAGTGAATGATAGCTTGGTGCCTAATGCAAAGGAGTAAAGCATTCTGGGTACTCCCCAGCCCGTCTCCTTTCACTTTTCCCACCGTGAACTTGCCTTTATCTCACTCGGCCTTCTTGGGTGCTGTCTGAGGCGGGCTGCACTTTGAACCAGAAGCTGACTGTCTATGGTACCAGGAAAGCGGCTTCTTCTGGGAGGAGGGAGAGGAAGTTACCAAGACCAAAGTATTTGTCCTGTGGCGAATACAATTCAGTTCATGTCATGCAATCCCTTTTGAGTAGAATGACCAGATAATCCATGTCAGGGAGGATGCTTTGAACTAGGACAGGGTTCTTAAACTACCATTCCAATTAAAAGGACCTGGATTTCTCACCAAATTCTTGCTTTGTGCTGATTGGTCAGTTTCCTATAATCATGCATGTGTCACTAATGTTAATGTGTTTTTTTTCCTTCAATCAAGGAAATAAACCAATCAATACACAAGAAGAACTGAGCTCAAAGTCTCCCCTCTGACATGGGTTTTGAAAAGGACATCCGGTAATATTGCAGGGTGTTGGGGGGGGGGGCACTCTGTGTTAGGGACCCGTTAGGTGAAGGTCCCGCCTTCCTGAGCCTTTGGTTGGGCTCTTCCCCTGGGTTCTTTAGAGAGGGTGCCCTCTTCTGGCCGGCAGACATGAGACACAAGTCTCTATGGTAATGATGGATGCCGTCGGGCCAATTGAAAGTGGGTGACGCCTGGTAACCCCCTCCGTCTTCCGGCTCAGGACAGAGTGGCCTTGGCAAGTCGACGCTGATGAACACCCTCTTCAAGTCAAAGGTGAGCCGCAAGTCCACACAGGCCCCACCGGAGGAGAGGATCCCCAAGACCATCGAGATCAAGTCTGTCAGTCACGGTGAGTCGGGGGGGGAGGGGGGCTTGGCCATGTGAAGACCTACAGAGGGGTGTAACTCCGGTGCGTTCTTTTGTCTGGCACCTGTGTGTGACAGGCTTGTTCACCCCACCCTGACGTGACTTGCTGGAACAGCTCCTTCTGACAGATGTTCTCCTACAACCATTTAGAACCATTAGAACCATTTTGCCAGAACTTCCCCATGTGCTGCTTTATCCTTGTAAATAACACGATTAGCTCGTCTCCAGTCGTCTGCCTGGCTGAGAATGGGGGTGATCCTCAGACAGACGCCTGGGTGCCCCCCCCCCCCCGGCCAGACGGATTACTGACCCCGTCTCAGTCCTCCTGCAGACATAGAAGAGAAGGGTGTGAGGATGAAGCTGACGGTCATCGACACGCCGGGATTCGGGGATCAGATCAACAACAAGAATTGGTGAGCGGGGGGTGGGGAGGTGATGCTTGCATCGCCGGCCAGCAGGGGGGGTACATGTGCGTGACGTTCCTTCTCGCCCTTCCCCGTGCTCCCCAGCTGGGTGCCCATCATGAAGTTCATCAACGACCAGTACGAGCTGTACCTGCAGGAGGAGATCAACATCAATAGGAAGAGGAGGATCCCCGACTCACGCGTGCACTGCTGCGTCTACTTCATCCCTCCTACGGGTCACTGGTACGGGCCACCAGAGGGCACTGGCGTGCACTGGCATGCACGCTGCGGCAGGCATGACTGAGAGGCAGGGCTAGGCACCGCAGTCGGCGTGAGGTCACCCTTCCCCCAGGGGGTGACGCCGTGTGCGCTTGAAGCTAACCTGCTGTATGCTGATTACAGTTTTCTCTGGGGGGGGCAGGTAATACACAACACACAGGGCACTGCGTCTTACAGTGTGGGCCACATCCCAGCTTTATTACCTGCCTGCTACTCCGCCTCCTCAGGCGGCGCCTCCCCATCCACAGCGGCCTCACTGTGTGGTATGGAGGGGCGTGCGAGTCTAGGGGCGGGTCTCCTGGCTTTACATCTCCTTCTGGTAGCTGTGAAGTGGGTCACAGGTCGGTCAGATGTAGCTGTGGACTGACAGCGGAGGCTCTTTTGGGGGGGGGGGGGGGCTGCTGCGGCACTGGCAGGCTGACACCCGTGATATGAGGCCTCCTGCCCCTTTACACATGCACCAGCCCTCCCCCACCCCCTCCGGGGGCTGTAGAGGAACACAAACAGGAACCTTTTTTTGGCTCCATGCTGTCCCTGGGGCCCGTAGCTGGGAGTGCGGTGCGTTCTCCATGTCCAGGTCCCTGTTTCTCATGCAGCTCAGTCGTCTGGATCTGATTTGATCCACTATTCAGACCCCTCCCTCTGAAAGGACGATTCACGCTTCGTCTCTGACTGTGGAGCCCACGGCCCTTCAGCTAAGGCTGTGGGGCCCCATCCCGTGTCTTTATATCTGGCTGCAGGGCCCCATCCCGTCTTCCAGACTGTGACACTCGTTCTCAATTCAGTGACACGGTCGGACGCATTTTCTGGGGCCACAGGGACCTCACAGACATGCATTTCTTTAGCTTCAGTTTGCTAGCAGATGAGTCTGTTCATTTTGCTGTAGATGAGAATAACTAGAAATGTTAAGTGTCGTATTTTTCGGCAGAACCATCCTATGTTGTTCTTAGCTCCCTGTGAGTGACAACCCCTGCTCCCTGTGCACCTCATAGCAGTGGCGTCTCGTGGTTTGGGATCCGTACCTGAGGTCCTGTTCTTATGAGGGGGTCAGCAGTTCCAGAGACTCAGTGGCGCTACATTGGTGCTGTCTGGATTTGATTAGTCTTTGCTTTCCGGTCGCATTGTTTTTGGCTAATTACTCCAACTGAGGCTGTTAAACCAGTTACCTGCTGTGAAGGCGGCTTTAGGTCTTGCTGTGTTTAACTAGCTAATAGCAGGCAAGTCGGCGCTTGGCTGATGCTGCAGGGGGCGCCCCTGTGCAAACGGCCTCCTTCATCACTCTGAACTTGCAAAAATGCCTCCACCCGCCCCAGCAATAACATTGAGCTCATTTGTCATGTGCAGATGCCATGATGCATAATAATGCCTTTGGCATGAATTAGCTGGTTACTTTACTATTCACTTCCTGTCTGGATCAGTTTGCAGCTCCTGTGCCACAGTTGCCTCTAGATCGGTGGTTTGCTTAGTGCTGACGTGGCTTAGTGGGCAAGGCTTCCCAGGTCCTGTTCCCATGCCCAGAAAGGCTGCGGTGGCAGGCTGCAGAACTGAAACAAATCAAGACCTGTCAGTCAGGAGGCTGTGGGTTCCTGTCCCTTTAAGGACAGAAACCCCCCCCCCACCACCACCGCCCTTTTCAGTAGTGGGGCGCCTGGTTCCTCCACATTGCTGCTTGATATTTGTTTCCTGCTGTTCTGAACATGCCACCCCATGTTTGCTTTCTCCCTTGCAAAATGTTACACTCCCCCCTTCATTTTTTACATCTATCTTTACATCGTCTTGGCGATCGGACAGCATTGTGAGATGAAGCGACCAACACCCTGTGCCGTGTCCGACAGGTGTCCTGTAGGCCTCAGTATTAGCAATATTGCATTGGGATGCAGATCTAGTCGTCGCATGTTTATCCAATGCAGCACCATGGGATCTGAGCGTGTTCGGTTGTGTTGTCCTCTCTGTCCTCCACATCTGACCTTTCTCTGACCCCCCCCCCATGCAGCCTGAGGCCCCTGGACGTGGAGTTCATGCAGCGTCTCAGCAAGGTGGTGAACATCGTCCCCGTCATTGCCAAAGCGGACACTCTGACACTTGAGGAACGGGACTTCTTCAAGCAGAAGGTGAGCGCTGCTCGTATGCAGAGCTTCCTCTGGCTAATGTTAGCGGGGATCCGGCCCCCTCCATCTATGCGGCCCCGCCGACCTCACTGCGCTCTGTTAACATCGAGGACTGATTTGTCAAGAAGGTGCTGCAGAGCCCGTGTCCAAGGTGCCAACGCGTAGCCTGCATGGAGGGAAGCAACGGTTGCTGCGCACTTCCTGTTTACTAGTTTCAGCCATTTGGCCGTGCTCTGCACTTCCTGTTTATGGATTCTGGGGCAGAGAGTGAATTTGGGCTGCATTTTCCCCCTGTTCTGGCTTTAGAGCAGCCCGGTCTCTGAAGGCATAGCTCACCTACCTCCCGCCCTGGCATCCATCTTTGTGGCATTGTTATATTACGTATTCAGACTGGAACCATGTGAGGCACTTGGCTACTGTGTCGTCTGTTACTGACCAATGGGGAGAAGCAATAAATGTCTTAATGAAATGGGAGCTTGGGGATTGTAATAATGGCTGTTATTGGCTGTCAAGGCTGTGTGTGGCACAGGGTCTGCGCTGCTACATTCCTGCTCTGTTCGTCATCTGACCACTTAGTGCAGTTTTGGTTTACCATGACCCGCACCATATCACGTCCCAGATGAGGTTTAGGAACACTAAAACCTGTAACCTACTGGCGGCTCGGCTCTCTTCTGGCCTTAACACCGATTTATGGTGGCACCTCGAGTATCTGCTACCTGTGTGTCCGGGTTTCCTGGATGTACAGTGAGGCCGCTATTCTCTCCTGTTGCCGCTGTATATCCGGAGAGTTCCGGCAATGCAAATGGCCGCTCTGCGTCCCACTTATGACTCCGTGTCCCTGTCCAGATCCGGGAAGAGCTGCGAGCCAACGGGATCGACGTGTACCCACAGAAAGAGTTTGACGAGGACGCGGAGGACAGGGCCACCAACGAGAGGATCAGAGTGAGTGTTTAGGGGCCTGTTGCCGTGACAGCGGGTCGCCCGCCCACCGCTAACCCTTATTTTAATTTTGATGGCTTGATGTAAGAATTTAACGATCAGGTTACTCCTGGGTACTTTTGTAATAACACTCTTAAATAGTACTTCTAGTGCCTGTGCTATAGTGTGTGATTTTATTTTTTGTTAAAAATAAAACCTACTAAAGACACATCAGGGGATGCGCTATGTGTTGTTTTATACCATGGGGGAGTGTTTATTTGGGGAATGGAAGCATTGGTGTGTAGGGACCGGGCTGGGATGTCCCGTACTCCTGTTTTGGCCGTCAGCCATGTGGTCCCTCTATTCCTCTCTCAGGAGATGATTCCCTTTGCGGTGGTGGGGAGCGACCAGGAGTACCAGGTCAACGGGAGGAGGCTCCTGGGAAGGAAAACGAAGTGGGGCACCATAGAAGGTTAGCTTCCCCCCCCCGGCGTCTATGAGAATGCAAAGTCTGCGCAAATGTGAAGTTGATACACTTCGTCTCTGCAGCGCATCTGGGAGCTCAGATATAGTCTGAACTGCTTCACTAGCTCTCTAAAAGCCTTTATTGCGGAATCAAGGTAGATCTGTGTAAGATCACCTGCGAACAGTCACAATTCAGCAGCAGGAAGCTGGAATCTGAGTCACAATATAGTCGAGGAGCGGCGCAAAAGGCGGTGTAATGGCGTGTTTGCGCTCGTGCCTGTACCGGTCGGGGCTCAGATGGTGCCGTGCTGCTTTTGGTAACGGCTGACACTGTCTCCCGAGGGTGATCCGTGGGCGTGCTTTCTGGGAACAAAAAGGAGTACCAGCAAGCGTGTTGTGACCATATGTCGGGGTTGTGACTGGCCAAGCGGTGCAGTCAGACCCTGGAGAGAAAGAAAGTGCTGCAAAGAGAGGGCATGCGCGCGCACACAGACACGCACACACATGCACACAGACACGCACACACATGCACACAGACACGCACACACATGCACACAGACACGCACACACATGCACACGTGCACACGCACAGACATGTACACGTGCACACGCACAGACATGTACACGTGCACACGCACAGACACATACACAGACATGTACTCACACACATGCACACACACACACAGACATGTACACGTGCACATGCACAGACACATACACAGACATGTACTCACACACATGCACACACACACACAGACATGTACTCACACACACATGCACACACACACACAGACATCTACACGTGCACACGCACAGACACGTACACAGACATGTACTCACGCACACATGCACACACACACACACACAGACATGTACATGTGCACAGACACATACACAGACATGTACTCACGCACACATGCACACACACACACACACAGACATGTACACGTGCACACGCACAGACACATGCACAGACATGTACTCATGCACACACACACACACACAGACATGTACACGTGCACATGCACAGACACATACAGACATGTACACACGCACACACACAGACTTATACACACGCATGCACAAACATATACATACGCACGCACTCATACAGACACCCACACAGGTCCTCAGAACGGCACAATGACTCCTTTCTGTCTGGAGCAGGCGTTCTGCCCTCAATGTTGCCGAACACGTTTGCATGGCTGCCGTAAATCACAGAGCCACAAAGAGCTCAGTGTGCCTGTGGTCTCAGAGATGGTGTGGGGGGGGTGGGGGGTGGGGAGTGGGACACAAAGGCCAGAGGTTCCTCAGCCAGGACATTTCACTCACTGTCACCCCCCCCCACACCCCAGAAGCTTCTCTTCCTCTTCTCCTGCCCCAGCTAGCAGCTGCTGGCGGGGCTCGAGTCCTCGAGGGGGCATTTGAGGGCGCCTGGGATTTTCCTCCTCAGCCCGCTGAAGCCAGACGCGAGCTGCTAGGTGTGAGGGTGGCGGGTCTCGATCCGATAAGCGGGCATGCCATTCCCATGGCAACAGGCATGGAACCTGGTTAAATGCCACAGCCGCTGTGGTCCCGCTGGGAACCTTCACTGGGATTTCACACTCTGCCCACTCTGAAAGCAGAGGCCGCCTCCTGTTTTCACTACTTGGTGGACATGTTTTTCTCATGCTATGTGCCGGATCGTAGCTCGTTTTCAGTTTGGAAATGGCTGCCTCGTGATGTAATCTCTGATCAGTATGGGGGTTGGCTGGAGGAATTATGTCTCCCTGCTGGCTTGGGAAACATCTGGGCTTCCCCCAGAATGAGCCAGATTCTGTGGCTGCAAGACTCCTGGCCTGACCTGCTCTGCATACCGCCACCATTAACCTCAAGGAGAGGTAGCATATGACGATGCTGATGCTGGGTGTGGATGCTGCAGACTGCTGTGACAGCAGTGCCACCGGGTGGCAGGATGTGAGAACTGCATCCTCAAAATTGCCATTTTACTGACAAAGAAAATTCCTTTCATTCTCGAAGGATCGTCAAGGTTTTGTTCAGTGTTCGGGATTCGCAAGGCCCTGGATCTGACATTTTGAATCGTTTACTGTAGTGCTTTACAATTCTTCCCTTTCATACCTGAATAAAAAACTAATCGTATCATTTTGGAAATGACCTTGCACAAGAGTACATGTATTGTATTTAGCAGAAGCTTTTGTCCGAACTGACATACAAGTGAGGCAAGTAGCACATCAAAAACATCTTGGAGACAACAAGGCATAAGTGCAGCTTGGCTGAGCTTCCAGTGAACGTCCAGGTACAGGTGTAAGTGGTACTGAAGCAGGAGCTACACAACAGCTTTCAAACAAAGCAAGAAGCTCATAAGACTGCTGTGTAATCACGTCATTCACCTCGTAAAATGTTATGTTAAAAGGTTTTTATCATCAACCGCACGCTATGTTGTCGCGTATGTGATGCCAACAGTGTCCGCGTGACACGAGTGTCACATCACACGCGTTTCACACCCACGCTCGCTCTCTCTCTCTCTGCAGTTGAGAACACAGCACACTGCGAGTTTGCGTTTCTGCGCGACCTGCTGATCAGGTAAGATCTCTCACCTTGTTTGCCTGTGTAGCTGTGGTGCTAGGTGACCATTACCTAGTGCTGAATAAGCGGATGGATGGATGAATGGATGGATGGATGGATATGTACTTTAAAACTAAAAAAGTTGGAAACTTCACTGATGTCTCCTGTGGAGTTATTAAACGTTTTAAAGGTGTGTGATGTGCAGCACATGCAGATCTTTTCCAGGAGAGCTGTCTAGGTCTCTATGGTCAGTGGTTGCAGTGTGTCTCCTCAAGGGTTCACTGAGGGACCCTGCTAGTTGACAGCCTCAGTTCCTCAGTGACTGTCTTCTGGTCTCATCTCCATCCCCTCCTGCAGGACCCACATGCAGAACATCAAAGACATCACCAGCAGCATCCATTACGAAGGGTATCGCGTCCGCAGGCTCAACGAGAGCAACGCGCAGAGCAACGGCATCGCCGAGCATGACGTGTCAGCCAGTGAGATCTAGATGGCTGCCATCCCCCCACCCCCAATGACCACCCTGTAACTTGCCCCATGTGACCCCACTCTCCCCTCCAGTCCCACCTCACTCTATCCTGACTGGCGGGCCCATCGCATCAGTGCCCAGTTCATTTGTACCCCCACTCCGTGCCTGCGCGGTGTACAAAATCGCTCTGATTCGTTCTTTTGACACACCGCCTAACGGTTCTGTACTGCTATACTTAAAAAGGGTGTTCCGGACCCCCATTCGGCCATTAAGCCTGTGTTTAACTGCCCCCAGCATCCCGTCCCGCTGCGGGTCCATTCTCGTGGCTGAGCTGCCACAACCCACCAGCAGGGGGCAGGGTAGACCGCGGAAGCTGTAGGGCCAGAGGGGCGTTGCCGGTGATGACGACAGCTGCTTTCACGCAGCCTGTAGTGATGGGTGCCGTACTGGGGGGGGGGGGGGGGG
>JAODKF010000103.1:8740122-8757313 GCA_026779585.1 Mormyrus proboscirostris
AGCCTGCAGGCTGGAAGATGCCCTTCCTCTCATTGCTACCCGCAGCCTCGTTCCGTATCCCTTAGAGACAGAGAGAAATGGGGGTTGCGGGGGGAGCGGGCAGAGCAGGGATCTGTGGCCGACTTTGCGTCCGCACACCTTCCACCCCATTCCTGATCGTCGCAGCTTTACCATCCGGTTATACTTAAGTGAATTTGTCTGTCTGTGGGATTTGCTTTGAGACAGACTCCTCAGGTCTCCGAAGGCATCCGCAAGTGACAGCGTAAGGCGGCCAATCACCACGCACTGGCATTCTGACTCATTCTGACTCTGTTCTCTGGCTCCTCCCACCTGAGGCGATGGGGAAGGCTCCCCATTTCTCCAGGAAAAGCAGCTCTGATTGTTCGTTTTTCCACCGTCTGAGCTTGCTGTGCCAGCAATGAAGCGGCATCGTGGTTAAACGAGAGCGTGAGAGGGAGTCGTGCCGGGGGCCTGGAGTGTCGATTTAATGCTGATTAAGTGATTAAGAGGACGGTGAAGGCATGACACGAGCCCTTAGCTGACTCAGTGGCTGAAGCACATGCTCATTAACAATGGACAAGGCTAGACAGAGGTATTTTGGGGTGAATTAAGTCCAGAAGGATTAATATAATATGATGCAATGAGAAATAGATTGTGTAGCTTTGCACAGCTTGATATTTTGTTTGGGACTCCATGCTATGAGTTTTACCCCAACCAGCTGCTTCATTAACCATCACGCTACCTACTGTACACCTGTTAGACGCCTCTGGAGGCTTTGCAGTGCGCAGCGCGGGTTCTGCTCGGGGGTGTACGTCACATGACCGCGCCATTGCAGGCTGCATCGGCGTGCGGCGCTTCATCCGTCAGTCAGGCAGCGTGGCGTCACTCCGACCCTCCCCTGCGGAACTCTGCGGAATCATCCAGAAATCCACTGCTATCTGCCCCCCCCAATGTTGCCAGAGCGATTCAGGCACCAAGTCCCACCCAGCTCATCTGCATTACAGTAATTTGTGGGTAATTAGCAGCGCCGCATGTAAAAGGCTTGCACTGAGTTTTGAACCACTGGCCCCTCGTTTCATATCTGTGTCTCAAGTCTCCATTGAGCTGCGCCCTCCCAGAATTCTCTCTGTGTGCCCACCTTGCCCCCGTCCCCTGCCTGCTCCCCACTTGTGTGCGTGCGTGCCTTTGTTGCTCTCCTTTTTGTCTCCTCTGTTTCTCCCCTTCCCACACTGAGCCCCTCGCCCCCTGGCTGCGTGCCAGGCGCTCAGCAGTGGGCGGTGGGAGGAGGGCGGGTGGAGCTAGTGGGGTGGAGCTCTGGTGACATCCATATGCAAATGATCCTTCTTTTGATTAAAAGCTAGCTACTAATTCAATTACATTTGATGGTATAAAAAAGGGGGCAGGCTGGGTGCAGTTTTGTTTATAAACTAATTTTCCTTCCTGGAATGGGGGACTTTGATGGAGCAGACAAAGGGTTGATGGAATTGCTTTGATGGGGAATGGCAGTCTGCAGGCTGGCACTGGGGTAGCTGCACGGCTGGTCCTACGGACAGAAACCTGCAGCTGTCTGTGGCAAGACACAGAGGTTCACCCGTCTGCCCTGAGCCAGACAGACAGGGCAGTCAGCCAGCCAGAAGGCGAGGGCCGCCCCCTGGCACACGCGTCTGGAGTTCCCCCCTGGCTAACAGCCACGAAGCACCACCAAGCCCAGGGAGTCTCTCTGGAGACAGTGTGGTGATAAGTTGGCAGCTGCCACTGGCTAACACCATGCTACGCTAAGACCACGCTATGTTAACACCGTGCTAACAGAGTACGTTTCAATGGGAATATGCTTCGGTTACTGAGCAAAGCTCAAAAACGAGAATCAAAGATGGTAAACAGAGTACACCATCAGACACAAACTGGTACTTCTGGCTTTGGCATTCCTGAACTGACATGTTTGCATCTTTTTAGATGTAGGGCTCTGGAGTCAAACTAAATAAAAATAAGAGCAAGAACAGTGCATTAAAGTGTAACACACTTTAATTTAGGCTTGAGTTTGGGCCTGCGTTCAGTTAAAGACCTTGGGTCCTCTGAGGCGGCGTGTGTGATATATGAGCAGGCGTGTGAACTGGCAAAAGCTGGCACGGTGCCCAGCCCTGTGACATGTGTTTGTGGTGGGACAGGGCGGGCTGAGTGCTTGTGGGGGTGGGGGGGCAGGGTGGATGTGTTTAATTAACCGCACAGCTGAGGAGGATGTTAATCCCAGACAGTAAAGGGGTGTGAGACCTAGACTGATTAGGAGGGGCTGGGCAGGGGGTTTGGGCGTGGCTGGGGGCCGCTGAGGCAAGCTGGTACGACCCCACAGAGACCAAGGTGAGGGGGGCAATAAGGGAAATGGTATCATTCTTTTACTAACTAGTTTGTTCTGCTTTGGTTTAATTAAGCAAGCACTTACAGAAATTCAGTCAAAGGCTGAGAGATTTATAGCTGAATAACACAATTTTTTCCGCATGCAAAGGAACCCACTTAATAACCTCAGTCTCTGTAACACAACCCCTTTTGTTATTAGAGAAAATTACATTTATGCAAAACATCATTGATTACAATATTAATCATGAGTAAATGTTGGCTTGCAAAATTGCAGAGGTGTCTCTCATTGTGTCATTTCCTCTGCATCCTCACGGGCGTAAAATAAGAATGGGAGACCCTTTCCGACACAGGTCCACACAAACTGCAGCAGCAGAAAATCGTGAATGAGTGTTGGGTCAAATCCCATGACCCCAAGAAATGGATCTGGCAGTAATGCCCAGTGAAAAGAGAGTGAAACCAAAACTATTCGGTAAAATAACCCACGAGTATATAAATGGGTCCTGGGAGAGGGGCTGGGTATTTACAGGTATGAAATAGAAGAATCAGTGTGTGAGTTTGTATGTGGTGCGTACAAAAATGTTGGTTGAACCAGGTGTATCTATTAAGTGATTCCTGTAGCAGGTATTTCATTTGAAATCTATAGATTTTTCAAGAAAAAATCAAGTGTTTTTAGTGTAGCTCCATATTGTGTTGACCTTATAAGACAAATTTTGAGCTTAATAAAACCTAATCTGATGATGCACCATATATTATGATTAGGACAGTTTATAACTGACTGGATGGTCTGCATGTATTTGTCACGCAGTCCACATTATTTATTAGTTTTACTTTTGAAAATCCTAAAGTAAAAGATGGTGATTATCACAAATATTTGGAGCTCTGTTCAGCACCGCTGCCCCCCTGTGTTAGCATGCAGAACTACATTGCCTCTGTTTCAGCTGCTGCTTGTTTGCCAGCTGACAGTTAATTATCAGGTTTCTTGAGCGTAGTCACTCTGCCCTACTCAGTTGCACACCTTCACTTGCTTTTCACTCATGTTGACAGTTTAGTTTCTTAAAATGGAAATCACAAGTTAAGCTCACCTTATTTACATTTATATGATCAGATTTCCTCCCGTATGGATTCTATGCAAATTTGCCCTTTGCCTAGACCTACAATTGGCCTCCAGGAAGAAAATGACTAAGTTCTGATTTCTTGGCCTCATGAATTTGGTAATAACAAATTTTTAAACCCTGCTTACTGAAGCTGTTTCTGATATTTTCACAGACTTTAATGGCGCTCTGGATGATCATGATACTGAAGAACAAATGTGTGTTACAGGCAGGTCACTAGGGATGTGCTTAAAACTAAACAGCCAGCTTTTTTGGGGCTCAGTCTGGTTCCTTTGGTCTGTCTCATGCCAGTGTTTGTAGCTTTGGTTTTGTTTGGCTCAGACTTTGGTTTGCCTTTGGATTCTTGTCCTGGGTTCTCTGCTTTCCTCTTGGCTCCATTGCCCCATCCACACTCCAATCCCATCCATCCATCCAGTTTCCAACCCGCTTTATCCTATTGGGTCGCGGGGGGTCTGCAGCCTATCCTGGAAGCAATGGGCACGAGGCAGGGAACAACCCTGGACAGGGGGTCAGCCCATCGCAGGGCACACTCACACACTGTTACCATTCACTCACACATGCACACCTACGGGCAATTTATTAACTCCTATTAGCCTCAGCATGTCTTTGGACTATGGGGGGGGGGGAAACCGGAGTACCTGGAGGAAACCCCACGACGACACAGGGAGAACATGCAAACTCCACACAGATGTAACCCAGGCGGAACCTCGAACCTGCGTCCCAGAGGTGTGAGGCAACAGTGCTAACCACTGCACCACCATGTCGCCCCCCACTCCAATCCAATCCCCTCTCTGCATACTTCTTACCGGAACCTTCCATCCAGGCAGTGTCCCCAGTCATTCACCTCTTCCATGCTATCCCCTGTCTGATAGACACAGGTAATATTGCCCAGAGCACGGAGCTGTTTGGGTGGCATGGTCTGCGTTGCATTGTCTTTATTTCAGTGTCTTGTCCGGGCTTTACAACAATAACACCAGTTGCTTTTTGACATATTGATTCTATTTTAGTACTTTTCTTTGCATAGCCATTTGTGGAGCTTGGATCCCCAAGCCGTGTGCGTATTTACAGGCCACCTCCTTGGCCGAGCAGAGGGTCTCTAGGAGGAGCTTCTGCTCTGCAGCGTCCCGGCAGGCAGTGTAGTTCAAAGCGGAAGGGGCTGTTTGCCGGTCAGCCGGAATGAAAGGGAATTTAAAGGCTGTCTGATGAATTCCGTCAGGTCTCGTTTGGCCTGACAGCCGCTGGCTGACTGTGCTTCGCTGAAGCGTGACTTCGGGGCGATGGTAAATGGGCATCGGATTTTCGATTGGGGGTGGTGGGGGGTTCAGGCCATCTGGTCCAAGGGAAGGGAAATAGCAGTAGGGAAAATTACTTTCTGGCAGCATATTGCCAATGCCAGTCTTTATTCCTCAGGAAGGGTGCAGGTGGGGGGGTGGGCGACTGAGGCCATTACCGCTCCGTCGGGGGCCCCGTCAGACAGAACGCTGATGTGCAGTACTTAAGTGACACTTCAAGCGAGGCCTAATAATATAATCAGGTGATAAGAAATTAATTTTCCCCTCGGCTGCACCTTGACTAGGCTGTTGATACTGGGGGAAGTTGTGGGATGAGATTTCGGCTCCTTCTGGCCCCCCGGTGTCCCCCCTGTCCCCATTACCGTTGCTGCCCCAAAGCTTCACGCGCCCCCACTGCCAGCCTCCCGTATATCCCGAGTTTGTGGTGGCACCCACAGATCAAGGTAGTAGTGCTCCAAAATGGGCCTTTGTTTTCGCCAGTTGGGGGGCGCTCCTTCACAGAGGGGGAGGTCACTGAGCTCCGTCACAGAGGGGGGGGGGGTGCTCACATCACTGAGCTCCGTCACAGAGATCAGGTAGCTCATAAACAGGTGAAACGTCTGACACACGGTGATTCAGCATCAAGCCTCCCGGGACTTCAGCTTCGAGGCTTATTTGCTATTTCTTTTTGCTGGATCTCGCTTGCACCAGATCACCGCTATTAATTAGGGGTCGGGAGTCCATCACTGCCTCTCTTATTTATCGTCCCTCTGAGTCCATCCCAGTCTGGCAGAGAGGGGCAATCAATTACCACCCCGCACACGCATGGGCGGCGCTCTGGCTGCCACCACCCTCCGAGCCCATCCGTCTCCGTGCCGTGCCGGTCGCTCGCATTCGATATCCGCCGTGGCCGTTTATAAGCCCCGCTGATGGGAACCCGCTGCAATATGCAAAAAGGTAAAAATGCACGTTGCCCTGGCAACGGCAGGGTGATTTCCGAGCTCTGATGGAAATCAATGTCACGCGGCCGACTCCTCCGTCCTCAGGAAAATTAGAAAGGGAGGCGGGGGGGGGGTGGGAAAAAAAGGACAAAGAGGAATGCAGCTGAGGCAGTTCAATCAGGCTCCAGCTCTCCTGGGGGCTCAGCGACCCCCTTCGAACCTGCCCAACACACTTACCTCTTCGTTGACACTCTCAGCTGTCATATAAGCGCCAGCTTTATTCACAGGCAGAGAGGGATAAAGTTGTCCTGGAAGGTTTTGCACTCTGCACTTTCAAGCGGCAGGAAATTCACCCCCGGATTCCATCAGGGGGTCCCGTGCCCTTCACAAACATGCAGCGGGATGGTGGGAGCCGCCTCACATGCCGGTCCGGCAGCCGGGAGCGGGTGCCAGGAGTCACTTTTCTCATTGGTTTCTGTAACTCTGTAAGAGGACCATCAGGGCTGTGTGATGATGGTCCAATTAAAATTTAAAGAGATTCGAGTGATTTAGCGGGTGATTATCTCAGCAGGTACTCTCGTAGGGATTAGAAGGCTTGGAAAGAGCACCGTTTTTTGTTTTCTAAACACGCAGTTTCCCTGAGTAACAGCACAGTGCTGCCCCCTGGTGAACGCTGGATGCTGGCTGGCCTCGGGGCACTGGCAGCTTCCTATGCTTTACTGCGGTTGGCACGGGTGGGAACAACAACAGAGATGTTGGGCAAGGGGACAGCTCTGGGCACAAAGACTCACCTGCCCCGGGACCCCGCCCTACACCTTTGAGCTGCTGTTCGCTGTCATTCTCAGGAAGCCTGGCGTCGATCTCCGGTCGGAGGTGGTCCGTTTGGGGACAGCAGAGCCGTGTCTCCTCTCCAGTACTGCTGGAATGTACCTGGCGTCGGGGCTGGTCTATGCTCCCCAGGCCACTGTGCTGCTTGGGAGGGCGGGCAGGCATAACCAAACACCGGGAAGAAAAGTGTGTCTGAAGTGTGACTGATGATTGGGGAGCTCCTCGACTTGGCTCCACCTCTCCAGTAATCACATGGTAGTCGGGGGCTGTCAAGCAAGCGGCCTTCTGCCATTTTTTTTGTTGTTGTCTCTGAGAGGGGATTGGGTGGGGCAGAGGGCTTAGAGACCTCCGCACCATGTGACTTGGGAGGAGTTCATTATAAAGAAGGTCACCGCCAAGGCACCCATACTGTTAAGTAGTGCCCAGACACATGGGTGTGCACAAAATGATATTTTAGTACTGTTACCAAACCCATGAGCAGTTATTTCTAGTTCCTCTGGGGGCAGTATAGAGTAGGTAGAGGATGGGGGGGGGGGGGGCGTTAGCTGTACTTCAGGGAGGTGGAGTGGAGGGGCTTGTGAGTGGGTACAGCAGAGTGACCATGTAAACCCTTTCCAGCCTTTAAGGGGATGTGATCTTCAAATCCCATGGGACTCCAACTAGCTACCTATGCATGTGTGGACATGTGCGAAGGACAGATGAGTTTCTGTGACCAGTTTGTGTGGCCTCTCCGAATCAGAGAATGGGGCATCTGGAAAGGTGTCCCTTATCTGAATGGCACATTGTCTGAAAACCGATATCCATCTGGGAAATTTCTTATGACTCAAAGAACCAGACCAGAAATCCCCCCCCATTGTTCTTAAGCGAATGTAGTGAATTATAAAATGAATCATTTAGTCATATTAAAAACTCATATTCCTGTTTCCAAGGGTTGCTTTGAATTTTGACATTTCCACATTATCATGGAAAATACTGCGGCGGTAAGACACACAAGTAAAGTGAATCACTTTCCTGCGCCTTTCTTACATTCCCAGTTATATTCTGCTGAAAGTGGGTCTTCTGTCACACTATAAAGCCAAACCGCGATCTTTATCTGCCTGTCATCAGAACAAGTCAGGCTTCCAATAAAAATAATAGCTCACAGTGAAAAGTGCTGCAGTAATTGATTTTTTTGAGAGATTAAATAATCTTTTGTCCTTTTACCGCAGTGTTTGACAATAATAGTTAATTTGTCACTAAGAAGTCTGGTTTCCTGTCTGCGCAGGCTGCAATGTTATTGATAAACATATCGTGCTACCTGGCAATTTTAATGAAGGGACGATTTGATTAATTCGCAGGGGCCGTGGCCGTGATGTATGTTGAGGTTTTAATTGAATGCATGCAGACGTGTATCGTTCGTGTATATCTAGTTACCCTTTTTTCTGTGGGGTCATGAATATGTAATTTT
The DNA here is from genome assembly GCA_026779585.1 of Mormyrus proboscirostris. NCBI lineage: Eukaryota > Metazoa > Chordata > Actinopteri > Osteoglossiformes > Mormyridae > Mormyrus > Mormyrus proboscirostris. The sequence goes on from JAODKF010000103.1 coordinate 8,748,074, forward strand.
GTCAGGCCTGCCTCTAGTGGTAACGACAGGTAATTGCATGAGAAGTCCACTGCGCCAAAAGTCTGAACAGACAATAGCAGAAAAAGCGGGTGGAATTGTCAGGAAAAAACCTTTATATCACAACCACCCCTCCTTCCAACATACTATCTGTTAAAAAATATAATTACATCTATTAGCAAATGCCACCTGGGGGAGGCGTCGTCCTGTTAATTTATTGCAGTTTTTTTTTTTTACAGTTAATCTTAATCTTTATCTAAAGCAGCTGACAGTTCACAGCTGTTTATCCGGCTACACATTGTACTAGCACCGGTCAGGGTAAGTAATACAGTAAGGCCCGTCCTGGGACTTGAACTGACAACCTGCGGCAGCCCGTGTCAGAATGATAGCAGCTACTATAGATATCCCACTGGTGGTGGAACAGAGACTGAACCCCGGCCAGAAGATCAGTCTGCGTAATACCCCCCCCCTCAGCTGGCCGACCCCCAAGGCTTCTGGGAAGCCATATTTACTCGTCAATTAAATAGATATAGACGATATGCAGGGTTTGGGTTTGTTTGCAGTCGTTTTGTTATTATTAAAGAAGCCCAAGTGTCATAGCATGAACATGCAACCCTTATGTAAACATTGTACTGTACACGTATATATATTTCTAACTGTAAACGTAAGGCTCAGCCTCGCTGTATAGCGACAACATAATATAGTATAAATATAAGCACGTCCTGGGTACCTGAGACTCGTATATGGTACTGATGTCTTGTTACACAAACAGCTGTTGGTTTCTTTCTCCCTGAGCTGTGTGATAAATCGATGTAAACTTTTCTCCATCCCTCCGTAAGTCCTTTTCTTCCGCTGCTCCATTGCCCCTCATCATCTCTTGCCGTTTCCATTCGGCTTTGTCCGGTCAATCCCCAGAGAACGTTCCGGAACCAAGCTGTCTGAATGGACCACGCGAAGAACTAACCTGTCCGACTTTTGCCCGTGACGTGAGAGATCTACCTTCTGTGGCGTGTTTGTCTGATTGGATTTGTTTGCTCAGTCATGTTTGGTTTGGAAAAAGGGACCCAAGACGCTCTGAACAGATGTGCTTCCCTTTAGCCAGCGGTGTGAATTATTCATTGCCCATAGCCAGCAAGCCCAAATTCATGAGAATGCCATGAGGTGCTGTGTGCTAACCCCAAGCTGCGCCCCCTTGCAGGGCACCTAACATTCCTCTGTTCTTCTTATGTAGCTTCACGTCTGCGTCTCTGTTTCTTGTCTCTGGCTGCTATTCAGACCAGGTCGGCTTATTCAGAAGCCGTGTCGGTAATGAGACCATCTCCTCTAAAGAGAGGCATTTTTCTTCATTCTGTCACTAGAAGGATTCCTGATTACTACGTCCCTCAGATTCCTTGTCTGAATGTCCCTCACCACCACCGCATACACACAAAATACCAGTTTAAATGTCACTGATCGTGTCCAATCCCAGGCTGTTCTGATTTAATACCTCGTTCTGCGGTCTGTACCAAACAATTGGGACTAAAGGCGTTGGGGGCAAAGCCACACACACACACACACACACACACGCACAGACACACACACACGTACACACACACACGCACACACAGACCGATATGCACACACAGACCGACATGCACACACAGATGCACAGACACACACATGCACAGACCTGTACTCATATCTTTGTGAGTTTATGTTTTTTGATCGCAGTCACAGATTTTTAAAAAAATCGAATTTCCCCTTGTGGGTCGACCGAATAAACGGTCCCCACAATGTCAAGGCTTTTATCACATTGTGGGGACCGAAATGAATCGTACATCTGACCCACACACACACACCCACAGATACAAATGGCCTGCTGCCCCCTCGCCTGCGCATGCACACGTTGAGGCCATCAATACACGCAGACCTGCTCGGCATACTTCCACATACACGCACACGTAGGAGAGGGGTGACCTTAGAAAGCAGATGAAAGTGAGAATAGATGGAACATGGGAGAGAGAGATAGCGAAGAAGAGACGCCCTGGGGGTGCCGGGGTACCCGGCTAGTTCGCCGCCGCCATTCCTTACATCTTTGACATTTTCAATTATGTCTTTCACACATGGCTGAGCTCCTGTTTTCCACCCCTTCGCTTCATCCCTTTTCTCCACCTCTATTCTATTTTCTTTTTATGGTCCCGCCATCTGTTTGCTGTGCCATTTAATATGTAGGGGTCAGTTGGCCTAGGAGCGGCTGCCCCCCTGACGCAGGAGAGTGAAGGATGGGAACAGTGGTGGGGGTCAGGCAAGGAACAAAGGGGTGGTGGCCATCTTGTCAAGGGCACCACCTCCCCTCCCCCCCGATGGAGCATATATGCGGGGGGAGCTCAGGTCACCCCCCCCCCGCCCCACAGAGGCAAGCATGAAGCATGTGGTGAGATGCGGGGCAGCCACCCTCGTTAATGTGGCATTAATTAAATGGCTTGTTTTGGGCAGCTCCTTATGCAGCTCACTGCTTCACCAACACGAATACCGACTTGTGTGTTTGAGTTTCTGTGTTTCCTCCAAACACAAAAAATGTGTGATTGCAGGTAGATGTTGCAGGTGGGCACACACGTCATACGCGTGTGTGTGTGTGTGTGTGTGTGTGTGTGTGTGTGTGTGTGTGTGTGTGTGTGTGCGCGCGCGCTACTGGGTGTGACTGCTCACGTCTCACTTGGAAATCCCTGAAAATACTCAGCCATCTGTGAGAAGCTTCAAGCTGCAGAAGGACCTCATTGCCTAACTATTTCAGCCATTCCCAAGGGTGTAGGTCTGGTGTCAGCATTGCTAGGGACCAAAACAGCCCCAAACCCTCCTACCTAAACACACCCACAGTTCCACATTGGCAGGGACTTGTCCCAACCATCCACACCCAAATCTACACCCTTGGTCCTTCCTGTTTGTTATTTCCTGATATTTAATCCAGTATCACTTTCATCGAGGGTCTCCTCTGGGTGCTGCAGCTTCCCATCCAATCGGGTCACAAGTGACTGCCTGGCGCCTTCCATTCACATTCTCTCTCCACCCAGCGAATCAGCACCTGCTGAGGCGGTAGAGCCGTCTGCTGATTGGTGCATCGTTGTGGCTCCGGTTGCTGGCACTGAGAAACTCTGTGTGGGTCAACATGACTGGTAATTGCAGACAGTCGAGAATCCAGGACAGATGAAAGGCTTGCTTGGATCGCTGGTCGCCAACCTTTCGCGCTAATTTCTCTAAACCCTTACAATGCGTCTGGTATACAAGCAGAGACAGATGGACATAATTAGTTATTATAATTAGTTATTCAAATGAGGGGGGGGTCTCTCCCCATTACAGGAAACAGCCCTCAGAAAGATTTAGAGGTCAGGTGGGAAAACAGAGTGTGTTCTGTTGTTTTACATCCACTCAGCTAAATCATCACACTGTCTATTTACTACATCATTACCATTTGAAATAAGCGTGTACTTCTGTTCAATAATCAGACAAGTGAGGGTGAGTTGTTTCTGCAGGTAGGTCCTTAGAATGCTAATTAACTCCCCAAAATATGAGAGTGTTTAATATTGCCTTTAGTAATCATCAAAATTTACTTAGCAAAAGCATGCTGGGAAAATCCTGTTCAGAGAGGTGGATGGTTACATTTGTATATGTATAGAAGGAGGGATCACAGTATTTGTGTACCTTTAACTAGTCTCCCCCTGCCTTATGCCTGTAGCTTCCCGGATAGGCTCCACACCCCCCCATGACCCCGAGCAGGGCAAGCAGTTACGGAAAATGCATGATGGATGGAAGGTACTTTCCAGTATAGTGCTTACTTTATTTAAGAAAGGCCAATTGTGCAATTTCTGACTTCTTATAGAGAAGTAATATAAAAACACAGATGTGTTCGTCATTGACCGGTTGTAACGAGACACCCTGACAGGTGCTTACTGCTGCTGACGAGAAACCTCTAAACTGCAACTGCGGTGCCACAAATGGGCACCGAAAACTGTAGCTTCTATTTACCCGGTTAGTTCCTCCAAGCCTTCCCACTGCATCGTGCATAATCATTAATCTGAGATGCGTAAAACGGCCTGTTAAATGACTGTGGAAGAGTACATGTTTCAGATGCTGTGGACGAGTCCTTAGAGGTGCTCTTCTGAAGTGTCTTCTGGCTGGATGAGCAAGGCCTTTCTCAATACGTAAACAGTAAGAGCCACTGACCAGGATCTCCAGGGTCTCTCATCAAGGGGGATCTCCAGAATCGCAGAGTACCCGTGCCGTAGCCAAATAACAGTGCACTGGAGACTAAGATTAAGATGAAGAGTGTTCTGGGATTAGATCAAGATCAAGATAATTTTTTTTCTTCTCATTTACAACAGGAAGGCAAATATGTTGTATCTTTTAGTTTTGGCACGAGAACCATGCATATGGTAAGAAGCAGTTTATAAGATCCTGATTCCAAGGAGACCAAATTGCCTGTAGGTATGCATGTGTGTGAGTGTGTTCTGCGATGGGTTGGCGCCCCATCCTTGGTTGTTCCCTGCCTTGCGCCCATAGCTTCCGGGATTGGTTCCAGACCCAACACGACCCTGAACAAGCGGTTTCAGGAAATGGATGGATGGATACACACACACACACACACACACACACACACACACACACACACACACACACACACACACATATATATTGCCCTGTGATGGGTTGGTGCCCGATCCTGGGTTGTTCCCTGCCTTGCGCCCGTAGTCCGTAGGAGTTTCAGAAAATGGACGGATGGGTGGATGGATGGATGGATGGATGGGTGGATGGATGGATTCCAAGGAGAAAGACAGCTGGAGTTGGGCCTTAAGAGATATGTGGGAAGAAAAAAAAAAGAAAATTACTGAGTGGGGATTCTGAGATCCGTGTTGCAGGAATTGTTTGCCTTCAACTCGGCTGCGGTCGGGGAGAAGTTTTAATATCCCTAAATCACCAGCACTATATTGAAAGTGTCACCTAATTGGAAATGATTTAGAGCGCTCTGTTGCCTGGCGATCACATATAAATTCACTCCTGACAGCTCTTACAAAGTCGCTCTATTTCTGCTCTGAGAGTCATTTGCATGGGAGCCTTGGAGATTATAAACCAGGCAAATGATATGGCGTGTTGCACAAGGTGATTTCACCCCCACCTCTCTGCACCGCGGTGCCCTTCCCCCAAGAGGAACGACGGCATTGTCGCAGTCGACATCTTAAGAGCCGTTTCTCAGGACTTTCCATTTTGTGAATTTGGGGTTTTTCGTCCCTCAGTGTGGACTGTGGGGCGAGGCCATGCAGTGGTATTTCGTGGGATCCTCTTGCGATGCCGTGTTGCGAGGGCTGAGGGGCCCACACACTCAGCTTTGAGTCTCCTGTCTGGTACTAACACACACGCTGGTGCTACACACTCCTAAACAGCCTGATCACATAATGCGGGTCGCTTTTGTGGAGAAGCAGCCGCTTCTTCTGATCGCTGACTACATCCATTTGCCGAGTCTTTCTTCCCAGTCAGCCGGGGTTGATCGATGCTGACCGCTCAATGCCATGAGACGTTCCTCTTTGTGGAGATTTGTTACGCATGCTGCAAATTGCCTGTTGTAGCGTGCACATAAAAATTAATGTCGTATAAAAAAGGAGCACAACAGCTAATGTTTTGTAATTAGCAAGGAGCGGGACGAGGCTTGGCTACACATCTGCGAGTGAGGCAGGATGTGCGCAATGTTCTTCCAGTGTGGGACGGATGTCCGGTCAGAATGCTAAATCACGCGGGGCTTTGGAGATGGGGCCCTGGAATCAGGCCACTCCTCAAACCATTCAGCCTGTACCTATCTCAGGAGCACCTTCCATCCTACCTGCTCCCAACCCTGAGGAGAACATGGTGCGGAATCAGCTGCTGCTCCAGGCTCCTGGTGCTTCCCTCTGCAGCTCTTTGCACGTATTCATTACGGCGGCCATGCCTGGTAAACAGGAGGACACATACAGCAAAGACGTCAGATTGAAATGTATTAAATTTAAAAGAAAATCAGCTCAGATTCAAATGTGGAGGGCAGCCTGAATTAATAAGGTAATTGCTAATTTAAGTATTAATGAGTTTATTTCACAGTAATGTACCTTTCAGCCCTATGGTGGTGAAGATCCTCCCATGCACTCAGGCTTATAGTGGAGAGGAACACATGGGACCTCCATTATATATATAAAAAAAACATCACTGCTAGTCTAGGCCTTCTAGAGGGAGACAGGAGAGGTGCAGTTCTGTCCTGCCTGGGACACCTTTTTTATGTATTTTTTTTAACAGTTCCAATTAGCAGATGTAGATCGTTAGCTCAGTGAAGTCACCCATGAAAGGAATATCTGAAATGTCAAAAAAGTCAAGAGAAACAGGAGCTGGTAGCTCTGGTGACCCCACAAATGAATCGCGGAGAGAAGTGCAACGTGAACAAAGATCAGAAGATATGTTACCGAACTGAGAATTCCACCCGAGCGACCTGCACCAGGAACACGGAATCAGGCTGGTGTTACTGTCAGTTTTAATGATTAAACTTGCGTCTTGTCTGCCTTTGTGTTCCTGTTCCATCATGCCTGTTTATTTGTGCTGCATGCAAATAATGCCAATGGAGTGGAATCTTCCAGAGGCCATAACTTGACTGCATGGTTTGACTGGGACCCTACACAGTCTGTTTTGGGTATGCAGCCTGTCGGTCTCCAGGTTGGATTTCAGCAATGAAAGCCTTGAGTCACTCAATCAGAATTGTCCATCTATCCCTCTCCCATAACTGCTTATCCAATGCATGGTCTTGGTCAGTCTACAGCCTGATGCACCAGACAGGTAGCATCCTGTACTGGATGCCAGCCTGTCACAGAACACATACTCACACACATATACACACATGCTTGTGCTATCACATCACACACTAATACAATTCAGTCTAATCAGAATCATTGTACTGAAAGGTCTGCTGTATAATATGGTAAAATATTGCAGCATAAACTTAGCACATGTCCATGGAGGAAATCATGTGCTGTCGGGAGATTAATGACAGCAATAAAAGAATAAATATATTTTCATAGGTCATCGCTGCTGTATTATAGGTCATGCTCACTTTCATTAATCCTGTGTCTTGCAGGTTACTCATTCCATGAAGCTCAGCTCACCCAGGTGGGTGGGGGCAGTGCAGGGCTTTGGGGAGCACAGAGGGAGGTCCCCCGATGCTGTTTTTAGTTATGGGTAATTATTGTTATATTTTCAAGTCCTTCTCCCTAAAATGTGGTAGGCATTCATCCTACAACCAGTCAGATTTCCAGTATATATCACTATTTAACAAAATGCATTTGGCACAACAATGAAATTGCAGTGAACCTTTTTCTTTTTTTAACTTTAATAACGCATCCAAAAGGTGCAAGGGCCTTGATCTAAAAGGTGCATGTTTCTGTAAACAAAAGAAAGACAAACAGAATCCCACATACCTTTTTCTTAAATATAATGTGTGTGCGCGGGCGCGTGTTACCGCATGACATTGTACACGGTGCGGACACGCGCCGCGCGCCCCCCGCCGTGACCTGCTCCTTGACTTACGGTGCTCCATGCGGTCTTGAGATTTCCTGTAAGGCGTCCGTTCGTCACAGTGACGGGATAACATCGCCAGTGTAACTGGAGAAACAAGTGGATTAGGACTTATCAGGGACAGGCAATACCCCATGATGGATGACACCCGTCATTGTGGCTGGGAAGCATTTTTCATTGCGGAGTGAAATAAAATATAGGCGGGGGTTGTCACCGAGACCGCCAGTGCGGGGAGGAGTGTGTTTGAGGTTGCCGTAATAAGAGTTTCCTCTTCTCCTAATGGAATTGTACCGTTCCTGTCCAGACCGTCTCCCCCCAGGACACAAAAATAGGATGATGGAGATGTGTACCACAGCACCGGTGACTCCTCAGGCTACAGCTCCGCCGCGTGCCAGAGCAACTCGATATTTAGTTAGCCGCGTTCCACGCGACGGCACGGATGCACCGGGAGCGCGCGCCCGCGCTCGGTTCGCGTTTGGTGATGACAGCCCCTCCCCGGGAATAGTAGCGGCGGTCGCTCGCTGCCGGCGGCGCCACGAATCTCATATTAATACGGCGTGCTTCAAAGCGGAGCGGTGTCCCGCCAGGCGAATGTAGCGATGCCCCTCGTTCTGTGTGCACCGTCGCTTATTAAGTATCTAGTTTTTGATTAATTAGACCCCCCCGGACTACGGGCGCTGCCTCACCATAGATCTGAGCGCAGGGCCCCTAATTACTGGGAGCTTAGTTTAAATACTAGCACTAATACTGCTCCTGCCAGTTACTCACGTAACACCGGGCTGTCAGATTCATTAGAATGAGCAGTATGTTACATAAAATGCAAATTCTATATTTGCACTGTAATTTTTGTGCAACAATGCTGGAGTCTCCCATTGAAAAGAACTACCCTCTTACAATAATCATGTGTAATCACAGAAGATGGTGTCCTCAGGCCTTCTTGAATTGGCCTCTTACAGCAACTTAAATCGTCTCCAAGCCTGCTGCCTATGTGAAAGGTAAACACAGACCTCCCACCCAATCCAGCACAACAGACAGCAAAATGGTTTTGTGGTTTTTCTGTCATTTTATCATGCACTTTACAGCTATGTTGTTGCTGTTTTACTGAGTCTTCTACAGATTGCCCATGGGTGACTGACTCATCTCCCAGAACACTATTAGCAATACTAATCAGAAAATCTAAATTTATTTCATAGAGAATAGAAAGGAAATCCTCTTTTTGTCATGCATGTTGAGTGCTTTAAATCGCGTTGTGCGTTTTTGTTTTTAAGTGAACAAATGAAAATATCAAAAGCAGTAACTGCTCTATCAGTGAATTTCTTTGTGTTGCGTTTTTATGACTCAGGTCTGATGTTATGTCTGTAAACATCATGCTTATAAGCCAGTCCATCCTGTCCCCAGAGCTTTCACCCTCTTCTGTGGACGTGCATAGGGACCTGAATGACCAATATACCAGAACCTGAGAGCTCAATCTTCATCATCTTTCAGCACAAGCTCAAAGGTTTGGGAAAATATTCCTCAAATGTATCAATACAACACAAATCTGATAGATGATGCCATGGAACTTACTTTATTCTGGCGTAAAAGATCACGATGGTATTCAGAATTAGGAGATTAGTGGTCATTGTCAACACACCACACAGTGCGCAACAATGAAATGTGTCCTCTGCATTTAACCCATATGTGACT
>JAODKF010000103.1:8790191-8804523 GCA_026779585.1 Mormyrus proboscirostris
TTATTCAACATCATTTTAAGGGTACAGGAAAGTACAAAGAACTAGGATGCTGGGAGTACGCACGCTATGCTTCTGCACAGCGGGAGTAGTGGAATCGGCGTGCAGAAAAATAAATTGATGCTGCGGACAGGAAACGGGAGCCCAATGAACACAATTTGGACTTACAGTCCTCTTCTTTCGTATTTCTGAAAGTTCGTAAGTTGAAAGTTCGTAAGTAGAACTTAGTTACTACTCAAGCACAAATCATACACTAATACAGTTCCTGCATGAAATACACGAACCCTTATTAATGAATGAACATGGGATCAGTACGTAACTGATGAAATTCAACATCCCTCCCAACCCTGTAGGTGTACGGTGCCGCCCCATGCACCACCGTGTTTAGAATTATTATCGTAATTATTATCGTAATCGTTATCGTTATTATTACTGAATTGATATTCACCCCCACAGAAATCTGCCCACGATTCCAGAGTGACCTTGTCTGTCATGTTAGTAATCAGGAAACCTTGCACCCCTGTTTGGGCACTGACATCCATTTCCACCCCCCCAGGAAGCCTTTCCTCGTCACCGCTGCCGTAAATCAGAGGCAGACGCCCCTTAAGCTGACTTGCTCCCGCCCCGTCTGCGTGCGTCTCGTTAATTAAAGCGCATCTTCTCGGGCTCCTCTGTCCCCGCAGAGACAGGCCCCAGCCAGGCTGTGGCTTCCTCTCGTCTGTGGGGGAGGGACATGGAAGGAAGCCTAGCATGTTCCCCATTCTCTGGGCTTTACGTGGAGGGGGCAGGGTCCCACTCCACTTTCAGCCAGCATGTCAGCGATCAGACGTCCACCTGGAATCACTGACACCTGCAGCTGGAGACCCGCAGCTGGGTCATGTGACACTTCGAGGGTCTGAGTGCTACAATAAGGAAATGAGTGGTGACCGACACTCTGCTCTAAAGTGCTTAGCTATGGGAAAACAAGGCGAGCAGTTTGGCCTGCCTCTCTCCCCACTAGTCTCCCCTCACCACCCCCTCCGCTCTCTCCCCCACCCACCCAGCCCACATAAGGTGATGGAGGCAGCCGTGCCGGTCCCGGGGGAGCACGCCTCAGGGATTATATGGAGTTCCAGCATGAAAGATTCATGACGGTCAGGCGAGTATGTGTGCCCAGACTGGGAAATAAGGGAGCTGGGGAGTGGTGGGGGCGGAGGACTGTCTACACTTTCTGAGCACAGCACGAGAGGAGGGGGGTCAGGGAGAAAGAGGGAGGGAGAGACACACGCATGCACACACGAGGAGCAAACCGCAGGGGCAGAACGCTGCTGCATTTCGGGACGGGGATTTCAGGCAGGGCCCCCTTTGACCTTGGCTGGCAGCATCATCCTGTGTCACGACCTGGGGGGGGGGGGGGTGGTTCCATTTGATTCCATTTCTCCCCCACATACATATAGCATCTGTATAGTCTAGGTCACACTCTACACCCTGATCCAAATGGAGGCTCCTGGACCAGCGGTGTAACATCTAACGCCGACAGTGGTCACTCTTCGTGCTCCAGTTAAAGAATGATGAAACTCTGCTCCTCCTCCTGACACTAAGAGCTCTGGCTGCGGCCGTGCCGGCGGTGTGCCCGTCTCCCGTGTAGGGTGAGCGGTCGCCATGTCACGCCGGGGTGCTCCACAGCAGCTCAGTGGCACCACTTCCTCGTAAGGCTCTCGCTGGTCTTTTTAACAGCCCCTCTTCAAGCCTGGCTGCCTCCATACCTACCCCTTCCTAGCTTACAGCTGCTGCAGTGAGGCAGGCAGACTCTCTCGTCGGCCCATCCCAAGGGGGGTGGGGGGGTGGGTGTCTGGAAGATCGATGCCGGGTCGGTGAGGAAGGTGAGGAATAGTGAACTCGGCGTGGGGGGGCACCACACCAGAATATTTGACAAGGTCTGAGGGATCGAAAGCAGGCCGTGGTCCCTCGTTGCACCCTGTAGGGGTCTCTGCGTAGCCCAGGGTGTCAGTATCTGGGAGTCCCATCCTGAGTTCTGCAGTAGCATCTGTGCATTTAATGCGTGGCGAGTGGCTGCATATGTACGTGCATGCGAGACATGCCCCCATTCCAGACCACCTCTCCCTGTGGTCCTGAAACACATTACAGTCAGTTTGATTACATTGCAGATTAAAACAGCGGCCGAGGGCCTATCTCCAGGAGTGAATTATGCACCCCTCGTACACCCATCCAGCGTTGGGAGGGGGGGCAGGCTGCATTCCCACTGTTCGTGCGACCTTGGGGGTCACATAGGGAAAGCTGCATTAATCAATATGTCGTGTGGGGGGGGGTGGAGAAGGAGCAGCGGTCCTAAACACAGCCCAGACCAGGACGGCAATCCTCCGCGGGCCGCCGTCCTCCCCTCTCCCCCAGTCTCAGCACCGGCACTGAATTAACTCGCACCCGCCTCCGACTAATATCCTCCAAAATATCACTTGTCGCCCCCGGCTACGCAGCTTTCATTTACTGGGATCGCAAGAAAAAGAAAAAAAAATAAATAAATCACTGGCTCTGGGATTTTCTCCGCTCCTGTAGCCTCTACTGCATGCAAGTGCATGTGTGTGTGTGTGTGTGTGTGTGTGTGTGTGTGTGTGTGTGTGTGTGTCTACACCAACACGGCTGTTTGCCAGCACAGTGCGGCCCTGGGGCCACAAATTGTCTCAGTGCGTTACTGTTCCTTTTGATTATCTGTGTCCTCTAGATACCAAGCTGTTGTCTCTTTTTGCAGCACAGACTCTGAAAATCGTCGCCCTGCATGGGAGGGTCCACCCGCCTGGGCTAGGGGCAGCCCACAGCTTCCCTAACCCTACCGGCACCCCCATCTCATGCCCCCAAAGGCCTGCGTGATTCTTTCAGGTGCCGCGAACGCATCCATCTCCGTAAATGCCCCATGGCTGTTAGCTCTCTGTGGCTCTTCTGGAATCCACCGCGTGGTTAAACGCTGGGAAAATCTCCATTGCCCTACTCTATGCAGACGCGGGCTCTTCCGAAATCGCCGCATTGATCCTACCCTGCTGGGAGGCCACTGGGTGGGGCAGGAGGGCTGATTCGCCTGGGTTAACCTGTGGAAACAGCACAGCACTGATGAGAGTTATTGATTGCTGGGGGATCACCCGAAGGCCAAGATATGCTGTTGCTGCTCAGGCTGGCAGCCCATTGGCCACTTATCCTGATAGTCTGCTTGTTCCGAATCACAAATAAGTGATATGCAAAGACTGAAATGCTTCCAGATTAATATAAAAGCCCCACGTCTCCGAATGACAGTGGAAATTTGCGGTGCAAAGGCACTTTGATGCTCATTTGCCTGTTCCCTGGGAAAGCCCCTGTTTACCTTATTTCTAGATCTGCTTCAAACAGGAGTACAAGGCTAAGGTTTTGTTAGAACTGTCCGCCTACCTTGGCAGACAGCCACAGCAGGTCGCCCCCCTCTGGGCCACGTCTCCTTTGTTCTCCGTCGTTCTCAGAGGCTGACGGGCTTGGAATGACGCTTGGCCTGATTAATTATTCATTCACCGCTATGGCGACGATCAGTTTAAGTCTGAGTGTGTGAGGAGTGGCATTTCCTAGTCAGTTCCCAAAACACAAATAAAAATACAGGCAACTATAATCTTATGCTCATTGTGCAAGTTAAGGTGACAGGGGATACATGGTTTTAAATGCGGTTCAGTTCAAACTAGTGGCCTCATATTTAAAATAGTGGCCATATAATTATTTAATGTTTAAATAACAGACATCAAGGACAATGAGATATTAAAGCAAGCATCATGCTATTATTCTCAAGGGGTGGAGGATAAAAGGAGGACAGTCTGTTATAGGAATTCAGAGCCGATTAAGTCATTCGTATCACTTAAAAATGCCGTGAGCTGGGGAATAAGGTTCCGGAATGCTCTCTGTGGAATCACGCCCGGAGCAAACAGCATGAACGAACCTGCAGCATGAAAAGGAGAGCTTTGCGAAGTTGGAGAGTAAATCTGACGGCGCTGCCTTGTCACACGCGTCGTCAGCAACTCGCACTGTTTCTATGACGACCTCCTTGTTGCGCATCTGAAGAAGGACTGGTGAGAGTATCCCTGGTGCTGGGTTCCTTGTCCCTGAAAGTCTAATTGCCACCTTAGGGAAAGAGTGGAATATATATTTGCACATCATGTTTTGGATGTAAGAAATGCTTCTCTGGTTTCTGTAGTCTCTTCAGACCAGATGAATGCAGCTTTTGAACCGTTTTTACCTATTCCTAGATCGTGGCAGCCACTATCTACCCCTCACTTTACTGTGCTAATTTACAAACCCTACAAAAGATGGCATGTCTCACACCTGGCAGTTGAATATTCCATCTGGTTGCTGCTGGGCTGCTGTTCTCTAAAACCGGGGTCCAGTTTCACCTCGTGACCCATCATTTTATGGCCAATTCCACATACTCTGCTGATGCTCAGAACTGCTGAATTTCAACCAGTTTGTGAAGGAACGTATTCTGACCTTGATGAATATGCATGTCTGAAATTAACCCTATAGCAACCTTCCCATTAGTTGCACCTGTGAGTCTCCTCATCATCTTCTCCACTGAGAAATGCCTCAGAAAGGTTAAGAGTAAAATGATCCCTTTATAATCCACCCATAACTATGCTTTTTTGTGGTGCAGTAACTTTTGTTGATATTTGATGATGTCAACAGAGCAGAGAAGATGCCACATAAAGTCTTCTGAAATGCAGCTTAAATCCCATCTAAGCCTTATTTGCTTGCCTTCCAAAGTACTTGTTCCCCAGGCTACATAGTTGCTTATTCATAACTGAAGCAAAACCTGTTTCACACACTTTCTTCCATTAAATCGATCGATGCAGCTCCTGGCCATCACTAGGCTTGTGTAATTCCAGAAGGTTTTATACTCAGCAGCATGTACAGGAGTACATTTTCACTCGAGTAAATTACGCCAAACCCCCTCCAACTTGGACCCTGGGCCAGGACAATTAAATGATGTATTCTCTGTTCCAATTTCTGTGACATGTGGAGACTCAAACGAAACACGATTACCTTGTGTATGGTTATTCTGGACATGTATTTGTATTCTTGAATTATATTTTTCATCTGTTTCCATGATGGGAAAATTTACAGCATCATTCTGGAATGTTCCAAAACAGCATAGTATGCTCCACGTAATGCACCTGTGTGTGTGTGTGGATTAGTTTTATATTATATTATGGGGACCACATGTCCCTCACAATGTGAGAAAAACCTGTTATTTTGACGTTGTGGGGACCATTTTTCAGGTCCACACAAAGACCTATGAAAGCAACCATATAACTAAAAATGCCAAAAGTCTTGTATTTAGTTTGGTTACTTTTGGTTATGGTTAGGGCTGCATAGTGGTTAAGGTCATTATGTTGGGATTAGAGTTTTACCCATAGAAATGAATGGAGAGTCCCCACAAAGATATAATTACAAAACTGTGTGTGTGTGTGTGTCAGAGAGAGAGAGAGAAAGAGAAAGTGCAGCCAGCAAGCACATGAACCGTTCCCCGCAAGATCCCAGGGGAGGCTTGAAATGAGAAGCATATGCGGAAGCAGGCGTGATTAAATGGGAAGTAAAACAGGAGGCAGACCGGTGCTGAGTCTATCCAGGCAGGTCCGAGTGAGCGCCTGCCAGCACCGGGGCCTGGGTTTCCTCTTATCTGAATGTCAGCCCCAGCCTCGCGACGCCTCTGCTCCACCGCTGCTGACCTCAAAAAAGCAATTAAGGGAACCGGTGCATTAAAAAAGCAGCATGTGAGAAATGAGGGGGTCAAGGCCGTGCCCAGTGAGAGGCGTCGGCGTGGCCTTTCCTCCCGTCCTTCCATCTCTCAGGTCCGCTGCTCACAGCAAGCCGCCGTCGGCCTTCGGTGCAGCTGTCTGCAGGGGCTCTACCTCACCCACTCTCCATAGTTCTGCTTTTATACATGTAAAAAAAATACGACGGCACCCTCCCAGTGCTAGTTTAGGTCGGAACCCCTCCACACTGCTCCTTCCAGCATTGCAGCTCGAGATCCACAGATCCACTTGGCCCAGATATTGGTTTGTCGCCCAATAGGCTGGTTACCGACGCTCAGGAGGTACTGTAGGAATCCCTATGACCAGAGTTATCACTGGCTTATCTGTGTGGCTCAACTGTGAGATAGATAGATAGATAGATAGATAGATAGATAGATCTCAAAGGAAACTGCTGATATTTACTGTGTAATGCTAAACACGGTACAAATATGATCAATAAAGTTCTATGTAAGGAATGATAATGCTGAAGAGCCAGTACTGATCTCCATGAAAAAGGCTACTTCACACAGATTTAGGCAACAAAGATTCAGGAAGGATAAAAACAATCAAAAACTCCTCCAAACATAGAAAAATGTGGATCAAGTACATGAGGGACTGCAGGGGTGCAGGTGATAAAAGCCCACATTTAGCGATCACCAGGACTTATGGGGTGTAGTGGAGTTTAAATGACAAGGTCTAAGTTATCCCTTGAACAACAAGTGGAATTTTGTAATGGGGAGTGAAGGCAAGAATATCCTTTGACACAAGGGACAAAGTCAAAGGCAGACAAGATACAGACAAAGGGTCACCATATTTGGTGTGAGGAGAAAGAGGATGCTCTGTCACTTGGAAAATGTTACAAATATAAAATGTCCAAATGATATCAACTTCCGGCAACTTTGCAGAAGTTGATGTCATTTGTGAGTGGTGTGACATGTAGGAATATTGTCTAATTTTTTAAATAAATGTGTGCAAGACACACATTTTTACACTCAGTATCATCACGTTGTGTGATGATACTGAGTGGCTGCCGTATATGGAAAATTGGTGCCTTTTCCTTCACTTGGTACTCCACTGAATCTTGCAACAATCAGACACCCAGACAGGGGCCTGATGAGAGGATGCGTCCAGAGAAACCCAGACATATGGTTACCCTGCTCTGAGCTGCAGCCTTTGGGACAGATTAGGGTCACAGAGGCCTTATGGGGTGCAGGGACTGAGGAGCTTAGAAGTATGACGGTTCTTTTTATTTTGGGGAGCTGTATGCCAGAACCACTGTCTGGACCTTATTGTGTGCTCAACTGATAGGCAGTGGAGTTTGTTTCAAAGTTAAAAACGATACAGGGCCTAGTGGTATTAGCTGAGCCAGGAGGGCGATGCCATTGCAGAGGTGAGAGATGACTGTGGCTTGGCACAGATTGCTTAACAGAATTGTGTGGTTTGGACAAGTCCGTCGATCCATCAGGACAGGGAGGCAAAAAATCTGCAGAATTTTACTGCTGTATTTATTTGTTTATTTATTTGCAGGCCAACATTTTATGGACAAAAAAAATGTCAAGTAACCCAAAGCCAAAATAAAATTATTAATATATTTCCTGCTATGTTGCTTATTCCTAAATCAGTGACTCACTCGTCACATCTTGGGCTTCTGGGTCTGTCTCCACTTTTTCTACAAAGGTCATTGAATATCTTTTAGGGTTATAGACCATTATCTCACTTCCAGAATCATCCATGGGGACAGCAACCCTAAAGGATACACAGAGCTTACCTAGCAACTTGTTCCACTACACGTTTTGTTGACATTTGTTTGTAATTAAAGCTCAGGTTTCAAACTTGTTGGAAATCTTCTGAAAGTACAAAATGCTACAAATAGATTCAATCACATCTGTTGAGTTAATGAGTCAAGCTTTTTAGTCCTGTATTTTTTAAGGCATGGTAATGTTTCAGAGCTGCTATTTTGGGTGATAAAGATATCAAAAAAGCCATCTGTATGCTTCTGACAAAAGTGATATAACGAGAGAGTCTTTTTGTAAGTGACCTACAGTGAGTTTAATGTTCAGATTAATAGAGCATTGAGATACTATACATGTGCACACATGAATTCTGACTACCATTAATCAAGCCATACTTGAGGTTTTAGGTTGTATTTTTAATCTGCATAGAAAAACAGTTCTAGCCTAGTTATGTCTGGGAGCCTGCTAAGGGCGTGGTCACCGGCGTGTGGGGTGCCACTTCCAGATTGTGATGTCCACAGTCTTTCTTCTCTTTCACCTTTTGAATGGTTGTTTGCAGTGCCTCATTCATTTGGCTGCATTACCATGAGAAAGCGAGTTGCCTCAATAAAGCGGGGCCCTGGGACCAGCTATGGTCTCCGAGGGACAGGGAGTAAAGCCATGGGGATGACAGTAAGCTGACATGGTGAGCAGACAATCAGGGCTGTAACAAAGTTCCATTCCTGTACCATCATTTCAAAGTTTATATGTTTTTTTTAGTTCTGCTCACCTGAAACAATTTGTCAAAGGAAAATGTGTTACCTGGGGGTATTCTAAAAACAGCATTAATATAAACTGTGAACTTAACATTTAAACAATTCTTCCTGTTTAATTCAAACTGACAAGACAATTTAAATAATACTGTATAAATTTACTTATTTCAGTCATTTGTATAATTTTAAGTATAGTTGAGTTTCTAAGAAAAAAAAATGGCCCGTAAACAACGAGGAAACATGATATATTTAAATTGTTGGCTTGGGGTGGTTTTTCAGAGATAAATAACACAACATCTGTGACACCCTGAAGCCGGGATAATTGCACCACCGTAAATTTGTCAGTGAACTTTCCTTTCTATGGCATTGAACTGTGTCCAAAACTGGTAGTAAAACTTGGCTTTCTCTGCCAACACAGGAACTTCCCAAAGTCTTACTCTAACTATTATTATGCGTCATTTGCATTTTACTCGCTTCAGTTTATATAAGAAAAGTGTTCTCTAATTGGCATTAACTTACATGTCGTTCCTTATATAAGCGAATTGTGAGTAAAGTTGTGCAACTGCATGATGAATTGGTTTCTAAACATTTTTAAATAACATACATATACATAGTTATCTGAGACTTTACAGTCCTACATTAAAAATAGGCATTGAGGGACTTCGTTTTTTGACTCTCAGGTTAAACAATTACATAACCGTAACTCCGTGGTTGGTTAATGAATTATAATTGGTGAACCATAGTTGTAGCTCGATATCCCATAATGCAAAGGACTGTTACTGTTATGTTGCGCTCGATGGATACTGCCGCACACATTCCCTCTGTAATGGGTTAAAGGATTTTTTTTGTATTTGCACATGCACAAGGATTAGTTAAAACTGTGCCACCCATTGAACATGATCAGCATTGCAATTGCAGTGAGTGAACCTTAACAGCAGACGACTGGAGGACTAGGAGAGAGTCCGTGTGTATCAAAATGTGTTACACAATTCAATAAAAATACACAAAAATGTGAAGTCGAACACTTATCCGTTTCAATTTACCAAGAGTACCGTAAACGGTATTACGATTTATACAGGTTAATACACTACGAAGCATTTTAGGCAAAATACCGTGCCGAGGACAGATTAACAGCGAAACAAACAGCATAATAAAATATGCGCAGTTGGAGGGCAGCTGAATTACCACGCTGAGTGTATAGTCAACGTGAGGAGAGGTAAAACGGACTTTGCCGTGAAAAACATTTGACAACTCAGACAAGTTACTGCATTACATCAGCTCACCACAGCACAACTTTTCAGTCCAGACTAAAGTCTCTTATTTTTCAAGCCGAGGAAGATCATTAAAATACTACTATTTGAGTTTTTCTGATAAGTAGCACTACATAGTACTGAGGAGGGAAGGAAAATGCCCCACGTAGTTATATCTGTATATATACTGGCCATGCTGAAGCGCTCTGTGGTTAAACATAGAAGAGTGCGCGGACACGCAGAGCAGGCTACACTTGCTCCACATTGCGGCTTTTCGCCGCGCGCGCACGTCCGCACCACCGACAAAAGCTCGCGGGCTCGCCTCAGACTGCGAAGCCATAGGCTTGACCTGTCCAGTGTTGCCAGGGAGACGGCTGGGCGGAGCCGGGACCGCGCGGAGGCTTTTTTTAGAGACGCTTGTTTGTCGGCCGGAGTCACGTGATCCGCAGATGGGGCACGGGGGCCACTTCCTGTTTTATTTCGGCATCGACTCGGGCGGCTGTTGTCAGTTTCAACAAAATGGCTGCGTGAGCGCCGTCGGCAAGAGTCCATTGAGCACTGTAACAGCAGCGTTAGCTTGCCGTTTTCATGGAGATCTGGGAAGCGTTTTCCTCTCCAAGAATTGGACGTCTGAAGAATCCCCTTTTTCGGATCTGAACTGCATTTGCATAGGTTAGCTAGCTGACGATTATCATGTTTTAGTTAGTTAGCGAGCCAAGCGAATGCCTGTTTTTTGCACTTTAAAATAGCTTGCTCGGTTTGCAGATGAAAACTTACAAAACGCGTAAACTGTTTGCTTTTCATTCAAGATTATCCAGCTAACTAGTTGCTGCTTAGCTAGCTATCCGGCATAGCCGGTCATGCCAATTTTCGTTGTTTACAACAGCTAGCGTGCTGGCTGGCTGGTTAAAATAACAGCTAAATATTTCAGATACTATTTTTTTTCTGGTTTTGTGCATTGGCGCTTTGTTTTCACTTTGCAGCTTTTTCAACGGAGACCCGCAGTTCGGAGGATCGTTCACGTTCAGCTCGTTTTGAAACGTACCGAATAGGTGCAGCTAACCTCGGAGGATGCTTGAGTTTATATGGATAGGGAATCGTAGGTGCGCCTGAGTTCCAGTCCGTCAGTCGTTAAATGTGTAGTCTGTTTCATTAGCCACGCTTAAGAGGAGAAAAGGCTTTCCTGCCTGTTTTTTTTTCCATGCGACGATCCTGTGTTGAAAGCTGCCAAAGCTCAACGCATGATCATTAAGGTAAACCTTTTATTTATTTGCTGCATATACGAATACTGTGTGCATTGGTTGCAGAATGCTGGCGCTTATGTGCTGTAAATGCATTTTTGGAGCCGGTTAAGTCTCTCTGTATAGGCTGAAGGCTGGATTGATTCATGCTGTGCATGTCCTTCGCTAGTGGCAATTATCCATAGTGTTTGAAACCGTGAGTCTTAGTAGTATTAGAATGATTTGTGGCTTAAATCCAATTATGAGTCGATATCTGTCTTCCCATGTTTATGTGGCACACAAATATGCGCTTTTAAGAATGCGCCATTCCCTTGTCGGCTTGGTGTTTATTGATCTGAATGAATTTTTATTTGGCAAATGGTGTTTATGAGCATCGTCACGTTGGTGCGGAGCTTTTTAATGACGGCCGAGCCCGCACACTCCCCCAAAATGTACGTGGCCGTACCGTGTCGCTTCAGTCACAAATCATATATTAATAACCGCGAGTGTTCACTAATAATATTCATGCACTGTTGTTGGACTCGTTTTGAAAGCGTCGGAAAATAGGTGCGCGTTTATATTTTGCCAGTTGCTTCCACATAATGTTATTCTCGTTCTTTTCCCGGGTGGCTTCTTGCAGATTTCAGCACTGTCAATGAAAAATAGCCACTGTAATCTTAAAAGCTGAGCACCTTCATGGGTAAATAAGGCTAATATCCTTTTATCTAACATCCATATACGTTCGTCGCTGCCCACAGTTTTGCAAACACGGTTGTGATTGTTGGCAAATCCCCACAGACGCAGTCCGGCGTCTCTCCGTCCCCTACGAGTCGTCTTGCGTTTTCACAGCCAGTGTTAAGTTTAATAGTAAATGCTGTAACTGTGGCTCTGTCAATCATTTTTAAACGCTCGCGCAGTCGGGAAGATGCCCGCGTGCGTGATGCATGACCTAAATGAATCCCAGGTAGGGGTAATGCTCACTTATGTGCATATTTCTTTTGACAAAAGAAATAGATTTTCTCTGAGGCCGAATGCGCTGTCAAATGTCAGCTGGAGAGCGGAGAATGCGGTTTCCTCCAGTGGGCTCCTAACAGATGCTGGATCAGCCAAGGTTGTCTTGTCAGTTTGTCTTTAGAGATCGACAAGGAGATGAGCGTTGATATTTCTTGTCCTGAATTGTGTCTTGAATAAGGG
Source organism: Mormyrus proboscirostris (assembly GCA_026779585.1). NCBI lineage: Eukaryota > Metazoa > Chordata > Actinopteri > Osteoglossiformes > Mormyridae > Mormyrus > Mormyrus proboscirostris. Next base: position 8,802,133 of record JAODKF010000103.1, read on the forward strand.
TCCTGTATAGGCATACTGCTAGAGACAACGACCCCGCTTTGTAGATGCAAGTTAAATATAAACAGTACTGTATGGGTCATGCTCAGATAATTATAGCAGTAATTTTGGGAATATTTCCATTTCTATCATTCATAATACAGGCACCTCTTCAAGTTTGGCCTGTGTTATTCTTGAATGTCATTCTCTTCCAGCACAGGATGTGTTGGTGCAAAGGTGATATGAAGATTTCTTTTGGCGTTGCTTCTCCCCTCTGTTTCTCTTTTTTTTTTTTTTTAAATCCTGCCCATGAGCACATTGCTGTAGTGTTGACGTCTCCCTGCTCACTTTAATTGAAGTGCGTCATTTTATCCTTTAATTTCATCCTTTCCCCTTTGACATCTCTGTCACTGCGGCCTTATCTCTATTGTTACGCTGCAGTGGGGTGATGAGATATGTTAAGATAAGGCTGAGAAGGCTAGCATGTTTAGCAGTGTGTGGCATTAATGTCAGGCTCAGGACCTCATGGCTACTTAATCGGGCCAAGGTGGGCTGTCCCACTGAAGATCAGCTGTCCGGCATGTCATTTTTCTCAGCTGGTCAAAGGTCTACTGTTATCACTCCGGCCTGTGTGGGGAAAGCTGTGTACTTACTGAAAGAGAGCATAGAAAAAGCAGAGGTTTTAAAGCAGCTTTTTGGGGCAACTGTTGTGGCTCTCTCCAGACAATGGGTATGTCCGAAATCGCATACTTATTTGCTATGTAGTAGGCAAAATATAGTATGTGAAGTGAGCAGTGTGTCCAAATCCTCAGTATGGATGGGACAGTAGGCGAACAGTACCTGGATGACATGCTACCTTGCGTGAAATTCCGAAGTGCGCAACCGATGGAAACGGTGCTATCCCATAAGGCCACGGGAGTTATAACCAGAGATGAAGAAAGTTGCTCGCAAAGAAATTTGTGTTGATGGTGCTGGAAGTGCCATCTCTGTAAAAAGTTAAGTAGATGGCATTATCCAGTTATGCAAGTTTACTCGATTATGTATTTCTTAGTTGTTGAAAGTTAAAAACTGTTGAATACTTTCTCAGGCGTCGCACTGCATCATTAGTAAACCTCTGGGTCAGGGTAATATGCAAGATGGCAACCATAGTGCATGTAATGAAATTCAGTTTATACTGTGTAAGTAGTGGATTTTGGATGCACCCTTTCGTGCAAGGTAAGATGGTTTAATCGTTGCATTACTTCCTGCTTCATCAGATATCAACTCTCCTCTGTAACTTTGATGCAATGCTTGTTATGCTGGATAGATGGAGGCTGGGCATGTTTATGTTGACTGCTGAAGATCTGTGAAACTTGCAGCAGATGAGGTGCAGTGTTTAGAAGGGCTTCGATGATCTCAAGGAAATAGATTAAACATTCTCAAACAACTTTGCATTTTTTCCAGGCGCTTGTATGTGGGTGTAACATTATGTTTGAACGTGGGGCCAGTTTTTTGGAAATGGAATCTGGTGGGGGTTTCCACAAAGCAAGAGTTCTTCATTTGTCAGATAACTTAAGCCAAATGTAAGGATCGTCCAATAGGAATGTCACTTGCCTCTCTTCCTATGGGGCAGTTTTCACATTAGGCCTAAAAGTTATTTAGCTAAATGGGGAAATCCTGCTACGTGGAATAGCCTCCTGGTTGGGGTTGTTTCTGTATGGCTGGTTATGGTCCAATCTATTGTGGAAAGGTAGGGGTTAGTGAACCTCACTTCAAAGAAAATCAAATTCCTTTTTTTCCCCAGAATGCATAGACCCATCTTAGCTTTTAGTCTTTCTTGGGTCTGTCTGTTTAAAAAATCAAGGTCAACAATGTATAAGTTTATATTTTCATGTCTGAACCCAGCTCATGCCAGCAGACCGAACAACTGTGCAAAAGATTGTAGTGGTCATGCTGTTGTTGAAGTCTGGAGCCTCTTTGTTTTTTTGAAGGGAGAAGGCCAATAGGTGTTATTATTGGTACAGAAGGCCTGAGAGCATTCATAGTCCTGCTTGAACGGTGTCAAGGCCCTAACCCTTACGCTGTTTATTTCCACCTCCTTTTAAATGTGATTAATTCATTCCTGAAAGAGCCGCTCTGACTAGAGAACTGATACTTGTGAGAGGCATTGAAGCCATCCGATAGAGTCGTCGTCCTCTTGTCGCAGGCTGCAGCAAGTCGCTCCTTGTTCCCTCTGCGGGGACTGAAATCCATCCTTAATGAAAGACTGCTGTACGTTCTGGAGAAATGTACCCACTCCAGGGATGAAACCTTGAACATCACCCTTTCACAGCGTGCCATCTGTGTGGAGTGGGTTGACTTCCCTGATGTAATAGGTTGAAATCTTGGGGGGGGGGGGTTGGTGGGGGAGCAAAGGCATTGTGTGTTTTTGATGCG
>JAODKF010000103.1:8856892-8882572 GCA_026779585.1 Mormyrus proboscirostris
GGGGGGGGGGTGAAGTTTCAGCCCGAGTTGATCAATTGTCGGAGTCCTACCTCCATGTTCAGAAAATTACAAATTGGAATCGTGGAATCAAGCTGGGACTCGTGGCCAGAAACGGCACGGTCACTCGAGCTGATCCAAGAAGAAGGAAAGCGGGGGAGACAGAGAGGGAGCGTTTTGGAGCCCCGGCACAGTCATGGTTTAAATTAGCGAAAGGAAATAACAAAAAGATTGAGCTGTGGATTCAGGATGCAGGGCTGCCCATCTTGAGAGAGTTAATACATACAGCGTCGGTCCCGTTAGTCCGAGGGGCTCTCTGCCTCGCGTGCATGACAAACGGATCTGTTACCTTTTACAGTTTGCATAACAGGTCTCACTTTTGTCATGTTTGTCTAATAAACAAAACGTGTTTTGTGTTTTCTGATTTCGGGAGAGGAATCGCTCACTGACTCAGGAATTTGAAACAGACACGAAATGGCATGACGCTCTCGGTTTAAAACGCATCCGTCTCTCACCAGGGCCCCGTGCGCCTATCAGTTTGCTGCTGCGCTCAATGCCAAAAAACCCAGACGGATAATTCTATGCTAATTTAACGACAACGCTGTCCTGTGAGCCTGTGTGCCTATATCCATCTGTTTCAGAAATGACACTAAATAACAGCTTGATAATATGTATGCAGAATTAGCTGATCGAAGCCTGCATTCCAGGGAATTTAGGTTATGGGCCTCTAATTTTATTACTAACGTAATTAAAATGACAGTTTAATCTTGTCAAACAAGCCGACTGGACGTGCCGACGGAAAGCTGCGGTAACACATGGTGCACATTTTGTTTTATTTATTCTTCTTTCATCGTTTTATCTCATCTTGGCTGATGCAACCGGCGAAAACGAGGAACACCAGGTCTGCCCTTTGCTACAGAGGCGCAGAGAAAATGAATCCTTCACATTTTGACCTTCCCCATCTCTCTCGTTCATACGTTTCTGAGCATCATAGACGGATGTCCGGCGGTTTTCGGGTGATGGGGTGATTAATGCCCTCATATCTCACACCAGGTCCAAAGCCACGCCTGCTTTGACTTTATTTTAATTCTAATTTATTATGTTGTGTATCATAACTGTCAGGCTTTTCTATCTATAAGAATATTTTAAAGACCCTTAGTTTTCGCTACCACTGTTGTGTGCGGAAGCGCATTTCGCCCCATTTCGATATTCTGCTGGTCCCAACCTTAAAGGCTTCATTTTGACCTGGAAAATACAACCTAAGACACACCGACCCTGAATCCCCGAGATCACGCCAGTCACCTTGCACACACTCCCTGTTCCTCAGCAGCCCGATCTCTGTGAAACCGTGCTTGGCATCTGCACGGTAGGCCACGGGACGCAATGTGCGCCTGGGAGATAGTGACGAATAAAATATGTATTAGTTCCCACAAACTGCTGCTGTTTGATACCCCTTTGGAGGAGAGATAGATCTGAATCTACTTACTGCCTTGCAATCTCATACAGCTCAGCAAGGGGAGTGCTATCGTGAAATATGAGAGAGCTACTTTTCCCCCTTGTTAATTTCTCTCATTCTCTTGGCTCTTTTGTGCACGACCCTTTCGGACTCAACTTCCTTTGCTTTTTTCCTCCCCTGCCCCCTCCCTCTCTTTCTCTGCCGTTTTCCTCGTCTTGCCTCTTTTTTACTGACAAGTCCACGGTTTCCTACAAAGAAAAGCCGGCATTAATTAAGACAGCGGCAGCTGTAATTTTCTTGGGAAGTAAATTTCTGCACAACTAAAGGTTACGGGGACCTTTCCACTGTCAGGATTTACTACAGCCTGTGAATGGTAATGTCCCTAATGAAGACATGCTCTCTCAGTCTCCGAACTTAAAAAAGTATCACCAGAAGGAGAAGAGGGGAAAAGGGAGAGAGCAATAGAGAGAGAGAGAGAGAGAGAGAGAGAGAGAAGAGAGAGAACAGCATGACGAATACATTTGCAGCTCCTGCATTAATTCAGGGTCTAGTGCTCATTATAATTAGAATATTTGGATAGCTTTATACTTTCACCAAGACAATGCTTGTTACAGAATAACCCTGGATTCTTAGCTATTATTATTTAAATGGCAGAATTGGCATGTTGACTTTCTGTTTCCTTATTGATAACCCTGATAGGAAGGGCCATTTACAGAAATAAATTTTATTGAATTAATAGTAATAATCGAAGTTATGTTGTTGCAAAGCAGAATGACTTTCTTGGGTATTTACAGGTGATGTCCATGCTAACAGGAACGCAGCAGAAAGATAAATTCAGAAGGATCGTCTGCGTGTCAAGGCAAATCTTGTCCAGCTGACTGGATGTGTCTCCTATCATCTCTCCATGAGGTAATCACACAATTTATCTGATGAAATTCCGCGTTCCGATTCCACGGCCGGGTCCGCTTGGAATCTGAAGCGCCATTTGCGGAATTAGCACCGAAACGTGACGCTGTGAGCCCTCTTTGGGGTCGCAGCCTCCAGCTGGCCTGGCATAACCAGCCAGGACTGTTAGCGTCTCTGATGTACATATACAGGGATATAATGCAAAATGACTGCTTAAACATGCAGATTACACAGCCATGCGTGGTGCAACGGGCTTGGCGTGGCAAGGCGAAATCTCGCAAAAAGACCTGCATAAAAGCAGGGATTCAGAACTGGCAGATTAAAAAAGCACTGCAAAGTAATTCAGCTGGGAGGTGGAATCGCACTCTATAGGTCCTGCGGGGATGAGATGTCAGCACCGTCCTTTGGGGGAGATTTGGGAGGCACTGTCTCCGGTGAAAAACAACAAAACAACAAAAAAAGACATTTTGAAGTATTAACTTTGCAGAATTCAAAATGATACACTTTGAGGACGTGTAATGTCTGTACAAGTGCGCTGAACTTCAGTCATCTGCTTTTAAATGGGTTATTTGTACATTAATGTCATTCTGACAAGGGCTGGTATTCTTTAAGAGAAAGAGTCAACCAAAGACAGGTCACACGCATAAAGGCCAAAGCAAAAGCAGGTGACAGGCAACATGACCTGAGTGTACAAAATGCGGAGGGTCATAAATCCCAAGGACTGATTTATTACTGGCAGTAGTTCAAAATAAAAAAACACTGCATGTAGAAAAGTTGGGGTAGAGTGTAAATCAGAACAAAGGAAACTTCCACAACATCCAGAAGAGACAATGAGCGTTTGGATGATTTTCTGAGCAGGATGGTGGTGGAATTCACTTTAGATTGTCTAAAATGTTATGAAAATGAGTGCTTAAGTATCATATATCTTCTTCAAATCACAATAATTCTTCTGTGCATTTGAAACACTGAATGATAGCAAATGGTTAGCAAACAGATGAACAAGATGGGTATTCAAAATAAACTCAAAATTCAGGGTGAACCAAGAAGGATAAATGATAGATTTGCTGCCTTCACAGAAAGCCAGATAGATCAAAACTGGTTGTGTCACTCTGGATCTTCAACCTAATGACATCAACAGGTAATTGTGGCCCAAACCTTATACCAGCCAATACTGGGTGTTCTACCTTGCTGTTAATTGAAAGCTTTTTATTATTTTTTTTTCAATTAGCAAAGCACACATGCTGAAAATCAAAGACATCCATTGCAGTTGGTATACAAGAGCTCTCAACCACGGCTCTAAAGCAGGGATCCAGAAAGGTCTTTAAAATAGGCTTTGAGTTCTCACATAATGGATGTCCAAGTTCATATAACTGAAGAGGTTAAAAAAAAAAAACCTGGACTTTGCAGTGGATATGTTGAGAGATTATTTTAGTTTAAAGATCAATGACATTGTCTGAAACAAGCGGCCTGAGAGCTGAGGAGCTCCTGAGAAAGGGAAAGTAATATTTAACCTCAGGCTAGAGAATAATTTCACTTTCTCCTGACCAGTTTAAAAAATACCCTGTGTCAGATGAAGCAGATTTATACAAATTAATGGCCTTTAGTTCAATCTCCAGCATGGAGTTATTAATTGTTAAAGTGCATATATTAAATAAAATGAGTAAAAGTAATTTTAATAAATTATCCTCTCCAAAACCTGTTTTAAGGAATTGTTGCTTTCGTTGTCTGTGAGGTATTGATAACAATCTGACAGGAAGGACAAAAAAGTAAAATAATAAACTCACATTCAGAGCACAGTGACCTGCAGGACTATCTTTCTGTAATATATATAATTTCTCCTTGTTTAAATGCTCCTTTGACATGCTGCTTGTCCTACCACCCTGAATAATGAGTTTGCTCCCCACCTCCTGCTAAGGTTCTGTTGAGTCGTGGATCTCCTGCTCCGGGTTTCCACAGCTCCCATTGTTCCATCAGTCACTTGGGGTCGAGGACCCGCGTTTGCCACCCTGAAGGTGAGGCTCCAATTGTGGTAGGACCTGTCTCTGATCGCAGTGTCCAACTCTGAAGACAGAAAATAACAAGACTAACAGGCGGGGGCGCTGTGTGACTCTTGTGTGTCTGCAGCACTGCATGTCTACAGCTAGAATCAGGACTTCTGCACAAAGGACTGTTGGTTCAAGAACATGTTATATCAGGTAACTCAACCAAACATCTAGCAAAATCACTCATGCTTTCCAGTTCAGCTTAGGACAGCCTACAAGCCGTACAAGCAGCCATACGCGCTATTGTGTAGCTTGGCCGGTTAGCACACTGTCTGTGATCAGAAGGTCACCGATTCAAATCCAAATCTCAAGAGTGATGTCACCATTGGGGCCCTGAGCAAAGCCCTTAATCCCCAACTGCTCCATAGGCTGTCTGAGCCTGCTCCCTCAGAAATGTACATCACTTTGGATAAAAGTGTCAGTCAAACAAAATTAAGGCGTTTGTTTATTTCCTGCATTTTGGGGAAACATTATATTCGGAATAGTGGATTCTTTGTTGTTGTCGTCTCTGTCCATCTCATCGTGACTCGCCCTGTTGCCCCTCCCCCAAACAGAGAGCTAACCATCGACAGCCTCTCTGGGTGAGGCGGAGAGAGGTGGGCATGCTCTGTCTCCAGTCTGGCCTACAGAGAAAGGACGATGTGCCACTGCAGGGCAGTTGCCGGGGCGATGCGGGATGGGCACCGGTTCCGTTCCATTCAGAAATGCGGCGGGGGTGTGGGGGGTGGGCAGGCCCCTGCCAAAAGAATCTGATCAAGTCTGTGGGTTATCAGTTTTTTGCAGATTGCAGGGAAATTACTCCAGGTATTTTTCTCCTGTGTGCCTTTTAACAGAACACAGCAACGATAATACAACACACACAATCCTGGCAATCAGTACATTTCTCGTGACTGAAAAAGCAACTGTGAAACAGCACATGACATTAAATGAATCCAGAGCAACCTGTCCATACAGGCAGATTACCACGTGCAAACCAAACCATTCAGAGGTCTATGGCAGCATCCAAATTAAAAATGCGAAACCCTGATGAATAGAACTGAACATGGAACGCTGCCATTAAAGGCAGGCATAGAACTTAGAACTTGGTTACTGAGACTTTACTTAGATGTTTAAGCAGATTACACTACAGCTTTCAAATAAACATGGTACCATCAGCAGACAGGGTGACAGCGCCTCAATGTGGATGACCAACGACAACCTGAATCATACCTGACCGTTTGTGTCACGCACAGCAGCAGGCAATTATACACACACACACACACACACACACACACACTTTAAGGAATGTGCTTCTGAAACCAATTACGCAGCAATGGTTCCACTAACATGATGGCAACTGCAAATATCTAGAACACTCGTACATTCGATCAATGGGATTTGTGTATACTGAGGTTTCTTGATGCCGTGCCAGATGGTATAACTGTACTACAGAAGTGCCTGGAGGCCAAAGGGCAAAGAGTGGCTGAAAACAAGAAAAGGAAATGCCTAAATTTAGAAAACAATTACATACAGTATATCAGGTGATCAAGCAGTGTGGTCATCAACTCACTGAAAATGGCAGTCTACAGCCCTGTGCCATTCTGGTAAGGATTATGATTACACAGAGACTTACATTATCATCTGCCTATGGCAGAAGAGCACCGTTTCCCAGTTGCATAAGGGTTCACTGGATGGACTCCGCAAGGCTCTTGGCCAGGCCTGTCCTCCAGGCACTATAACCAAACCACGTACAGAGAAACCTCCAGTCATACCTTCTGTACCATTCAGCCATTAATTGCAATGCTGCTAGAGCCAAATCCAGCACATGTACAAACCTTCCTGGCGCCAGCCTTCCTTTGGTCATGAAATAACAGCCTTGAGTTTTCATCACGTTTTATTATTACAACAAGTGATCACAACAGTACAGAAATCATATTCACAGAGTTATTCTTGTGGCCTCAAACCTGCAACAAGAGCAAATTCTTCCAAACGTGTCAAGGACACAAAACACACAAAACAGCTGGGAAAACAGTTACTTGAAGCCCTCACCAAGCAAAGCTGGGGACAAAGTGTCCAACAGCACCTAGAGTGCTGTGAAGGCCTCACTACTCAGTAGAATAATGCATGTACAGAAACTTGCCTTTGATTTAAAGGTGGGCATGTTCATGTTACATCCGGCGCCTTCAAAACATTACGAACCATATTTACTAAACTTCACTTCTAAAAACCTAAATGAGACATGAGAAAGAGCCACAAGGTATCAAAATGCAAAACGACAGTTGGTGTTCCTTTACATGAAAATATGTTATGTTAAATGAAATGTCCCATGCGTTGTACTTCATCTCCCCCTTCCTCATCATCGGACTTACTGTTACAGGTTTGGCTACTGTAAGCACAAGGTGAGAAAAGGTGTAATCTCCAAACCTATTGAGAGATGGAGGCTCAGCTTCAATATCGACCTCCTGGGGACATTACGGGCGGTCTCATCCCCATGGGTGGTCTGGGGGGTCCTCCTTGAAAGGGGGGGACCATTGGCGGTCCCTGCCCATACGGAGGCATTCCGCCAGGGATGTACCCAGGCATTCCCTGGGGTGGAGCACCATATTGCCCTGTGAGGGGAACACAATTTACACAAGTGAATGATGTACGGAGAGAAAAAAAAAAAAAACAAACCCAGAATTTAACAAGCAAGGCCAACACCACAGAGCCAAAGCTAAAACTCTGACAAGGAGATGGACACAGCCTAACTAGACCCGTCTCGGCGAAGATCCGGCTCGACATGCACACAAGATGCGGAAAAAAAAAAAAAAAAAAAGCAAAGTCTGGAAGTAGAGCATCTGCAGAAATTCTAAAGGAAGGTCCAGAAGCGGGCACCCACCATGCATAGGATGCCTCATTCCTGGCTGCTGAGGGGGCATGCCTTGCTGAGGGGGCATCAGGCCACCCATCGGTCCCACCGGCGGTACGGCCATGTGGGCCTGACCCGGCCGAGGAATATTCCGCTGGTACCTAGGCAGTTGGGCTCGCCTTTCCTCCTGCCGAGGGTGGGAGGGTGTGAAAAATGCGAGAAAAAACAAAATGGAAAAGGTTCAGACACTAGCAATGGTATCTTCTACAAAGCAGAACAAACAAATCCAAAAAAAAAAAAAAAAAAAAACTCACTCCGTATGTTAAGGAATATTTAATCACACCAACATAAGGCTACACTACAGGCACTCTAATGTACATTACTTACTGTCAAAGAGCAAAACGTAAAAATGGAGAACTCACCAGCGAGATATCCTCATCAGGGTGGATCAACTTACTGGTTGCACTCGTTGTAGTAAGGGTAGCTGGCTTACTCGTCACAGTGGCTGGCGGTTTGGACACAGTGCTACTACAGGGGTTGGTGGTAGAGGCAGTAGACTGGGTATAAGCTGGGAATGTTGCTTTGGGGGCATCTGAGGAGGTGGCAGTTGTGCTCAAGGGCTTGAAATCTGCCCCCACCGGTCCCGACACTGCCGGCTGGGCCTGTATAGCAAGGAGGCGTAATGAATCCGACTGGACGACAACGCACAGGTACACAGAGCGAGAAGCGCACAGAAGGCCCAAGTCAGGCTGGAGCGCCGAGGCTCGCGACTGGGGATTTCGAAAAGAAGCCCAGCAAGGCTCAGGTGAAGCGTATGAGTCAGAGCCACTGACATGCCACGGCTGAGCTGTGAAATGTCAGGAGGGGTCAAACCAGAACCAAACTTGGCGAATCTGCAATGAAGTCTTACCGTGCGTCTACTCAACACACACATGCAGGAAGGGACCTGACAGTCTGACAGGTCAAGTCTTTTGGAGATTTAAAAAAATAAAAATAAAAAGGTGGGGCGGGAACCACCTTTCTATAGCAGCCACACACAAATATCGGTTTAAAGACAATAGCACAATCTATGATCTAGTTACTGCATGCTTGTGGAACGGTTTTGTGAAGGTTTAATTTCACAAACTCCCGCATACTTGTGCCGTGCTAGGAAACAGGGTTTTAGGAGCTGGTGACAGAGTGTCAGCACTCGGAGAGCTTGTACTTGTGATTGGCACACGAGTCCCCATCTGCAGCATAAAGAAAGAGCACAGAGTGAGCCCCCCCCCCAAAAAAAAAAACTAGCCAAGCGACCAGAAGAGAATGCGCAGCTGGGACACGTTTCTTAAAGAATCTCAGCTCCATACTCATTCCAGGTTTCAGAGGAAGTGAACAGGACACGACGCTCACTTCCTTTCTAGCTCAGTCTTAACCCTATGAGCCCCACAAATGCAAGACGCATGTTGAGAAAACAGGCTTTCCATTGCACTCATAGCCTTATATTCAAATTGGGAATTTGTCAAAGATTTTTAGGTAGTTTTCAGGCAAAGCAGGCCTGTTCTGGAAGTATGTAATAATGGACTGCATGCAATGACAAAATTCAATCCGATCAACCAAACATTTTACCCTTAAGACTACATTATTCTTTCCTTCCTCTAAATTTACATATTTCCATCCAGTAAAGGGGGATAGTTTTTTGCTCTACATTAGAATTTAAAAGTAATAAAATGATGTGTAGACCTAATGAAACAGCTTCTGCAACCCACACACAGCACACAAATCAAAGCCAAGCCCACCACGAGGTGCAGAATCTTAGGACAGCCCATCCCAGCCATAAAAGACCCCATTCTGAAGTAGCAACTGCAGACACACATGTGCACGCAGACACACACCAAGTAAACTGACCTGAACTATATATATTTTACACAGTAAAAATCAGCTGTGAGGCATCAGAAAAGCCAAAACATGAAGATTCACAGCCTGTATGTGTGTTTCTATGGATACTAGATGGATTATAGCATGACGCTAACTGTGGAGATCATTCCGCTCGCATATTTCAGGTCACTTTTCTAAAGGACAAAATACCAAAGTGGCATAATAGTTCAGCAAAATAGAGAAACAGCCATGTATACACCCTAGCTGTGCATGGAAAATGCAATTTCAAACTAAGTGGAAAGAAAAACAAAACATGTTTACAGGAAGACGTGTACCGTTACAAACAGCCGACTGTTAAAAGGGAACCACATAGGACATTTGACAAATGGTACTTTTTGCATAAATATTTGCTAAATATTTAATAAAATAGTGAACTGTTGGGAGTTTTGGTAGATGTGTCTAGATGTACAGACAGCAGCAGACTAAACTAGGCCGGTAACAGTAGACCTGTTTGTCCTGACATATTGCATTGCATCATTTCGGGTTCGGTATGCACAATGAAACAAACGAATAAGCAAAACCTAAATTCCAAGTAGATGTTCAACACGGAAAACATGCTAATTGTGGCTGTGAGTTGGTTATGGTTAACGCTGGTTAATCAGTCATAATCAGCAGCTTCACAACATTTTGGTTTGTCATATTACACCAACACTGAAGAGAGAGTAGCTGATAAGATCAAGACTGTCTGCCGGCTGTTATACATACTGCTGGAAACATACCCAGCGTGATTATCACACTACAGATATGCCACCACACTTAGCAATAGACAAAGTGGGATTTAGTTCATTATGATCGTTACAATGTAGTCTTATTTTTGAATTTTTAGCTTGCATAATTGTTTTTATAGTGTAGGTAACACTTTTTCTCTCTGCCCGAATTCTCTTTTTGCTTACATAATCATGCTTTACATGACACACAAACAGACCAAAGTTGCACTGAACCATGAACCCGAAAGCAGAGGATTATACCAAAGTGTGTACGTGCTGTATTGGTATACTGCTCAGTTAAACCTCAGGATTGTAAACAGGTATACAGACTATGTGCATATTTCCTGTCAAAAGAATGTATTTACACTAAGGTGAAAGCTCTGTAATTACGGCGGCTTATTTAGTGTTACACAAGTTATTGTGGCCAGCAAATAAGACATTAAGGGGTCATTTTGGAACCAATGCTCTGATTCCCGTATGGCACATGCAATCTACTCAGGCCTGCATAAGGTCTAAGTTATCCGCTACAAAAATCAATGAAGCGGAGGAAATCTTTTGTTTTTAACATGCCAAACCAAAGAACTACATAACAGGTAATAAAAATCCTACCTATGTTTAAAGAATAACTTGGGGCCCATAGGGTTAACTACTCAGACACGGCAACAAACAACCAATCATCTCCAATTTGTGACCCAACGGTCAAGTTTGCATTTCTCCTAATACAAATTAGATATGGCAAAATGACTTAATGAGCATAATTTACACTGAAGAAGCACAGAAGTGTGAGACACTCATTAGTATCTACTGGTTAAGATTTTGGTTTATTTGCCCCTAAGATTTTGCAGTGAAAGACTTCCTCATATTTATTCAGTAAAAATCAAATCAAGCATGTGTTGCCAGAGTAAGGTCCTCCAACACTTCAGGTAGGCTATACAACAATTTGATGCTCACCTGTCCTGCACTTGGGAACAGGGGCTTGGTGACGGCTGGCTGGGGGGCAGAGCTAGCAGCTGTGACGATGGCTGGCCGGGTCAGCATAGCGGGCGACGTAACGGGAGGCACCTGCGCCATTGGTGGACGATGTCCCACAGGTGGCGGCATACCTAACATGGGAAGGACCGTTATTTACATGTGCAGTAAGAACTGCAAGGATAACATTTCAGATCAATTTGAAAGTACCAAACATGTAAAAAGCAATTACATTGCGACTGGGAATTTGTCAAAATTAAGCCGCAGCATCTACTGGCTGTTTGGGAGGCACCGCTCACCTGGTGGCATGCCTGGCATCATCGGGGGCATTCCTGGCCCAGGGGGCATCATCCCACCCATTGGCATCATGCTGTTGGTAAAGAGACATCCCATTTGTCTAAGTACAATGACTGGCAGGGAGGGCACTTTGTCTCAGAGATGCATCAACACCCACCCCGGAGGCATGCCAGGCATTACAGGCGGCATCCCTGGCATCATGGGTGGCACACCGGGCATCATGGGAGGCATTCCTGCATGAGCAACAAAGCCGTTAAGGAACCACTGTGCATATCCAAGCTTACCATTTGTGCCTTTGGACCTCTGGCTCCCTCCATACCTGCAAAGTTTCCTGGCGGTATGCCAGGAGTCCCATGGACAGGGGGCATCCCAGGCTGGGTCATGGGTGGCACAAAGCTGGCCTGGGGCTGCACAGCCGGCTGCTGGAAGGAGGGACCCGGCTCCTCATCCTCGTCATACTCGTCAGAGTCATCCTGGTTGTTCTGTTTCTTTTTCTGACTCTCAGCTTTTGGACAAAAATACAAGCAGGGTGAACAAGATCCAGGGTGAGAGGAGCCACAATCCAGGGAAGAGTGCCTGAAGGTGCTGAGACATGCCTTCAAACTCCCTCAACAAGCCACCTGTCACAGTTATACAGTTATACAAAATAGATTATGCAATTCATAAAACACCCATAACACTATTTTATTACAGCACAAGAACTCTTTCGAACCGAATCATTAGATTCCAGATAATTACATTCTTCTACCACCTTCATAGGTATGAATTATCACACCCTCCTTGAAATTACCTTGTGTTTTCTGTTCCAGAACTCGCCTCCTCTCTTCCATATCCTTTTCAGGAATACCTTCCATTCCGTAGATTTCCAACTCTATGTCAGTTCTTCCAGGTATAGCATTGGGCACCCCATCGATAGTTTCTTTATGTACCTACAAACGTTTCCCATTTAAAAAAAAAAAAAAATCATGTATCCATCCATCCTAATCTAAAAATAAAGACAGGAAAAGGAAAAACACAACTTGCTCCCCTCGTCCTCCTACCTGCATGCAGTGGATGGCTAATCCTGGGCCCGTATATAATTTCTTGTGGCAGATATGACATTTGAAATGCTTTGCCTTCTGGTGCTGGATGAGAATCTTCTCATCATCAAAATCTCTGTTGCAGTACCTAAGAGTGCTCTGTTAAAGTCATAATGAGCAATGGTTCCATTCAGAACCAATCAACCATAAATGACAGATACAAAACATGTGAACGCTGATTCATATACAAACATACAAGGCATTTGCCAACATGTAGAGGAACTCCCATGCTTATTAGCTAAGTCAGTGTTCTCCAACAATTTTCTGTCACGACATACTTTTCATACAGTAATTATCCCAGAGCACACAATTGATTAACACACACTGCTAACTGGCTCTTACCAATAACATGCATCGCATTCATTTTAACCTGTTGGTTCTGGATCAAGTATATTTCCTGAAAAATTCCTCTGCGAAAATTTGTCCATGATCTTACGTTTTTGCTACAGGGCAGTTTGCAAATTGACAAACATAGGTAAAGCCTACTGAACAATTAAATGAATAGAAATTCAGTTATACACGCATCCTTTTCTTCGTCTAAGCCTCTTAAAGTACATTTACAGTTTAACTATTTATACATAAGCTTATTTTTAGTAGTTTCTAGAATACACACATACATATACCCACAAGAGCGCGCGCGATCATACGCCAGTTGAAAAATACTGAGTTACTGTCAAAAGCAACTTTAGTTTGTATGAAGCAAAAAGGATAGAAATTGGGTTCGGTAAAATACCTATAATTCGAAAGTATGTCTTACTTAGCTGACTACATGACCTCAGTTAATGCACAGATTTAGATTTACCGTTTCCTACTGTATTAATATTAGCCTCGAGCTGTTTCAAGCAGCTAGCTAAGGGACAAGAGCTAGCGGTTACACCAGACATGAATCAGAATCAGATCGCAAATAATTAAATTGCTTAAAACAACATGGCGCACATACATGCAATATATTACACTTTAACTGTTTAAACCAAAGACTTTTTATTAAAAGCATGGGTACTAAGCAAGCATCAAGCCGCGCCGTCACTGCGGCCTAGCGATTCTGCTAGCCACATGATGTTCACCTTCGAAAAGTAAAAATAAAACTTTTCATATAAAGGATACCAACACCAAGGCTTCATCTGCTTCTTCTTCTTGCGTCCCATCTTACTTTAAAAGAGAATTAGCACAATATCTATCAAAAAAAAAATAAAAGACTAATAAGGCTTTGTAACGACACACTACAGAACTCGTAGTTCCAGAAAATGGCGCGTCCCCCAGGGAAACTTGGCTCATAGCTTTCCTATAATGCACCGCGCACAATGCCGCCCTGGGAGCATGCGCGGAGGAAGATGTGAACATGCTAACGCTTATAATTTATGCACCTTGTATTTTATAAACAAGGTTGAAAATAATTTGCACATGTTGGTATTTTCTCTGTTTTGCACATATTAATTAACAAATTTCTGTTTTACCGGCTTACAGAGTAGTTTTTCCACAGTGTCTTTACAAGGAAGGAAACTAAAATCCTATCTATCTATCTATCTATCTATCTATCTATTTTTTCCATCCATTCATCCGTCTGTCCGTCTGTTTTCAGTTCCCACTGAACAACAGGTGGGGGCCTGTATCACCACCAGTTCTTACTTAGTCTTTCCTTTCTTTTTAGCCAGAGAACATGATGGATTTAAAGTACCCTAGTTTAAACTGATTTTGTCTTTGTTCGCTTACATTTTGCCCAAACTACCTTAAATCTGAGAAGTTATCTGGTTAAGCAAGACATTCTGCTTTGTGGTATGTGAATAAGTGGACAGCCTGAAGCCGCTGTGTCTGTGCGCGCCGCCATCTTAATGATGATCATGACCATCACCATCCTAACCACCACCTATTCCACATACTGCCCTCTGGTAAAACGTTCAGATCCATCAAGTGCAAAACCAACAGAGTAAAGAACAGCTTCTACCCGTGGGCAATCAGAACTCTTAATGCACCAGATCACTAACATCACTCCTTCTATCACCCCCTCACTGCTATTTATTTTATTTATTGTGTTTATTGTGTTTATATTGTGCAATTATATTACTTTATATTGTGTTTTTATATTGTTCTTATATCTTGTACCGACACTGTCACTTTCTTGCATCTTTGTGGTCCTGCCAGCTGATTTCGTTGTCCAGGCAACTGGACAATGACAATAAAAACGTCTTGAAGTCAATAAAGAAAAAGGATGTGAAACCGGTAATGTGATGAATAGACATTATAATGAATTGTCCCTTCAAGCTCTATGTGGAGCTCTGACCGAGGTACTTCACCTGAATTTATCCGTTGTTCTGTGAATTTACCAGTCACATTGCTTTTCACATTCCAGCAATAATAGTAATAGTAACAATAACAATAGTGATTGTTCTGTTCCTGTTAATTATTTATCATCATATTTAAGCCCATGTTTTAAAGTTTTTTTTCTACTGCTTTGGCACCTTTCATGAAACTCACTTAACATTCTCAGCACTGTTTGAGCATTTATCAGAACAGTTCAGATATACTGTATTACAAAACACTATGGTTTAGTTGCAAAGGTCCTAACTTGCCTAAAACAATTAACTCATGCTTCAAAATCAAGTAATTCCACCAATGTACTAGTCAATGCCAACAAAAGGAAAAGAACAGTCTGCATAATTTTCACCATGAGAGTCAAAATGATTAATATTGTCACAATGTCAGTGTAAGAATGATAGTTGGTTCCCTCTTTCTCATTGTCACTAACTGATCATTTCTGTTTGGCAAACTGATGGTTATTCATGTCAGAGACACCAGTTTCACCATTGCAAGGCTCTACATTGCAGTATGTAAAGTTCACCGGCAAGAGAAACACTCCCATTTATGTAACTTCTTCAGATCTTAATGTATAGTACAATAGCAAACAAAAATGCCACGCAGCATTATATAACACCAAAACAGCAAAATAGCAACAAAATCATGTATTATGGAAACAAAAAACAAAACATTACGTCATCATTGCAATTTATAGAGTATATTTTAAAATCATTTTGAAAGCTTGCATAACTATTTTAGCGGTGGCTAACATGATGGACACATGCATATGTAGTTTTGAGGTTAAATTATTACAATGGGAAACCACATAATCTATTTTGACCAAGAAGAGTAAATCGACTTCAAATTGTGCCAAAAGATGACAATTATACAAAACCATCTGCATATATGTTGTGCTGTGCGGAAGTGTCATTATGGTGTGGGCATTACACTTGTTTTGCAAATGTTAATTGTCATTTGAGAAATGCTCCAAAGCAACTGAGAAAAACTGTACTTTGGGTTACTGATTTTAGAAGGCAGAAAGTAACACACCACATGGGGGTGACATTGTCCCATTAATCAATCTGGACAACTGAGCTTTTATAGTGTTCTTGAGTGCATAGGCCTACTTCACATGCGATGTGGCTTTGAACTAATTAAGTAGCATAGAAAACCTACAGAAGCGTATCATGGGATTCTGGGGTTAATGGTCCATCTGGTTTTTAAGTGGAAAAACACAAGATACAGCAGTGCGGGAAAATATTCCTGCTGATAGAAGGATTCCAACTCTTCTTTCCTTGGCAAAGAGACAGAGCATTTGTGAATCCTTTAAGTGCATGTTTGGCCGAAGATATAATTCTTTAGGTGGTGACACCAAAAAAAAAAAAAATAACAAGGAATAGCATTAAGTGTAGAAAGAGAAAAGAAAACTGCCGCAGTTGACTTTGTCCGTAATTTTAATCTGGAAATAAATTTGCATTGGAATTAATTTACAGTACTGCCTAGGAGCTAACAGCAATGAAAGAATTTTTGATTTCCATACATTATTATTCAGATAGGGGTAAGAATGTATTTGTATATAGCTTTGTAAGTAATCTTTATTAATCTTTGCACTATTACATGTATTTGTCAATCCAGCTCATTTAACACAAATCGGAAAATGGTCAGCTTATCTAACACCTTTAGCTTTGTCTGATTTAAATATGAGTAAGTTAGCTGACAGCTTTATCAATGGTAATTAGGATGTGCTGTAAGAAGCTAGAACAGAAGCCAACATTAACCCAATGCCTGGAATTAACCGTCCTGAACCGAAACACTGTCCCTGGTACACAGCAGGTAAATCAGCCTATTTCCGGTTTTGTAAGCTAACTCTATATGTGTTATTCTCTCTAAGGCAGTTCTCAAAGTGTGAGGCTATATAGCAAATGTCCAGCCGGTGAAACTCTGAATCTATTTAATGATATTTGCTTCATCGCGCATGTTTTTGAGCATCATGAAAATCCTCAGACCAAATACACTGGCATGCAGGCTTCCTTAGGCTTGCTGACAGTTAAAGCCAGGCTGAGTTCATGTGGGTGCATTATAAGTACTGTATTGTAACTGCACAGAACGTCTCAGACACCAAGCAGAAACCAAATGCATGTGGCTAACTGGCAGGTATATGAAAAATCTGCCAATTTTCATGCCTTGGTAACAGAAACGTATCACAAGTAACACTTAGATGGGAGAGTTCAGTTGTTAAGGTACAGTCAGAACGTACCTTCCAAGTTGTACCCCCGCTTTGTGCCCTGTGCTGCCTGGGATAAACCCCAAGCTCCTCCAGGATCCTCACCAGAAAGTGGTTTGATGATGGATGGATGGATGAATGGATGGATAATTTAAGTTAACTGAAGGTTATCCTTCAAAAACAAACTGCTATACCAAAAAGCCACACTGTTTAATTTACATTTTTTTCCATGTTCAATTTAAGTGGAGTGTTAAAGTGATGTTAGAATAGAATACACATACCAAACCTTAGTAAACCTTCATGAAGATCAACACCATTTTAGGAGACTATTTCAGATGATGAAACACTTGCCAAACATACATACAAATATGCTCATTCTTTTTTTTCCCCACCAAAACTTATGCAATGCTTGTTAATGAAGGCAGCTTGTCAGATTTAGACTGATTCCCGTTACACCAAGTCACCATCTTTTTCTATACAGGGACCACACATAAACACATAAACCTATTCAGGCAAAATATTTTAGGACTGGTGTTCAAAACCCCAGATCTTTACTATACCATCTTTTGCCTTGGTAGGACCACAATCAAAAGCCAGTGAGATGACTGTAGAAGTCCGGCTTATTTGGGTCATAGTATTAAGCATTTCTGTAAGTTGTTTAGTTTATGAACAAAACAGAAATGAAAAGGCATTTTGTCTCTAGTTTAGGTTAGTAAAATGTTCTACAGCTAAAGTATGCAATAATTCATGAACACGTGAAATATCTCCTCAGAATATTCCGCAAGTGACATTTCAATAAATGATTGAGTCATTAATCACTAGTGACCGTTTAATCATTCTGAAGCATAAAAACCAGTCAAGCAGCAGGATTTTTAATTACAAAACTATTTAATGTATTCCAATATTTACATATCAAATCTACAAAATATGCACATGTTAAAAATAAAGTCAGTCTCCAAACTTGAAATGTCATAGCCCTTGTATACAGACCCCAATGACAACAGAGAATTTTCTGCTATAAATGTTAAATGTAGGTATATATGTACAGAACACTGTTCAATCACGTGCTACTTCAGACTGGGTTAAAAGCAGAAAGCTACGTTAAACTCCTCTGTATTCTAATGTCATTGATTTATTTCATTTACAGCACAATAATTCTACCTAGGATGACTTCAGGGCGAAGAGATATTTCAGGATTAATTTTCGAGGTCAATTATAATCTGCTGTTAGGTGAGCAAGACACACATTCATTAAAGATCACTTCACATGAGCATATAGCATAGGAATGTCACATGACGATGGCGTTTCTGAGCTGCGGGGCAGCCGCCGAGAAGGACTGGTCGAGCCGATGCCAGTGAAACTAGATCCAGCAAGATGCCCGTCACCTGCCAGGGGGGGCCGACCTGCTCAGTCCCTCGGTCACATTCTTGAACAAACACCGCTTTATAAAACGCTGCTTTTTAAATACCTGCTCAGTCACCATCCAGGAGCCTATAAATCTGTAAGGATTTTTCACACAGTCTGCCATTCTCAGGGCCCCCTTGGTATTTTTTTTTACACGAAAAGATTTCATTTTACACTGTATAATAATGCACTGACATTGCTATTTTTGTCCTTTTTTCTGTCGGTTGTATATTTTTGGCAAACAGAGAAACTTCTTGAATATTTAAAATGACAATTTCACTCTTTTCCCCCAACAAAATAACATAAGACATGCATTTTTTTTTTGACAAAATCCACTTCCATTATGAATAAATACACATACATACTTTTTTGGGCTTAGAAAAATCATATCAACACTTTTCCCTCATTAATAAACAGAAGTCATTTTGGCCTACATCAAAACAATACAAAACAGACACCATACATACATATTTTTCCTGTACTATATGGCACAAAAAAACAAAATTGCATTGGCAGAACCTTGAGTACCCTGGAGATCCAAAAGGCCTGTTTCACTGCATTTCCAGAGCCTCTGATGGATTGGTGCTCTTTCTTTTTTTAGTGTTTACATACCTCCTGTTGGGTTTGTCTATCAAACAGATGGCTTAAAAAAGACCAGTCCCGTTTTAAAGCCATCTTGCTCCATGTTTTTTATATATTACTGCTGCAATCATGGTGACTACAGATTTTCTAGGCACCTTATGGTTAATGGTAGGTGCTCACAGGAGTGAGATAGCAGGCTGTGTATGGAAAAGGTGATACCACACTGGTTCACACTTGGGCAACTGCAAACTGGGACACGGTTCTGCAGCAGCTCCCTCCTTCTCGCTCTTTCTCTCTCGCTCTCTCTCTCTCACTCATGGAGATGGAGGTAGCTTGACATCCAGCAGTCCGTAGGCGAAGACATTCCAGAAGACGGCACAGAGGACGAAGAGGGTGTAGACGCAGAAGAAGATCCAGAAGAGGGACTGCTCCTGCAGACGCTGCTCGTAGTTATGGAGCACGACCACGCCCAGCGTCAGGCCCACGGCCACGCCGCCCAAGTGGGCCACAAAGCTGGGGTTGGGGCAGGGGGGGAAGGGTGGTGGATAGAAGCGAAGCCACACAGCCCGCCCGAACTCCACACTCACTGCGAGGAAAAAACAACAAAGCAGAAAAAAGGATGTGATGCACCTTCTGGTTTGCTGGCATTTGGCTCATTTTAGAAGCGGTAATATATAGCTCACTATGCTCAGAATAAGTCACCAATCAGTTAATAACATGCCAGATCTTTTCCAAAGCAAATGTTTACTTAACGAATGGATAATGAGAAAAATAATAACCCAAGCTGCACACAAGGACACTAAGGTACGTAATTAGTGTGAAAGTCTATCCGCTGCCGGAGTGGGTTATGGGCTAGCGGCTTTTAGCCTAAAGCTTCCCGGAGATTCTGATTCAAAGCCAGTTCTTTATTAAGCGTTACTCTCCTTTAAGCAGTTGTTTGAGGCCAGAGATTTCTAAAAATAGAGATGCTTTTGGACAAGGCATTCCTGGGAGGTATCGTTTGGTTCTAAGGCATAGCGCTCACCACGAAAGGGTACAGAGAAAAGCACTAATGCCCCATCTGAATCCAAAAGTAAAGGAGACTCACTGCAGACAAGGGCCATGGCCATCCGGAAGAGCTTAAACTGGCACTTCATCCCCGACCAGTTCTGGAAGGTAGATATACAAGACAGTGGGGTTTGCTTGGTTCTTTTCAACAGATCCCAATACATTTCAGGAGGAACAGAACCCTAAAGTTTTTGATGAATAAAACTATCCCACTATGCCAAGGACAGAATGGAATGTGTTGCTTCCAAATAAGCAGGTTTTACTGCCAAAGGCATAGCCTCTGGCACACCAGAGTCACAAGAAAGATGCACTTTGGCCAAGGAAATAAAAATCCGACACATAAATGGACAGCTGCGTCCGGTACAGGGGTCTATAGAGTGCTAACGGTGCCCCAGAGGAATGGTGGCAGGTTCCTTGCAGAACTCATTCCAGAGGTCCCATCTGGAGCTCAGACAGAGGCTTCCATCCCGTCTACAATGCCTCAGACCCCGTACATGCAGGGTGATCCTCAAAGGTCAAGAACGTGAGGAATCCAAGCGCAGGCATTGGGTTAATTTGCAGATGATGACCACAGGGCAATATTTGATCTATCCTTCTTAAGTCGTAGTTTACCATGTGGGCTAAAACAAAGTAGCATTAACTTACCATGACAACGTTGGCGAGGTGGGCCGACACCAAGGCATAGACCCCTCCCGAAGACCCCACCACTGGGGCGGTCATGTCTGCCACAGACACCGCTAATGACCCTGGTGGGAGAAACACGGGCTGATGAGAATTAACTCCCCAAAACTATCGAATGAACATTCCTCAGCACTGTGCAACACGATCATTGGATGTCTCAAACCCACGAACGTGAAGAGAACATCCTGTGCGTCACGAGAAACGAGAGACACCCAGACCAAGCTAACCTGTGGCAGGAATCAGGCCATGGAAAGGCTTAATGAGAAAGAGCTCCAGACACGTCTAAGGTGAGACTCAACAATCAGGGAGGTGGCTGCCTCCTAATGGCCTATTCTGCCCACTCCCTTTAATTACTAAAAGTCTGGTGCGGATCCATGCAAGTCAGCCAAGCAGAAGGAGAGATTTTTCAAGCTTTTTTGTTTTTTATAAGTGCCAATCAGTGCTATTCAGTAAAGACAAGGGAGAACATGACAAAAAAAATAACCTTTTTATTGCAAATGTTTTAATTATGCTTGTGAACCAATCGGGTCTCTATTCTACCCTTGAGTGACGACATCTGGGTCGGTATTGTGATTGCTTTAATAATTCCCTTTTCCTAGGGGTATCCCGATTGTCTCCTCTGTCTGTCACACTCAACCATGTCAATCAAGCTTTTTCCCCTCTCTTAAAGTTAGGCCATGTGAGTACAATGTTGACTATTGTTGCATGGCTTGCGGTAAGTCACTGTGAGATGTGGCTACAGAGAAATGAGGATTACTCGTTAGCCTCTTTGCCCTCCTGCTGATCTGAGATCAGGTCACCCCGGCACTCCAGCAGGAAAAGGAGTTGGGTTTAGACAAACAGGCTTATGGACAACTGACCCTTGACATAGTTTGACCCATTAGTCCAGTTGAGTGCTTATCCCTAAACACACATTAGAATAACAGCAATAAATAACCAAGAACATAAATAAAGGTACAGGAGCCCAAGCTCAGAGGGTCTAAATCTAATTAACACAGTGGGGAGCCCTTATAAGAGAGACCCCACGGGCACTTAGCTGTCTGCTGGCTGATTTATGGCACATTTTCACCCCTATTTCATGCAAAGGTCAGGTGCTCCTGCTTAGCAGCTGTCTTCCGTCCGACGCCTCTCAGGCATGACATGGTAAACGGAAGTTGGGCATGTAGGCCAACCATGAGAGTCGCGTGCTGATCCGACCTACTGGGAACTTCCTCCACCTCACCTCTAACGCTTCCATTAAGTTGCGGTTTTTGTCAGAGCCTAACAGCTGCCATTTAAATATCTAGCCTGTGCTTGCTATGCCGTCTAGGAACAGCACCGAAAAGCGAAGATGGTTTGTGCAAGTCTCATTTGGAAGAAAGCCATAATAATCAACTCAATAGACTCAACGCACAGTGTTTTCCTGTACGCCACGCTAGGCCCCAATTAAGGGCTTATCTGCTCTGCTATCTAAGCGGAGAGGTCTCAGCTACATCGAACTGTTATATTTACATTTGTTCATTTACCAGGCACTTTTATAAAAAGCTAATATACAGGTTGAGAAAGCAGGGTCAGCCAGTCCGTGGAGTAATAGAGATTAAAGGCCTTCCCTTACTTGTCTTACTTCCTTTTTAGCAGGAAGCCCAGATGCACAACCTCACCCTCAACCCCCTCAACTCCCAAGTCATTAGGAGGGAGGACACGGGTTAAGAGGGTGCTGGGGACAATACAGTTTGTCTTTTGTCCTTCAGACTGAAGGCTCTTCAGAGAACAGGCATGAGGGGTAAAAAAA
The DNA here is from genome assembly GCA_026779585.1 of Mormyrus proboscirostris. Classification (NCBI taxonomy): domain Eukaryota; kingdom Metazoa; phylum Chordata; class Actinopteri; order Osteoglossiformes; family Mormyridae; genus Mormyrus; species Mormyrus proboscirostris. Next base: position 8,879,088 of record JAODKF010000103.1, read on the forward strand.
AAAAAAATCAAACCTCCAAGCCATCTGTCACTGACTGAAGTGCATGTTGATGCTGTAAACAAAGGGTATGTCAGAGGCCAGAAGGATTGCAAGTGAAACCAGGGTCCAACCAGTGATGCAGGCAGAGGGCCATTTATAAAACGCTCTGGGGTCTGAAGAGTTTCAAACAACACGCCGGACACGACCCACCTGCCAGGACCCCGCAAACATAGACCAGGCCGATCCTCACCGCACCATGTACCATCTCCAGGGGCACCCCCACCAGCAGCTGCATGGCCATGTTCAGGCCGAGGTGCTCTATGCTGGGAAAGAAACGTGACCGTCAAGACAGGGAGTGTTCTTATCCCCACAGCGGCACTCCGTTCTCTTGGAAGTGAGGTGCCAAGAACTCAAGGTTCTTGAGTTGAATGATTACACGGCCTGCTTTTAAAAGAAAAGCACAAGGACCTGGGAGGAAGTGAAGTACGTTGATGGGCAGAGAAGTTTCATGTCAAAGAATCTCTGGTGTGGCATTCCTGCTTCGTCAATAGTAACTTTATACACAGAGCAGGACAGTCAGCGAGAAACGACAGTGCTGACTGCAGCTCCACACAGACACATCCGGATAGTCGGCAGGCCAAATCAGCTGCTTTCTGGACTCCAGCTGAGACGGCTGCCGCCAGAAAGCGAATCGGCGTGGAAGCGTCTCGACCACTGGCTCTCTTTTGTGAGGTTTCAAACTGCTGAATGGTTCATTTTGTGCCTTGATGTGATGGTTGGAATTCACAAATGACTGCGGGAGCAGTAGTGTGCATTAGGAGGTGTCTGTGGCGACCTGCCTGTCACAAACTGAATGGTCCACTTTCAAAAACGATGACAGCTGCTTAATTTTAAGCAGAAAATGGTCAGTGTTCCTTTTAGTTGCCCTGCGACACTCACAGAAACTTTGAATGGCACACAAATCAAGCACAGACCGGACAAGTCCTCTCAGTCCCAAGCCCACATGTCCAGAGTGTGTGAATCTTTACACCCACCTGCTACAATTATATGAAAGCGCCAGGATTAAAGTGGTCACGTCCTTGAACAGCTCTGATGATGATGTTCTGATCACAACACTGACAGCTATGCTAGCTAGAGCAAAGGTATTGATTAGCCTTCAAGACGCGAGACAGTCATCTTCCTACTGTCAAGGGGTGATTCATAACCCAGAGCAAACTAATGTATGAGCAGCACATACTTCACTGGCTGCTGTACAACCTGAACATCATTTGAGATTATACTAAATCAGAAATCAGTCAAATTCAAATCATCCAAGGTTCAGGAGCTCTTTGAATTTGAGCTGAATGCTAGAATTCTGATGGATATCACAGCACTGTCAGGACCAGGATAAGAAAAAAGGATAGACTGTAAATTATAATCCTACCCCCAGTTCTGAGTATAGAATTAACATATCCTGTCTACCTTCACGTGAGTTTCCTTCACGTTCTTTTGTTTCCTCCTGTTGGCATCTGGGTTAGGTGATCTGACCTCTCTAAACTGCCCATAGGACATGGTGTTGTGTGTATGAGTGCCTGCCCTGTGATGGGTGGCCGTCCCACCCACAGTGTCCCCACTCAGGCACCCCATGCTTCCTGGAACAGGCTCCAGGTTCCCCACAACCCTCTACAGAATAGATGGTTATGCAAGATGATATGGATGGATATAGAGGACAGATAATCCTAGTATTTGAAATTTAAATTTGAACTCCAATGTGGCTTATTATTATTATGAATATATTAAAATAATGTTTAATTATACACAAGCCCATTTTCACTTCGAAGTCATTTCAAAATCTATTCCATATTACTGTTTTATACCTCGTGGGTTTTAAATAATTATTTTTCAGTTATTATAAGTTCTATGTCAGTTTTGTGTCAGTTTCTATTGTACCTTGATGACTGCATGCATATTGAGTGTATATAGGGCCTATATTATAGGCTATCTGTCTTACGCTGTTTTGATGTAATATAGAGATATACAGATTTGTAATATACACTAGCAGTGAAAGGTTTCAGCACACCACAGGTTTTTACCATTCTGAAATAGTACGTAACGGTGCATGTCTGACATCGTGTTAACTGGTTGCGTGGTGATGGCGTAATCAAATTCTAGGCTGTCCTTTAACTCTAAACGTGCAAGTTAACCGTTTCATCCAATGAATCAAAGCCGTATTTAATGTCCCTTATAGAAAAGAACGCCTCGGATTTTCTCTGCCATTATAGGTTACTTTGATGAATCAAAGATATGACATTTTCTTGCTAATAAAGATACTCCAAAGATAATTTTTTTGTTATCAAAGAATATTGAGTGTATTTTTAGTAAATATTAAGTGAGTAACGTGCAAATGTAGAAAATCTCAGTGTGTGCAAAAAACTTTTGATTGCTAGTTTAGATTTATAGCTGTAGGGAGACTGACTTGGAATTAATTTAGCAAATCAGCCCTCAAGGTGTTTAAATACAAATCCTGTTAGGTCACTGCAAAACCCAGCGCAAATTATCCTGACGCTTTCAGCCTTATCACATTTCTAAAGGCCTGTCACTTTCAGCACAGTGGTCTTCAAAAGCAATTACTGAATGACTAAATATAGCGACAGAAGTAGGTAATGCAGACGCGGCTAGACGTACTAGATGTACACTTCACTGCCGTCGAGAGAACGTCACGTATTAGCAGCGTATGTGAAAACCTCCTGAACCGTCTGACTGAGCCTGTCTCCGCCAAGCTCTCCCAGGACCGAGCTGAGGTCCCTCTCCACACAAATACCTTGCTGTGCATTTTACAAATGAACCGTTATCAGGGAATCAAAGTTATATTCACTGAACAATCAATACATGCAAAATGCCCCAAAGGCATCTGCAGAAAGAGTAGCGATTTTAGGACCACATCAGCAAAAATGATAAAAAGCTGATAATTCCGCCTTCATGAATTACATGATCATTTCCATACGGCCCCCTCTTAATATAGCATTATACTGTAATATTTATTATTTAAAAATGACTCCAGCAAACACCAAACTCAGATGATAGATATAGCAAGGTATAAAGTCTAAAAGCTTCTACAGGGATGATTTGTCATGCTGCAGATGTGTTTGAGGACGGACTATAATCCATCTCTATTAGTATGATGAAGTGTGTTTCACTCTTGGCTAGTTCGATTTTAAATAGATCTTACTGACCATACTATCCCAATAACGTGACAAGAAGACAATGAGTGTGTTTGCATGCGCATAACATTCTCAATATTGTTAGCATCTCGCCTGAGAATGAAATCAAAATATGAAGATTTAGATTACCAAACACCTGTGACCCGCATAAAAGACAGGAATTCAGGAATTCACTCAATCCATCCATCCATCATCCAAACCTTTATCCAGTACAGGGTCACACAGGTATGGGAGGTATTTTCTGCAAAAAATAAAATGAAAAAGAATATGCTAAAGAGAAAATACAATCTCCACTTTTTCCATTTA
>JAODKF010000103.1:8903694-8916028 GCA_026779585.1 Mormyrus proboscirostris
ATCTGATGATGTCACATGACGGCTCAGTGTTTTGGGGAGCGATGCTTGCCAAGGTCACTGAGAGGACATGGGTCTGAATACGGGCCCCCGAAATATCATCCTCAGCCCAGATTACTGCATACCGCCTGGCTCTGTGCGCAGTGCTTACTGAAGACAGGGCAGTGGTGATTTTGTAAATCTCAGGGTTGGTGCGGTTGGGTCACTGGCCGAAGGGGCTTTGAGGTGGCGAGACAGAGAACCAGCATAATTACATCGTCTAATATTCTCCATGCTGCACTTTTACTGCATACCGTGATGTGATTAAAACCGGAAGAACGCCGGTGGTTTGATGGAGCGTGGCGTGTTTGTGGACCCCCACCACCCTGACCCTCCACTTGGAATCTCAATAATATACCGCTAGGCAGTTTTCCTCAAATGGGAGACGGACATAACAAGGGGAACAAAAACGGCAATTTACCCGTCTATTTCCCGGCGGAAAGCACAGTCCTGGCAACTTCAGTAAATGAGCAAATTCACAGGTTGGGGGGGGGGGTTGCAGGCGAGGAGCATTTTAAACAGGGCAATTTGTGGAGCCATTCAAGCGAACAGCAGGATGGCCACAACTGGGCCTGTTGTTCACTGCATGGGGCCCACACGCCACAAGGCCGCATCTCTGAGCACTTACTGACACGACAAATCAGCACCAGACAAAACAAGGTAGTGAAGTTAAAGTCTTACATTAAATGAAGGCATCGAGTAATTCATTCATCTTCCAGCCAGTTATCCAGAGTTATGGTGAGCCTGGAGGCTATCCCAGGAATCACAGGCAGGGGGAGCCCTAATGAGACACTAATGCATCAGAGACACTCACAAGCAGATTAGAGACACCAGTTCAACTACCTGCCTGTCTTCAGACAGTAGGAGGAAACCTGGAGTTGGGGGAGATAACATACAAACTGGATTTGAACCCACAACCTTGAGGGAAGACAGCAGTGCTCACCACCGAACCACCATGTACCCTAATAAAATGCTACGCCTTGATATTGCTAAGAATTTTTTAGCGGATTCTTCTCTGAGTCACTCTAACCACAAAAAAAAGCTTGTTTTAGAGACCTGGCTGAAAAAATGTAATGTTTGATTTTACACGGTTAGATTCGACGGCGCACGGGTCACCAGACCGGGCCAGAGGCTTGACTTGACTTGAAGGTCATCACTCAGCTCTGCGAAACATGCTGAAGCTTCAAATGTTTATTACTAATCTCTTTCTTTGCATGTTTTTTCTTTGCAGAGATGAGAAGACAGCCAGCCATTTTTATCCATTAGTTTCCAAGCTGCTAGTCGTGTTAAGTCCCCCAGAGGCCCTTCATTCTGGAAAGCACCAGAAAGAATGCCCACCTGAGTCCATTTTCCAGTATTAAGCGTTTCACATGAAACCTTGGATATGGACCCAAAATATTAAAACACACACATGAGACAGCATTCTGAGTTATCATATCAGACTGCAGTCCTACCCCGAGTGCAATGAAAGTGGCCGATCTGAGAGCAGTGCAATCAGGCTGTGCTGTTAATGATGGACAATGCCAAGATGTCAGTGGAATGTCGAGTTCCTCCCATTGTGATGTATGAACGCAGAGATTCGAGGTGGACACTGAAAGACAAGCAGACGATCATGTTGCGTCAGTGGGAGGAGACTCGTTCAATAGCCAATCAGTTACTGGATGCCCGGGATCATACATTACTGGTGGATTTTGACACTCATCTAGATGACATCACAAAGGACTGGACCAACGAGAAACTCAATGCCAAGATCGCTGAACTTGCGTCAACTGCCAATGGCAAAATTTGAATGACATAAAGAATACATGTCTAAAATGTGAAATGTGAGCTGTGTCTGAATGGCACTGTCTTCTTCCTCAGCCGTGGACCCATAAGCATCACCTATGGGAAAGCATCGCAGTTTCAGACATGAGGAATTAACGCTGTCTGTGTCTTTGATCCCTGCAGCTGTGAGTGAGACGGTCAAACAAGAGGACCAGCGTAGGGGGGAGCCAGCACAGGTGGGAGTGATTTCACATGGGCAGCTCTGCGCCTGTCCCAGTTTGACCTGAAAATCCATCATAAACCCATAGCTGGAACCAGGAACTGTATCTAGTGCCATGCAGGTTTCATCATGGTCAGTGTTCATGGGCCACGCTCACTGGGATACGGGGAGTCAAGAAAGATTGGTGTGTAAGCAGCAACCTTTACTGACCTCAATTCACTGCAGTAATATGCTGAATTTTATGGATACAATGTGCCAGAAAGCACTGGACAATATCCAGAAGAAACCAGTAGTTATTTTTACATTGTTGCGGGGAGTAGCATGAGAACAATATTAGCATTGTCTAATCACATGCAGTGCAGTGAAAGGGCAGTGAGGTCACATGATCAGCACACGACACCCACTGGACTGATGCAAAGGCCACTGGTCAGGGGGCAGAAAAACTGAATTTTTGGGAGCCAAACATGACGTTGTCCACTTCAAAATGGGAGCTGGGGCATGGCGAGACGGGGAAGCTCCGTCGGAAGAGGCAACGGAGCGGAGTGGCAACCCAGCGACGACGCTGACAGCTAGGCGTGACCTGGCAGCCATCCTAGGCTGGATCTGCTCCAGGAACTGCCACTCGTGGGGCATCGATTTACCCCCAGAAACAGGCCCCGATGTAAAGCAAACCCCCGATTAACATACCAAAGCCAAACGTGAACACCGAAGCACCTCGTCTTCCGCGAGCACCTTCGCGGGACCCGGCTTCCGTTTGCGCTGCCCGTCGAGATCCAAGATGGGCCGCGGCCGTTGCCTGGGCTTCAGCCGGAGTTTTTTGCATGCTAACAGTTAACGAAGGAAAAAAACACAACAGGCAGGAACTCCTGAAGAGACGCTATTTATACCCAACTAAGAAAAGGCTGCACTTTCACACTTTATGCATGGAAACGTCCTCCTATTAACAACCATTATTTAAAGGCAGCTACAAGTGCAGCATGGTGGCTCAGTGGATAACACTCTGGCCTCCTGCCTCCAAGGTTGTCGGGTTGATTCAGGCCCCTGGCTTTGCATGTCTGCGTGTGCATGTTCTCCCCATGTACGCCTGGGGTCCAATAACATGTGCTTAGGTTACCTGGCATCTCCAAATAGCTAACAGTGCTTGGGTATGTGCCCTGTCATAGGACGGCTTTCTGAAGGCTCCAAATTCACCAAGACCTTGTACTGAATATGGAAAACGGCTGGATGACTGGGCTGGTGATGTTAATGCAGTGTCTCTCCCAGACCTGAGAGTAGGTGTGACAGTAGTCCCAGAGACACCATGAGCTATTATGTGAGAATCTGCTGAATCCCTTTCTAGCACCCTGGGGGGGGGGGGTCTGTCTGTCTATCAAAGAACTCTCCCTCCCCCCCTTGTGGCCACCCCTGGAGTTCAATGGCCACTGCAGCTAACCTACCCCATCATCTGTTTGCGGGTTTCGAAAGGAGACCTCATGCAAATCTGGTGTTTGAGGTTCACTTCTCATTATTCCAGTTCAGGTGGACCAGACGTCTCTGTCCTTCACATGCACTGAGCTGTAATTCCCACCAAACACACCCTTCCTTACTCTTCGCTACTTTGAAATGAGACAGGGCTCAGCGGCCCTGAGAATATTGCAAGCCTGATATTTCCTCTGATCGCTGGCCAGTGTTTATTTTGTCATGACTGCAGGCATGTAATTCTCTCGGAGCTTCGCAGTCAGTTTGCTGGCCCCGTGATTGGTCCAGACTACACGTGGTCAGGCCACCCTACACAGCAGAGGAACAATCACTCTCATGTCAGGATTATTATTAAAGTTCCCCTGATCACTCTCCCAAAGAGCTCAAACACACCATACCCACTCTGGTTCCCCATGTATAATATCACAGGATGTTGGCGTTTATACTCACACTCCGTATATAGTGACTGACTCTAAACAGCCACAGAATTCACGCTGCAATATACAGAATAAGTCACACAAACACATTTTTAGACGGCCACCACGGCTCCTGCTGGCAGCGCACTATGACGTCAGCTCTTAGCTGCGGCAGCTCAGACACCTTCGCCGGCGTCGAGCGGAAAGGACGACTGAGTGGAACCGTATCGCACATTGAAGCGGTTTGAGGCTCCCAGATATCTGGCGATGAGCTGAAACGAAAAAATAGCGGAAGAGGGGACAGGCCGGAAGGAGCACTTGAGATGGAGCGGCAGGGATCACGCATGTATGAGACGGGCCCTAGTGCGAGGGGCTACGCCCCGAGGGTCACATGCAGGGCAGGTGGGACGAAAGTGCTCAATGGGCCCAGAACCAGTCTGAACAAGGGGCCCGTTGCCGGACTCACAGCGGGGGGGAGGACAGGTGTTGCCCCTCGCTGTAGCAAACACTTTTTGCAGAGGGGAATATTTAGCCCAATATTACTATTTTTGACTCCCTTATGCAGAAGGACTTTATAACTCTTTAGGGAACAGAACCCCTTCCCAAACAGCTCGATGCCCTTAACATCACACCGCAAGCAAATCTGTGCCGAAAAGCACAAAGAGAACTTGAGAAACACACTCCAGAAGGACAGCGCATATCTGATTCCCGGCCAGCGGGGCGGCGCCGTTTTCACTCGGCCAGGTGGCTTTTACAGTGATTTTCGGAACAGGTTTCCTATTACACCATGGATCGCATCCCGGGTGAGGCAAAAGGTCTGTGATATTCTGGATTTTTGACCCCACTCCACTGTGACTGACCACACAAATCAGTTTTACCCCAGCTATGTCCTGTCTGGGAGAAAGAGCTTATGCTGCAGTGAAATATTCTCCTGGGGATGGAGAAGCTAAAACAGCACACAGAGCTTTGGCTAAAGGGCAGGCGAGAGCTTGATCAATTGCACACGGACAAGTTGGAAAACACTGCACCCTCTCCGCCTTTCAAATCTGTCTTCTCAGAAAAAAGAGAGTCATTCCTGGACATTTGTGTTTTCCGGGATATGACGCCCTGGGAATCGGAATGACCCTCAGGTCACCTCCTTGTTTAACAAATGGAAAGGTCGCGGAGAGGTGGCCGGGGGGAGGGGGGCAGAGGCAGGGGTGACAGCTACAGAGGATGAGTAAGAAATGGTAACCAGCAGACAAGAGCAGGCGGAAGATTCCCATTGGGCGAGCCGACCACGAGCCACTCGAAAAACACAAAATGATGCCACACAAATGGGAAGGGCAGAAACCCCCCCTCCCCCCGAGAGCCACACTACAAAAAGCCTTCCATTGGCCCCCATTAATCCAGCACACCGCAGCCCAGAACGTGAAAGGGTGGGTCTGACACTAACCCAGACCCAGAGAGCCCCCAACCCCGCCTCCCCATCTTCCTTTGTCCTCTGGGGGGGTAGTGGCGCAATGAATACGGGGGGGGATTCCTGGCAGGTGCAGCGACAGACTCAGGGCTCACTCGCCGTCTGTCAGCCCCGCCCGCCTCCCCACGTCTCATACCCCCTCTCCATACCCCCAGTTCACTGACTAATAGCAGGGAAAGCCAGCAACTATACACAGGATTAGGTAGCACTCTAATTCAATTTGCACGGGTCAGTGTAAGGACCGACACACCCGGGAGATCTTTCCCTCCAAAATGCTGAAGGCCAAGCTACCAGTGCCCAGAACAGGGGCCCCTGACACACAGACTGCAAACTGAATCCAGCCCTTCCCCTGCATCACACAGCCACCGAAAATCCCTTCTCTGCCTCATACTGCTTAAGAAATAATTATTAATTATGATACATATGACATGGCAGTGTATCTTTAGGTATTCGCAAAACTATTCGCACATTGTCCAATAAATCGCCTTCTTTCGCTAGCTGCAGCGTCGCTGCCCTAGAGTACATCCACGCAGCCTTTACAGTCATTCCCTCTGCCAGCCTGTGCGGCGTCTCGCCAAGGGTGAACATGCAGGAGAAGCGGCACCAGCCGGCACACACACACGGGGGCTACGTACCTTGTCGAACAGAGATTTCCATTGCTGAGACGTACAGGAACAGAGCCGGAAAGAGAGAGAAGGGAGTATGAGAGGGAAAAAAGCCAATGCACCTCCCTGAGTAATTAAAAGATCATGTCATGTCCCAACAATAAGAATAGCCATTTTTATATCTTGGTATTTACTTAGGGTTATTATTGGTTAGTCATTGTAGTACCGTAGAAATTAAGTGTGATAATTAACATCAACTGTGAGGTTTTCATACATATAATTACCTTCTGTGGTGTCATCCAATTCAGTAAATAATCATCTATTACAGCGAGGTGGACAATAAGAAACGATTAAAATTAATAAACGCTTGAGTTAATAGTGACGGGGCGTTAATTGCAGGAATCGACCACACCTTAACAGCGCACTGGAAAGTTGAGACTATTCACCTGCGTCGTGTTATGATCACACCCCTTTGCATCTGGGCAAAAAGAACAGCAATGAAACTGTGGAAATGTATCACACATCGGGCTACTTACGTCCTCCGGGGCCATGGGAAGGACATCGATACTCTCCAGTACTTCAATCTCATCTCCCTCCGCGTTCGCCGCCACTGCCGGAGAGGAGCTGACCTGGGTGTCCCGAGCCCCGCCGGGCATCCTCGGGCTGCCTCTGCTCCCCAGGTGGCTATCAGATTAAATCCTTCCGGATGATTTTTTCAGGATCGTGGGAGATGACTGCCATCATGCACTATCGCACGCAGCCGCCCGCATTTGCAGCCCCAGTGCAGGGATAAGTGTCTCGGTGCGACATCGCGAACGGTGCCTTGGATTCAGAGCCAAACCGTGGGCTCCAAAAAATGCGTCGCTTGAATAATCCGAAATCGGTTTTCTGAAATAACGAAACAGACAGAAACGAGCAGTCTTAGCTCGGTCTGGACAGTCTATACTGCCTCCGATGTTTAAAATACCGATTTGCCTATGGACGCATAGATGTCAAAAAGTTGTATGTCGAGACGTTGTATGCCGCTGAACTCGTGTCCCTTTCCTTGCCTAAGCTGAGCACAAGCGATCGTTTTATGTGGCTCTCCCAGCAGCAAAACGACCATCACTGGGACGACAGCGATGCTTTAATAAAGCCGGCGCCCGGAGACTTTCCCGATCAGCCCCTTGTTTGACTCACCTGCTGGAGAGACCGGCAGCTTTCAGTAAAACGTCATCCCGTCTCCCCCCCTCCCTTTGATCCCATACCCTTAAACGCAGCAAGATATGGATGACACGAACGAAACAAAAGTTGAATTCCGTACTTGAGCGGCGAAAGGGTGAATTTGCATTAAAAACGCGCAAACTCACGTAGCGCCCCGTAAATGCATGGATATTATAGTAAAACGCTGATGCAATAAGCAAACACACTCGCTGGCAGACAGTAAGAAGTCCCAGCGCAAGAAAATAGCTTTTTGAGGGGGATAAATGAATGTATAAGGAGGTGCGTCAGCGTACCTCGCCGCTGTTTACCGCGACGCAGCTCGGCTCCCTGCCCGCTGCCACTGCGCGCCGACAGCGCGGATCACAGACCGACTCCCCCGAACTGGCCCGCATCCAGGCAGCTCGCAGACACCTCGGCGGTGCCGCTACAGCGGTATTATTTCAAGCAGCTCTTTGCTATCTTTTGTATATCTTTGTATGTATTTTTGTTCCTCCATAGTATGAACCCCGAGCCCCCCATGCACCATAGATAATCAGGAGTGGCATGGTGATATTGAACCCAAATCCGCTCCTTTATTAATCTTTTTACGACGGGGGTGGGGAGAGTTACATTATATCAAGGACAGCTAGTGCTCATTTATTTCCGAAAAGAATGAACATGTCCCATTTCCACCAATCTCAGTAGTTTTGCTGATAAATCGTGCATGGATGATGGGAGACACTTTTTACCACTCAATACTCTATTCCGTAACGCACAGGAAAAATGGGTACAGCTTCCTAAACAGGTACCTTTAGCACATACTTGCTCTTTTTCTTACTTCAGTGATACGTGTAGTTCAACTTTTATCTCTAAATTCTAGACATGTTGAAGTATATTTGTATGCAGTTTCTGTGATTCGTTTGTGCAGCACTGCACTTTGCACTGAAAAATGTAACAAAATAAATACGTTCAAGTAAAACAGCGGGGGGCACTGAACTGTTTACATAGATGACTCAGACTTGGTTAGTATTTTTTTTTCTGCCATTTAAAAATGAAAAAGTTAATTGTGTGCTGTTACGGAAAGAAGAAAAAAAAGAGAAGCGGGAGAGAGGTTAGGCCGTGAATCATCCCTTTTTTCTAACCTCTGCTAAAACTAACGTAAAAAAGCTAAAATGAAGCTCAGCAGGTTTAAACCTGAGCCCCTGCACCACCAGGGTCCCTCTGGACTGCTGTGTGTCACCCCTGAAAGGACACCCTGGCCAGCGTTACCTTTGGGACAGCGCCTACCTGGCCTCTCCACCGCTATGGCTGCCTGGATCTGAAACTGCCACCCCCCCCCCTCCAACCTCACGGCTTTAACCTAGCACTGCCCACTCAGTCGAGCACATCCCCAAATCACACGCCCTTAAGCGTGGTCATTTACGACGTAACTACAGCACAGACATTTCTATTCCATAAATTAAAATGATGCTACACTATTTTATTGGAATACATTTGACATACAGTCCAATTAATTCTGAGAAAACCTTCACCTTTATTCTCGATACTGTGCCCCCGAGATTTCCATTAAAAGTTTCTCATTTCCATGGTAACAACTTGACCTTTTCAGGATATTTTTAACATTAGACCCTTTAGACACTGACAGTATGTGCTTGGCCCAGCTGGGGCCTCCTACCGATTTTTGGCACCGACCAAAGCTAACCCAAACTTAACCCAAGACTAACCCCCACTGTTTTTGTTAAGCCGCAATGGGTGATATGGTGAGGCTCATCCAATCAATCTACCAAGACAGAGGAGGGTGCTAAACCTGACAGCGCCAGAAGAGGCGCCAAGAGTCAAAGAGACACCTGTCAACCCTCAGCTCGCAACGGGGGAGTGAAGCAGTTAACTTGCTAACCGTTTTCACAATGTTCATGCCATTGTTCACAGTTGCTGTGGTCAGCTTGGGCACAGTGAGCTCAGAGAAGCCACAAGCGGAGTAACCAGTGAAAAACGAATATCTGATAACAGAAATAGTTTTTCTTTTTTTAAAAACAGTAGGCTTGGCGGACAACAAGGAGAGACTTTGAGACAGTCTTCCGTATGCAACGGATTTGCGGGAGCAGTCGCAGAAAATGCCGGCATGTCGTAGAACCACCTATCTGCTAAATTTAGAGGAAAATGATTAATTAAACATGGGGCTGAAATTGTCACCTCGTAAAGGAGAGGTGCAGATCAGGGAATGATCTTCAAGTCTTAGGTGAGATCTTTCACGTTGTGAATATTAACCTCTGCCCAGGTTCTTGAAGGTCAGCATCTAATTATTGCTTCAAAGGGGGAGGGGGGGGGGTCATGAATTAAGGCTTCTTGCTTATTAACACATTTTTTCATTTTTTCCTCGTTAATATGACAGTTGGCTTGCACAGAACCAGACCAAGATAGCATTGGTTAAATGGTGGTGGAGGCTGACAATGAATAAAGGAGTTTTCTGGAGTTTCGGCTTGTTAAAGGAAGTGGAAAATTCCATGGACACATGCTATCGGGAAAATGCAGCTGTTTGTTTGGCTTCACGCTCAGAATGCAGGAGGCAAAAAGGCCTAAGCTCCTTTGTGGACGCCGCCCTCATGTGACCATTTGTGTTACTGCAGCCAAGTGAAAGTAACATGTTGTAACACACTGGCAGATGGCATCAATAGCTTTAGTGAATGGGGAAGGACGGCATGGAGGCAGCTGCTCTTCCATTTTCATCTTTAACTCTGTGACTGAGAAGAACTGCAGCATGTCTTCAGATACTAAATATAACCGATGGTTGAGGGGATGATTTTGAGTCCTTAGTGGGTGGGAGTGTCATAGACTGACAATCAATGCCTGGTTTAACCCAGGAGAAACATCGAAACAGGCAAGAAGCACTTGTTCTATTGAGGGTCACAGTCATCCTGGAGTCCGTCCCAGGAACCACGGAATGCAAGGCAGGGTCTGCTTTGTACAGGATGCCAGATGATCGCAGAGCCGCCCAGACCTGAATGGTGTGTCTCTGGAGGACCATGGCCACTGGGCGCAATTCTAGAAGTTTACGATGCTGACACTGATATTCTAGGTCCATGGGCGCCGTTAGGTCCGATCAGTCGGGGCTGTAGCCCTGAGTGATTTAGCCCCAATGCCAATCTTCCTTCAAAAAAAAAAAAAAAAAAAAGTTAAGCCCCAGGTAATCTTGATTTATCCCCTAATCTTTTCAATAGCTAGAAACTCCCCTGTCCAGGGCGAATAATTAAATTGATAAAAATGATCACAAACTATTTCAATTAGAGATTGTGCTGTTTTATAGGCGAAAACTAAGCAAATCAAGATAGAGGCATACTTTTAATGATCTTTATATAGCGGATCTATATTGATATTATGTGACAGCCTAATTAAGAATTATAAATTAAACTTGAAGGCTGCAGCTGCTATATTTTATTTGGGCAATGAACTAGAAACAATTTAGCCATCTTTCTCGCCACTGAGGGCCAGAAAGTTTTGCAGAGAATAGCAAAATCTGCACAAACTGGCTCAGCAAATGACTTTGCAGACCTGAAGTTTGCACGTCTTGCATAACCAGGTACCCAGTACAGGGTTTGCAGGGAAAGTCTGGAAGCTATTCCAGCCAGCACATTCCACAAGGCAGAGGATGTGCTCACACACTGTGGGTCATTTAGGGACAGGGGTGAATTTTTGGACCTTGGGAGGAAACCCAGTGCAGACACAGAGGGAGAACAAGCTTGGAGCTGAAACCACAACCCTGAAGGTGAGAAGCTACAACGCTCCCCCCTGAGCCGCAGCAGTATCACTGGCCGGCATCTTTCTGCAGGTGAACACCTCGATGGCGGTATCAGTCACGGGGGTCTGTGCGGTGTCCCAGCATATCCCCGTACTCATGGTGAGTCATTGCGCGCCTCTGCAGTTCCCATCATCCCGTCTCCTCTGCGACGCTCGTCGGCCGTCTAGCGTCTGCCTGCTTTACTGGGGGAGCAGAAGACATGAAGGGTGCCGGCTGACAGAAGTGACGCCCATCAGCAGAAATCCAGACACCAAGAGTGCAGACGGGACCGTTTCCTACTGTCTGCCAGCTGGATGCGAAACTCGACACCCCTGCAAAGGTCATGCAATATACACAGAGCTGCAAGCCTGCCGAACAAACGTACTGCAAAAATACAAACATACTGCAAAAATACAAACATACTGCAAAAATGAGCATTGTTGTTGTTTTCTGCACGTCATGTTTTTTTTTTCTCCCACATTATTCTATACATGGATTTGTAAGCATAAAACCAGCAAGACAAGACAAGAGCACTATACATTGCCAGGGTGTTCAAAGAAGCAGGGGATGGTATTAATGATATTGCTCGTGTGAGATACAAAACTGCCCTATTGTCCACAACCACGTCAGGAAAGGTCTTATGTAAAAACTGAGTGGAATGAATAATTTTAGAAAAGGTGGGTGGCAAATCACATCGGTGTCATTTTTGTGACGTTCTGGTTCAGTCACAGTCACATATTGTGCGTAATGATGGCCTAATGTGAAACTGTAAAAGCAACAAAAAGTAATTATTCACCAAGCAACACACACACACATACATACCAGTACCTTCATGGGGGGGGGGTCTCTCCCTGCATGGCCATAACCCTAATCTCAGCTACGACAAACTTAACCCCTACCCAGCCCTAACCTAAGCCACAAGTAAACAAACAAAAAAGAAGACTTTGTACATTTTTAGTTTTTTGATTTTTATAAAATTGAGTTTCCCCTTGAGAAAATGTCCCCACAAGGTCAAAATGGGTTTTAATCACATTGTGGGAGCATTTCATTCTTACACTGTAATACATACAAAACACACACACACACACACACACACACAATGAAAGAAGAACTCTTTAAACACCGAGCTAATTCCATCTCTTAAAGCACTTCCCAGATAAAATATGTTGCAGTGGCAAACACACACCTTTTCACTAAACCCACCATATTATCCACATGATGCATAGAGTGTTCAGGCGCAGAAAGCTTAGAGACTGCCTCTTCCTGCAGGGTTACACAGCGCATCCACCCATTTCGTCATATAGAACCAGCATCAAAAAAAAAACACATTCCAGCAGTTTGCATTGGCTTGTTATCTATTTCTACTTCTGACGGGAAACTCCTAACATTTACATCGCGTTTTGTATTGACACCCCCCCC
>JAODKF010000103.1:8917002-8931192 GCA_026779585.1 Mormyrus proboscirostris
CCCCCCGCCCCCCCCCCCCCCCCCCCCCCCCCCCCCCCCCCCCCCCCCCCCCCCCCCCCCCGAACACCACTGGAGCAAGAATCTGAGGTTACCTGGGGTCGGCGACCACCAGCTCCTGCATGCTGCAAAATGCCCTTTCATTATGGTGTCACTAGCATGCCAGGCTAAGGAAACTTAGTTGAAACACCTAAACCGTGGAAACGTCATAGAGACAAAGTAAACATAATACTTCAAAAAGGTAAATAAAATTATGCATACCCTGCTCATGCTGACTATAAATATGGAACAAACACATGCCAGACATGCACAACGATTTTATAAACAGAAGATCTGAGTCACTTGAAGTACATCTATTTTAATACAAGAATGAAATGTAAATTAAATATATTTGCATATTTCCACAGTTAAAATATAGCCAACCCTTAGAGTCATCTTAGTGACTGTTGTTCAGTTTCTGGAAAAAAAAATACAGCTCAGGTGGTTCGCCTTTAAAATCAACGAACACTACGGTTCTTAAGAATCACAGACGAACTTTAAATAAACCACAAGGCAGACAGCGTTTCCATACAATTATTTATTGTAAATGGTGTGAATGTCCGACACAGCCAGGTGGGGAAGGCGTTGTGGTCACTGGCGTACAGAACGTCCTACGGAGGCCAGTCGTCAGCCTTTGACACGGTAACGTCAGAACGGAAAACAAATCGGAAATGAAATCGGGAAAAAAAAAACAAAGAAAACGGTGAAGCATGCAGACAGACTGATGAAATGCGTCAGATAGACACAGCCAGACAGACCCAGTGGGAAAGAGTGGCGCCCTGGGCAGCTGCAGGAGCAGGCCTGCGCCAACAAGCAGAGGTCTGGACAAGAGACGGCCAGCAGGACCTGCATTAATTCGTGAACAGGGCTTTACAGACAGACAAGGCCCAGCGGAAGACGTGATCAGAAAGTTTGTAAATTATAATAATAATAATAATGCTAATTAAACAATAGTATTAATACTGAAAACCAAAAAAAAATAAGTGAGCTGTATCAGTGTCATGCAATGTAGATTAAAAAAAAATCAAATAAATTAAAAATTGACCCATATACAAACAACACAGAAAAATGTGTTTGTGAGGTGCTGCATCTCCCATTGTAGCTTATTAATAGCTATCATACTCTACAGCTATGCGTTTTAGCGGTGAATCTGCGGGGCCACTGTCAGTATGCTCTATAAATATACACTATTTACAGGGTATACAGCATCGTCTGCATTTCAGAGCGGGCACTCTGCCGCGGTGCAGGTATTTTGATTTATATGGCCTTTGATACTCTGTGTGAAGAATAAAGAGGAACCAGGAGGCTTGTCTGAGGTCGAAGAGTCTTTAGGTCATCGCAGGTCCTTTAAGCAGAGAGGAGGGATGATCTCAGGCGAAAACCGATCCCAGAGAAACCAGAAGCAGCAGCTCAGTCTGCATTTCTCTCGCATATTTATTTAAATATAAAACAATCTATTCTCTGCTAATTCGTTTACACAGGATTAGGATGGGAGGGCTTTTCCTTATTGGCAGGAAGGGAGTGGCCAAAGAGCGTCACATGCTCCCCTGCGACCAATCACCGCTGCTTGAGGAGCACTCTGTACATGGCGAAGCCCAGCACTGCAAACACAGTGGCCCCGATGCTCGCCCTGAGCCAGAAGTTGGAGCTCTTCAGGTCAGCCTGGGTCACGTGTCTGTCCCGAGAAGAGAGGGGGTAAAAGAAAAATACGTCACTGACACGACATTTAGAGCAGGACAGGAACCAAACAAGCAAACAAACAAACAAAAGTGTTAAGCACAGTGTGCCGCAGTTCAAACCAGTTACATCAAATAAACAAACTGGTCCAAACTGCACCGTGTGAAGGGCCATGGTGCCACCCCCCCCAAAGCAAACTGGCCACCTCGCTAGCTCACAAAACAAAACAGATGATACCCCCACAGAGTGCCACAGGAGCGAGACGGGCTCAAGCGCACGCGAGGGGCAAAGCAAAAAAAGCTTGCGGCCGACCACATGAGCCGCAGGGAGCGTGGAGGAAGGTGACGGCTGCCTGCAGGGGGTGTTAGGGGAAGCACGGCGATCGGATTGTACGAACGTCACTGAGCACAATCCCATGGGGAGACGGAACACGCAGCGCAGCATTCTCCAGGTGGGGACGAGAGAGCGAAGGACAGGAGTCACACATGCAAGATCCTATATGGATCGACGCCTGGTGCACTTTTAGTCTGACACAATAGACTGACAAGGGGAGGAAACCGAAGACCGCAAAATACAAATTCGGTGAGATCTGTGTCTGCGTGGTGGGTCTGGGCCTTGCATTCCTGGGACAATTATGTATCCCAGTGCTGTCTAGGCGTCCCTGCAGTAATCTCTTCTGGGGTTCACCAAGCCCCTACCAAAGCCAGCCTCTGATTCTGCCATCAGCAGGTCAACAGATGGCCCCTCTCACAGGAGGCCTCTTTTGCATGGATGATGTCAAGCAGGGTAAGAATCTGATCTCATCATCATCGGCTAGTGGCAAAACACCCTCCTTGAGGTTACAGTGCTGAACACTTAGGCCTCATTGGCAGGTAAAATAAGATACTGAGCCCACAGCGCCCTCTGGTGTTGATTTGGGATACAGCTTCAATTCTGAGGCTACCCTAAGACAGGATGCCTTCACCAATTCCGGTCTTGCAGGGCCAGAATCTAACACAGTTTGCAGATTTCCCTGCTTAAACAGCTACTTAAGCTGGTAATTAGCTGATTAAGATGTGTTTGAGCAGGGAAATTTGCAAGCTGTGTGGGATTCCGGCCCTCCAGCTCTGGAATTCAGGAACCCAGCCTTAAAGGGAATAAATATTCTAAATAATAATATGTTAACAAATTATTCTACAAAAATTAATAAACATGCTGAGCACCAGAAACAAACAAACAAAAAAACCCGACAAGCTTTATTATTCTGTAACATTGTTAGTCTTTGCCATATAAATCATCTGCTAAGGAATTCAAATTCAAATTCAACTTTATTTGTCCCCGAGGGTCGTGGTCATTAATAATAACAGAGACTCCTGGTCCCTAAAGTACTAGTAACTTTAGTAGCGTTCAAACGGCCACTTGCAAACCCACTTTGGCACCATCCCCCTGTAACGGCTGCCCAGATGCCGCTCAAGGCAGACCATCATTCAGCCACTGACGAAAATAAAAACCCCTGAAGCAGCACATCGCTTTGAAATCGCCCACAGCTCAGTTTCGACTGGGGCTTTAGCTGCGATACCCTGTCCTCTCCCGCTGAAAAACAACACCTGCCAGCCGTACCCACCGCATCCATCCTGCTCATGGCCTGAGGAGAAGGCTGCCGAGTCCTATCCTGGGGGTGAAGTCTGGACAAGACCCGGGAAAAAAAAAAACGCAGACAGTACAGGGGGGGGGGGGGGTCACAGCGCCCTACGAGAGCCTCAGCGGTAGTTACGGCAGCAGGACCTCAATATGAATGCGGGACACCTCAGAGGTCAGGCTGTGGAGACCAGAGGAATCGGAATCTGCCCAGGGCAAACGTGGAACTAACCCCCAAGGAGACGAGAGGGACAGCACAGACATGGGAGGACCCTGCAGATGGGGCTGGGGGACATAGGAGGAGCAGCAAGGCAGCAGACAGACATGACGATGGACGAGGGGGTGGCACGCAAAACTAAATAAAATACAATGCAGCATGAAGAATGAGCTCTTTCGCATTTTTATGCGCGCATTTTAGTATCCAACAAAAAAATGTTCAAACCATCAAGAGGATCTTGAGTGCTAGAACGTAAAGAGTGCACAATTATACTTCAAAGAATTTTAGTATTTCAGACAACACTGCACTGCCCAGGTAATCTCAGGCAGTCAATTTAGTGAGTAATATTTCAATTCCTTTGCTGAATGATGTAAAGCATTTCACAAATTGGAAGAAAATTGCATTGATAAATGCTTCAAAAACTAAACACCCACAATGAAGGCACAGATCAGAAAATCGTTGAGGAAAACCAATTAATTCCTCCAGGCTAAACATCATGGTTAATTTCACAGTGTTTTAATCACAAGCATCTTAAGCCTCGTGGGTTTGAACAATAGATGAGTTGAAACACCTTAAACCGTGGAAACGTCATAGAGACAAAGCAAATAGAAAACCAAATTTCAGACACGAGTGTTTTTTGACCAATTAAAGTCAGCTGCAACTTTATGAGATTTCCAAGGTTCTCAGAATTGAAGTTAGCTAGATAGAGGCATAGCCACAATGAAGAGCAACAAGGTCACCCCCCCCAGCCCTCAAAAGGGAGGCTGCACTGGTGTACATTTCCACACTGCATATGCACCAAGTGCCCACACTGTGAACAAAGAACAAAACAAATAAACCACTCATGCAGTAAATATCAGAGACAGAGGGAGACATGGCTTTCTTGCAGCATCTCGACAAGAGCTGTGCGCTCGTGGCTGGAAGCAATGCTCATCCCTCAAGGCTTCACGAGAGAGGAGACTAATAGGCCACCTCACAGAGGACTTCACGTTAGGGACGGGCAGGCGATGGCCGAGGGCCACAGGGAGACGCAGCAGAAGGCTCTGGGGCCCCATGTGGAAAATGAGCATTAGCGTCCAGCCAGAAGCACTACAAGCCACTACCTGTGAAAAATCACTGCTCAGGGTATCATGAAGGAGGGAATGAGCTGCCGACAGTGCATCTGGCTGTATCTTCATGGAGAAACAATGTGGAATAAATGACTAAAAAAAAGTTATATACATAAATGGATGCATTTATCTTGCTCCGAGAGCCGATGATGGACACTCACTAAGACAGTGTTTCCCAACTCAGTCCTCGGGGAACCCCGGACAGGCCACATTTTTGCTTCCTCTCAGCTCCCAGCGCGCCTGTACCAGGTGTTCACTTTTCCTGAGCTGGGAGGGAGCAAGAACGTGGACTGTCCGGGGTTCCGAGGACTGGGTTAGGAAACACTGCACTAGGATACATCCTGAGAACGCTCACACGTATCTTTTTACCGACAAATTTCATACAAATTTCTGACCTAGACTATTAAAAAGCATGCACCCACAAGACAGCAATGCCTGCAAGGAAGACACTTTTTGTCTTGTTTTTCCAGAATCAAATAAAAATCCTGTTCAGTTGGGGTCTGTGAATATGCAGTGGAAAAATGAGGGGATGACAGAGTAAAAGGAGGAAAGTGAATGAAAGATGCGTGACACGAGGCACAGAGATGTTGCTAAAGCCCTCTTCTATGGGGGGGAGGGGAATATGGGACAGCGCCCCCTGGTGCTGGAAGGAAATAAGGACCTGTTGAGAAGAGCAGTGTAGAGTTTGGTCTTTACAGACTGCAGCAACTCTGAGTTGAGGAGGTTCTGACAGATGCAAAAGGTGCACCTGTTGCAGGTGCACATGCAGCGTAATCGGGCGTGGCTGCGGAGACACACATACAGAGGAAGAGCAGGTCAGGACCGGCACACAGCACACAGGAAGTTCGCAGCCCAGCACCACCCTTCACAAATAGACCCCCCCCCCCCCCCTCACCATCACTTGACTGATAAGCACCATGGGGTATAAAGACAGAAACTAGAGAGTTCAGCCGCTGCTAGTTAAGCTCAGTAACCCCACTCACTACCCACAAATGGTAAACACGTGCGTGCTAAATCCCACTAACCGCAGTCCTAGAACCACCCTCCTGTGTCCATGCAGAATTAAATGGCACAACAGTTCCTTGATTTTTCACCTACCTGCCAAGCCAACACATCAAAACAAAACATGAAACATCATCAGCTCGAAGGAAACGGGGGCATTGCAAGCATCCTGAGCCCAGAGACTGAACAAAGGCAAGAGCAAAGCAGAGTTCAAGAAGCAAAACAAAAATGCAGGAGGGGGCCGGTGGTTTAAAAAGGGCTCCCTGTTATATAAGCATATTACTGTAGCTCAGAATGAATACTCCTTCATATATTCACCATTCATGTAATATTATACTATTTAACTTATAAAGGTTATTTTCTAATCATTTCCTGTAACTGACAAGCACCAAATTCAGGACCTATACTGTGGAATAAAGAGTATATAATACATGAGTATTAATGAGAGTAACAAAATGAGCACCCCAGTCTGATCTGAATTTCTGAAGGCACAAAGCAATACGAATGTTTGAACCCATATATCCCACAATCTTCTCCCAGCTAAGAATCAATTACACACTCCTAAAACAACTCCTGCAAATGAAGGATTTTTTTGCCCAGAATTTTTGTTCCAATCAGGAATTCAGTTAATCACACTATTGCTGGATTGGTCTGGGTTGGGGGCCAATATGACATGCTTTCAGGGGGCCCAAAATCTCTAGCAACTGCCCTCCCCTATTCTGCCTACAGCTCTGTAGACGTCCAGCAGACGGCTAATACCACCACCGAGAATCGCAGCAGTCTGACCTTCTCAGGCAGACTGTGAGCCCGTCACAGAGAAAAGGACTTTATCGTCTATTTTTAGTCGTCCTTCAAAATTTCTAACGTAATTCCCTTTTTCCCTTTTACAAAAAACAGGCAATATGTGAAAAAAAATCAGCACATCAAGCAGTAGCATAAACAGTTCTCCCTATTTTGAAGTAGCATTCCCTCAGCCTAAGCAAATAAGCAACTTTCACTATTTATGTCGGATTTCCATTGCAGATGTGCAGCTTTTCCAAATGAGAAAATACGTATGACAAAGGGGAATTGACTTTGTGAATTAAAATCACACACATGTCTGGCATCTGCCTGGGATACAAACAGGTTAAACTGTCACAGCCAGATGCGTCAAAGTCAGCCCAACTCCAACCAGTGAGAGGGCCAGCTGGAAAGCTGAAACGAATCAGCCTTGCAATTTATGTATTTGAATTGACATTAATAGCTTTCATATGCTTATCCACACAATAATTGTGAAGACACTAATAGAGTAAATATACAGTCAGTCCCGTGACAATGCAACTAAAGAAAAACGTCAGGTTTGTTAAAATCGTGTGCGAAAATATACATATAATGTATATATATCCAGTGGGGAAAAACAAGGTTAGAGCAATGAGACTCCAAAACCTAGCAACTTACAGCAAACAAAATGATTTAAATAACAAAAACTGTGATATCAATCACCAAAATTTTAATATATGGATTTTAAACAAGAAATAATACATTAATAAAATATATCGTGAACATCTCCTACAGGTCTTATGAGTCTCATGAGAACTGACCAGCAACTGCTTCAACCGAACGGGCCAAACTCACTCACCTGTCGATTGCTGAGAGTTTAGAGTAGTGGGCTACAGCTGCCATGTGGCTGGACATGCACACAGCACAAATATAACGGATTACGGCATGCAGAGGGGCACAAGGTGGCTACAGACTGTCTACAAAAAGCTAATTAAGTGAATTATAAAAAGGTTGCTGTGTGCATGTTTTTTAACACTTTGTCAAATATTTTTTAGATTTTTAGAATACAAGACCTTGAGCTGTGCAATGCATGTATGTACAAAAAAGTTTTGAAAACTGATCGACTGATTCCATGAAATGAATGGGTTCAAAAAGAACAATTAATTCACGAATTGGACAACGCCATTGTTCACTTGGATGGCTATTTTTGCAGCAGTGTTTCTCTCCAAGACCACATACCTTTGTAATTCGCAGAGTGTTTTTCTCTCCAACTGAACAGTGCACAAATATGAATGCAATTCAAGTAGTATTAGACTTGGGCACCTAATATATCAACTGTGTTAGAACATAATCCCAGTGTGATATCACACATTGTAGCAGGACTGACTGTATTTAGATTTCCTAATATTGGCCTACAATACACATTTGCACCTGCATATATAAAATGAGATTAAATGATAAAAGATTACATATTTAACCTGCCATTTATATGTAAAGTAGTGTTTTCTATGTCAAGCCCAGAATGAATGGGTAACACATGAGCCTCACCCACTGACCTCCATATTACAAAGAAGAAACATACCTTAGAGCCAAAGATGGCCCTACTCTACCCAACATACAGAGAACCATCCCTGCACAACTAACATACCAAAGAGTCAAAACGAAGCCTCAAGATGCACCACAATACTGCAGAAAGGTCACCGATGGGGAGACACAATACGGAGGGGGCAAACAGACAGACTGACAGACAGATAAACAAATGCAAAGATGGGAGGGTAGGAAAACTAGTAGAGCCATGAAGGCAAAGGGCTGGAGGGTCGCTGAATGCAAAGAGGCCCGTAGGCCAGAACTCACGGGTACATAGCCATGGTGGTCAGTTTGGTGAAGATGTCCTTGCTGGGGGCGTCGGCCGTGTTGCACGTGAAGGCCTGTGGCGATGGGATCTTGTGCCTCTTGCAGAACTCCAGCGGCGGCACGCTGAAGTACTGCTTGGCCTCATGCAGGTCCGACTTGGCCGCGACGACCATGCACGGCGTCCTGCTGTCCATGAAGTACTTCTGCGGGAGGCAGGAGGAGATGGCTCACCACAGGAGCTCTCAGAAAGCTGGCCCAGCTCACCAGGTCATCACTCGTCTAGTGCCTCTACTGCACACAACATGTATTTTAGGTTTGTTACTCGGCAGCAGAAGAAACTTATGTAATTTACAACTTATGTAATGTACTCGTTGGTACAGATGGAAAAAAATCAGGATCATATAAGTAGTATCAGCATCACAAAGTAACACTCAGCTTCAGTCGGGTTTATCATGAGTTTGGGTGTTACACCATTATCGGCTTTGGTGCAGACAGCCTTCACACTAGGAAAACACAACACACTACCAGTGTGACTGCAGCGTGTACAAAACCACCAACCCAACCCAACTGTAAAAGACCAGGCTAAAGACCAACAGTAAGTAGGGCTGAAAACGTACCTTGAAGATCTTAGCGCAGTATTCAAAGGAGTTGGGGTTGCTGACGTCATAGACCATGCAGACAACATCACAGGTGAGTTCGGCTTCCGAGAAGAACTCTGAGTTTGGGATGACCTCATGAAGCTGCAGGAGCACATGAAAAAAGGAAATAACCGCAAATAATCCTCTGTTAAAAAGACAGCGAGATCCAAGATCAGGAAAAAAACAATTAAAGAAAAATGACAAAATTATTGAACCAGAAATTAAATGAACATCTTCACAGAAATTCTCCTTAGACCAGTACCTGCTCCTCCTCCTAAAGTGAAACATGAACACACTTTGACCATCTCACCAGCAAGTATTTCTCCTGTCCATAGACGTATGTAGTGCTAATGGCATAATAGGACCTGTGATCTTCTCGTATCGTCTTCTGGCGCTGGATAAGAGAGGAAAACAATCCCACACTTTAATAGGAAAACTACAAATGAATAGAGAACAGGCAGCATCACAATAAATGTGTGGGAGAAGTACTTGCTGCACCAGCTTTCCCAAAATACTCCAAGCCTCTCGCTACTGTCTCTTGACCTACAGCAGGCCAGAGCTGCAGGAGACGTACCAGGAGGTTCCTGCCTAGGAAGGCCTGGAGGAAGCCGCTCTTCCCACTGTCAGTGGCGCCGAAGACATTGCAGCGGAAGACGTTGCGTTGCGTCTGCTTCTTCTGCAGGTCTATCTTCTTGTCGCGCGTAACTGTGTTCGCACACAGGGGGGCGACATTGGACACACTGTTCGCTTAAATGCCACAGACGTACCTAAAGCGGCTCTTAGATTTCACATAAGCATACCTCAGGGCTCTCCAAACACCAATAAATATTAAATAGGGAATCTGATCTTCCTCAGGTGACTCTCAGTCAGCCAGATTTGTAGAGGAAGGTGACATTGTGTCTGTTTAGAAGTTAATTTATGTCCCAAAGGGATTTTGCACCCCGTCTCTGCCATTGCCACCTTTCTGAAGTCTAAAATTAGTTAATATTGAACAATCCACCACAGAGAACAAAAAACCTTGGAAAGCTGTTTTTGTGAAGCTACTTTGGTTCTTAAGGCACTAACTGTCAAATTTATAAATAATGACAGTCTTTGAATTTAACAGAAGATACTGACAGGTAACCCAGCAGAAAAATGCAAGGAGACAGAATCATTTAAAAAGACAGGGATATGAAAATTTCTCTCATCACCATGACAACACAGCCCCCCCCCCCCCCCCCCCACCTGTGATGGCAGCTGCCTGGGATTCCTGCTCACAGATGATGGAGAAACCCAAGTAACCCAGGTACTCCAGGCAGCGCTGCACATCTAGGTACGTCGTCAGCCTGAGGAGGAGAGCGGAAGACAAGGCGGCTGCTGCTGAAGAAGCACAACCTCAGGGAGCACGTGTGATGTTCGTGTGAACTCCCCTGCGGGTGACTGCTGGAGCCATACTCACGTCCACTGCGACAGGTAGCCCTGGTAGGTGATCCAGCCCTGCTCGTTCGTACACACTGTCGTGTTGACGTCTGGCCCCCATGGCATATAGGGGAAGACTTTAAAAAGGTCCTTCAGCTCCTCTGGGGACAGGGCACAGTCCCTGTCCTGGGATACAAAGCACAGAGCCAGAAGAACAGAAATCAGGTTTCCCAATGTGGCACCTCAAAGGCAAGAGAAGTGCAGGGAATGGACACTGGCTTGTGATCTTGGTGACCCGGATCAATCGGAGCTGTAGTGATCCGGCTGAGAGAATGGCAGAGTATGGCAGAGAGTATGGCAGAGAGTATGGCTGAGAGTATGGCTGAGAGTATGGCTGAGAGGCTAATCAGACTAACAGAGTGAATTTCATTATGTTAAACAATGTCGTGCAAGTCAATTTGAATATTTAAGTTATTTAAATATGTGTTTATTGTGCTTATGAGACAGACAATCTATAATAGAATCACTGCCAGCCCAGTGAGAAGCCCACTGCCAGCCCAGTGGGCAGCCTGTGGCTCAGTGGGCTAAGCCTGTGTGCCTGTAATCACAAGGTCGCAGGTTCAAACCCAGCCTCAGCATGTTTGCGGGTCCTTGAGCAAGACCCTTAACCCCCAGCTCCCTGGGCGCCCCAACAGGTGGCTGCCCTTTGCGGACAGCTTGCTCTACAAAGAGCAAGTTGAAGCAGGCGTAAAAAAGAATTTCCCCACGGGGATCAATAAAGTTGTGATTATTATTATAAATATACACCCACCAATAACTGACGTAACAGATGAGGGGACTCTACCAGTTGGACGTGTTTTTCCTCCTCTCACCCTGAACATACCTTAGGAGAATTTAGTGCTAGATTCCTTCTGTAAACTGCACTCAGAAAAAATGCCAATGATAAAGCTGAATTACATCTATACTTTATGATGACTCTGGTCAACAGTTTCAGAAGAGCTGCTGATAAAAAAATAAGTATATTTAATTCTAATGTCCTTGCTGAATTTTGTCTAGTGATTACAAAAACTAAGTAATATACATTTCTGGGATTTTGCCAAGTCAACATAAGGTAGGAGGACTTAATCCTCTGAGTACAGGTAAAACGACAGGTATGTGGGCATACAGACCAAAAAGCAGACGTTGTCACCTTGTCATGTTTGTCAAAGACGCTCTGGAGGAAAAGGTAAGCATTGTGGTTGAGCTCAGTAGTACAATCCAGGGGTATTTTTAACCTGAGGGGTCAAAAAACAAGCACGGCAGTTAGACATGAATAAATAAACAGCTGGGTATCAACCAATTAATGGAACAAGACTGTGTTCTTCAAGGACACTTGCAAGCACCATGTCATTACAGCCACCTCCACCCAAAGGGCCACGCTACACTCTCTGAGCATGGTTACGCCTCACAAGCTCTAAGATGGTAAATCATGCAGCACAGAAAAGACGAGAAGATGAAGTCTTATCATTAGCACCCAAACCGTTCTTGTGGCATCGGTTGGGCTTGGTGTGTAAGACCAGAGAGCGAATGCCAGTGTTTGCATCAGCCGAAAGGGGCCAGGAAGACTCACGGGGGGAACAGATAGTCCTGGGTGAGCTCCAGATCATCGTCGTAGCCAAATCGGCGCAAAACCGTCCAGGTCGTCTCGTGTCTCCCCCTCTGGATGAAGAGCGTGTGAAGAAACAGGAAGCCTGCAGGGAAAACACCATCACGATGGCGTCTACGTGGAACCCGACAAACGGCCATCCAATCACATATATCTACATCCCCATCGGAAAACAATATGAATTTGTCCAGCCATCAGTGAAGCTGCATTCTAATGTAAATATCCTGATGAAGAACTGAAAGGCATAGAGGAAGGGCTGGTCTCTGTGAGGAGTCACCTTTCAGCGTGAGGCCATTATCACGCACTCCGTCCGCCATGTTCTTCCTCACCACATTCTTCACGTCCTCCAGCGCTTGCGGCGCTAAGGGTGTGTTGAAACATGTCCTCTGCGAAACACACAATGACTCCCAGCTGACCAGCACACCACAGGACCCCACCCTACCCTGGGATAATGACTGAACATCTACAGCAGTCCTGACCAAAATAGCATAATTAGAAATAAGTAATCTGATCTGAAACAGGACATGTTTTTCTCTGCATTAAATGACCAATATTTTGCATTAATTCTGCACACAGCAACTAAACTGAAGCTTTTTAAAACAAATTAACTGTTGAATGAATTACACATAATCACTCACGTGAATTTAAATGGCATGCGATTTATATTGACCAGGTGAATTTACAATAATTTACCAGCGTACAGGTGTACAAATAACTGAAAATTATTTAATGCACTGAGGACGCTTGGTTGTTAATTTAGGGATATCATTCTGACTTCCTAACCAAAAAAAGTTTTTTGTACTTTACCTGGAAAAAATTAAGCTCATTATCGTTGAGGACGCCATCATTGTCCAGATCAGACACTTTGAAGATACGCGTTAGGGCCTTGACACAAGACGGCTTAATCTGCCAAAAACGAATGTGTTCAGCTACCATGGTCACACACACACACAACAGGACTTTAAATTATGCAATAATTAATTATAATTAAAAATTATAATGAAAAGTAAAAAATGTGCAACTACAGAAACTGTCATTGCCGAAACCTGTTAGAAAGACGACATAATTACTGAATCAAAAGCCTACAATTGGCTGAGACTATGCATACATAGCAATGCAAAAACAGTCAATGTAAGTTACAGGAATGAGCAGCAGATTTCAGGATTACTGCGACACTGGCAATGTGCACACCTCCTTTTCCTCTGGACAGTAAAGCGGCCCTGTTGGGTGTAGCACGGCCTTCTGGGCATAGTAGAAAAGCTCTGAGATGTTCTTCAGGTTCTTTGCAGAGCACTACAAACAGAGACTGGCATTACTCTGCAAGCAAACACAGAGTAACTAATGACGAAGCTGACGAGGGCAAACCGGCAGGTAATGTGTCATGGATGTCCCTTTCTGCCTATCAGAAACACCCGCAGCTAATCATCCCCACTGACAATGCACGAGTGTGTCTGCCTGGGATTGCGGCGTTGATGCGATTTTACTGAATGTCCTGAAGTTACCCTGAAGCTGTGACTCGAAGGTGAGCAGTGACAGTGCTGGTGCCACTTTACTGCGCACACACACCCAAACATTTGCAGCCCCTCCCCCCTCCAAAGATACACAAAAACGCCCACCTCCACGCACGTCTCGATCTCGCTGTACTGGTTCATGATGGGTAGGATGGTCTCCATGCTGCTGTGCTCCACCAGGTCTGACTTGTTCCCCACCAGGATCAGGGGCACCCTGTCTCCAGACACACAGAGCTGAAGTGGTATCTCACAGCACAGATCCTCCACGGCTTACTCAGTCAGCCCATAAGAAAATGACACCACAAATCTTCCAGAAGAGCTCTAGAGTCTCTATCCATCCTTTTTCTACAACCACTTTGAATGCAGTCAGCCTGGAGAAACGCAGGGCACAAAACAGTAGACAGTCCAATCCAACACGACGGAGTCTGTTCTCGATATTATTAAACTAACCACAAAGTCAAGACTAATGGAACTTTGTGCCAACACAAGACGTTTATGAGCTCATAAATTCAACCACAGCATCAACTGAGAGATATACATGGCTCCAGTATTTCCTTCCCACACTAAGGCTGTCAGTCTCCATACCTTCACCCTGGCCTCACTACTGAACTTATCAATTTCATTTGTTTAAAGTGCCCTTCCCAGCATGGCTGAATCATAGCCAAACAGAAGATCGTCTCAAGAACTTTGAAATGTTTTGTAGAACAAAATGTTTCATACTGTTTGA
>JAODKF010000103.1:8931246-8943276 GCA_026779585.1 Mormyrus proboscirostris
CATACACATTACTGAGGAGGCCCCTTCTGACTGTTCCTGATCTGAAAAAGGTATCTTCAGGTGATGATGTAAAACAGACCTCACTGACAAGACCCAGGACCCTCACAGTGTCCATGTGATGATCTCAGCACCACACACCTGCTATCCTTGTCTGTCCTGTCATTTATGAGGGGTATCCAATGGCTTGTCACCTGCAGGAACGCAAACGTAAAGTACCGTCAGCAGGGATATCCAGGCTGAAGCAAACAGCAGACAAGCTTTACCTCAGGTCAAGAGCCAAGACTATATAACTTGTAATTAAAGGCTGCAGAGAATCTACTGTTAACCGAGGACTTCCCAGAAGCGGTGCACCTACCTTCTCTATAGATTTCTTGTTGTTGACAGAATACACTATGCAAATCACATTAGCCTGCAATAAAAACAGACTGTCAGCATCATCCATGTAAACACACATTGGACATGCATGCTAAGGGAACATTTATGTGTTATTAGTTATACTATTTTCTTTATCTTCATTCTTCGTTCTTCATTCAACTGTTAGCTAAGCTGGTAACAACTGACAAGTAACATTAATTAGTGTTGGATGGTGCACCGGGTGGCTTTTGATCTCATATGCTGATCTAGGCAAGGCCATTAGACAAAAGGATAATCACACCTGAAGCCACTAGTGGTAGTCATGGCAGCAATCTTACCTTTGATATCTCTTGAAACAACTGTTCATCGGACTGTTCTGCCTCTGCAGAGGATAAGTCAGTTTTTAATGGCTGCTACTTTACTGCCACTATTTACATGCCGTTAATTCAGGGTTAAAAGCACGGAGAGCAGCTGAGAGTACCTGAGTAGTCTACTATGTGAGTGGGGACTCTCTCCGGTGTGACATCAGCGGGAATGGTAATCTCTTCTGCACGTAGTGGAACCTGTTTAACAGAAACCAAGGCGAATAAGGCACAGCCAGGGAGATCTGCACTCCGCCTATAAGAAGCAATAAAGTGCAAGAGCAAAGCTGCATGGAGAAATGATTACAGCATGAGTTAATACAGAGGTTTGCGCTACAGTGAATTCAATCAAACCTGCCACCTCGCAACCACAGAACGTGGCGTCATCTTGTGCATTGTGGAAATGAATCACGTGTAAACAGGAAATGAACATCAACACAAGAAAAACTAGGTGGACATTTGAGAACTCTAAGCAAAATTACTGCTACCCATTTTTAAAAATGATATTAAATTCACATTTAATTCTTTTTTTCCCGCAAAAAAAAAAAAAAAAATATATATATATATATATTGTGTCTAACATCAGGGTATTGGCCCTTTGGGAAATATTTTATGATCGTGTCTGTCCATTCTAAATAACCGAAAATCTGCAATAATACAACTGCACATTGAAGTTAATACAAAATAACTGGAGTGATGATATTATGCCAGGTAAGCTGTCAGTGTGCAGCACTGACAGTTGTACAGTCGTGGATTGGCCGCCATGTTTGCAGGGACCAAAAACATGAAGTAAGATGAACTGGTGTCTCAGTGACCTTTATATGTATGTAGGTTTGCATACTGAGATGGACTGACATCCCATCGATGGTGCCACCTGCCTGGTGCCCTTGTTGGTCCAACACATGGCAAAAATAATAATACTGATATTGCTACTAGTAGCAGTAATAATAATAATCACCATCTACAACAGTATAGGAAAGAATTTGATATTGGGGGAACAGAACTTCATTTAAATGCAAAGGTCAATTAATTGAAGGGAATTAATGAAGCCAAATTAAATATGGGGGGGTACACATCCTACCCCATCTCCTGTGGTTCCTAAGCCCCCGATGATGATGTCGATAATAATAATAATAATAATACTGATGTTGATAATAATTGAGTCTTCATACCTCATCTGGAAATTCCTCGCTCACCAGTGACATAATCAAGGAAGTCTTCCCCACTTTGGCTGTTAAAACAGAATGAGTCCAGCTTAAATTACAGGCACTGCACTGCTGAACAGCTACAGCTGTACCTTTGAAGCTGCCCAGGACACAGGAACACTCGCAACGGCCTCCTGGCAAGGCACATCAATAAACTGGAAAAGCAGCTGCACGCCTGCAGGAGCAGTGGGACAGCTGGTGTATGGAGTCACCCACTCGGCCTGTCATATGGACTTCGAGCAGATCCAGTGCGGGAGAAGAGCTGTAGCCCACCGGAGGAATTTAACATGAAACCTTCCTCAAAATGGCTTCCAAAGACATGTCTGACAATATAAATGATTGTCTCACAATTATTTCTACATCTTTTTACTTAGCATATGCTCTTATCCAAAGTGACACACAACTGAGAAAGTGGGGTCAGCCAGTCATTGGAGAAAGTGGCGTTAAGAGCCTCGCTAAATACCACTGATATAATCAAACATTAGAAGATTATTAAAACCTAAAAACAAGTTTGTTTTTGGTGTCTATATCAAGAAAATGCAGATCAAAACCCAGGCTTAGCCATAAGAGCAAAATGTTGACACAAGTAATCACACACTGATTTTGCTTCATGTAAGCATGCAACACCTGACTACAGCACTGTAAAGCCAATTTATTATTTTTTTCAGCAGAAAAACTATGTAGGCCACTAAGCACTGGCACCAAAGCACTGAAGACAAAAATAGTTCCAGCTTCACCAACTGAGACATTCCAAAGATAAGAAAATCTCAGTGTGAAAAAACAGAGGCGGTATCTACAAGTATGATTACATTTCAAATGTTTAACTACACCCACCGGATGACAACCGCAAACACCGGCAGGTCGCGGTAACCGGCTACTACTCTAATATAGTTTCATACGAGTTTAAAAACCATGATTATTCTACCCATTTTCATCCAGGTAACGACTGTTGTTTTTCGTGTAATATGATGATTAAATTCAAAGTCACTGGAAATGTTAACTAGTTAAACTCATCCAAAAGGCACGTCAGAATTTCTATGTGATGGTTGATCGTTACACCCGCTACTCATTGCACCCAGCATAGCAGACATATTTGTCCAGGCTGGAAACATGTAGCGACTTACACAGCAGTTTAACATCTGAAACGTGCTGTTAATCTAACAGTGTTGTAAAACACTGGCGATCCGCTGTGGTCTGGCAGTCATTTAGGACTACTGACCCGTAGAGATGTAATTACCCAGGGAAACTACATTATGGTCCCTTTCATAGCCAGCTAACTTGCTAATTAAAAGGTTAATATGTTTAACATTGTACTGGTCAGCAAATAACGTGATGGGCACGAATCTGCTAGATTACTAGGCTGACTAATAAATAATGTATCTCACTGCTAGGCATAGATGCAGCTAACGTCCAGGGACATCCGGCTAGCCGGTTAGCATGATACATGATCAGCATCACACAGCGAGTTTCCAGACATTTTTCAGAAACTTCATGCTACAACATTAACTTACGTTCTCCCACAAGTAATATCCTGACGTCCTTCCTCATTGTCCCCGGGTAGGTATTATATGCAGATTAAAAAGCCCAAGTCCGTTTACTCAATGTCATCTAGGACTGTCATGCGGTGCAGGGGTTTAGCCCAGCTAGTATTTAGCCGGCTAAAAAAAAAAACTAAGGCGTGCGGAGGTCACTTCCTCTACACGGCGACAGTAAAGTGTTGGCGCCTTTTACGGTTGTTTTATTTTTCTAATAAAAATTTATCGCATTAATATGCCGGTTTTACGACTTATAGAGTTACTTATTACGATGGTAATTCAGGTATACATTACACTAAGCGCTCTTGGCGGCGACATGGGTTACAGCGTGGAAGGTTGTCATGTTTTGACATCGGGCGGTACCTCCCCGCGCTCGCGCCGCCTCCCACTGACCCCACGTGTATGGAAGGGAAGCGCGAATGGACAAACTTTCCAAAGCCATACTGCGTGCGTGAAACAGCCGGTGTGAAGCCGGGCGTTGCAGGCTAGAGATGTACCCAGAAACCCAGATGAACGAAATCAACATATATTGATTGGAATTTTAGTAGTGAAATAAACAGGCGACGACATTCCAAGCTTTGGAGCTTTCTTTTGAGTTGTTTATACATATCTTTGAACTGTGGGAGGAGTACCCGGATAAAACCGGAGAACATTTGAACTCTACATAAATTATTAGAAATCCAATTAACAGTAGTTTATTGAATTAAAAACACAAGATTAAAAATAACCTACTGAATTGTTTGACTAAATACAAAAATTCACTCTTGTTCCCTTCTTTAATTTCCTGTTTTCCCTGAAATAACCAAATGATCTCTGTCGCCCTCAAACTTCTTCGCGTTACGTCTATGTGTTTTTTTAGAGTACAGCCATTAACCCCAAGACTTATTTCTTAATGTATTATACTAAACAAAACCACCTGATCAAGTCCTGGACTGATATATTGCAGTTAACTCGATTCGTTTCTTTTTTTCCTTGGCAGCTCGAAATAATGTACAGACAGCACAGCGTTAGAGTATGTGTTCTTGTCGATAGTTCCTCGAATTGATGATTCTGTTCGACATCCACAACACAATTAGTCAGCTGAGCAGTTTTCGTCACTTAAATTTTGGCCAAAGTGAACCCAATCATCACTAAGATCTCGGCATGGTAATCCTACATAAAAGTTTCACAAAACATGATATGATGTTTAATGCTTAAATAAAACTAATTACACATAGAGTACTGGTAGGACTAGCGAACGCTAAAAACGGGCTTTTTTATGGATCAATTTGTTCTGCAAGTTACTGCATTTAACTAGAGTACTGGACATTTACAAAAGTTAACACAGTACATCCTGACTCCACATGTGATCTCATTTCATTACCTGCATTTACTGCTGTAAGCTGTACTGTTGTGCATTTAAATAAACGTTGATGATTTGATTTGAAATGATGACAGTGACCACAGCAAATATGTAGTTTTACCCTTTGTTTTATAAAATGACTACACTGGCAGTATGTATTATAATATGACCGTTACAGTCATCAAATAAATACCATTTGACATTATCGCTTAATTAGAACATCACCCTAAGTACTTTTTAATCTTGTTTTTCAAAGACACCACTTTTACCTAAGGTCCAGTGAAAGCCAGGCAGTTTCCACGCTGCAACCCATACAACCAGAAGGCAGGCCTCACTGGTTCCTGGAAATGGACCGAGACATTGTGCAGCAGCGCGATAACATTATCATGCATGCTGTAGAAGGACAGTTGTCCGTTATCCATGTCAAGTGAGACTGTGATTCTGCTGGGACGGGCATGGTCCAGATGCTGCTTTGTACTGTTATGCCAGTAGCTCAGCCTTCGGCTGGTCCACTCCAGACACCAGGAGGCAGCAGTGCGCCCCAAACGGTCATCGCGGGCCAGGCTGGAGTACGCCACACCAATGGCCCAGCCCACGCTGTTAGTGGAATCCACATGCCAGTAGTGTATGCCACACGTGAACTCTTGTTCCGCCATGACCTGACAGATTGAGAAGCGGTGCTGCTGTGACTGAGCCTGCCTCTTGGGTCCTCGCACCTCTGCTCTGCGGTTGCCCTCAAAGAATGCCAGATCCCCGTGCCCAAGGAGAGGACAGAATGTCAGCCGCTCATAGCCTAGAGGACAGAGTACAGAAAAACTACAATTTCCATGGGATCCAGGAGGGGGGGGGGACATTGCCACATATTAAAAATACAAGTTTGACCCCCCCCTCAAAATTATCTTCAGCCACCACCCCCCCCACCCATCTACAGAGGGTGACCCTCCAGCTTGCCAATATTTACCCATGCCCATGGAACCTATTTGTAGGATTCCCCCCCCCCCCCCATAGGCCTAGGGGGTCCTATTTGTTACCCTTGTCTTGGAGGCACAGGAAAAGGCGCATCTTACTCTATAACTTAGTCAGATAACTGCTTCTGAACTCCCCCCTTCACATACACAGAACAAAATTCTCAACTGAGTACAGGGGCTTGCTCCCAGCCTCACACCCCCCCTGAAGCACCTACACCCTCCCCCTCCTTTCCAATGCTACCCGTGTCAGTACTTACATCCTGCAAGCATGTCTGCCGGGTCTGCCTCTCCCACGGCAGCCTCAGGCATCTCAGACACATTCTGCTCTGCGCTGAATGTCACCGCTGCACTGTCTTCTGAAAATTTGTCATGCCATATTCAATACTGCATCATCAGCAAATACGATGATGACTCCTTATAGAATATTACTTAATAACGCACTCGTTTGAAGAAACTGTCTTCTTGTGTTCTTTGCAATATAGTTATAACATTCTCATGTAAATGTGTTAATTTAAATATGTTCATATCGCTGACACTTTCGTCCAAAGCAACATAAGAGTGTGTAAAGCTTGGCATCAGAGAGGAGTGTAGCTGGCATCCAAAGCCCCTGAGGTTAAAGTTAAGGGTCTTGCACAATAGTTCAGGAGTAATATGCTGGCCACAGAGTTCAAACCCAAGACTTACTGGACATGTGGTCAAATCCCTGTCCTGTTTAAATTCAAGGGCAACTCTTATAGTCAGCATGGGGTTATAATTTCTGTTTAGGTAGGACAGGACGGCTGAGTCGTCATTTTGGAGGGAAATGAGATGTGTTTCATTACCTGAAAATATAAAATATAATGCTATCACGACAATGTACCTTCTGGTTGTTCTCTGTACACTGGGAAAGTGCTGCCAGTGGGATCCAGTGTGCTTTTTATGTCCTGGACCAGACTAGTACTGGGGACTGATTCCATTGGGACGTCAAGCTTGGTTTCTTGTCCATCACAGGAAATATGTGGCTATGAAAAGGATACAAAAACCTGGTAATTATAGAGGGTCCAAGAACATATACAAATTTTTTTCTTCAGCAACAAATATTAATCAGGAAAAGAAACACAAAATGAGTCATTCCATTTTCACGAATTCAATTAGAGTCAATGTGATTATGAGAGTTTCAGAAATCTCAGGATAAGATGAATTCCGACCATCATGACAGCGCAGCAATATAGCGCCTCTAGCGGCACGTGTTGCGGCCATCCTACACTGTCCATTAAACTTACTGACCAAGACAAACTTCCACCCATCGGTTTTCTACATTCTTATTATGGACAAGGCAACCTTATTTAATATTTTTCCTTACTTTATATTGGCGTCGAGATGTTAAAAACTATACAAGTACAGTTTGTCTATATCGATATTTAATTGAATTACAAGATCGTATACGTCAGTGGAAGAAGTAAAACAAAAAAAAAACTTACCACATTGTGTTCGTTTTTTGATAAAATATCCTGCCAGTTATCTCGGCCCAAAACATCTACAATTTTGCAAAGTGTAATATTTCTCTGTGGTTTGTAATCCGAGCGAAAGGATTGCCTACACTCTGGGCACTTTTTCTCCGCATTTCGTTCAAGATGAGTTGTCAAACATTTTTCACAATAGTTATGTCTACCGCAAAACGATGTCACGGGATCTAGAAAGATTTTCAAGCAAATACAACACTCCAGATGTTTGGCTAAAGCCTTGAGGATTTCACACTCCTCGAACGCCATAGCCTCGTAACGCAACGACATAAACAGCCACGAAAACGAAACTGACGGTGCAGCTGACGGGCTTCTTCTAGTTCCGTCGCAAAACGAAGCGTTAGCGGCGCGCTATTAGGTAAACGCGTATTATGAAAACAGGAAAATACAATAACGCTTTGTAATCTCGCCGGCGGGAGACACGCACAAAATCAATATTCAAATGTCTTCATTAATAAACAACAGGAAACGCATACTTTTGAAGATGTAGTACAGAAAGCGGGCATGTCTGTCATAATCCATACAATTTTCTCAAAATGGTAAAGGAAAGGAAAATCTTTGCAAAAGTAATTTTATTCTTCATTTTAAATGAATCAGTAAAATATAACCTAAATGAATACTGAACAAATTAACATTCACATAATTCACTGGAGCTTTATGATCACTTAGCAAGAGCATTTTCACACCTTCAACAGGGACAGGTAGGCTATACCTAATGCCAAGTATGTCTGGATTATTTTGTGAATAGTAAAAGGGATAGAATCTCTTTCGGAGGTGGGGGCCTCAGTTTGAATAGTCTTAATTTTGGACTTTAATATTGCAAGTAGGCTTACAGACAAGTATATACACAAACTGAGGGTCAGTTTTCTATTATGAATATCAGCACCACAAGTAGAACATAAGGCATCCACGAATGATACAGAGCGGCTTTAAATGGCACTGATCCAGAATTAATCCCGCTGTGCGACACCATGGAGCGTGCCGCTTCTGAGTGTGCGGAGAGGTAAACCAAGACCAGGTGGGTATCTCCTGCTTCTCCTGTCCTTTACAAATGCACCTTATTCAAGATTAAAGCCATTTATTGTCATATATGCAGAGGGTCAGTGGGCTAAGTCTCAGTGGTCAGAAGATTGCCGGTTTGAGCCCCCGCTTTGGCAGACCAGTCACATGTCTGTGACCCCTGAGCAAGGCCCTTAATTACCCCCCAGCTCCAGGAGCGTTGCACATTACCTGAGACCCCCCTCCCCCCAAGCTATGGAGAGCAAGGTGGGGTCAGTGAAGAGAAGCCAATCAAGTGCATGTACTAGTGTAAACTGCAAATAGAGGATTTATCACAATGATTTTTTTCACTCTAAATGATGCAAAAATAAATGGAAAAACAGAAAGCAATATTTTAAATGATTGCGGTTATCGTCTTCACCTCCAAAAGGCTTCAACTGCAACAATGCAACATCAAAAAAAAAAACCCACAATGATTCAGTGACAAACTTTTACTCTATATTCCTGACATATTCTAACATGGATAATGTCTTTGCCACATAAATTATGAAATCATTAAAGGTAGAATATAAACACTGCAGAGCTGCCTTTTATAAGAAGGGCCTGCTGCAACATAAAATTAATATTACAGGTTAATTAATATATCTGAAGAATCTAAAAATTATGGTAGATAGACTTAATTAGAATTTTATGTTTTACTATCTAAATCACCATGTCCATTTGATGAAGGTCTGCATAGGTTCATGTGGATATTGCGCCCCCTGCCTTCAGATGGGACATAGCACACTGTATACTAAGAGACATCTCCACTTTGACCTCACTTACGAAGATAAACTGCTGATCCTGAGTATCCATGGTTACATCCACGCTTCCACTTGTTCCCCTGTGTGCCCCTGGACTGATTCTCCTAAAATCAGGACTAAATCTGCTGTACTTTGCATTTGGATTATGTTACATTTGTTTGTAGTGTATGTCTTTAAAAAGCTTTACGGTGTTTACATTAAAAATATAATCCTGAATTCATCAGTTAGATATAGATGATTAGGAGGCCAGATCTGAATGGGCCACAACTGGCAACTTTAGCCAGGACATGGTGGTACCACCTCTACTCTTTCGCAAGATGCCCAAGGATCCTTTATGACTTCAGGGAATCAGGACTTTGGTTCTACATCACATCTGAAGTTTGGCATAACTTTAACAGCACAGTGTCCCTGTCACTTACTGTAGCATTGGGATTCACACAAACCACAGGATGGTCTATCCTCTAGTCCAGTGGTCCCCAACCTTTATTTCGTCAAGGACCGGTTTAATATCAGAAACTATTTTCACGGCCCGGCCTTTAAGGAGTGGCAGATAAATATACGTATGCATATTTATACGAATAAATGATGTGTATAAAAATGGGGATATTTTAAAAATATAATAATGGGGTATCTTTAAAATATAATAATAAACGTAAATCCAATGTGTATTCGCAGCTTTATTAACAGCATCCTCATAACATCGAGCCAGCAACATAACACGGGTAACATCCACTCAGTGCGCTAATGCTCTCTGGTTGCTATGGTAAACTTTGAACATCTTGTTAAAATAATTCAAGATTTATCACAAAAACAAATACAAAGTGCATAAAAAATATGACATCACCGCTGAATCAGTGAGAGCCGAGCGATCAAGAGACATTTACTTTTTATACATCTTACTAGCTTGTGGGACTATTTTTAACAGTAAATATCACATGACCGAAGTTTTTCATTTTTTTTGTGCAGCCCGCAGACCGGTACCACATGACCCACAGCCTGGTACCGGTCCGTGGCCCGGGGGCCACTGATCTAGGCCACACCAACTTCTCTTTCAGCAGCAACCCATCCAAGTACTAGCCAAACCCAAACCTGCTTAGCTTCAGGTTAATTAGCTGGTCTGAACAGAATATGATATGGCAGCTGACTAAATAACTTCTTCTATAAAATAACTATATTGACAATGTGTGATTGGCGAGTATGATTGGAACAGCTATCAAATACCATTTAATGCCATCTCTTAATCAGAACATAGTTTCACCACTGCTAAATACTTTTAATCTAGTTTTTCTTTGACACCACTTTTACCTCAGGTCCAGTGAAAGCCAGGCTGTTTCCAGGCTGCAACCCATACAACTAAAAGACAGCCACTGGTTCCTGGATATGGACCAAGGTGCCGTGCAGCAGCAGTGAGCCCCAAATGGTCATCGCGGCCCAGGCTGGAGTACGCCACACCAATGGCTCAGCCCACGCTGTTAGTGGAACCCACATGCCAGTTTGTGCCGCCTGTGAACTCCTGTGTTTTGCCATGACCTGACAGCTTGAGAAGGACTCCTGATGATACAGCCTCTTGCATTGCTGCACCTTCACCCTGCGATTGCCCTCAGAGAAATCCAGGTCCCCGTGCCCAAAAAGAGGACAACCACTGAAAACCTACAGCAAAGTACAGAAAAAGAGCAGCTGATTTTCAAATGTCCTGTCAAATTATGGTTAATATATATCGGCTAGACAAAAATTCAGTATATAAAACACTATGTTTTCAACTGTTTCCAGTTGTTTTAAATTTGCTTTTAATATCACTTGATTCAATTTTTAAATTATACATTAAATTATTTCTAGTAGGTCTATTTTTATTAGTATTATTTGACAAAAGAATTACAATACTTTTATTTAGCTAATTAAACTGAATGATGTATCATTTTCCTGGTGTTCTAAGCACTAAATAAAATACATTCTGAAATATGGAGAGCCTGGTCTCCCCAAGTTCCGGGAACTTTAAAGGACAACACATCATCTAGATGCAGCTGTATGTGTTTTTATACTATATATAAAATTTGGCTATCATATACTGTCCATTATACCTCAAAATAAACTTCCAGAGATGGAAAGGTCAGGTTCAGACAGTACTAATTCAGACCAGGATTTTGCTTCCAGCCAATTCAGTATGAAGAATCACAGTCATGGAGTACTCAACTGGTTCGCTGAAACAAAATCTTGGTCTGGATTTGTACTCTCTGTACCTGAACTTTCCACCTCTCTAAACTTCCATCCATCCATCTTTTATCTGCTTATGTGGAAGAAGATTCTTACTTTTCAGTTTCCATTACTTTTCACTGACGTTAAGATATTTTATCTCTCTCTCTCACCTCTCACAGCACACAAAGTTTATCTATATGTCTATTTAATTGAATTATTGAATTACAAGAACGTAAGTGGAAGAAGAACGATGGAGTTTGTTTTTGTTTTTTTTACAAAATATTCTGCCAGTTTTTTCGGCCCAAAACATCTACAATTTTGCAGAGTGTACTATTTCTATGTGGTTTGTAATCCAAGAGAAAGGATGCCCTCTGGGCACTTTTTCCTCCGCATTCCTTCCAAGATGAGTTGTCAAACATTTGCCACTACTGCAAAATGATGTCACAGGATAAGAACATAAGAAGTTTACAAATGAGAGGAGGCCATTCGGCCCATCAAGCTCATTTGGGGAGAATTTAACTAATAGCTCATATTTGTTAAAATCTTATCTAGCTCAGATTTAAAGGAACCCAGGGGTTTAGCTTCCGCTACACTAGCAGGAAGACTGTTCCATACTCTAACTGCATGCTGTGTAAAGAAGTGCTTCCTCAAATTCGTTTTAAAATGTTCTCCCGCTAATTTGCACTTATAGCCAGGAGTTCTAGTATTTAAACTAATATTGAAATAGCCATTTGGCTGAACAGCATCCAGACCTGTTAGAATCTTAT
>JAODKF010000103.1:8943376-9002144 GCA_026779585.1 Mormyrus proboscirostris
TGCCTCTAATAACTACTCACTGCTTCCTGTCAGTTAACCAGTTTTCGATCCAAGCTGCCACAGTTCCTAAAATCCCTACAGGTTTGAGCTTAAGAAGGAGCCATTTCTGGGGGACAACATCAAAGGCCTTCTGAAAATCTTAGTTGATCACATCGTAGGCCTTTTTGTGATCAATTTCACTTGTAGCTTCCTCAAAGAACTCAAGTAGATTCAGTAAACAGGATCTCCTAAATCCATGTTGGCTATCCCTCAGAATGTTATTTGCATCCAGGTAATTTACCATTTTCACTTGGATCTAGAAAGATTTTCAAGCAAATACAGCACTCCAGATGTTTGGCTAAAACCTTGAGGATTTCATACTCCTCGAACGCCATAGCCTCGTAATGCAATGATATAAACAGCTGCGAAAATGAAACTGACAGCGCCGTTGATGGGCTTCTCGTTCTACTTTCTGTTAAGTAAATGTGATTTATAAAACCGTGCAAATAAAATCATCCCATGTTTATCAACACTATGACCTGTGGTAACATACAAAATCAATATTGAAAGGAATTCCAACAGATATCAACAGAAAACACATGGTTTTGGGCATTTAATATAAAAAGTTGACATTCCACTTAAAAATACAAATCTTATTATTCGAAAATAATAGAAAAAAGTAATGTTATTCTTCATTTTCCAGTGAAGTACAACCCAACTGAATATTGAGCAAATCAATATTCACATTGTTCACTGGAGATTTATGTGTACTCGGAAAGAGCATTTTCAACAGGGACAGGTAGGCTATACCTAACGCCAAGTAAGTCAGGAGTATTTGGAGAAAAAGGGATGAAATCTAATAGTGAGGTGGGGGCTTGTATTTGAATGGTCCTCATTGTGGATTTTAGTACTGCAAGCTGGCCTACAGACAGGCATACACTCAGACTGAGGGTCAGTTTTCTTTCATGAATATCACCACCACAAGTAGAACGTAAGGCATCTTACAAATGCACCTTATTTCAAATGACTGCAGTTATCGTCTTCTCTTCAAGTTGGCTTCCACTGCAATAATGCAACACCGAATTAGACGACAAAGAAAAAACATGATTCAATGACAAACATTCATTAAAGGCAGAATAACTATTATGAGCACTGCAGATGTTTTTTATATGAAGGGCCTGCTACAACATTACAAATTACATTACATATAAAGTTAACAAATCTGAGTAAATTTAAGGATGGTGTTTCAACAGCATCAGTAAAT
This sequence comes from Mormyrus proboscirostris, assembly GCA_026779585.1. Classification (NCBI taxonomy): domain Eukaryota; kingdom Metazoa; phylum Chordata; class Actinopteri; order Osteoglossiformes; family Mormyridae; genus Mormyrus; species Mormyrus proboscirostris. The sequence continues at coordinate 8,944,620 of JAODKF010000103.1, forward strand.
CAAATTGCTTATTTTTTCAACTTGTCTACGTTCATGCATGCATGGATTCATGTGGAAATTGCGCCCCCTGCCTTCACACGTGATATTGCACAAGGTACGCTAAGAATCTCATCCACCTGGTCGGATCCTAAACCGGCAGCGATTGCTGCTACTTACTGGCATAGTCCTGGGGAAGCATGGGCCGGGCGATGACCTTCTGGAAGGCCGCGACCCACTCCTTCTGCTCTCGCTCCTGCTCACACATGAAGACGAACTGCCGGTCCGGCGTATCCATGGTCACCCCGCACTTCCACTTGTTCCCCCGTGTGCCTCTGGGTAGGCACTCCTTCACCGAGTAGCCGTGACTCTCTGAGCCAATGAATATAACGCCCAGCTCTACAGCATCCTTCAACCATAGAGAAACACACGCGCACGTGTTAGCATAGCGACCCTTAAAGATGCTCACGGAGATTTTTCTACACCCTGCCCACACAAAATCAGTACAAATCTGACAGACATGGTTAACTTCCTTATTGTGTATTTGAGTTTTAAATATAAATGTGAGGAACAAGCAACCGGATTCGCTAAAAAAAATAATACAGAAGATGCTTTAACGATGAAAGTTTAGACACACCATTTCAGCAATGCAGAAATCCCAATTAATCAGTCAAAGAAAAAAAAACGCAAAATGCTGATGATTTAACACTGTTTCATTTTGCCAGTTCAGTTCAGTAATCTAGGCTTAGATTAAGGTTACTGGAAAGGTGGCGTTACCGTGAAACGGTAAACTGGAGTATAATATTTCCAGTGCATTCGAAGGAGGTCACATGCATTCAGCTTTGATTTTCATACCAGTGGGGTTTTGAAATAGAGCAGCTTTCTGTCCTTAGAGTTCAGAATGAACCATCTCTTCTTGAACAGCTCCCAGTGCTGTCCGGTAGAAACACAGAAAGGGAAGCAGGCAAGAGGAAAAAAAAAAAGTAAAGAAACGTTGTTTACTTTGAAAGGCTATGCATTAAATACCAGGAGAGGCTGTGCTGTGGTGAACTTCAGTTTGCTATTTAAATCCATTATCCAATGTAGGGTGGCGGAGAGTCTGGAGCCTACTCAAGACAGACAGGGCACAAGGCATGGGACACTCAGGATGGGATGCCAGTCCATTACACACCATGGGCAATTTAGAGATGCCAGTTTACCTAAACGCATGTCTTTGAAATGGAGCGGGAAACCAGAGGTGGAAAGTTCAGGTGCTGAAAGTACAAATCCAGACCAAGGCTTTGTTTCAACCAACCAGCTGAGTATAAAGAGTCACAGTCACAGAGCACTCAACTGATTGGTTGAAACAAAACCTTGGTCTGGATTTGTACTTTCAGCACCTGACCTTTCCACCTCTACAGGAAACATGGAGTACCAGTGTGCAAAGGATCATAGAAGTGAGACAGGTAATAGATAGGAAGAATACAGCTTTCAGGAGCTAACCCAGCTCTAAGTGCTGCTAGCCCAAGCTCCCAATGATTCAGCAAAAACCTGTGCAAGATAACTGAGAAAAGAGCTGTTTAAAAGCCTCACATGAGTAACCAGAATTCTATAAACCTGCCATATAGTGGCCAAACTCACAGACAACATACAACCAACACATCCCAAGAGAACTACAATGTATAAAACCACACAGTAGAGCTAAGTGCTTTGTAATGAAACACATCAGCGGTAGTCAATGAGCCTGTAAGGTACGGTAACCATACCAAAATAGGTGAACTACTCACCATCGGCCCAGTTTTCTCCATATAACCTTCTTTTTGGTAACTTCGAGTTAGCAGGGGTACAAGCTTTGGAAAGAAAAGAAAAGAACTGGGTACAATATCCGTCCATCCATTCTCTGTAACCGCTTATCCTCTTTAGGGATGCGGGGGGTCCGGAGCCTGTCCTAGAAGCTACGGCACACAGCAGGGAACAACCCATCGCAGGGCACACTCACACCATTCACTCACACACCATTCACCCACACACTCACACCATTCACTCACACACCATTCACCCACACACTCACAACATTCACTCACACATCATTCACCCACACACTCACATACCATTCACCCACACACTCACTCACATACCATTCACCCACACACTCACTCACACACACACTCACTCACACACACACTCACATACCATTCACCCACACACTCCACTCACACACTCACATACCATTCACCCACACATTCACTCACATACCATTCACCCACTCATTCACTCACATACCATTCACCCACACCATTCACTCACACACTCACACACCATTCACCCACACATACCATTCACCCACACCATTCACTCACGCACTCACATACCATTCACCCACACACTCACATACCATTCACCCACACCATTCACCCACATACTCACACACCATTCACTCACACACTCACATACCATTCACCCACACACTCACATACCATTCACCCACACACTCACACCATTCACCCACACACCATTCACCCACACACTCACACCATTCACCCCATTCACTCACACATCACTCACCCACACATGTGCACCCACCAATGGGCAATTTGGTAATGCCAATCACTCTCAGCATGTTTTTGGACCGTGGGGGGTAACTGGAGTACTCGGAGGAACATGTGGAGAACATGTGGAGAACATGCAAACACCACACACATGGAATCCTGGTGGGGACTCGAACCCTGGTCTCAGAGTTCTAACCACTGCACCACTGTGCTGCCCCTGTACACAATATATAATACTTTTTTTTTTTTTTGTGAAATCCCTAATATCTGAAATTTATATACATTATTCATGCCACTTTACAATATGGCCGCCTTTATAAATTGTAGTAACAAATTAAGAAGCGACTATTTTAATGGTGTTAATAATTATCCATTAATGATTTTCAAAGTGTTCAGCCTAATTAATAACCTAATTGGTAACTTTTATGAGGGTAGTCTTACTGTAAAGTGGTGCCACGTTATTCATGTACATATTTTAAACCACAGCGAACAGGAAAACAATATTGAATCCTTTTACTAGTTAAGTACCTTAATGGGGAGACATTATCACCATTCATACTGGCAAGGAAACAAACCATTCAAAGCCTTTAATTACATCAGATGAGCACAGTAGAGTTGCTTACCTCACTTCCATTGGCTGCAGGAAAGGCCATTTTCAGAAAAGCAAAGCGGGCGGCTCGTATTGCATTGAACCAGGAAACAATCTCCTAGACAGTGAGGAAATTTTATTACGCAACTGTAAAAGTCACAACCTCTACCTAACCACTATGACACATTTCCTGCTTTGTCTGAGGTATCACTTGGGTTTCAGCTTACCTGCCCATTGTCGTGGTACACAAACAAGTTCCTGGTGTGGTCCTCCTGGACGTAGGTGATCTGGAGCCCATGCATGTGACCAATCTTCTCTGGTTGGAAGATGGCATTCAGATCTTTTACAGCAATAACTGCTTTGGGCATCTTGGATTGCTGAAGGTGAAATATGTCTCTCTTCAAAACATTGCACATTGCCCATCAGTGATGACTATGAATGGGCATACTCACATCTTCTTTAGTGAAGTACTTCAGGGTGAAGTCCTTCTGAGAGAGGAGGAACCTCCTTTTCAAGAAGTGTTTGTTGTCCTTGCCCTTCTTCCATAACGACCCTTCATAGACTTCTGGAAAAAGAACCCAGGGAAGTCTTATCTACAGCTTAGAAGGTGCTGATGTACAAAGTCTCTAACATTCACCTTGCATCTAGCAGTTCTGCTTTGAACTTGGTAGACAGATACTGAGGATATAAGAATTTCTAAAGGTAAAATATTCACAAGATAATGTGTCACTCAAATTGCACCTGCTTTGGGCTCCTGACACTACATGCAAACCAATACGAGTCTGAAGAGTCACCTTTTTGGTGTGAAAGCAGCAGCTAACTATACCAACAAATGTCTAGGTGGTAAAATTACATGCCAGACTACTTTTACATTTATTTAGTAGACGCTTTTATCCAAAGCAAAGTGCAGTTAAGAATGCAGTGCTGGCCAGCCTCGGCAGCAATTGGGGTTAAGGGCTGTGCTCAAGGCTACAGTGATGAAATCATTCAGAGAGCCACAGACTTTGAACCAGCAACCTTCCAATCATGGGTTTGGCATCTAGTCATGCTCAGCCACACTCTGCCCCCAATATAAAAGATCAAAGGGCAGTACTTTCTAAGCCTTTCATTCATACCAAAATAAACACCTGTGAAGCAAAGGGGAAAAAGCTTCAGAATAAGTAAACTTCATGGACTATATATGGGTATGGTTTCTTGGGACTGGGTTTGTGTACCAGCAGCGTAGGCCCACTGGAAGGGCGTGCTCTCAGCAGTGAACTCCCTCCGCTCATACTTGGCCCTAATCCACTGCTCTTTCAGAACTCTGAGGTGAAAGAGAGAAAGAGGGAGGGAAGAAGAGAAAGGATTATTGCTATGGTAATTTTCTCCACTTAAAAAACAATGAAAAATTCTCCTAATGCACATATAAAACAAGTGAAGGCTTAAAAAACATTATTGCTAACAACTACTGTAATGCAATATAAATGCAATTTTCAAAACAATATATTTAAGTACCCTTTCAGCTTTTTACAGGAAACTTTACTGATTCACTTAACCTAAAGTTTTTGAACATTGAAATTTTAAAGCATAACCACTGTAAAGTAAAAGTGTCTATGGTTGTAAACGAGTCAATGCCTGAATCATTTACTTTTCTGCATATTTTAATAGTGAATTTGATCAGATAATTTTGTCGCAGTAGGTTTTAGTCCAACAGAATAGCCTGGCGATTCTTTATGTGATTGGTATGCAGGTGGTGTGCAATCTTTACGGGCAGAGAAAATTGCTGTCCCACCCACCAGATGACTCGAGCCAAATAAAGGGATCAAGATAGTTTAGCTCCTTTGGCAAACAATCAGGCCTGATTTGGGCTGGCAATACCCAGTTTAAATATGAGTAATACTGGCCCTTAGCGTAGAATGCACATGTGTGAATCATACCATGCCACTATTAAAGGAATTCTTTAAGAATTCAGGGGGAAAAGGTGTTGATGACTAATAGTTTGGAAAACTTCTGGGACTCTACTGAATCAGAGTCAGAATCATTTTGTCCAAAAGTATAAGCTGAAGAGTAAGAAATATTAACGTTTTCAACTAGGTTGGCCAAAGTCCAGCAGTAAAATAGCAGTAGCAGTATCATATCACAGTGCAGTATGTGGTATTTTGATGGTATTTTCAAAATTATTTTGAAGTCTTACCAATAAAATTCACCGAGAGGAAGACACACAAAACTTCAAAATACTGTAGTATACACTTTTACAAGCCTAGTCTAATCCTAAACCCCACAGAGTGGTATACCTCAAACCAAACAGGTCATCGTAGTTAAACCACAAATGTGTCAACCTGGACGAGTGGTCCAAAAGCTGCGACAGCACATAAAGACTGAAGAATGATTACAGAGATTATTCAGTCACACTCAGAGATTGTATACAGAGTTTAAGGGACAGGTTATTTATTGTAATTAAGTGTTTCTTTACCAGCATAATCACATAAATATGACACGCCCCGAGTAAATAAGGTCATCTAACAGACAAAATATCAAAATTTTTGATAGAATTAAAAAAAAAAAAACATGAAAGCATGCAGCAAAGCAGACAGGAGGCAAGTACCGACAGAACTAGAGTACTTTATAAATCAGAACTGAAAAAATAGCTCAATTTTAAAACAATTTTAAGATTTAAAAAAAATGCTTTGAAGTAAATATAATGGATGGCAACAACACAAGATTTTTTTAGCTCAGGAACCCCTTCAAATTCAAGAATATAGAATAGAAAAGTAAGTAAGTCCGATACATGTTCTTAGACAATTTAAATGCATTTTTGTGTTTCTAGTACAATGAATCAGGCAAAATTTCCTGTTAGGAAATCTGGGCATTTCTCCTTTATACCAAAAACAATGTGGCACGTTAAGATCCAGGGGTGGCCTGCTTGGCGTTACACTACTTCCCTTATTCTGTGGGGGTTTGTTTCCTTCATTGTTTTACATGCTTCCTTTATCATGCTACGCTGAAGTTACCAAAGTGAGCCTTAAAAAATAACCAGGACAACATGGAAACGTGTTACTGGCCTTCCGAAGAATTCCTGCTCAGATGAGGCTTCTTGGATGGAGTGAGGTGTTGCGGCATTAATGAAGGCACTCACTTTTTTTTTTAACATCATTTAACATGCCTGAGGATATGGGAGAGATGTCTGTCATGTCACACTACTCACGTGCAGTCCTGATGCTGGGGCGTGTAGTAGAAGACTGGGACCGAGGCCTCATAGATGTTTCTGGCTGCAGCATTGCCGTGAGCTTTCATGAACTGCACAACCAGACGGACAGAAAGGTAACTGAAATGTGCCTCATGCTGTCCACTCTTACTGGTCTCCCGCTGGCCCAGTGGACGGAAGCTTTGCTCAGCTTTAGAAAACAGGGCCTTTGCAGAACATCCCAAAAAGAATGCAATGGCTTGCAGTTATCAGAAGACTACGGTGAAGATGGTTCCGATCAGCAAAATATTTTGTCTGAAACTTTACTTTGTAGGTCAAGAATCATGGGTGTCGCCATATTTATACTTGTAAAGGTGTGTATATTTTGACAGTTAACATCCAAACAACATACAAAAAGATGCATTTAATTTCATTCCCAATCAAAAGGTTTTCTTGCAGCTAAGTTTACAGCACACTATTAACTATATAGGTTTGTACATAGGGGTCCTACAAGCCCCTGCACATACAGGGGAACAGGAAGAAACCCAATGACATTCATAATGGTAGTAATGATATAGTAACATGCATGAAAGTGATATGCTTATGTTTCTCCTGCATTGGAAATGCAAGTTCTGCTGATACTTAAATATCTGAGAAGAGAAAGACAGTGATGTCCTGTCGACAGAAATCAAACCATTGAGACATGAGGCTCCTGTAGAAGTTCAAGAGTTTATCGCTGTATTTTTTGTTCTTTCTCAACTATGTAAAGATACGCAATACCGGACAACAGAAATATTCCCTGCCACTGTACTTTCATTGGCCGGGTTATAGCTGTGAACTGCTTTTGTAAGTATTTCTTTAAAAAATAAAAAACAGCATTTTCACCAGGGGATTTTAAAATCTGGAATAAATCTGCTGCACTTATTTTTTTGGATTAATTGTGTTGCATTGACATTTACAGTGTTTGCTTGTAAAATGCCTTAAGACTGATTTTCATCTGAGATTTCATCAACATATGAACTGTGCTATTAAAGGGATATTATGAAAAGACAGTAATAGAGTTATAATAGTTGGCCTATTTTTTTTTTTTTTTATTTACAATGGTTGTGTGCACATCACCTATCATTTCAATTTAACTAGCAGAGCAAAAGTGTGTACTAAGAAAATTAAGCACTAAGACATGTTCTATTATGATAATTTTGCTCTGTTTTCATAATGCAGTGTGGAGTAAAATGAAACAGAAAGCCACTGCTATACAATATACATACATATTCTTTCACATTACTGTGCCATTGAAAAACCCTGGTATACTCATTTGTACATCCAACACTTGCTTGACTGTAGCTTGCCAATCAGTGTACGGTGATCGTAAGAGGAACAGAACTTGTTCTTCTGACAAACAAAAAAAGAGGAAACGCATCTTTTTGCATAGAAATACCCACGTAATGCGTAAAAGCGCAAACGTCATGACGTATACATCCCCGGTATTGCATAAAGGAACTATTTGCCACAGCGTGATGTTTTGGTTTTGGGTTGTTGTGTGCATGGGATACTGACAATGACATCCCTGCTAGAAAAGGACCCCACCTCTACCAGGTCATCGTCCCAGTTGTCCAGGCGTATGGATTTGATGCGACTGATGGCAGGCAGGTTGCGGTGGGTCCCGGAGCAGTTCAGACACACGAAGATGCCAAGCTTGAAAGATGCCCAGTCTGGGTCTACCGTAAAATGCACAGGTTTGAAAAAGAAAGAAAAAAAATTGCCGAGGCATTAAGCTAATTTTACATGAATATGGTTAGTTATTTAATTATATCTAACATCAGGATGAGTATCACCAGCATTATCGGTATTCTAGAGCGATAACATAAATACCAAACCAGCCAAAACACATAACTGAAAAACTTTATCTCAGACATGAAGAAATTTCACAACCTTGCAAACACACGGTAACAAAAACAAGTTCTTTCTTGCTGTTATTTGTTGGCTGACAAGTCTGAAGTTCATTTTAACCTTTTGGAAATTTCTAACACCTCAAAGAGCCAGTCCTCCTCCCATAATATAACACACCTTTATGATATTCCTCCCTACACCAGAGTTGTGAAAAAAGATCTTCTATATCCCAACCTGAGTCACTCTTAATAGTAATACCATAATTAGCCCAAACAACTCCACCTTTCATCTGTGCATCACCACTGGAAACTGCATCTCAGTCTCACTGTGTTAGCATAACCACAGGACAATAAAAATCCTTGATCCTTGGTGTTTTCAATAACTGTTGGTAACTGATTACGGACTGTGATTATCGTCAGTGATGACCAATTCTGCAGGTATCTTCTCTGCTTTGACCTCCCAAATGAGACACATTTCCCACCAAGTTCAGTACGCTTATACTGATATACCAGGCCTCCCCATTGACAGCACAATGCTACCTTCAAGGCATCAACAGATTTAATAAAACCACTTGTTTTCATCATGGGGTCACCAAAAACCTGTGAAAGGGCTTAACGTCACAATATTGTACATTTTTGCCAAACCATCCTTAGGAGTCTGAAAAGGACAGGTTTCTTCTAAATCTTTTAAAGAAATGTTTCGCATCGGACGTCTGCAGTGCATCTGAAACAACTTAAAATACGTGTATCCCGCTACACAATATTTGGTCACACGTGTATAACTATTTTGTCCATGTTGGCGGTTTCTCTTCTCCTATATACATAAATCACACTAATTTGACTTTGGCTAAACACGCACGTCTGTAAGCAGACATATTATTTAATACAAATAATTACGTCACGGTAATTAAGCAAATCTGGCGCACAATCCTAAATACAAGTAAAATTCCCACAGGATATCCCACACTCACCCGGAGAGCAACAGTCTGCGCATTGGCTGTTGCTGGGAAGTTTCACCAATTCCAGTAAAATATTTTTATTTCGGTCCCAGTTAGCCATAAGTAAAATACAGTCCTTTCATTCGTTAACTAACTTCCTATCGAACAAACTTCGGTCATTGTCATTTTAAGTATCTTGACCGCACAACCATATTTTATTATAGTAGTTTTACACATACGTGCTGAAAATAGTCGAACTTGCAAACCGATCAATTGTACCACAGCCACCAAAATTTTGCGTGCGACTAGTTCAGGACCGCTTTATCAAAAAGGCTGTGTGACCTACGCCAATTACTGTTAAGCACGCCTCTGGTTTAAAAAGAAAGAAACAAACAAGGAAAGGGGAAGTGAAATGCGCGTTGCCAGATATCATATATGTAGCATATTTTAGGGAAAACAATGTGGTTGTACACTATTATTAATAAGTGCATTCCTGCATGTCACAGGAAGGCGATTTCGAAGCAAAATTTCGAGCTATTGTGTTATTTATATTTTTCTATAGATAATTAGCACTATTTTATTAAACGAATTTAAACTGCCATATTCGCTATAAATTTGTGATAAAAGAGTAATCATGTGAAGCGGCGGACGATATTTTACTTGGCTTCAATCATCTATTAATCTTTAAAAACACCGCTGGAGAAGAACTCCGTCTACTTGTTTCATCCAATGTGCGCCGATAGGAAGACCTGCGGAACCAACTTGCCCAGGAACGAATGTTTGATCGTCGTCGTGTGCACATCGGGTAGTTAAAGAAGGATGCGTTCAGGCTGAAGTAGATTTGCTTTATATATAAGTGGATATTACGCTCAAGTAGAAAGATAATGTGGGTCGTTCGTTATCTACTGTCTGCCGCAGTTCAAAGAGGTAAATATCGTGTAAATGTATTTATTTGACTTATGTTCTTATGTTCTTATTTGAAAAACATACAAATAGCGAAATTTGGAGACCATAATGATATAATCGGTGCTATGATTGCTTGTGTAACAAGTTTATATTCTTGTTGATTCTGGTATTGTATGCTTTTAATTTATTCGTAGGGCACCCTGGTTTATTGCGACGCCCCTTGGGCTCCCTTCCCGAGCGATATCATAGATACCTCCACTGCACGTGTTGCTGGAGGAGCCGCATTTCAATAGCAGAGATAGACTCGACAGTGTGTAAGGATGAACCTAAATCTCTGGATGACTGCTACACCCCGGAGCAGAGGGCTGCCATTCTGCGGCTTCTGAACTCGGCGTCAGAGGACGAGCTGGCTGGTGTAAAACTCCTGAGAGGTCAAAAGGCAGTTAATATAGTAGAGTATAGGAACAGGAATGGGCCATTCAGGGATCTTGAAAGCCTTGTAAATGTACCACTACTGAAGCACAAGACTGCTACGGTTGTGTTCAACTCTATCATCTGTCCCCAAGAGAAAAAAGATAAAAGGAAACCAAAAGTTCAGATTGTCAAGTTCATCAGGCCTGAAGTTGACCGCAGTGTTTTAAAGGTGAATTGTTTACTGTAACTATGTTGACTTGGAACACAACACATCCAACTTATGCTTAATAGTGTGACGTGCATCTTACAGGAGGCCAACTCTATTGTGTCCATCATATGTGGCACCAATAAGATTGCCTGGGCACATGTGGACCGTGCTCTAACTGTGCTGAACTGGCAGCAGGAGGACTGTCCTAATTTTATGCAAGGAGCATACATGGCCTCAGCATACTTGGAAGACGTAAGTAAGACACATGTCTCATACATTGTCAATTTTTCATAACCTCCTGTCCGGTTTAGGGTTGCAGTGAGCCTGTCCCAGACAGCAGAGAGCACTAAGCAGGGGGGATGGATGGGAAGGGGCTTCCTCACACACATACATACTATGGGCAATTTAGACACCCCATTTCAGCTAATCGTATGTATTTGAACTGAGGGAACTGAAGTACCTATAGGAAATCCCATGAAAACGGGGAGAACCGAGAGCTGGTTCAGAATGTACAATTAAAACTCTCAACCTGAAACATTTTATAGAAGGTTAACTCTGTTATGGGTTGAGGGACATGGTTACATTTCCTCTCTGATTTTGTCTTTCCATAACATTTTGTGTCATACCTTGTTTGAGCCCATGGCCCTGGAACATGCAGTCTTGCCTCCAATCCTTTTGCTTATCCACTGTCATCTAGTTACTTAGAGATGAATCAGCATTAAAGTTAGATTAACAGCATCCTTGTGTGTTGCCCTTTAGGTGACCACAGTGGTTTCACGAATGCCAGCAGCAGATTTGTTCGTGGTGGAGAAGCCTGGAATTTCACTGCAGAACACCTCCCTGTATTCCGTGATGGCCCACCTGCGCACGGTAGAGGCCATGCTGTTTGCCCTGCTGGGGGTGGCAGGAGAACCCGGTGCTACACCCAAGGTCGTCAACATGATGCGTGTGGCAGTGGGGCGGCACTTTGGGCTGATGGTGGGCGAGGCACGGACCAGTGGGGCACGGACCGTCCGTGACATGATGACAGACTCGGCCACTCAGAAGGCCCCCCGTGTCACTTTCCCCCACGAGCTGCTGGTGCGGTACAGGAACGCCTTCCGGGTGGGACCGCGTAACCGCGGTGAGGAGCTGTGTGACGCCCTACTGCAGGCAGTGGCCTTCTATGAGCTACTCCGTGAGTAGGGTGGGAAGAAGAACTCATCTCAAGTGCCACTCGGACTCCTGCGTTCTGCTGTTCTAGTGCTCATGACTTTGCATACATCCTGACTTGCATTGGCAGAGAATCCCACACTTTGATCCAGTAACAGACAGGTCACTGCAGTGGAACACTCAGCATCTCAGTAAGCACTTGCACTGAGCCTATGGAGGGGACTAATTTAATTTGACATCTTTGAATGACTTCAGTCCCATCAGAGCACTTCAGTCTACGTCTAACTGCTCTTGCCTACTTTGGAGTATATTTTTTTTTTTAAAAAAAAAAAGAATTATTTTAGCAGTCAGCTTGCTATTAACATCCCTTAGGAAATTCTACTGGTAGTGCAAATGATGACGATCCCTTGCACAGACTGACTTCCTAGATTCCCCTGCAGACTTCTGTTGCTGAAGTTTTATGTTTTACCCAAAATCAAGTATGGACTTGCGAATAAAGGCCATACCTCATTCTTACAGTGTTGTGTACTCAGAAGATTTAAAAACAGCTTACAAAAGAAAAAGCATCATAATATGGAATTTATTTGTGTTGGGGGGGGGGTCATTCCACCTTATGAGCTCTCCAAGGCCAAGTTATACATTAAAACAGCAAATAATGATTCAATAGTATATGTACCACACACTGAATCTAGTGTCTGAAAATGCACCAAACATGATTGTACAGAAACATTCATAACATAAATGTAAATTTATTTCTTTAAAACTTTTTCAAAATCTAAAGCATAGTACAAAAATACATGTGGACAAATTGTTAGCTGCTTTAAAATGTACAAACTCACAGCAATGAATCACGATGTATAAAATATCGTCCTTAAGCTGCTACACAGTTTGTGGTGGAGCACCAGAGGCCTAGAAAGTGTTTCCCTCTCAGGGGAAGTCCTCTGCCAGGTGCTGAACTGTGCTCCTGGGGAGGTTAAGATGAATGCCATCTAGGTAGTGCAAGAACCTAGAGAGAGAATTAATAAAACAGCTGAACTTCACACATCCCATTCCATACACCCTGATGACAAACATCGGCTAGAAATAATTGTCATTAGGCAGGTTTCCATTCAAGAGATGTGCAAAAACATTTTAACGCTAAAAAAGTTGGCCCGCGGAAACATTACTGCTAAAAATTTTCCAAATGTCGACAAACCTTTTCCATTTATTTTTAGTGGATAAAGTCTTTGTCGACACTTTACATTTAGTGAAAAACTATGGTAGAAACTTTAGTTTATATATTTTGTTGTCACTAAGAATATATGCATCAAGTGGATGGAAAGCATTATTGCGAAAGTATTAGAGAGATCTGCTGGTTGTCACATTCCATCTCACGCTCCCAGAAGCAGTCACACATATACATGAGTGTGTGTCCATCTAGAGCCATTTATCTAGGCCCCCTAGAGCAGCTATTGGCGTTATGAACCTTCAAGGGCCCAAGATTGATGCAATTATTCTGCTGATGACCACAGGATTCAAAACAGTGACGACCTGGACACAGCTAGAGTCCTAATATACAGAGCCACACCATCCAACGTCAACTACCTTCTAAATATTTTGAAGAAAACACACAATAATGATACACGTTCTTATTCCAACCTAAGTGGGCAGTGGTGGCTTGATGGTTAGGGAAGCGCACTTGTAATTGAAAGATTGCAGGTACGAATCCCCCACCAGCATGTCACCACTGAGGTACCCTGAGCAAGGTACCGTCCCCAAGCACTGCTCCCCGTGCGCTGAATAAGCTGCCCCCTGCTTATGGGTTAAATGCAGAGGACACATTTCGTTGTTGCGCACTGTGTGCTGTGGTGTGTTGACGACGATCACTAATCACCCAATTCTAATTCTAAGAGTCAGATCCCTGACAGAGAGGAAGAGTTTAAGAGAATCTCAACAGTCCAAACTAATGAGTGTGCCCGAGATTATGAAAAGCTAGTCTCTGGCTAATTTTACAAAAAGATGTTCAATCACTACATATACCAAAAAAGGTAAAACATGAGGAAGTGGACAGGGGAGTTTGAAGTAGCGACCGCACGGATAGACGGCTGGGGGGGGGGGATGAAAACAAACGGTTCAAGCACTGAAGCGCCAAAAAGCAGAAGGGCAGATGCTCACAGCACCATTGTTATTTTACACAAAGTCACTGAACTGGCACCTCCGGATGTCTGAAATGCAGTGCCAAGTTGGTTAAAATGAAATGAAAAATGTATTTCAATAGAATCATCAGACGATATTAACAGACACCTGGTAAATGATTTTGAATGTTGCTGACATTCTGTCAGTAGAAATTATAAAGTCAACAATGAATACACTGTTACCACAGCGACACTGGTGTGACTCGTGCGGCACCATAGCGGCGCTCCTCACCTGCGCTTGACTTTTCCCTGCTCCTTCAGCCTCTCCGACCTGCAGATGGTGCGGAGCATGGGCAGGTAATCCATGGCTGCGGCAGGCTTATTACCCAAAATGCCAAACATTCGGCTGGAGACTGCCCTCAGGACCTCAGAGCGCTTCTTGGCCACACTACAGTAAAAGGGAAGAGAGATTTAAGCCCCCCTCAACTTAATTCTTTACCTTTCAGTAAAAAGCAGTTCCTTTTTCAGCTGACTTGAGCCAGAACCCTCTTTAGGCCACAACTACCTCCTTCATTATCCACATCTGTCTGATGTTGCTCTAGGGCTGCACGATTTGGGGAAGATATCGAATCGCGATTTTTCTGACAGAAATTGAGATTACGATTTGATTTGCGATTTAGTTTTTTTATGTCAAGCTTTGGTTCAATATTCAGTGTGTAGTAATTTTAAAACATATGACGCAGCATGAGATACCATCAGTATTAACTGGTCTATATTCTAATGCAAGAATGAGAATTTAAAGATGTGATGTATCAAGTTAAAAAGTAATAATGAATCTGCAGCAAAAAGAAAAATAGCGATCTTGCAGGTAACGCTTATTACCCTAATAACACTAGAACTGCCTTTTTCCACGCCAATGAACAAGCAAGAACTACTTCGGTGTATGCAGCCTTTTTGTTTGCGCTATTGTGTTGTTAGCTGCTGTCATTAACACTAATAACAATAATCGTAATGTTCATAACAGAGTGGCTGTTCTGTCCTGAAACCGTAAAGCTGACAATTTTTAAACGTAGTATGCATTTGATAAAATATTGAATAAATAGAAGTCATTTATTGGTGATTTCATGTTGGTCGAAGTTTCTGCTTTTTAACAACTGTATAAGGTTATTCTCTATACAAATCAATTCAGTTGAAACAAAAATGTATGTGTTCATGGTTGCAAACTCTTACAGACTCACACGCAAGAAATCTTACGGCAAATCTATATTCCATTCTGAACTTTAAATTAGCTGCATCAAAAATGTTACGGCAGTTTGCAAACCCTACAGACTATATACAAGGTAACAAAACTTACATACATGTAAATGTGTGTGCAGAACAGAGAACAGAAAATCTCACTTCATGCAGCTGACTAAAGTTGCCAACCCTGCATTTTATTTTAAATGAGAAGTAAAATGCAGTTTTCGACTGAAGCAGCTTATCATTCCTTTGCTTTGTTACTCGGACAAATAGGCTACAAAACGAATGATTAAACATTATGCGTCTCTTTTTGTATGCTTTCTAAATAAGACCGCGTGCCCATACCCAACTGTAGTAGCGATTAAAGCGATCTATTCTTTTAGTATTTATGTTAAAGCAAAACTTTTATTACTGATGTGGGATTAATCTTTGGAAACACAAATTTAATAAGCACAAAAACATATGACGTATGACACGACTGTATTGTGGGTTTTACGGCTTTTTTGGAGGTCATCGACTCCGCTGCTGTGAGAATTACTGACTGACTGTCTCGTTGTTTTGATGGGTTAGCGGTATACTAATGCTAATGCCTATTAACAAAAACCAAAGGTATGATACGCTGAAGCATATTGCAGCTGGTGTTTAAAAGGAGCTCGCCGGTTCTATTGATGATAGGACCTTTCAGAAACAATCTCGGACCATGAAATAGGAAGGCAATTCACTTATAGCTCAGTAGCGGAATCAGTATTTTTCCGCACCGCGAATGTAACATTTTCCTTGGGTTTCACATGTTTGCTGTTTGTGGGCCTATACGCCTTCTTGGGCCATTTCTGATTGGTGAGCATGACTGGCGCGCGAGAAGCATGGCGCTTGTGATTGGTGAGAATGACACAGGGAGCGCAGCATGAATTTGTAAAACTATTCTCACAGCAGTTTTAAACCCTGGGTCCTACGTGCTGTATAATGTATATCGTAAATCGCGATTTTTGCGACTTGCTAATTGCGTCGTTTCAAATCGCGATTTCGATTTGAAATCGATAAATCGTGCAGCCCTATGTTGCTCTATACATGAGATGTGATTGTGCGATTTTTCTCAACCATCAATTTACTCACCTTGGCTCACAGGATCCGGTGTGACCAAGGCTAAAGCCCCGTCTGTGTGGGGCCACAGGCAAGCTGAGCCTCCCGAAGACCTCCTCCCTCGCCTCCTGCTCTAGCTCCTGGGCGTCCGTCCACACCCGCTCGACTCCTGCCCGGCACTGCTGGAAGCTCACAGCCTCCACGGTGGCCCTGATCTCTGCCACACTCCTTCCCTCAACACCAACTACAGGCTCCGTTCTTGGTTCATCCGTCAAACCGTTCTTCACTCCAGCCCCCGTCCAGCTGAGAGCTCCCCCCCGGAAGGCACTTTCCAGTTCTGTGTGAGCCAGTGCAGAGTCCAGGAAGGACATGTGATCCAGGAATCCAGCCAGGGAGTCCAGACAGCTGGATACTAGTTCATCAGCCTTCTGTTCTGATGGTGAGCGCTCCGCCCTTGTCCCAGGCCTTAAATACTTCGGAGCCTCTTTTCTGCTAGCCTCTGACTGGGACGTTCCCTCCGAATTTGAAGCTGCCTTTTGAGGCGGCTCACAAAGCGAGAGGAAACCATCATCAGAGTCCACGTCTGACACAATGGCAACTAGGCCCGAGTGGACCTTCTTCCTCCTGCTGCTGCTGGAGACCTTCACAGGGCTCTCGTCACTCAGCGTCTCGTCGAACCACGGGTGCCGTCGGCTCGGCCCCGCCCCCTCTTGTGGCACCGGATCGGGTTCCTCTAGAGGACTGGGGCCGCGGCTTCTCAAGGTACCGGTTGGCAGGGGCAGAAGGTGCTCCATGTTGGAGTAAAGGAGGTCTACTCCCCTTCCCCAGCTATCTGACAGCACCTCCCAGAATCTTTGGCTCTCTGGCTCAGTAGATGACTTGCACTGTGTAAATAAAAATTCAAGTATGCAAGTTACTCATCTGCTTGGAAAGATCAATACATGTTCAGACCATGTTCAGTCCTTGAGGATGTTGAGTCAGCACGAGTAAAATAAGTTTCTCACCAGCCACGAGGAACTCACAGCTTTAACTCTACGCCAGTGTCACACTTAATTTCCCAGGAATTAAATGGACGGCCCACCTTGCACAGGTGCTGGAGGTCCAGTGCAGGTTCGATATTTAAAAGGCCCAGCAGGCTTTCGGTGCAGCTGGTGTCACAGGGAGGCAGGTCGGCTGGTGGGTCTACATTCTTGGCTGGTCCCTCTTTATCCACAACCGAACCAGAATCATCTGGAACTGGAAAACAAAGGCGAAAAAGGTATTCCACTGGGAGGGGGAAATTAAACAGGAAATGTGACAGGAAAGGGTGAAATGTAGCTTTGAACCCAGCACTGGGCAGGATCACCATGTGCTGTCAATCATCTACAGGAACCAATAAAACAGAAGTGAGACTAAACCAAGTGACAACAGTGTGGGTAGGGCTTATTTCTCCCTTCACTAAGCTTTATCCCTCAGCAGAGGTCCTGGCACAGCACAAGGGACCAGTACCTGCGCTTTCGGTGGGCGGAGCCAGGAACGGCCGTGGGGCCGAATGCCTCCCACCACTGCGCACCCAGAACTGCAGCTGAAGCAGACTCTGCCGCACATCGCAGCCTGTCCAGTGCAGCAGGGAAGACAGGTCGCCTGCATGGGTCCGCACGTTCTCCGCCAGGCACACCAGCTGCAGGTAGGTTCCAACATTCACCTGAAAGCAACATAAATAGTCAGCAAGTTTTGCCTCAAGGTTTCCCCATGACTCATTTCCCACATTGTGCAAGCGCATCAGACAACTGACCGCTGATGGAGTTTCGAAATGGATTTCCTCAAACTGTCCATCAAACATGGTGCTAAACGTAGGATCTACAAAAAAAAGAAAATGTTACCGTCTTTAAAATGTTCCAACTGGCACATTTGGGGGGGGAAACA
Source organism: Mormyrus proboscirostris (assembly GCA_026779585.1). NCBI lineage: Eukaryota > Metazoa > Chordata > Actinopteri > Osteoglossiformes > Mormyridae > Mormyrus > Mormyrus proboscirostris. The sequence continues at coordinate 8,962,721 of JAODKF010000103.1, forward strand.
GTGACTCAACACCTGCTTACCGCTGGTGGTCAGGATCACCGGCCTCTTGGTTGTAGTCATAAACGTTTTGATAGCAGCAAGGAATCCTGAATCATCTTCGAATATGACATCGACCTAGGTGAACGGCACAGAGTAAGGCTTTACTATGTGGTTAAATGTACACTGAATACACCCAAGTCATCTTCAGCCTGCCTGTTTTCTTTCTGCTAGTCACATAGGGCAGCAGCACAGCACCCTCTGCTGGTTACCTCCTCAAACAGAATGAGCGAGGTGGCTGTTTTCTTGCTCTGTTCCTCTGCTGTAGGCTCCTTCTTGGACGCTGCTGGCTTGCTGGACGAAATCCCCTCTTTTGCTTTCCCGGCAACCCGAGCACGAGCATCTGTAGGACAGGGAAGGTGTCAACACAATGAGCGGACAGGCGACACCCACCAGGCACGCTCTACAAGTCGGGACACTCACTCCGTGGACACACTGCCTGACTGACAGGGTTCGTGCCCTTGGGTCTGGCCATCTTGAAGAAATCGGCCAGTGTGGTGGGAGCCAGACCGCCCCTTTTGGATGCTGTACCCCTGGGGGACTGGGGAGGTTTTCTGGGAGAGGAGACCACCTTTCTGGGAGAGTTCATCTTCCCTGCAAGTGGACAAGAGCAGAACAGCTGCATTTATGGCCGTTAAAATCTCTTCCAGCAAAGATAAAAAAATAAAATCAGCAAGGGGAACCAGATAAACCCAGATTAAGAGAAAGACCTCCTAAAAATGGGTGAAGATATGGGGATGACAGGCAGACGACGACTCACTCGGGGATGTGCCGCAGCGGACGGACCCGGCACTGGAGCTGTTGAAGAAAGACGGCTTGAAGATCCCAGTCCCCTGGATGTCCACCTGGTGGGACTGGGTGGCCTCCTTTAGCTGGGACAGGATCTGACGGCCACTGCGCTGGGAGGAGGCGTTCACTTCAAACACCTGTAAGCAGCATCACGAGCAGTGAGATTAACGGTCCACCTGTGCAGTTGCTAAAGCCGAGTATTAACGGATATCCTTCATATCTGCCTGCAGAGCTCGATGAGTCTACAGGGCAGAGAGGCCTGCACTCGACACCTTGAAGCCCAGCTCCTGAGCGCAGGCGTACACCGCCGCCGTCTTGCCCACTCCCGAGGGGCCCGTGATCAGTAGTGTGTTACACAACTGCTCCTCGCCTGGTTCCTCCTCCCCGCGGAAGTCGCCAGAGTCCCAGGAGTCTGATGTTTTAAAGAGACAATGACTGGATTTCCTACAACGTTTTGCACATTTGCGCAAACACACTTCACATTTGACTCACTCCCCAACAAGACAGAAGCTTACCGCTGCTGTCATCCTCCTGTTTCCTCTCCTTCTGATTCCTCTTCTCCTCCCGGTCCGCCCTCTGCTTCCAGTCCTTTAACCAGCTGATCAGTGACACATTGGATCAGAGGCAGGAAACAGTCACATGCGTGCTTATTCCTTAACCCAGTGTTCCTCCAACACAGTCCACATTTTTGCTCCCTCCCAGACAGTCCACAGTTGTTGCTTCCCACCTCCCGGTAGGGACCGGGTTGGGAAACACTGCCCTAATCCATGAGAATGCCGGGAGATTAAAGAGTAATACATTAAAGGCTTGCTTCCTAAACCACAGCAGGTAAAAATGCAATTCAGCTTCTAAACATTTCAGACAGACTCTGCCAAATGGCTATATGTGATGAAGACAAGTGGGGTTCTGACGGCCTCCTTGTGTTCATGGCCCCCACCTGTGCAGTTTTTTTACTGCGGCGGAGTTCCCGATGACCTCGCTGGAATGTTGCGGCTGGTATTTCTCAGTCCACAGCACATCCTCCTTCACACAGCCTACATGCCGGAGAGAACCACATGACTGATTACTCAGGTGGGTTAGAAAAAGAAAAAAAAAAAAACAGTGAACATGGGTAGCAGACAAAAGGTTTCAGCCTCCTAAATCAATAAGTACATTACAAGAGCAACAGCAATACCTCCTTTCCCAGAATTCTCTGGTGGTTTTGGTGTATCAAGCACAATTATAGGGCCATTTTCATCAGGTGTGTTTCCATCGTCCTTCCTCTGCCGCTGAGCTCGACTCAGCCGGCTTCTCCCCGGAAGCTCTGAGGACGCCCCAGCACTCTCGCTCACGGCAGGGGGACTGTCCTCAATCACGATGGGCTGCCCCCGGCTGGACCGCCGCCGCTTGGACAGCCCCTCTCCACCTTCTTCCTCCACCCTGTGCTTCCTCTTCTTGCCGGCGGCCTTGGAGGGAGCAGGGACACTGGGAACGGTCGGGCTTTCGTCTGAGTCTAAAGAGGACAGTCAGAGTTTACCAGATTTTATCAATGGGTATGCTGAAAAAAATATATATATATTATTTGAGTGCAGATGTGTCCATCACACCTCCCAACCACTGGGGGCACATTAAATTCACCTGAGGCCATGCACTGTAGCAGATGGTCGGCACGCTTTTTTAGGAACCAGGTAAAGAACCTCCGGACTGGGAATAGAGGGTTGGACAGCCTGACTTCCTCAAGCAGACATCTGCGGACCTGCTCTGACAAATCCTCCCTCCAGCCGGGGCCCTGGAATACGGGGCCAATCATTAAAACCGGATGCCACTGACAGCAGCACTCCACTGAGCCCACCAGTGAAATCCAGTGCTTTAAGATGTCATAATCTAGATTTGCCCATACAAAACTAAACCACACATTTACACACACACACACACACACACACACACACACACACACACCAGAAGGGTCTCCCGCCCCGGTTCCCCTACAGAACAGAGATGAGTCTCACCTGGTCTTTGTGGGCTCTCAGCGTAGGCAGGGTCTTGGTGTAACCAAGCTGTCCATATGACAGAACGGGTTTGGGGGGCTCCAGACAACATGTTTCTAGGTGTTTTAACAATGCTGACCCAGGCCACGGCAGACTCCAAATCGCACAATCTAAGGCAGAGTCAATGGGAAACAAACGACATTTATAGGTGTTCTGCAGGCACAGCACTGAGTCACACTGGTGACGCTCCTCTGTGTTCCGGCTCACCCTGGGGCTTCTGGCGCACGTGGACCACGGCCTGGAATGAGGCGCAGGCTGCAGAGTAGGCTTCCCGACTGGCTGCACTCCTGGCGATCTGCTTCTTGAAGGATTCTGGGAGACCACTCTTCAGGAACTCCCTGCGGGCTTTGAACTGCTCGTCGTCCTGCGAGTTCTCTGAGGCTTCTCGACTATGGGGATCAGGTAGGAAACGGTAGGGGGTTGGGAGACAAATCAGGTGGGGCATGGGGGGGAGGCGGGGTGCATATCAGACAAAGTCAATCATGGCTAAAAAGAGTAGATAAGCATAAATATGTGTACAGATTGCGTAGATTAAGGTTAAAACATGTTACTGAAGAAGGGTTTTGCATTCTTAGGAAGCAAGCGAGAGCATTCATCATTTACCTGCTATCGTCAAATATTGAGATGACCGCCGATGGCTTCTGTCCTTTTTTCATGAGAAATACGGGCGCCACTTTGGAAGCTTCCAATGGAAAAGCAACTTGGTTACTTATAGATAAATGGTACAATACATTTACTTAACATTATAAGAGAAATATTAAATGCAGCAGTAATCAGGTACCTGCACAACCCCTAGCCTCCCTGCCAACAGAGGCAGCCTTCCCCAGCACCTCATTCACAGTACGCAGCTGTTTTTCACTTTCAGCCTTTGCTTTGGCAGCAGACACAGGCTGCTCCTCATCACCTTCCAGACACACCACGGAGTCCTGGGAACACAGAGCGGCCCCCACCTTCAGCATCACTCCGGCTTCACATATTCCTAAAGTTGCTATTTAGATATTTATTAGCACTGCATTTAATAAACCGGTTTTCATAAAATCATCAGGACCTGCTAATGGAAAAGTATTCACAGGCCAGAAGAGTGCTGCCATCTTGGTAAGACTGCTCCTCACCCTTCCAGTGGCTGTGAGGGGGTGTGGTTTGTAAGTGTCACAGTTTACATACCTCATCCTCACAGTAGGTGGTCTTCAGGTCCCGATTTCTCAGGGAGCGCCGTACGGAGCCTTTGTCGTCCCCTTCACCCTTCTTTTTATTCTGCTGGAGAGCTCGAGCTTTCTGGAGTAGCTTTCTGGCCTGTTTTCTTCTCTTGGATGCACCGGCCTTTCAAATTAACAAGTCGTCAATAAGTGGAGCATTTCATGGTTTTATATACAATTTATCTGCATTTAAAAAAATACCTTAGTAGCTACAGGAGTTAATATTTCAATGTCACTTCCATCAGCAGATTTAGGTTCCGAGTCCATGAGCACACGCTGGATTCTCATCCTGAAAGCAGCAATTACAAATGACAATAATCTTATGAAAAAGCAGAACAAGTGTGTGAATTTCTAAGCAGGGATCCTCAATATATAGAGCTGGATATTGTACTAAAGACACTTGACAGCACATTTAAGAAAACAGCGAAGCTTCAAGTTACAACCCTGTCCTTGGCAATCATCATGCCAGCTCTTACTCAGCTCAGAAATGTTCATGACACAATAACGAAAATGCAGACTCAGGCTTACCTGATAGGGCTTCCCTTGTCATCTGGAGGTGAGAGCATCTCGGCCCTGTACACGCTGCGAATGAACCGGTGTGTCTTAGGCGTAACCGCTGGTGAAGGCTCCCCCTGGGAAGCTTTCTCAGGCAGCCGCTGCTCTTGCCGTCTCTCTCGGCTCCTGGTTATGGGAGCCTGTATGGTTACCTTCTGCTCTGGGGTCGTTTGCTGGGGGCGGCCCCTAGCAGACCTTCGCATCGGTGTGGTCCCAGCAGGTGTGTTACTGCCATCGCCCGCTGGCTCGAGCCGATCGCCCTTTTGCTCAGTTCCCACCGATGGCTTCTCCTCTAGAGCTGGGACTGGTGAAGGTTCTTCTGCGTCCTTCTTGCCTGCTCTCCTGAGCCTGCTGCCTCCCTTCCTCCACGACCTACCTGGCTTCTCATCTCCCAGCGGCTTGGACGTAGACGTTTGTCCTTCTTCCTCATTTGTGACCTCCACACCGGTCGGTGGATCTTCCTGGACCTCAGCAGCTGTTTCCACTGCTGTCTCCTGTCTGCCAGGACCCTTTTTGGGTTTGCTAGTTTTGCCAGTTTCTTGGCCAGGCTGCCTGAAGGCATTCATGAACTGCTTTCTTTCAGCCTGAGTGCATTTGAGGGTGGCACCAGGCTCAATGACAGCCAGCTCCAGATCCTCCTCACGTAGGACCACATTGGACTTCCGCCTGGGAACTGGAAGGGACTCAGACTTTTCCTGTGGGGAGCTTGAACCTCCCACCTTCCGTTTATCATGCTCTAGTGTCTGCCTCCTAGTGAATATGGATGCCAGCCTCTTCTTGGTGTTCATTTCCAACTCGGGTGCGTTCGAGACAGGGTGGACTTCTGCCTGGATTGTAAGGGTACGTGGGGACACTTGTTGCGGATCACCCTGAGGAGAAGCAGCCACAGTCTGCACCTGTGCATCTTTTTCAGTGTCCTTAGGACTTGCAGCATCCTCTTCAATTTGACTCTGAAGGAAGTCCTCAAACGAGATCGTAATGGTTCTGCCATTCAGACCAGCAGCATTATCCACCTCCGTGGTGTCGTCACATGACCTTGGAGACTGAACCCCAGCTTCTCCATCACCTCCGGCCCCTCCATTGCTCATCTTGCTACATTCCTCCTGGGACTCCACAGAGCAGCCCGAACTGCCCCTCTGTTTCTTCGTCACCGGGGGCCGCCTTCTAGCGGTCTCTCGGAGGCACTTTTTAGGGTGCTTATCAGTCGCTGCGGAGCTCTCCATGGGGGGGCTCTTTTCTCCACCAAAGGCCTCTGTACTGACCTGCGCCAGAAGGGCCGCAGTCTCGCTGCCCAGGAGGACCGGAGCCGTCCCTGCTTCATCCAGCGGCGCCGTGCCGATGTTGGAACAGCTGGATTCCGAAAGTGCGATGGCCTCCACGCAGTCGCCCTGAGCCTGTTTGCTGAAAGCAAGCGCCTTGCCTGGCTTCCTGCTCTTCCTGAGCCTCTGGGCCTTGGCTGGCCTTGTAGGGGTTTCTGTGTGGCTGGTAGCCTCCCGCTGGTTCTGCCCATTCTCTTTGCTCTGCTCGGACATGCTGCTCTTCTCCAAAGCGGGTGGGGTCTTTTTGAAATAATCTGTGATACAGTTGGACTTGGGGGGGGAGAACACCTTCTCTGTAGTCTTTGGCATGGGCTGAAAGTAGTTAGTAATTGGTTTAACGGAAGTAATATCCCCATCTTTTCTTTGTTTCTTGCAGGGCTGTTAAAATCAAAGCAAAGAGATTATATTATCCCAATGCTTTATAAAATAATTCCTTTTCTGAAGAATTTGAAAACAGAATGCAAGTAGAATGAAGTAGAAACCATATAGTAGTGTCAAAAATGTCGAAGGAGTACCTGCGTGTCAAAATCTTCAATTACAGACGCCATAGCAACGGCCCCAGCCATACCGCTTCTGAAACACGCCCCAGAATAAATGATAAATGTTAATGAATTCTGTTGGAAATAAAAAAAAACAGCTTATACCCCCAAAAAATAACTTCACTGCTTGTACAAAAATATTCAATACGTGAACAAGTAAATATTCAGATTGTTTGTTTACTACTACGGACGCAATCATGCCAGTATCAAGTTTACAGAGCAGACCAGCATTAACTGTATTAGTAGACGTGCGTCTGAAAGAGAAAATTAAAACATTAGACTTACCAATTTTGCAATATAAGTCCTATGACAGCTGCACGGTAAGAAACCGAACTGTATCAGCTATACATCTTCATTTCCCAAAGACAGCAAAGAACCAAAGTGACAACCGTTTAAGCCGCCTATTATTATACGACTAACCTTCAGGTAACATGCAGACTAACCAAAAATTTAGCAAGTTGGCAGACAAGAAATTACTTCGCTCATACTGCACAATGTCTCCGGCTAAATCCAAAATTCATTATAAAAATATAAATAAGCAACTGCTCACGGACAGCCGTCCAGACTGGCGCGTTAGCTATAGCTGACAGAAAATAACCGGCAAAACAAGACGTGTAGGTGTAATCAACTCGACAGACAATACGCAGTAAAACATGTCCTCAAGTAAAATATACGCATTTCCAGAAAGATACGAGAATTTAGAAAACCAATATTTCAAACACAATTCAAAAAGAGCGCCTAATACTACCGCTCTCTAGTATCTACTCGCACAAATGGCGCCAAATGCCAGTGACCTTTGGCTCACCGGGTTCCGCCAATCAGCGATCCGCACTACCGTGAGGTCATAGGCATGCTGTAGGTTACTTTAAAAACACATCAAATTTGTTTAAATTGTTCCGTGTCGCTAGAGGTTCTGTCGATCTGTATTCGCAAGTGAAAGTGTTTTTTTTTGTTTTTGTAAATGGATGTCTTGAGTCGTTTTTTAAAGAAATTGTGAGCGATCAGATCGCACCTTTGGGTATGAACATTCCCAGGGCCTTGTTTTCACCATGTCGCATTCAAAACCGGAACCATAGAGTCCGCCCATTGCTTGTTTTGGTGCAATATCAGTAATATTTATGGTATATATGGTCATGTGACAGGCAAATACGCAGTATGTAATCAGCCCAGCTACCTTTTATACACGTATCATAACTTATTACCTGTCCATAAAAATTGGAAAAAACACATTATTCAATATCGTGACTTTTTTGATGGTATTGCCTGCCGCATATATTTAGTTAATTTACTGACGGTTAAGAATAAGTTTCGATTGTTGTTATGGTAAACTGTATTTTTCCCATAATTTTGTAATAATTTATTTGTCAAACGCATTTAAGAAAGGTCCGAAACACATATCATAACATACTGCTTTGAGTTGTGTTATACTGTATCTTTTTTGTAATGTGTGAAGTTCTTCAACACTTTCCAAGCCTGCAAGGACAGTTGTCGTAAAGGTCCACGCCCCTGATTTATGTGCCTAATTCTGATTGGCTGGATCGGCAGGGACGCCACGCGAAGACCCGTGGGCGTTCATACGATTGGGTGTCGCTGGAGTTGAGCGACAGTTGTGGTTTAGCGATGAAGTACAACATTTGGACTAGGAGGGGACCACGACTTCTAACGCTTTAAAACTCGCAACATGAGTTGGGACTGAGTTCGCCCCAGGTAATTATACGCTTAAAAATAATTTCATTTCATAAGCAGACGTTTGAAATGAAATAGCATGTTATATATATACACGTTTTGTGAAAATCCTCGGATCATCTAGAAGGAAACTTTTGCAATGGTGATGATACCTAGTTGTAATCGGATGGTACCTACCAGTGGTTAGATTAAGCTCGTTATCTAAGCAGTCAAGCGGATTCTTAATCGTAAAAAGTAAGTGTGCAGTTGTTTGTTTTCTCGGCAAGCTGAGGTACATCACGTGCGATGTAGGGACGTTCCTTTAGATTCATTTTTTCACGGGTATGGGCATGTTCGATGTTGAGCAAAACATCTAGATACAGCCTTCATTTAGCTAGCCAAAAACCCCTAGAAGGACAGAATGGCGAACACCCCTAGGTTTACGGAGAAACAGGTAGTACGTGCTGTCGGACTTGAGGTGAATTTGTAATTGTACATATGTATGCTGTATTCTGATTAATTTAAGCCAGTTTCTAAATCTCTGTATTTTTCGATGTGGCGTTTTTCAGATGCGTGGGCACAAGTGGTTATTGTACAGTATGTAATGTAACTGTTACAAATAAATTCTTTGAAAAATTACAAAGGTCCGGTTTATGAATGCATATGTATCCACTGCATGCTACAGTATCTGGGATTTCACCTATGCCCAGCATTATCTTAATATCTGTAAAAACCTCTCTTTCACGGATCACAAAGTTTCGTCGTTGGAAAAATCACCCATTCTTGCCATGATTAGATAAAGTTTATCTGGACGGTAGCTTCCGTTTTGCACACACGAGCTGTCATCGATGGTAATTTCTTGCGCGTCGCAATCAACATTTCTGTCATTTAATAACCGTCTAACATTGTTTTTAGTCTCTTCAAAATTAGGTTTTAATAGACAGCATGATGAGTCCTTATGAGAGCAAGGTCATTTAAATGTCGTTATTATTATTATTCATGTTGGGATAATAAAACGACGAATAAGCCAACGAAGACTAAATTAACGCAGTTGCTGTGCGGTTAGGGTAGGATATCGTGTTGTTTTATAGCTATTTAAGATACTGTTGTGGTCTGGCAGCATGTTTTCTAGATGCTGCAAGTGTTTTACTGGATTTTTCTGCTCAGCATGTATACTGTCTTCTGTAATCCTGCCGTTTGAAATTATTGTGATGTGTATGCCGAATGGGAACCATTTTGGACGAGTTGGTAAATGGTAGACCACTTTATTCAATGCATTATTACACTTAACAGCTTTCAAAACACAACTGGTATTTGATTTAATTATTGCGCCATGTGACGGTTTTCTCTTAGATGTTTGGCGTCCTGCAGGCTCTTACTCTCGAATCCTCTTTTAGTGTTACAGTACCGCAGTGCATTTGTCTTACTTAATAAATCAAAATTTTTTTAGCCTTGCTAAAATGTAATGATAGTCACACAAAATTAATTCCATTAGGCTAAGAGTTTCTGGTATAAGTTAGTAGCAGTATATCCCAGTAATGCATGTCTAAAAAGCAGAGTTCATTACTTTGTCTCTCGGTATTTAACTGTTGCTTTGTGCTCTTTGCATACCCCATAAATGTAATGTTTGTACAATAATAAAGACTGCTTTGTTCTGTAAAGCATTCTGGTAAGAAAATCTGTGTCTGGCACAGCCAAAGATAGCTTTGGGCGTGGAGTGCCTTTGTACATAAAGTCATCTCCTGTGTCTAAGGTGTCGTTTGCCGGCGAGCCATGGTATGTGCCTGGGTAATGTGGCAGCCATGAGACGGGACTGCTTGGGTGCCATGCCCCGGCTGGCATGTGCCACCCACCCTCCAGCGGCATGCGGTTCAGGAGCAGGGAGGACTGACATCGCTGCTTTGAAGATGTTGATGATAACACTGGGTGGGGGGGATTCCTTGGGACAAAAAGAAGTGGAACTGTTCTCTGACCATAGTTAGACTGATATCTGTCACCCATGTTGGGAGGAGGGGGGGGGGGGCAAGGATTCACCCTAGTTTTCTGTGTGTCAGGCTCTGCACTAAATCTAGCTTATTTCACCATTTCAAAAGTGACCTCATTCCTCCACAGTAACAAGGGTTCTGCAGGATGGCTACGCCTGGTGCAAAACTGGCAGCTGCTAAACCAGGGTGCAAGCCTTGCATGTCCTTTTAAAAATAAGGGGGTAATTTTATGGTTGACGGGTGATTGTTAGCCCAGGTCAGGTGACTGGCATCTATACCCGATCAAACATTTTTTCTTTTTTTTTTTTTTTTTTTTGGCACCACAAGATGCGATTATTTGGGGTCTGACCAGACTGTTTGACTGGGAACACCTAGATTGGTGGAAGGTGCTCAGGGGCAGATCTTACTGCCCTTCATCATCTGCCCCGTGGGATTTTGCAGGGCTAGTGCAGAAAAGGCATAAATGCTTGTGGTTTATGTGTAAAAATTCAAGTTATGCTTGTTGGTTCAGTAGGTGGCTACATGCCAGACTCATTGTCGCCATGTTTTGAACAGATTGATGATTGCTTTCATTTCTGAGAGCCAGGAGTGGCGGTTAATCCATCGGGCTCCATGGACTCGCTCGCAGAATAAATGGGAGGGTTTGAGGCTGGCGAACCAGCTTAGTCTGCCACAGGCGCAATGCTGTCCGGAAGCGTCCAGAAGCTTCCGGAAGTGGTTTCGGTGTTTTTCGGTTGACTGTCAGCTCTTCCTGCCGCTTGCTGCCTTGTAAGGTAATTGTGAAAGTCTGCCACAACGTTCAGACTACGTTTCTCAGACCTTTTTCTCTTTTTTTTTTTTTAAATCCTTTTGTGTGTTTGTTGCATGATTTTCCATGTTTAAATTTAAAGGCAACCTTAATTTAACTGCTAGCCGAACCCCCCCCTACACCCTACTGAAGGCTGTTTGATTGAGGAGAGTATGTGTTGTGTTCAGCAAACCTGATGTATGGAGAGAGAGGAGCTAGAAAATGAAATGGAATCGTGTTCTGCTGTCGTTAAAATGCTGCAACGAAGCAGATGGTTCTCAACAGGAAGCGTGTATGCATTTTACAGATACTCTTTGTGGGGAAAAACAACATTAGGTGATGTGATTTTGTTGTGAGAAATATTGGGGTACTTATAAAATGGAAAAGGAGTTCATAAATTTCTCAGACACCAATCTTCGAGTGATTTTAAATGGCAAGGAGAATGATTAGGATTATCTTGGAGGATGTATGCAGCGCTTCATGCCAAAGCAGGGGAGGTAAAACTCTAAACTGAGTTTTAGACATATAAGAATCTTAGGAATAATAATTAAAACTGCAAAGCTCGGTAACAGAGCAAAAATATTTTAGCTAAACTTTAACCCCGGCGCCATAATGTCCGTGCAGAATTGAAAGTAAGAAAAGGCCTTATTTTAAGTTGTAAGAATTATATGTGCATAACATGCAATGTTGGCATTAATATCGCACATTATCCAGCCCTATAATATACTGCAGTCAGTTTTTGAATTCAGTAAAAAAAATAAACCCGCCTCGAGCTGTGATGTCATACGGTGGCATACGCTAGTGGAAAATCAACACCTTTAAGTACCGTACTTTTGGAACTTAATCGAAGTACCCGGTACCTGGTGCGGTGGAAAACGTCTTATGACTGCCTGCCCCTGTGACTCAGACCTAGATAAGCAGTGGAAGATGGATGGATGGACAGATGGGTCTTGAGGCGGTCCTTGAAGGTGGAGAAGGAGTCTGATGAGCAGATGTGGTTCGGTTGCTCATTCCACCATCGGCAAACCACACAAGAGAACCGTCTGCGGTGCGACTTGACAATTAGATCATAAACAATTAAAATGTCTCCACAGTCGTACACAGAGATCATTAGCATCATGCTACAGTACACATTCTGTTAATTCTGTGGCTCATACATGCATTTAAAGCTGTCAGCCAAGAAACCACCCAAAAGTTGAGTATGCTGTTTCGTTGTTATATAGGGCTACATATTTTAAAACAGGGGAATTTATTTGGGTTTTACTCTTCAGCATTTTGCAAAATAGTCATAAAAACCTGCATGAAAACAATTGTAATAAAATTGCGGACTGTGATCCTGTCTGGAAAAAAAAATTGTGATGCAATATTTTTGCCGTATTGCCCAGTCCTACACTCCGGAGCCGGTTAGCTGACAGAAGGGGGTGAGATGGGACAAGGGTCTAGAGGAGCCTTTTGATGGATCTGTAAGCCAGCACCAAGGACTTTAACGTGATGCGAGTGCCAATAGGGAGCTGGTAAAGAGAGATGAGGATGGATGTGACATGAGAACGTTTAAGCTGAATGAGTAGCAGACATGCTGTAACATATTACATCAGTTTTGATGACATTCTTGGCATGGAGAGCAACCTCCTTGGCTCACCGCTTATTCTCGTCGTGCGATGCCCTGGTTGACTCCCTCCCCCTGCCTGTTCTTGCCACTGCAGGAGAGCCGCAGCATGTCTATAGAAGTGGAGGTGCTGCTGCAGGAGGCGAAGGAGAACATTGAGGCAGCGCAGAACTACAGGGCCGAACTGCAGCAGCGGCTGCATGGGCTGAATCAGGCGCGAAAGCAGGTACGGAGAGGGGCAAACTGCAGCCAGGGGCCAGCGGCCTTTTTATAGAGTCCTCTCTGCTCTATCTCACCCTTCCCCCAGAACTTCCTCTCCGCCTCATGCACGCCCTCTGCTTGTAAACAGTGCTGTTACTTCCTGTTTCTTCGTGAGATACAAAAGGAAGCCAGACCGGTCCCCCTTCTTCTCTGCCTTGCCTCTCTCTCTGTCTCTCTGTTAACCCTAACCCCCACCCCCCGCCCATGCTCTGATCCTCGTATTTGCTGGCTTGACGACTAGATGACTTTGGCCATCTTACTCATTAACAGCTGTGATGCCATTAAATGAAATTACATCTACTGGCCAATCTGGGTATCGCAGCACCTTTAAGTCGCCGAATTCCGTGAATGAGGGATCCTTCCGAGCGACAGTGATTGCGACATGAAGTGCATCCCAAAGCCAGGCCCTTTCCCCACCGGTGGATTACTGTCTCTGCTGGACAGTGGTGATGTTTCGGGTCTGATTTTGAATTTTGATACCGAAGGTGTGGTCCAAAAAGTTGAGCCCAGCTGAGGGGTGGAGCCCCCTTTAGAAGCTTGTGGGACTCCCCATGGCCACATCATGTCTGTGGAACGTCACACTTCTGGAATGTGGCTAATACTCCGCATACCCCCAAACCTCCCCCCCCCCCCCGCTAAAGATGCAGGGTCACAGGGAGACAGGGAGCCGATACCCGAGGAGGCAGTGGTATATCTGATGTGGGAAGGAAGCAGCACATTCACGCTGCAGTGTGTGCAGCACGTAGCCCGTGCCTCGAGCTCGCCATGACTTCACCCTTCTCCCCCCCCACCCCTGAACCTGGCCCTGGGAGCCAAACGCTTGTGCGCGTTCGCACGCACGCTCGCTCACTCTCTCCCAAGGGACGACCACCTACGTCCGGCAGCGTGTGACGGCAATGTGTGGCTCACACGGTGCAGGTAGCGCCGCCCCGGCTGCTGTTTCCTGAACGGCAGCTTCTGATGTCATCAGCTACTCACTTCCTCATGTTGTTCCTCTGCTTATCAACCCATCCTCTGCTCTGCTTTTATCAGTGCAGCACCGAGCCCTACTTTCCGTTTCCCTTGGCTTGGGGAAGACAACTGCCCCCCCCCCTATTGCAGAGATGGTCTGGATCTCATTAAGAGAAAGGGGGGGGAGGTTAGGGTTGGGGTGTGGGGGTGGGAAGGGAGGAATGTTGAGGCGGCTTGCTGCACTGCCGCAGAGATGGTCCCTCTGAAGCACCGTGTCCAGCCAAGGGGAGGACGGAGACCTGGTGGGGGTTGGGGGGGCATTCACAGGCCCCCGCCGGAGCGTAGCGGCTCTCTGCCTGCGCCTGTGCGACTCACCACAAAACAAAAAAAAAAAAAACACTATTGTCAGTCTGCTCCAATGGCACATTTTAAATTGGCGAGATTTATCTGCAGTTCCCACGGGCCACGGGTAACTCCTTGCTACTGTGACGGTTTCAGTTGAGTGTGAGTCATTTCTTTTATTGACCAATCAGCTCGTTTTTGCTTTAGACTCATGGGGGCTTCCCATCGCCGTGAGAACTGCTGTGACGACGTTCTCTGGACTTTCAGGTTACGGGGGAAAAGAACTTGTAACAGCCTGGTCGTTTCCAGGAAGCCACAATTTTTTAAAAGTAGTTAAATGTATTTTCTTCAGTACATCAGCTCTGAACGACTGGATATTAACCTGGAAACCTCTGATTACACCTTTGAGCCCGTTGTACATTTCAGAGGCAGATTATAACCCCGGCATGCGTTGCAGGTACGAGGCAGCGCCAGCCAGACGCGGGAGGTGCTACGACGGCACTTCCAGGAGCTGCAGGCGGGAGTCTCGCGCCTCCTGAACGAGCGGCTCGGGCTCCTGCTGGAGGAAGTGGATGCCATCGAGCAGGACAGCGTGCGGCCGCTGGATGACTGCCAGAAACTGATTGAGCATGGCGTCTGCGCAGCCGATGAGCTCCTGAGAGAGGGTGAGCCAGGACATCTGATTGGCAGTGCATGCTTTTCAGGGCGCCCCCTACTGTTAAAGGCATTGCCCTCCATCCTCATCACATTAATATGAAACGAAGGAATAAAAAATGATATATGTAAACAGAACCCTAACTATGATTAACTAGGTCTGTTAAAATGTTAAAAAGGATAAGTCAAAGCTAACTTCCATCTTTTACTTCCATTACCCAGTTAACTAGGAAGATAGCGGACTAGCCCCGGTCTCCTGCACCACGCCCCTCGCTAACATTTAATGCTCTTGTCGTCCTGCGCAGGCGAGGCAGCAATCCGCTGCGGCATCGGGGAGAAGGACGACAAGCTGGGAAGCTTCACGAAGAAGGCACTGCAGATCCAGCTGGACAGGTAGGTACGGCCTGGGGTGGGACAGCGGGGGGGTGGCACTGGGTGTGGAGGACCCGGGTGGAAAAACATCCAGGCAGTGGCAAAGGTCTAACGAGGTCCTGCCCATTCTCGCGTGCATGTTTCTGCTGGAATAGGGGGTGGTGTGGTGTGATCTGCCTGTGTGTATACAGACGCTTCCTGCTCGTGATTTTGGGATTCAACACAATAGTGATTGTAACCCCCCCCCCCCCCCATATGAGCCACTCCCTAACGACTTGGAGAGAGGGATCCCTCAAATACACATTTACTGTATAAACTACTGTTGAGTCTGTTAATGATGGGTATGTGTGTGTGCATCTGTGTGTGTGTGTGTGTGTGTGTGTGTCTGTGTGTGTGTGCGTTCCCTCGTTCCCCATCACCCAGCCTCCCTGAGGTGCCGGCACTGGTGGATGTGCCCTGCCTGTCTGCCCAGCTGGACGATTCGCTGCTGTCGGCGGTGACAGAACGCATCGCCCGCCATGGCAGCGTGGCCGCACACCCCCCTGTGCAGATCGAAGAGCTGGTGGAGAGGCCTGGGGGAGTGCTGGTGCGCTGGTGCAAGGTGAGCCCCTGATTCGCTGGCCCTCGTGCCCCTCTGCCCGAGTCCTGACCCGAACACTGACAAACTGAGAGTCCCAGCCATTTGGGTTAGAGCACAGGTGTGGTTAAGGTGTGGCTCATAAGAGGTGCCATAATTTATACAAGAGGACCAACCTTATCATTAGCCTATGACATGTTTTGAATCGGTGAGTGACACGAAAGGGGTTACTCAGGAGGCCAATCAAATTACAGCTGGGCCCAGTGCCCCTGTAGCTCCGCCCCCATATTCATAATCCTTGATGAAGAAGAAGGGTGATGCTAAAGCTGATTCCCTGAAGGGGATTCTATGGGTAAGGCTTTTAACCTCTTTGGGAGAATTAGATAGGCTAGTTGTCTGTGCAAGCAGGGAAACAAAGCATGAGGGAAAAACCAGTAGAGAGAAACCCAGCAGACACTCTGATTCACCTACTGGGAAGAGAGAATATAGGACTATCCGTGGTATAGAAGAGAAGAGTGTGTCCATGTGAAACATGCGTGTTGCTGGGCCATTAATGGAAGCTGCTCCAGTCAGACTCGGTGCTTCTGGGAACGTTGGCAGTAAGAACGACTGTGTTCTGCATTGGCTGCAGCAGTGAGAGCATTTAGGATATTAAGAGTCTTTATCACCAGTGATCGCCAAATGAAGCTTCATGAACCATTTGCTGTATTTTTTGATCCCACTAGATGGTGCTCTTGGTTTGCTCTGGGGCATGCTTTAAGCTCTTTTTTTAACAGAGAGCACAATCTAGTGGAGTCAGAAAAGACAGTAAATGGTTCATGAAGCTTCATTTGGCCATCACAGTTAATCACTCTGCAGTATCCTGAAATCTGGGGCCCTGGTGAGCCTCAGACCCATTGCAGGAAACACTGGGAGCATCTGACAGGAACCTTACTTTGAGCTGGTCTGTGTGGTGAGAGTGATCTCCTTCATCATATGACTACATGACTGAACCTTGGCTGTGGCCACTCAGGTGGACGACGACTTCACGGTACAGGACTACCGGCTACAGTACCGTCGCGGAAATGCCAGCCAATATGAGGACGCCTACATTGGCAAGGACAGCGAGTTCCTGGTGCTGCACCTGGACCCGCACACGGATCATTTGTTCCGTGTCTGTGCCCGGGGTGATGGCCGGGCAGAGTGGAGCCCCTGGAGTGTGCCACAGACGGGCTATACCACACTGGCACCACACGGTAACCCACCCTCATGTGTGCGGGAGCTACAGTAACAAGGGACACAGATGATAATTTAGCTAGCATTGCTAAGATAATGGATGGATGCTAATTTAGCTAGCATTGCTAAGATAATGGATGGATGCTAATTTAGCTAACATTGCTAATTTAGCTAGCATTGCTAAGCTAGGCACATTTACGAAGTTCTTCTGGCTATACTACACAACCTTTCATGTGAATGCAGTAGGCTTGTATTTATGTTGCGGTTTGTGAGGAATCCTTCTGTGACTTGGTATCTTACAGAATGGCGCCCCAGCAGCGATGGCTACATTCTCAGCAGCCGCAGGAACATTGCCATGCGCAGTGACTCCCCATCCTGTGCCAGGGTCCTCTACTCCAGCTCTCCCACCTATTTTTGTGGACAGACACTCACATTCCAGTAAGCCCACCCCTCCCCTCAGTGACTCTCCCAGGGCTGATCACACTTCTGTAAAAATCCATGAATATACATCCTTAAATCTGGCATGTGATACAGGATCATGGCAGCTGGTCAGGTGCACAAGCAGGACAGCCTAGGGGTGTGTGTGGAGGACACGAGTGGCGCCGAGTCCTTGCAGAAGGACAGAGCTGTCTGCATCTCCACCAATGGTAAGCTGACATGCCTCCCCCCATTTCACTAGCAAGAATGAGTGCATGATAGACCTTGCTTGCTTCACCCAAAGCGTTAAGGTTTACCCATGTATTGTCAAACCTTTCATCCATCATTTTCTTAAAACTTAAACTTTCATTTTTAGCCTTCAAATTGCACTAGGGCTTCAGACATCACCTTTTACTCTTGTTTTAATTCTGTTTTTGTATTTTAGCCATTGAGTAAACATGCTTTTCATTGGTGCCAGTTATTTTCTCAGAATTTATGAATTTTAAGGTCATATTCAGAGCAAAATTAACTTAAAGTGGTCAATGGGCATTTTTTATAAATGGTGAGAAAATGTTATGTTCTTTCCCGAAGGTGCCGTTTTTGTGAATGGGAAAGAGATGACCAATCAACTGCCAGCCATCTCCCCTGGCTCGGCAGTAACCTTTGACATGGAAGTTGTTGGCTTGTTTCCAATGACCAACAACAATATGAATGACGGAGGGAACTGCAAGCTGAGGGTGACAATTGGTTCCGGGAACAGGGAGGTGGTGTTTGATTGGCTGCTGGACCAGGGGGTGGACTGCCTGTTCTTCGGCTGCTCCTTCGTCAACCCTGGATGGAAAGTCCTTGTCTTCTGACTTCCCTTCCGTCCAGGTTAATAGGGCCAGATAGTGAGGAAGCCCAGTTTGCTGAATTGACCAGTCTTTTAAAAAATAATATACTTGCCTATTTTTATTTTCTGTTTTCTTCGAAATTCGAGCCTCATGTTCTCTGTGGATAATGTTGGGGTAAAAGCTTCTGTGCTCAACCAGCGTAGATTCCATCCAGGTCCATCATTCCAACAATTTAGAGAGACATGAAATCCAAGTGTAACAGCTGTCTTACATCGTAATTATTTGAAACTGAAAAGCTGTCCATATCAAATGATATCCTTGACTTTGAAGCTCATGCTGGAGTAGGTGGCAACAGGTCGGAACGAAATGGCTAGTGATCTGCGATGGAAGAAAAGCACAATGGACACTGGACTGCCTTATGCCTTATGATCAGCTCTGTATGTCACTGAGGTGCAATGGCATGAGCTGGCTTTGCTGAAACATACTATGTGAATGATCGTTTTCCTTCATTCATGAATTCAGCCTTAAAACATACTGGGAGGACAAACAGTCTGGGAGACCTAGTGCCTCTAGAGTATCTTGTGTGTGAATCCGTGGAATTTTCCATGGAATTCCAACACGGTGGATGGTATCTTTAAAATGTGACTTTCTGCAGATTATTCTGCAGAATAACTGTAAGTAAGATTGAAAAAAAATCTTAGCATGGGCGGTTACCTGACTAATAGGCTGATTTTGGTGCTCAGTCTAAGTACAAGAGTGGCAGGATTACCATAGATGACTGGATGAATGAAATTTGTAGTTTTTTGTATTGTTTTTTTTTTTTTGTAGGTATTTTTTACAAGTTTGCTCATGACTAACTGCATGCTGAACTTTGAAACAAGGTCGATACTAAAGGGTACCTCCCTGGTAGTGGGTACAGACGCAGTATTACCTGTTCACCTTTACTCTGATTAAAATGTAATTGCATATTATCCTGTGTTGCCCCTTTATTGCTCTTGTGAACAACAGACCAGAGTTTGAATTGCAGAAGTTGCCAAGCAGGTCGGGAATGCGTAAGGAACCTGACATTTTGGGATGTGCGAGAAGCACCGCTTTACACTTCATGTACTATTTCTAGCTATAAGAAAGAAATGGCCAGAGGTGGATAGTTCAGGTCCAGAAAGTACAAATCCAGGCTAAGGTTTTGTTTCAGCCAACCAGTTGAGCATAAAGAGTCTTAGTGATGTAGTACTCAACGGGTTGGTTGAAACAAAATCTTGGCCTGGATTTGTACTTTCTGGATCCGAACTTTCCACCTCGGGATTCCTGCTCCATTTCAAAGACATGCAAAGAATTGCCCATGGTGTGTAATGGACTGGCATGCCATCCTGTCCCCTGCCTTGTGCCCTGTCTGCCGGATAATAGATTTAAATAGCAAACTGAAGTGCACCCTAGCACAGCCTTTCCTGATATTTGATGCATAACCTTTCAATGTAAACTGAAGTTGCAGAGTACTCAACTGGTTAGTCATCTGTAATAATCTGGAATTGTGTAGACGACGTGAAGGGAAGACTCAGACCTACGCTGGCCTGGACAAGAGCTGATGGAAAACAAATGGGTGTGTGAAGGCATTGTCTCATAGAGCCCCATTTTCAACATTGTAAGAATGTCGCAAGCATGTTGCAGAAAAAGCCTAATGACAAGCAAGAAGCAAACCTGTCACATAAGCCAAAGAAGGATAACTGGAAATAGCCCATGAAAAAATACAGAATGACAGACCATATTAGCAATTATCCCATTGGAAGCAGCCGTAACATGAAAGTGAATATGCTTGGCGTGACCCAAGACCAGTTAGCCAGGGCATAGATTTGGGTATGGGCAGGGCAGTTGGGGCTGATTCGGTCCCTACCGATGTTAAAACCAACCCTAAGCCCTTGCCAGTTAGCTTTTGGTTACGGTTTTTGACTGCTAAATGAAGAAACCACTACTGTGCAGCTACAGTAAGACGAGAAGCAGGGATTGGCTCATGAGAGGCCTAGAGTCAGCCATGTGGGATGGAGTAGTATTGTTCAAGCTAGATATATTTCTTCAAAATTTGGTATGATGGGGCCCTAGCCTTCATTACGATCTGCTTGGAAGAATGAAGGAGGCAGTGACTTACGAGTAGTACCAGGAACTCTATGAATGATGACCAAACACCCAGCAAAAAGGATCATTCTTGCAATCTCTCTACACATCAAATATTGTTCTTTATGTACTGGATAAGCAAACACAGCAAAGGTATTCCGCATACACTTAGTACTCATTTGGATTAGACTTTTATAGTCAGGCCAAACAGATTTCCTGGGTGTCCTATGGTGGGAATCAGTCTCTCTACATAAGGAATGCAGGAAGTCGTTCCAAGCAGATGCTGGGGGAGGAGAGACTTCATATATTAGCATAGGTCATGAGCTGGAACATTGGTGCCTACACTTTTAAACCAAATCTTTTTGGAAAAGATTTTGCTGTTGCCTTACACAGCACCACGTCATGGCTAGTTTGGAAACTATACCGACTACAAAATCTGGCATTCTGGGGTGCAAGAACTTCATCTACAGGTCATATTAGTATCTTATGTACTTCCCCAACCTGCAAAGTTAAAGGTGTCAAAATATTTGCTCTTTTATGAATGGAACTGTAGGATCACAGAACCCATAACCTGAATTATGCTCAACTGCATCACACCTTTCAGAGGAGTGTTTCCCCAACCCAGTCCTCAGGGAACCCGGCCAGTCAGGAACACCGAAAACCTGGTACAGTTGAGCTGGGAGCTGAGAGGAAGCAAAAACGTGGACTGTCCGGGGTTCCCCAAGGACTGGGTTGGGAAACACTGTCTTACAGGAATTTCGCTCATGGTGATCCATCTTTGAGTATTGCCTTTCATATGCTTCTCGTCAGGCTCATCCTCACCAGTAACTTTGAAAAATCAAACCACTATTGCAGACAATGGTAAAAAAAATCTTTTTATTTGATAAAAACATTTTCTGTAACTCCTTTATTACAAAATTCACAACTTGAACATGGTTTAACATTGGTTCACTCTCACGGCCCCACGCAAGGAACAGAAATGTGCAAACAGTGCTTCTGCAGCAGTGACAGCATAATCCATCCGCCTGCTGGGCAAGTATGAGCCAGGAGTAAGAGTCTCCTACAGGAACGACCGACACGCGCAGATTAAAGTGACAGTTGGGCATAATTAAAAAGGGGAAACAAGCAGCTGCAACTCAACCCTTTGGTCTGTAGAACTCCAATCATACCCCCCCCCTCCACACTTTCCATTAAAAAAAAACAAACCTATCATAATATCTGCATCCCATAAAAGTAGAACATTTTTTTTACAATTAGTGATATTAGGGTTCAGGAGGAGGCAAATAGTTCCATTACCAAGATGCGTGACATATATAAATACACACGCACGCACGCACGCACGCACACACAGACCATCCCCATGAACCCTTAGCCAAAGGCTCAAAGAGGATGCTGGTTTTTTTTGGCAGGAATGTGTAAAGAGGTGCCTGCATACAGCCGGAGAAGCTGATAACTCTTTGAAACACAGGAATGCAGCAAACCAAAGGGTGTCCGCATGCTGGCTGAATGCTGCTTGCAGGGTGGAACGCAGAGGCGTTGAATGAGAGGCCGAAGAACTCCAGGTTTCCATGGAGAAAAGTTATTCTGGGGAAAAAATTCTGTAAACATTTGCATAAGTAAAAATGCATTGTTCCACTCAACAGTGGAAAAGTAATGAGTTCCTTCTGGTGCATCCAGTGATGAATTAGTTTGTCCGTATTCATTATAGTCAAAAAGTCAGGTGTTCCAGTCCACAGTCCAGTCCCACCCCCCACTCCATTCCCACCCCCCTTTCCACAGGAGAGCAAAGGCTACAGAAAGCTGCTTCTAACTGTCCTCCAGCTAGGTCATATACCCACTGCGACCGGCATAAATCTACCCTTTTTTTGTTTTTTTTTTTAAAGATTTCGCATCAGATAATTCTATTCTGATTTAATATAGTCATAACCCCCCCCCAAAAAAAAGACACCTAGAATAAGGCAAGTGCTAAACATTATCACTTTTACACATAGGGTTAAGTTAAAATGAAAATAACCTCATATTAAGTTTTTTTTCCCCCGTTTTTAATACATTCTTGTGATGCTGACCTGATATATGATGTTCCTACAGGAATGTGGATTGGGATTGCAAAGATGCATGCTAATGCAGTCATGGGGAACCCAGCTACTGTCTGCAAAAAGCAAAACAAAGCTGGATTCTCTGAACACCATACAGCAGGCCAGAATTACAGCAGGATAACAGATAACTGATCTTAAGTCTTCTTTCAACTCAATCCCCCCCCCCCAACCCAACATGACCCAGCCCTGCAAATCAGTCTGAGGGGACTGATCTCAAGAGCTTCTGGCACTTGCTGTGCTTCTGAGTTTCAGCCAGACCATCGATGCTGTTCTCTTCCACTTGCGGTGCCCCCTGGATTTCCTTCAGCCGGGCCATGGCTTTGTCGATGGTGCTGATGCTGACCAGGTTGAAATCGTGCATGCTCACCATGTGCAGCAGAAAGTTGCGGCACAGGTTCCTGTGAGCGATCTGGGCTCCGCATTTCTCCACGAACAACAAGCAGGCCTGATTCATCTGATTGTCCGCTATGAATCTGGCGGGTAAGAATTTGACAGCAGAGGGCTTGAACAGTGCTAAGAGCATCAAATGTCTTTAAAACCAGACTGTGTAAGGCCCCATGAAATCATATTATATATATGAATCGTGAATATGAATCATGATACACACCCGTGCTTCATAACGTGCAGATTCCAGAGTTTCATCACTTCCTTCTCGCCTTCGTTAACATCCATAAATTCGTCGATTTGCTGTAAGAATAATTGGGACCGAGGTGAGAAACACCACGGTTATGCTGGAATGGGAACCAACTTTGCTCCACCCTAAGTCCACATGGGGGTAGGCAGGAGTCTCCTCAGGCAGGAGCGACCCTCACCGTCACGGTCTTCTCCCTGAGCCAGTCGGGGTCCCTCTCGTCCTCGCTGTCCACCTCCATCTCCTGGGGCCGCAGCGGCATGCAGCTGTCGCTGTGGAAGTAGAGCCGGTTGTGGCCGCTGATGTAGGTGTGCTGCTGCTCCACCTCGCCCTCCTCGGACTCCAGGAACTCGGACAGGCTGGGCTTCGAGCGCTTGGGCCTGGAGCAGAGACCGGGTCAGCAGGTTCCCCTCAAGACGCATGAAGGCCTTTAGCACTACTGATCTACATGCAGTTCCATCATTAAAACATATCACAGAAACGTGCACGAGTTTGTTTTTAAGACGCTGGCTTAGATGATGCAATTTTAGCTAATTAAATTACTGTTCGAATTGTGAAAGGCAAAGCCTTACTTATGGTATGCACGATATGCAGAGAGGCTCAGGTAATCACTACACAGATATAAAACAAAAATAAAACATAAATAAAACCAAATATTGTAATATAATTAATACACAGCTATCCGTCAGTTGCCTGGAAAGTGCCATGCCACCAGGGGGCAGCAGGCTCACCTGCACACCAGCACATGTGTCACGGCGGTCCTCTTCACGGGGCCGTTGCGGCTGAAGGCGAACCCCGGCTGGCTGTGGATATCCTGGGGGTTCCCCACATAGGAGCCGTCGTAGCACTCGTTGACGGACACGTCTATCCGGGCTCCTTTGGGGTGAGGCTGGGGAAGGTGCCCGTTAGCGCGGCCTTAGCAGCAAAAGCCCTCCGTCATACTTTTAGGCATGTCCTCCTCCCAACACCAAGTACAGGCAAACTTTTCAGTTCAAGCATCCTAAGTTCTAATTGAAGAACACGCCTTTAAAGAACACAGAAGACACTAGCTTTGATCTGAGCCTGCCAATCGCATCATGCCTTGATACTCCTCCTTACAGTTTATAGGCTAAGGCTGAAGACCGACTAACCAATGAGGAGATCAGTATCACTGAAGGCAGATGAAAGGCTAATAGACTGTATCCACCCATGGCTTGATGAACGCTCACACTGGTCTGTATCAGTCTAGAGATATGCAGCTGTACTAAAAACGCAAGTATGACTTCCATAAAGCACAAAAAGGAGAATACCGGCAGTGTAACACCCACAGCTTTGTAGAATACAAACCAAACTGAAAACAAACTCAGAAATGTCTAATGCAACTTCTTTCCCTGATGATCTGAATCCATTTATACTCAGTTTTCATCTAGCAAACCAAGATCCTCCCTTGCATACCTCTGTAGCATTTGACGATGGAAGGGCTTAAGGAAGACTCGAGAAGAGCTTCTAAATAGATAAAAATGCTCGCAGAGCAGCCAGAGTTTCAGAACACATTCTGAAAGCCCACAGCGACTGGCTCGCTGATGCTTTAATGGACTGGCTGATGCTTTTATTAGCATAAGTCCGCAGTTGCCAGCCATTTTAAATAAGCTGCAATCATTTCAATGCAAACGATTACAACACGGCCACATTCACCCCAAATTCTATGGAGGCCTTGAAACGTTGGCGTTGGAAGACAGAAAAATCAATGTCTTTGATGCCCTTCCATTTGTGCAGCACTATTATGGGTCAACAGAGAACGCCACTCAATGTCTATTGAGTACAGTTCAGCATTCTGAAACTCTCCCTCAACATCATGGATTTTAGCTGGCACTTAGGGGGAGGCATCTGAGTAAGCGCCTCACTGTGCCAAGCACACAGGGTAATTTCACTTTCACTTGAACTTTTAATAAGGCAGGAAAGCCGTTTGTAGTGGAGCAGCGGTTCTGCTCAAGCGGGGCCCTCACCACGTAGCTGAAGATGAAGCGGCTGTGGGACAGCTTAAGGTGCTTGAGGAGACTGTAGAGCCTGCGACAGTTCAGCGTGCACCAGGGGCAGTGCAGGTCGTCCCGGGCCTCTGTCTGCTGCCTGCTGTTGTTGTTGTACAGGAACTGAGAAGGGACATTCCAAAAAAATGCTTAAAAAGGAGCAAACAGACAGGAGGAAGAGGTAGGGGAGGGGGGAGGGAGGAGAAAGGGCCATTCCAATGCAGGAAGATACCGGAACCATAACATGACAACTGCTGGAGAGAGCACGTCTGAGCACTTTGCAGTGACTACAGCAGAAACTCCAGTGTGGGTCTCCTCAGTTTGGCTCTATCCAGTTAAGACCAACTTAGAGCATTACTGCAGAAGAAAGGGTGCCGTCATGAAGAGAAAGCAAATAAACAAACAAACAATCACAACTCATGGCAAACATTCACCTGATAAAACACACGCAGCTTCTGCCGGGGTTCAACCAGTATCTGTTCCTTCCTTGTCTGGATATTTGTGCTGATTGAATCTTTAACTGCTAAAAACATAGCAGGCAAATGTTAGAATAAGCATTTATTTTCTGGCACCCACTGCCACGGTAACACTGCGCAATGCGGAGATCAGAGCAGGGGCCAGACACGCCGCATGGTCTTACCAAGTGGGGCTGGCTTTGGCCCACTGGGCCTGCTCTCCGTAGCACCGGCGTCCGAGTTACGGGTGGCCAGGGGCTTGGCCACCGGCGCGGTCGACTTGCTACTGACGTCCCCAGTCCAGCGCAGGGTAAACTGAAGCGTGGGTCCCTGAGAGAGGGTCTCAAATGGAGGGAGCCGCTGTGGGGCAGGCGACTTAATATTAACGTCCTCGTTATGCTGAAAAGGACAACTACAAATATTAATGTCCCAGACAGGGGAGTCAGAAGCCAATCACCATTGACAACATAGACCATCTGAACCCTTATCAGGGAAACAGTGCCGGGTAAAGACCACATGGAGCCCCCACCCCTACTGGCACAAACCATCCCAAACAAAGTGAAATTGGCCAGCTACGTCAGGGCCTCCTGAGAAGATGGCAGCCACCCAGGGGGTTAAACAGCACTATCAGGAGATGCACGAAAACCAGGAACCGAATGATGATTGATCTATGGAGTCTATGACTACCATGTCACCCCAGGCTTGTGTAAAAGAAACACAATGTTTTTTTTGGGAACCGCTTTAACCGGAACGCTAGATCCCTAAAGTTAGGAAAAGCCCTGAGGATTATTCCTGTTAACAGTACTTCTCTGATAAAACGCTAATATGAACAATGGATTTTTAGTCAACATATTCTGTGCTCGACTGCAGATTTGCCCACAGTGATAAGCGAACACAATGCACCTCAGTACTACAGGGGCTGCACAGACCTTTCAGGTCTGACGCCTACTGGCATTGTGGGGTGGGAACACACAAACCAGCACCAGTCTGGTCTGTGAGCTAGATAAGCAGCAAGCAACACTTTCTCCTGTGGACGTACCTTGCCGTCCAAAATGGTCTCCCAAGTAGCCCTTTTCTTGTTGACCGGACATTCGTCCACTTCCTGCATAGAGACCTCATACTCGCCATCTAGTAGCTGTAAGCGTCTGCAAGTGCCAAGAGAGACCCTCCTTAACAGATGAATCTTAGAACTAAATCAGGGTTCTTTAATAGGTTCTACTTTGTGTATCATCACTCCAACCAATCAATTCACCTTCCCCCCAATCCTAAATGAAAAACACACAATTTTCAGCCTTGATCTAATCATTAACTTCTTTAAAACTGAAGCAGATGACAAGGTTTTAACTGTCAACAAATCAAACATGTAGATGTGCCTAACAGCTTGTCTGAAATGTGTTTACTGTATATTATTTCAGCTACAGATACCAAAATCACCCTTCCATTTTTTTTTCTTGGGGAAAAGGAAGATATTAATTTGTCTGCAAGCTGGCAGAAAACCTCACACATCAATATGCACACAGCACCTGTTCTTGTCAAAGACTGTCATCTGTGCAATGAAGGTGGTCTCTCCATCACCCCTGAGAGCATTTCTCGTTTTTCTGTTTGGAAGTTCTCCTAGAACATCTGCAGGTAAACCAGAGTTATTTACCACATGGATTTAAAACTTACAAGCACTGTAGGATGGACACATCACTCAGGACTTAGCAGCACAAAGAAATATGTGAGCGCAAAACCCACCAATATTCCCATTGGGTTCTCCACTGAGATGCCTTCGACCCGGACGGGAAACCCTGAAGAGCAAGGAGTAGGACTTGACCATGTGACTGTTGTTAGGCTCAAACTCGTTGCTGGAAACCAGGAGAGAGGGGAAGGCGGCAGGTTTGGCTTGACTGCAGTCCGGGTTCAAAGGCACCTGCTTTTTTCCCGTAGGCACTTGTTTAACCGGGCAACTGACATCCTAGGACCACAAAGAGAAACTGAGACTAGACTATCAGAAATCAGCAAAGACGTACAACTCCTGGGTGTGTCACGTTCAACACTGGGAATGAACAAAAGAATTCATGGTCCAAAGACCACTACTGCCTTGTTTTACAAAAAGCAATGTAACTGACACAGACAGCTGGATAAGAGATGAAGAACAAAAAGTGGAGCAAGAATTCTCAACTGTTATGTCTCCCCATAAAAACACCGAAATGAGTGCTGTGTGAATCAGCCTAAACACGGAAAGTGACACTCCAGATTAGTAAATGAACATGTCGGCAGCTGCTGAAGCACAGAACTGTCACAGTGCCCAGGTGAAATCTGAAAAGGTGGACAATGCAGTTATGGGAGAGAGGAGGAGGAGATGACTGTCAGAAAGGTACATGTTCCTTTGACATCAGCACATGTGACAGACAGACACAGAACTCGCCCATTTCTCACCTTCCTTTTCTTGTGGCAAACTTTGACAAGCAGAACCTCTAAAGACACTGAGTTTTGTTCATTCTCTGAGTTTACAGATGGCTTTTCTGTAAGAGGAGTAATAAAAAAAAGTGTAATAAAAAAAGGACTCAATAAAGGTAAAGTAAACCTTCAGTATGTACAACAAATTGAATATTCAAGAAAGAATAACCCAAGTGACTGCGTGAGAGATCATCACAAAGACCTACCGATTTTATGAAAGAATCCTGTAAAAGTAAGCTGTAGGTGTGAAGACAAGCTGTGGAGAGAATGTATATTTATAAGCATGAATCCCTGCCTTACAGAAACATGTCCACAACAATCAGCACCAAGAATGTCAGGACATCGTAGCTCCAGCGGAACACACTTACCTGTGTGACTCCTGTTCTCCCTTCATCTTCTCTACTTGAAGCAGCATCTCGTCTACTTTATACATCTTCCTGTAGAGAGGGGTAAACCTGGTAAACCACACCAGCACCTGAATGCATGCCCACTACAGCAGACCTTGCATAACATGGTATCTGCACATTTACAGTAAGCACAGCGAAGTCAGGCACACACTGGTGAGTCAGAACAAGGCTGAGATGCCAAGACCACAGCTGTTCTGAGCAGATTCCGCACTCTGCAATTACACCACAGCCTTATTTAGCACTGAACTTTTTCCTCACCCACCACATACCCAGCCTCTCCCCAAGCAGCTAATATAAAAAGCACAATCTAAGGAACTAACTACGTATGGTACATCCTGGGGACCCACTATTCCCACTGTAATAAATTCTATAGTGGATACTGCTGATGCAGCAGAGCTGTATATGAATAGCAAATGATGTTCAACTACCAAAAAGATAGAGGAGATAGTCCTGGGTAACATCCCAGGCCACAATAAGGATCAGAATCCATAGGAACCCAGGGAGAGGCTGAGCACAGGTCTTACTGCAGCTCTGTGCATTTTCGCTGCAGCTCCTGTTTCAAAGGACTGGGGCACAATACTTATAACATGAGAGAAGTGCAGAGCTCATCTTTTCAACCACTAAATGCCCCTTTGAGAATACAGTGACTGACTAAACGTGTTTGACACAAGCGAAAATGCTGACCTTTAAATGAATGTGTTGGAGCAGAAGGAAATTAACAAGTAACACAGCAAATTACAATTCAATGACAGAAACAAAAGGTACATCAACTTATCTTACAGAAAACGGTCTATAGATCTTCCAGCAGTGTTATCATAAATAATCAGCTTTAGTTTAGATTTCAGGAAATTCTGTACTTGGGCTAGACTTTTGGTTAGACTGGCCATCAAATACATATTTCAAAAGGGATTTGTTGGATTTGCTTGGTGTCTTTTAGCAAAGACCTTTGGGGAACTGTTAGCATAGATTCCAAAACACGTGGTGTCTCATGGTCTTTCCCCTCAGATTGTGCCCAAAGTAAAGTTAAGGAGATTTTTGAGGGGTAGGGAGAAGGAGCTCATGTTTTAGGTGTGAATAACTGATAAATTTGCAAGTATGGGGGGGGTTTGCTTCTTGTAATACCTGTATAAATTACCAAACATACAAGGACAGTACAATCGGGTATCAGATAGGTGTGACGCAAATCAGAGCTCAAAGCCCGAGGCCTCAGGTGCGAAGAGGTGAGCTTTAAATACATCCACACTGTACATGCACTGGGCCCAGAACCTTAAACGAACCGATATTAATTACATAACAATATCTGCCAAAAGTGTTGCTGAAGATCATTCCAGAAAGAAAGAAAAATAAAAGTAAACCTAATATTGAGCATATAGGCATTAACATGATGTCACACCTTAGAATACTTTAACTTAACTGTGAACCAAAGAATCAATGTCAGCATAAGTGGCATGTAGGGATGTCAACTCGAACGTATACCTGAGTACTTGATGGTGAATCTGGAGATATACTAGAACATCTGGAGATATATTTGCACATTTTGAAATTCAAATTCCCTTGAATACACTCCAAACAAGCATGCAGCTGAATACTGCATGTTGTGTACAGTGTGTGACACATTTTTAACAGCCAAATCACAATGCAGTTAAATTGGGGAAGGGCAGTATGCATTTATTTTTCTGATTGGGTAAGAAATTTGGAGGCGGGTAGTATATTCCCAGACCAGCTGCACAACAGTTAAGGAGGACATGCACTCCAAACAACATCTGGACAAAACCAGATTGAACATGTCAGTGAGGAATATCCGTGACAAACTTAAAACACCACATTATTCATTCTGTCATGCCACATTCCTAGAGGGTGCAGAATGTTTTCAATGCACATGCACACATACCACATCAAATATTTAACAGTTAAGACATTTACTATGAACATAGTGATAAGAGGTAAGTACCACTCATACATCATATTACTAAAATAACAGTGATTCCATTTGAAATATGCAGCCAACTTAACCACGTTATCTAACCTTCCCCAAACACTCACTCTCTGCGATCCTGCCCCAACCCTGCCCCAAAACCCCCCCCCCCCCCGCTAATTTTTTTTTTGCCATGTGAGGTAATCAAAACAAGAAAAAAAAAAACAAAAAAAAAACATGGCATCCCAAGTTGCAGGTAATCATTATTTGTGGACTGCCATTATTCCCATAGGCTGTGACTCCAAAACTCCACAGAACAGGCAAATCAGACATGTTTACAAGCAGGCAAGCAGCCACATGACCAAATTACATCCAATAAACTCGCACACATATATCGCATGCATTATCCTCTGCCATTGAAAGGCAGTCGCCTGACAGCACAAGTGTCAAAAATTTCCTTCCGCGATGCAGATCACTGACCATCCTTAAAACATACTAAGTGTGATTAGTAGGGTTTTAACAGTACATGAATTCGTCATGTACAGTTCAGTAGATCACTTTCAGTTCATTATGCATAATAAAATTGCTTGTCACAAGTAGATGTTCAACACAGAAAACATCAAGCTATATTGTGGTAGTGCTGGAGAGCTCAAAGACTCTCCCACTTCACTTAAATCAGCAGTTTGGGAACATTTTTGGTTTCCTAATAAAATTATACCAGCACTGGAGAGAGAGTAGCTGATACGACCAAGACGGTGTGTCGGCTCTATTATACCCAACTCTGATATGTTGCTGGAAAGACAATCAACATGCTAACTTATTGGAGACATCACCATGCAAATGTGCCTACGGGCAGAGAAGGCAAAACCAGCCTCTGCAAATTAGTCTCCCCCATGGCATTTAAGGCAGGTAAACTCAAACTGCTAAAAAAAAATAATAATAAATCACGGCTATGGGGGTGTTTACCCCCCCATACAGATATACAATCAGACTCGGTAATAGAGAATAGTGGATTTAGACAGGATTTAGTTCATTAAAATTGATGATTTTTATTTTATACATTTGTTTTTGTTATGTGCAAATGAGCATCTCTTAAGATTTGTCATTCAGTCATGTCAAAATACGCAACTGATCCTAATTGCGCTTGTGTTTGCAGTTTAAATTACTTCTAGACAAATTCTTTTTTGCCCTGCAGTACTAAAATTGCTCCAAACCATTACCCCAAATCAGAGGTTTGTACCAAACTGTGAATTTTGTGTATCCATAGTAATTTAACCCTTTAGGAGTTCTCCACTTTGACAATGAGCAGGCAAAGTTTTTTCCCCCCCATTAATACAGTGCGGAATCAGACAGATTTATACCATATGTACAAGGATAAAATATGTACAAGGAAAACACACATAATCACTGTAATAAATACAAGCACAAGCACTGCCGTAATTTTAGAAATATTTAACCCATCTTACCTTTTGGCATTTGATCTGGGGTTTCTAAGGGGCATATACGTGAGACTTCTGTGCAAGAATATAGGCTGAAATAAAGAAGTTTTTCACCAAGTTACTTCATGATATAGCACTATGAGATAGCAACTAAAGCACAAAGGTCTTGTCACTTCACTCCAAAAATCAGTAATGTCAGATTATTATGTTATACAGACGGACATAACAGATGTCAGCAACTGGTGTGCCTTTATTTGTAGACACTACTTACTGCAATCAGGTTTCTTGTGCGAAGGAATCTGTAGATTTGGGTTGGTTCTGACAACAGAAAGTTGAAAAGGCAAAACACTGAGTGAATTTTGCTACTCAAATCTCCTTCCTATTATTAATGCAAGTACAACTCACTGCAGTATTGCTTTTGATACGGCTTCCCTCCCCACAAAGATGCAACAAATACAAGAGGCAAAAACTTTACTTCTGCAAAAGTAATGGCAGATGCTGTAGTCTTTCACATTTTCTTTGTATTTGATCACAGGAAATGGTTCACCAGCAAGTCACTCTCAGCTAGTGCAGCAAGTGATCAAAAGACACCTGCGTTCTACAATTACAAAATGAATCCGTAGCGAAAAGTCGGTATTACAGTGTCTCCCCCCCACCCCATTGCAATGGCAACAAATAAGCAACCGAACGTGCTGCGGACATGTTAGTACATCATTATTGCAGGGGCGATATCTAATGTGCACGTGACACAGAGAAGCTGCGCGCAAGCGGACATGTGTATCCAAAATAATTACAGCCACATATAATTAGTCTGTTGTTCGACACGGTAAAAAATAACAACACACACTTTCTCTGATACAAGGTGCAAAAGTCGTCGGCAACGTCCGCCAACATTATTTCTAACCCTCACACTTCCAATATTCACAAAACGCAAGTAAACCGACTGCGCGTCGCTACTTCATCCTGTTTGATCCCACCCACCGGTTCCTAATGCCATTTTAACATTTGTCTGTGACCCTCGTTAATGTCAAATTTATTTTCGTATATTTGGTTCGTTCTAAACAGTAAATAGACTGGTTCGCAAAAGATAACTTAGTTAATTACAATGCAATGGCAAAACTGAAGTTTTAATTCGGCACTGCTGAAGGCCAACATGAGCATAAGGACTGTGATCTATTCAGTTAGTGAGGGTAACATGAACACTTTGCACACAAACACCATCATATCCTGAGGATCATGGACGTCTAAGGAAGCCAAGTGTAAGCAACCACATAACTGGTATCATTACCAAAGTAGAAAACTGGCTTAGATACCTCATATCTATTAACTAAACTAGTAGCACAGCGATCTGAAGTTGATACATTTTTTCATAATGGTCAAAGTACCGGCACAGTTTTTCGGCCCCTTTCCACAGCGTTGACCCAGCGAAGTCGATCAGCCGTTCTGCCGAGATGGCCACGGCGCTCCTTACATACTCACTTTCGAAGGCCTGTAGGAACAGCTCGTGGTCGGCTTGAATCTCCTCCATCTTCGGTTTCTTCACCGAGGCCATCGCAACAACTAGGGACGGGTACCCAATGCCGCCGCCTTTACAAACGGTACCGCGACCCTTGACAGGAGCCGAACCCGAACCCGAAACCGAACCGTATCCCTGGGCGAGCAATGCGACAACCCCACGGCGAAATCGCACCTGGAGAACGTCCTTTTGCAAAACGAAGGTCGCTGTTAGCTTACTTTCAAAAGCCACACATTGATTTCTTTTAATAATTTAGACGGACAACTCAACGAGAGAAGTTGTGCGACTAATTAGCTACCCGTAAACATCCGTGTAAACAAAAAAACGAATATGGTACATGTATCAAACAGTCCGACTAAGCCTACGTATCGCCCTGATTGAAATAAATTAAAGAATAAATTATAAAGATGACAGTAACACGGATCTTTCCTTTTCTATAGCAAACTACCAGCCTACGACCCGGCTAACTGACGAAGTGCTGCCAGGGAGAAACCGTGAAGAATCAGAGGCGACTTTACTCGCTATAGTTATTTATACAAATATGTGAAATTCAAACACTGTCAATAAAAATTCTCCCAATTCCTCTATACCTGAAATGAAAGCCTTTCTTAAGATTTTCTTGATTTTTTTTAGAATATGTACTTATATATATAATACGGGGATATTTACAAATACACACGACCCGGCAAACGCCTTCCCCACGCACTGCTACTTCAGTTGACTGCTTTCACTACCGTACGCCGCCTGCAGCGCTACACAGCCCCGCTGGCCGCCCCGCCCGCCCCGCCTCTACTTTTGGACGAATGGACGGGAGCGCTGGTGCTCTGGACGCCATGATTGGCCGAAGTGAGGGACGCGCAACTCTGACGTCAGGGCCAAGTTAGGTAGAGATGACAATTGTCACGCGCGCCCCATTGCAGTTTAAACGATTTTGCGGGAAAACATATTGCGGCTTGACTATAGTGTCGAGGGGGTAGCGATTGTACTATGAGGCTTTGGAAATAATGGAGAGACGCCTTATGCATTCGTATTTTTTATAATTAAATGAAATAAAATCTCTTTTCTGTCAATATGTTAGCCGAATCACAGAACATATTTGTATTGCATTTAGTAATCGAGCGAATTTTTGAGTGTCTTTTGTAAATTGACGGAATACAGGTCCGACGGGGTTACTTCCCCCGTGGTGAAAACAACGCCTAGGGAAGACATTCACCGACGAACTCAAAATATTGAATAAACGACGTTCTTTCTAATAACCATATAATGCAATTACTAATATTCCTTATAACGCATTACATTCGCAAAGATTCAAGAATCATGGTGAATAGGGTTAATATAAGTAATTGTAGATATTAGAAATTAAATACTTAATAAAAACTGACCCCTGCGGGAGTTCTCTCAAGTTAAATATTGTCAGAATATGATTTGGTAGTTAACCAAAATAAAATACAAGAATAATGATATATCACGAAAAACTACTTAGAGAAACGCAACCTTAGAACACTCTTACACAGAACGTGCCCTCTTAGTGTTTCTAGAATGATAAATGCAAGTCTCATGCTATAAAACAAATATACATTTATTACAATATATTGTATTATTACTGTTACAATATGGTACAATTCTGGATGGCTTTCACACTTTTTTATTCTATAATTTTAAATATTTTTAATATAGAGGGTCTGGTACAATTCAGGCGGTACGTATAAAGTTAAGCCCCGTTTTCAGAACGGAATTATTACCTTGAGCACCGGAAGTTTGAGCTATCATAACTTCCACACATGTGTTCTGAGTAGTGCTGTGGATATCTGTAGTAAGTTCGTTGAAATAAAATCTTGATATTGTATGCAATATTTGTTTGTAACCTATTACAGATATATAGTAAAACATGGCTGATATAGTCCAGCTTCGTATAGAGGACCGGATACCTGGACTGGAACAACTTGAAAGAGTAGGGTTATTCACTAAAAAAGAAGTGAGGTAAGTCCGAATTTGCTTCGAGATTATTATAAACATTATTACGATTAATGTAATAAAATACCGTTTCGTGGTGTAATGCTTTTTTGTCAGAGCAAAATGTATATTAAACTTCTACACGCATTCACACTTTTTAGGTTTCTTGATGTGTCTACGTAATACGTACCTACGTGTCCTCCGGTAGCAGCGTGTAAATATATTTTATGTAATATGATGTTAATGTGCTCAAAATGCAGGTCAATGATTAAAAAATCAACTGCTTTGGAATACAAGCTGTACAGATCTGTACTAAGCAAAGAAGACTTCATCAGTTATATCCAGGTGGGTAGTCACGTAATCGGAGTTTACTTTAATGTCCAGGTACACCTGCATGTACAGTACTACGAATATGTTTGGCGATGTTTTTGTGTGCATTTACTGACAACATAGAACGCAATTTAAGATAATTATGCACCATATGCACCACAATTATGCACCACTATCTATATTAAAAAGTTATATAGTTAGAAATAAAACAGATTTGTTTATAGGTTTGCCTTACCTTGTTTGATTCTATTGTGAAGTGCTTTGTGTCAGTATTTTACGAATAACACGTCTCGCTCTTTATTCAGCAAACCATAACATCAATCACTTGTTCTCTTTAGTACGAGATCAATGTCTTGGAGTTAATAAAGAAGAGAAGAGCCGTAAGTCAATTTATTTCAATTGGAGAATTTCCATGCACAGACTGTTCCTCACCGTTTTTTTCTGAGAGTAGTGCTGCATTCAACAGTAAGCTGTCCCAGATGAAGTTTGCAATGTGTAAAATGTGTAGTTATCTTTTACTTAATGTATTTGGTACAGCTTTCTGGGGTGGGGTATGGCATTATGTACAAAAGGTTTGGAATCTCCCATAGGCTGGGGACTTTTAGGGTTGGATATTTATGATTTGATACAAACTATTAATGAGATATGTAAGCTGTCGATTTGGGGAAGCCATGTTCACATGTCTGTTACACACATTATTCCTATAGTTTGATATGAAGTGCATGTAAAGAAATAGGATAAATTGCCAAATGCACCAACATGCGCAGATGGAATAGAATTATTTCGTTTGAACAGAAAATCACATTGATTATACAGGTCCAGAAATCCAGACCAAGGTTTTGTTTCAACCAACCAGCTGAGTACTCAGTGACTGTGACTCTTTATACTCACCTGGTTGGTTGAAACAAATTCTTGGTTTGGATTTGTACTTTCTGGACCTGAACTTTCCACCTCTGGTTTATGCCCATGTCAGTTTATCTGGCACATAGTCAGTCTTTGTCGTGCTTGTTTCACAACTCAACAATGGTGCATGTACCTTGTGTCAGGACTGTGAGTGCCAGCTGTAGAATGCATGGATTACTTTTCTGATTATATGTCCCATGTTGTGGAAACAGCGCATAGGTTACAGGTTTAAAAGGGAGGATATCG
The DNA here is from genome assembly GCA_026779585.1 of Mormyrus proboscirostris. Classification (NCBI taxonomy): domain Eukaryota; kingdom Metazoa; phylum Chordata; class Actinopteri; order Osteoglossiformes; family Mormyridae; genus Mormyrus; species Mormyrus proboscirostris. Next base: position 8,999,292 of record JAODKF010000103.1, read on the forward strand.
AGTACCCCATCATTGAGAGGATAAACGGTGTCTTCAGACGGGCAACCGTGAAATGGAAGGTGAGGAGAGACAAGTTTTTTTTTTTTTAAAAACGATGATATTTTACAAATGAATTGGCTCTAATGGCGTATTTAGTCAGATAAGTTGGCCTTTTTACATGTTCGGCTCCTAGAGACTGGTGGGACTCAGGGGTGCCCCTAGTGTCCAGCGCACCAACCTAGCAAATGTGTTTTGCTCCTTTCACAGGAGGATGTGCAGCTTTGGTTTTCACATGTCGCATTCTGTAAGAAGTGGGTAAGTTACTCTGTATGTTTCACTGTCACTGCGTCCTCTGATAAAAGTGTTGTGGGTTGCATCCCTAATTAAAATGACCAACATGTATGTTTGTTGGTTCGTCTGTTTTAAACTAGAACACAAAGGCTCAGCTCAGCAGAGTGTTCGCCTCGATGTTGGCCATTCATCCGGACAAACCAGGTAACACTACCTGTCAGTTAGAGTGGGAACCCCCCCCCCCCAAAAAAAAAAGGAAAAATCATTGCAGTCTTGTCAGTGGGCTTGCAGCTATGAGGACAAAATAAATGAAGGCACCTGCTAAAGAAATGATTCATGGCAATTCTTGGTGAAAACCTACCACTAGTGGAATGATTTATTGGATTGAATGGTTACATTGTCTGTGCGGCTGTACTCCATCTGTTTTCATGATCATCAACACTTTGTTACCATCATTATATAGTTCCCTTTTTATTTTGATTTATTTTGATATAGTTGTGTTGTGTATTTCTCCCATACGTACCCAAAGCCTTATGGATCATGGCTGCCAAATGTGAGATGGAGGACAGGAACTCTTCAGAGACTGCCAGGAACCTTTTCCTGCGGGCCTTGCGTTTCCACCCTGAGAACAAGAAAATCTACCAGGAGGTCAGTAATGGATGGGGTCCCCTGTGCTGCACCATTATGCTCTCATAGACCGTACTATAAAAGCATTTTACTGGCATTTTGTGAATTGAGCAGAAGGTCAGATCCTGAACCAGAATGCAGCCATGTACTATCGCTTTCTGTGGATTTGTCCGATTATTTCACTTATTGCCCAGTTTTTTTTTTTAATCCAGTACTTCCGTATGGAGCTGATGCACGCAGAGAAGTTGAGGAAACAGCAGAAGGAGCTGGAGAACGCCAAGATGGACCTGGTGGGTTATGTTCTTGTGTTCTGAAGAACTACTTTCCGGCAACGATGAGTCATCTTACTTTGTCATTTAACATAATTGAAACTATTGAGGAACTGGACTTGTTACTTGTGCTGTAGATACACTTTAGAGCAGTGTTTCCCAATCTGGTCCTTGGGGACCCACAGACAGTCCGTGTTTTTGGGAATGGGGGTGAGCAGCATTATGAGGTAGTTTTACTGTTCCCTCCGTGTCGGCTAGGGAGAGTACGAGTTCTCAGAAGAAATCCTGAGTGGGAAGTTGGCTGAGGTGGTGTGCAGAGATGCCACCACTAAGATTAAAGGTACGATCTACCACACCGTGGTCTGCCCCCCCTCATCACACATGGCCCGGGTTAATGTGTCTGCCCGGCTCGCTATCGCCAGGTGCCGAGTTTCTGCTGTCCCTGCTGAGAATCGCGGCCCTGTTCGACTTCACCCAGGAGCTGCAGGACGCCATCACCAGAGAGTAAGTCCTGCTCCGCTCACGACATCCAATCAGAGCCTTCAAAACGCAGCGGTGGGCGCTGACCGGAACCGTGTTCAGTCTGCAGGAGAAGCACGCGGACGACCGCGTCACCTGGGACTACATGGCCAAGAGGGAGCTGGAGACTGGACTGGGGGCAGCGGCGGAGACGGAGCTGAGAAGCGCCAGTGGCAAGGCGACAGACGTGGCCAGGAGGGAGGAGAGGTGCTGCCAGGTCTATGAGGAGGGATTGAAGAACCTCAACACAGGTGAGGTGATTTTAGAAGCTCTGTCCTTCAGACAGTGGAGTCAGGGGATGCAGCCCCTTTGCCACCTGCTGCCCACTAATCTTCCTCGTGTTCCCCTGTCACACAGAGGCCATGTGGGCCTGTTACATCACTTTCTGTTTGGACCGGTTCAGGAGGAAGACCAATGTCTCCATGCTGAAGGAAAAGGTACCTGATCTTTCCTCCTAACTTCTGCCTTGCTGTGAGATGGAGGAATCAGGGGTTACGGTTTAATTCTGAGTTCTGAGGCAGAAGTGCAACTAGAGGAGATGGGACCAAGACATCTGATTGGCTGGTCCCACTTCCTATACCTGCTTGGATCCACCTCCTTTGCAATCGGATTGGTTATCTCCCTGCACCAATGATTTTTTTTTTTTTCTTTTGTCCTCATTCAAAAAAATGTTAAGTAAAATTCTCATGAGCAGTAAAGTCAGGGGGTGTAGCGCCCATGCAGAGGAGCTTCATCTGGTTGTGTCTGTGTCCTCAGAGGCAGGAGCGGCTGCTCGCAGTCCTTCAGAGAGCCCACGATGCCTCCATGCTCTCCGAAGACCTCCACAGGACGTGGGTAAGAGGCGCGAGAAGCCACCATGTGCACTGAGAGGAGGGCCACCAAAACCCAGCTTGGCCAGGTTGATCATGCCCCGTTTAGAGTACTGAGTGCTATGGAGAGTCCATGTATGTGGTAGGGACCTGAGGACAGACACTCTTTATTATTCGCATGAAGAGTTACTCCAGCAGAATGATAATCTGCTTCGGTTTGCAGAAGGCTGCCGCACTTTGGTGCGTGTCGGTAGGTTATATGAAGCACGATTTAGAATGAGTGCTGTGCCTAGTGAACACTCCCTTTCTCGAGCTTCGAGGGACCAAAGCAGCGCTGGCATGAACCGTGGATGTGGGGG
>JAODKF010000103.1:9003404-9014655 GCA_026779585.1 Mormyrus proboscirostris
GGATATAAGAAATTCAGGAAGACCTTCAAATGGTGATCTCCTTTACCCCCCCCCCCCATAGAGAGTGGTTTATCAGAAAAACTTCGCACTCCAATGTGAAATTAGAACATTGTCCAAATACTGTACACAAGTCCCGCACTGTCGCTAAACCGTCCTCGCGCTGTGCTTTCAGCCTGCAGGAGCATCGCCCCTTTTCCAAAGGATTTTTCCTCCGCATGATCGAAATAGAAAAGGAGCAGGTGAGGCTGGACTTTCTGTTACACTCATATTTTTATTAGCATCCAGATCAAAAAGTGAGCATTTCATCATTTGTTTGGTTTTCAGTTCCATTTTATTCTTTCACGTAAATTGCCATCATGTAAAACCTCCATTATGGATTGGAAGCAACAGCAGATTTCATAACACTGCTAACATTCATTTTAATAAGGTCACGTTACTCAGGGTTGCATATTGTCTGCGTATATATCTGTCTGGTCCTGGTTCCGGCTGCAGCGTATTGTGGGAAAGTACAGTCGCTGGTACTGTGAGTGCCGGTTGTGTCTGGGCTCACCCGTAACACTGATATATTTGCAGGATTCTCCAAAGATCAGCAACCTGAGGGATTATTATGAGCGGGCGCTCAGGGAGTTCGGCTCCACGGACGATGGTGAGTTTAGCTAAAGATGAGCTTAGGCCTCCCTTAATGAATTTTTGGCCTGCTTTGGATTGGTTATCGCATTAGAGAATGTGTGCCGCGATGGCATGTCTAACTGTGACATAATATCACAATGAAAAGATCTGAGTCACCGTCATCCTTTGTCACTATGGTGGCGAACGTGGATATTGGTCTTTGCAGATCTGTGGCTGGGGTACATCAAGGAGGAGCTCAGTTCCCGTGGCAATGCAGAGAATTCTGGGACAATTCACTGGAGAGCAATGAAGAGCCTGGAAGGGGAGAGTGTGGAGCGCTTCGTCACCCAGTACACCCTCCTTCAGACGGGCCACATATAGGCCAGCGCCCTGTCCGCCTGGGGGTAGCTCCCGGGGAAACGCTGCCCGTTGTTTGTTCCTGGGCACAACTTATTCTGGTTGTCAGGCAGGACATGGGGGTCAGTTTCTTCCTTGAGTCTTCATGTGCAACCAACACCAGCACCTCTGGTCACTGTATTATCCCAACACAGTTTTAAAATGTTCCAAAAAGAAATTAAACCTTTTCGCTGAAGGCATCCATTTCAAATTTCAAGTCCATTGTTGTCTTTGTCGTGGTTCATGCACCTCCTATAGTACTTGTGGTGAGGAGGCTGAGATGAGACACTATTTCAGGTTCATAATAGAATAGAGCCCCATGCTACCTGCCCTGTCCACAGACCTGATTAAATCCACTTCAATACTGGCAGTGACTAAGCAGAGTCAGACTATGGTTATAACAAGGTGTATGTCTGACATAAAGGTGCTTATGTTTCTAACACATCACCTCATAACCTGCAGTTACTGCCACTGTAGTCAGGGGTAATCTGGGCTACTGTTGGATTCTGACCATTGTGTGGCCTGTGTATCTTAAACCTTTATGATAGATTTTATTTGGACAAGCATTTTTAGCTTGTAAAGGTTTACAGTACCATACTTATCAGCTTCATTGATATGAAGATATCTACCATCAATAAAAATAAAGCTATGGTGTTATTAGTTGCACTTTGTGCTGTTGATTGCAAATAAACCCTTGAAATAAAGGCCACACTTTCACTTTTTATTTTGTGCCCCTATATCAGTTATTTTCACTACAGCTTATAACTTTTAATAGACGCGACTTCTCGATTACAACCTAACCTAATCTAACAGCTAAGCCGGCCTTGGTTATAGTTTTAGTAAACAATAATTCTATAGAGTCTTGGTTGGGACACCAACACACACAGCAGCCCTGCAGGTTCAGGACCTGCACATCTCACCATCCAGGGCTCCTTACTGAGTGGTCGCAGTTCAGCTCTTCCCTGTGGTCTTTGGAACGTACTCTTTGATTTGAACTGATGCAAACAACATGTCGCTGCTGGGCCCTGCCTCATCCAGAACCAGTCAGTCCAAGTGAATTTTTTTCAGCTGTTTTCTGCATCGTATACATTCTGTGTGCACAGGCCATAAGGTATACTGGTTAGGATGGGTCTAATTATACTTAACATTTACAATTATTTATCTAAAAGACGCTATTGTCCAAAGTGAGGTTCATGTGAGGAAAATGACAGTAAAACCATATGGCTGTCAAAGACTCTAGGCATTATTGCATCTAGGCTGAGTTTTCGGTGAATGTTCAAGTACATGTGTCAGTAGTATTGGAGCAAGAGCTACACAGCACGCTCCAATAAACGAACCTAATATGACAACTATTCAAATCAATGGGCAGAGTGCAGAGCATTCAAGGATAATAAGGTTAGCAGAGGTGTTCCCAAAACAGCCTTGTATTGTCACTTTCACTCAACTTGAATTTTTTTAATTTATTTGATATTCATTATATTTTGTATTATTTACATATTGTGCCAGAATTTACATATTCTATATTTTCATTCCATGATTTGCATATTTTGTACTTTTGTACAGAAAACAACAGAAGTTAACAGAAGCCTTTCTGTCCCACTGTCCTAAACCCATCAAAACACACAAAACCTCAATCAAGGTGATCACAACACGTAAGTGATGCACAGTCAAAATACGGTGACAAATACTTCCTGTTACTATAGTTACAATTAATTAAACAATTAAACAGTGGCCCCATTTCTGCTTATTACAAATGTCTTTTAAAAAACTCAATGAAGCATCTGCAAATACTTTATAACAGTCTAAACCAATGTCATCATTCGTACAGTTATGGTCAGACAACGGATCATAAAATGATGTAATTATTAATTAAGGTAATTTAAAATTGCTTTTCAGTAAAATCAAAAAGGTGTATATAACATATTATATATACATTATATATTTCCCAACACACAAAACCTCCATCAAGGTGATCACAAAACATATGTGATGTACAATTAAAATACAGTGACAAATGCTTGAGTACAAAGTAAATCACAGCTACTTGTTATCATAATTACAATTAAACGACGACATGGCCCCATTTCTGCTTATTACAAACGTCTTTTTAAAAACTCATTCAAGCATCTGCAAATGCTTTATATCAGAGGCTAAACCAATGTCACGATCAGTTATGGTCACACAATAGATCTTAAAATTATAACTATCAATTAAGGTAATTTAAAATTACTTTTCAGTAAGATCAGAAAGGTGTTTCATTTACCATACATTTCCACCCAAAACAGCCTTCACATAACTACACCCTATGAAGAGGGAGCTGGATCTGACACTAGACCACAGTAGGTCTGAGTTGTAGATGCTAATGTTTAATGTTCTCAGGCAGAGCAGGTTCAGTAAAAATCCAGTTGACTGAATAAATGGCTCCATGCACCTTAGTGGATCCTGGGTTGTCTTCATTAAAGTCTTCACCCCCAACTTTGAAAATGTCGGTGCTACTGCCCAGATCTTTAGTCCAACCTTTTCCATGACATTCTTAGCCAAAGTGCCATAGAGCTAATGTACACTTTTTAATGCAAAGGAATTTCATCAGTGTTTCCACCAGAAATTGTAGGTGATGATGGTGATGATCAGGCCAACAGTCAGCAAGCAAATAACAGACTTATATTTGGTATTGGTATTTTCCAATTTGTTAGTGCGTTCCTCCAAGAAGCGAGTGTATGGGTTGTTGTAGAAATAGGAGGCAAGCTTCCACACACCCGAGACAATCTCAGCCACGGTCATGATGATGGAAGAGGGTATCGCAGTGGCCGGTGATCGTTGTTGAAGTTTCATCCAGAGGATACAAGTGACAAGTCCGACCAACACAGCGATCAGTATCCCAATAACACACTGATATTTGGTGATTTCATACCACAGTATGTTAATGTATTTCTCATCTTTGGAATAATGGAAAAATGAGCTCAAAATATCAGTCACGTCCTTCATTGTGAAAAAAGCAATCATGACAGCCAGCTTACCTAGGAACACAGCTGCATTAGATACACAGCAGGACCCCTCAGCTCTGCACTTCCTAAAGAGAGAGAGGCACGTGTGGCTTGGGAATTCAGGAGATGGTGGCTTTTTCAAGGAGCTTGATCACACAGGTGAAATGGAAGACAGGGAAGCCCTTATTAGCATTTAGAAAGGCTCCTCCTACCACACTAAAGCTTATTTTACTCAGTCACGCCCATAACCCAGATACTTAACCCCTGGATCACTGACTTCAGACTGTATCACACTGAGCACCTGTGAAATCACGAGTTTTATTGTTACCTTTGATCTGAGGAACATCATGTATAAAGAATGGTACATGAAACAGAATGAAGGGAAGAGAAGGCAATGGAAAGGAAAAAAAAGAAAAGAGAAAAGAGAAGATGAAAAGGAAAAGAGAAGACAGTGGAGGAGAGGAATGAAAAAGTCCAAGTAGGGAAAAAGACCCTCTGGGGTTCCAAAGTACGCCCCCAAGCACGCAATCATTACAGAACCCTTTATAGGTTTAGAGTGCCATACTTATCAGTTTCATTGATACAAACATAGATACCTACCAACAATAAAAGTAAAGTTATAGTGGTATCATGAGTGTTATCAGCACCTTGTCCTGTCGACGTGCTAACAAACCATTCAAAGAACACACTTTCACTTTAATTTATGGCACTGTATGTCAGCTATTTTCACTGCACCTTGCAACTTTTAATAGATGCAGCTTCTCATTTAAAACCTTCTAACAGCTAATGTGGAAAAATAATTAAAGGTTAAGTGGGATGATTGTTGTGGGATTGTTGTTTTGTCTTAAGCCTTAGGCAAGAAGATGCTGTTGCATTGCAGGATCGCTCTTCTGTCCTGGGCCTTAGGCCAGAAGATCTTGCTTGTTCTTGTGGACTCGTGACAAGAAGCATGCTGGAGAAAACACTGCGGAGCACTCTCACCTGACACGAGTTAATGGAATTATCGTAATAAGGAAGGAGAGGACATATGTGGTAGCTGAGTAAGGGAAACTTGGGATTCGTGAGGGAAGGCTGTCATGATAACGGTGAATAGCACATGAGCAGCTGGGAGTGGGGAACCCTACTATTACCCTACTATTACGCTGTTTGTGATAGTCTGAGCTAATAATATGAACTAGGCTACTTAACATTGTTATAGGATATTACAGCTACACTCACATAACCACTGTCAGTACAAACAACATGTTTTAATAGAGCAATATGTAATTAATCAATCATGTAATCATTATGCATACACTCAGTAAACAAGATTGGAGGTCATAAGAGGAAATTCAAAATTGCAAAGGAACATTGCCTTTGATGTGAACCGACATAAACAGCATGTCACTGCTGGCCCTGCCCCGACCAAGGACCAGTCAGTTCAAGTGATTAACATGGTTGTCTATAGATGCTTTCTACATTATGTACAGTCATGTGAAAAAAGTAGGACAATATCTAATTCTTCATTAAGAAAATCTTCTTTCAAATTATATCTGTAGATAAAGGTGATATAATTGCATCACCTATGCAAAAACAAAAAACAAATTCACTTATTTAACAAAGGAAATTAACTAAGATGCCAATTCCTACTAAGGAACAAGTTAGGACACCCTGTGCCGTAATAGCTCATGTTTCCCCCTTTGGCTGAAATAGCCTCAATGAGACGTTTCCTATAACCATCTATCAATCTCTGACATCGACTGGCAGAAAGTTTCCCCCACTTCTCCAATGCAGAATTCCTTAAGCTGTGTGATGTCTGAAGGGTGCCTTGCATGCACATCCACTTCAAATTACCCACAGTATCTCAATAGCCTTCAGATACGGGCTTTGACTTGACCATTCCAGAACTCACCATTTCTTTCTTGAAAGCCATTCCTTGGTAGATTTACTGGAATGTTTTGGGTCATTGTCATTTGCATGGTCCACCCCCACTTCAGCTTCAACTTCTTGACAGATGTTTTCACATTGTCCTCAAGCACCCTCTGATATGATCAATTCATTGTCGATCCTGTGATGGTGAGCTGGCCAGGTTCTGCTGCAGCAAAGCAGCGCCAAACCATGACATTTCCATCCCCATGCTTCACAGTTGGTTTAAATTTCTTTTGCTCAAAAGCTGTCTTTGTGTTACGCCAAACATGTCCCCTGTTACTGCGCCCAAATAATTCAATTTCAGATTTATCTGATTCATCATCATCCAAAGCACATTGTTCCAAAAGTCCACTGTCTTTGTCTAGGTGGTCTCTGGCAAACTTTAGTGTTGCCCAGATGTTATTTGACAGTAAGGGATTTCTCCTTGCACAACTCCCATGTAAATCAAACTTGTGCGTCTCTTTCTGATGGTAGATGCATGTACCTTGACATCAAAAGTCCCAAAATAGCATCTTAGTTATTTTTTTTTCATAAATAAGTGAATCTGTTTCTTGTTTTTGCATGTATGTCTAACATAAAGATGTTTATGATTCTAACACTGCCACTGTAATCAGGGGTAACCTGGGCTGCTGTTGGATTCTGACCATTGTGTGGCCTGTGTATCTTAAACCTTTATGATAGATTTTATTTGAACAAGCATTTTTAGCTTGTAAAGGTTTACAGTACCATAATTATCAGCTTCATTGACATGAAGATATCTACCACCAATAAAAATAAAGCTATGGAGTTATTAGTTGCACTTTGTGCTGTTGATTGCAAATAAACCATTGAAATAAAGGCCACACTGTTATGATCGCTGGGCAGACGAGCAGGCAAAGAGGCGAGCACAGCCGGACGGACAGGGAAACGGGGTTTAATGTAGGACAGGCAGGCACAAACATCAGCGACAACACAACAATCCAATGACAGATCTGACATACTGGGGAAAGACGCGGACTAAATACACAGGACAAGTAGAAACTAACAAGCAACAGGCGAGTACAATCAGGGAAATACACGTGGGAAATGAGGGGGGCGTGGCACACACGAGGATCGGACGAGCCGGGCATGACACACACTTTCACTATTTATTTTGTGGCTCTATATCAATTATTTTCACTACAGCTTATAACTTTTAATAGACGCAGCTTTTTGATTACAACCTAACCTAATCTAACAGCTATACCAGCCTTGGTTATAGTTTTAGTAAGCAATAATTCTTTAGAGTCTCGGTTGGGACACCAACACACACAGCACCCCTGCAGGTTCAGGACCTACACATCTCACCATCCGGGGCTCCTTACTGAGTGGTTGCAGTTCAGCTCTTCCATGTGGTCTTTGGAACCTTCTCTTCGATGTGAACCGACAAAAACAACATGTCGCTACTGGGCCCTGCCTCATCCAGAACCAGTCAGTCCAAGTGAATACTGGAGTTGTTCCGATGCTTCCTGCATTTTCTACATTCTGTGTGCCCTGATCAGTCATAGATATTAGCATAGCATAGCAGGACAGCTCAGAGGAAATGCATTCCTACAGTGAGCATAAGGTATACTAGCTAGGCGGAGTCCAATTATTTCTGACATTTACAATTATTTATTTAGTGGACGCTATTGTCCAAAGCAATTTACAAGTGAGCCAAATAACCCATTATAATCATACAGCTGTCAACTAGGCATAATTGTTTCTAGGGTGAGTTGCCAATGAATATTTAGGAACATGTGTAAGCAATACTGAAACAAGACATAACCAATACATTCAACACAGAGATGTTCCCAGAACAGACAGGTCTTACGGCCTTTTTTAAACCTCTTATGTATAGTCATTTTCACTCAATTTCAATTTTTAAAGTCAATTTATTTGAGATACATTATTTGTAATATAAATTCTGGGACAAAAGGTTTAAAATAAATTCATTACAGTAATTAAAGAGAAATTTTAATGACAGAAGTTAACAGAAGCCTTTATGTCCCAACACACAAAATCCCAATCAAGGTGATCACAAAACATATATGATGTACAGTACAGTTAAAATACAGTGATAAACAAGTCAATCACAGCTATTTGTTATTATAGTTACAATGAAAATATGATGCAGCCCTATTTCAGCTTATTACAAATGTCTTTTAGAAACTCAAGCAAGTATCTGCAAATGCTTTATAATAAAGGCTAACACCAATGTCACCTTCATTCATCTCAGTTATTGTGATGCAACAAATCTTAAAATTATGTAATTATCAATTATGGTCATTTAAAATTACTCTTCAGTAAGATCAAAAAGGTGTTTCATTCACCATACTTTTCCACCCGAAACAGCCTTCACATAACTACACCCTATGAAGTGGGAGATATGAACCCTTCCACGATACAATTTACAGTCAAACTTATTGATAAACATTATAGTCCTATGAACAAATTAAATTTGATTACCTTAGTTGAACAGCATGTATTTATATCTAAAAAGCTTTAAGTTCCTTGGGCAGGGTTAGAGTTTCCATGGGTTGAGAACAGCTGACATCTTAGAATGAGTCAAAGTTCATATACCCTGATTCTCTCAAGGGGCAAAACCCAGATTTGCCAGAGCATCTTGTCTGGTTGGCTGCCGTAATGATGATCACCTGGACGATGCCTTTGGGATGCCAGTGAGCCCAGTCAGCTCATTCTGCTATCTCAGCCAGGCAACAGTGTAGAGGGACATTTTGGGAGCTGGATCTAACACTAGACCATTGTAGGTCTGAGTTGGGTTGTCTTCATTAAATTCTTCATCCCCAACTTTGAATCCGTTGGTGTTACTGTCCAGAGCTTTACAGTTCCAACCTTTTCTTTTTAGTCCATGTGCCATTGAGCTAATGGATAATTTTTAATGTGAAAGATTTCACAATCTTGTTTGCCTGTTCAATCTTGAAACTTTTTTAGCACAAAGCACGTTAAGGCAGCAGATGTAGCGCTCACACAATGAGGGGGCTGTGATTAGTATCTCTTCCACATGTGAGGCACAGAGCTGGCTTTCCAGTCACGTGGGTCATAGCTCTGGGGTCCCCCTGCTCCTGGTACCCATGCATCACTGCCAGTGGTGGACGTCAATGTTTCCTCAATAAAATGTAGGTGATGAGTATGACCAGGCCAGCAATCAGTAGCATGATGAAAAAGTGTTGGTTGGTGATGGCACTTTCCAAAGTATGAATGTGTTCCTCCACATACTGACATTTGGTGATGGCATTTTCCAGTGTATGAATGCGTTCCTCCACATACTGACATTTGGTGATGGCATTTTCCAGTGTATGAATGCGTTCCTCCACATACTGACATTTGGTGATTTCATTCTCCAGTTTCTTAAGGTGTTCCTCAAACGTGTCAATTTGATTCTGGTGTTTATACTCTCTAATGGTGCTATACACATTATATAAAAACCTGAAGGATTCAATCACGTCTTTTCGATTAGGAAGACCCATCTTGGGAGCCAGCATTCCTAGGGACACAGCTGTATTTGATACCCAGCAGGACCCCTCAGCTCTGCTTGTTCTACAGAGAGAGAGAGGGAGAGAGAGAGAGGGGGGCATATGTGGCTTGGGAATTCAGGAGATGGTGGCTTTTCAAGGAGCTTGATCACACAGGTGAAATGGAAGACAGGGATGCCCTTATTAGCATTTAGAAAGGCTCCTCCTACCACACTAAAGCTTATTTTATTCAGTCACGCCCATAACCCAGATACTTAACCCCTGGATCACTGACTTCAGACTGTATCACACTGAGCACATGTGACATCAGGAGTTTTATTGTTACCTTTGATCTGAGGATCATTATGTATATAGAATGGTACATGAAACAGAATGAAGGGAAGAGAAGAGACGGGAAAGGAAAAACAAGAAAAAAGAAAAGAAAACCAGAAGATGAGAAGAGGAACCAAAAACTCCAAGTAAGGAAAAAAAAACTTTTGTGGTTCAAAGGCTGACTGACTGCCAATCCTCCCCCCCCCCAAGGCCATGCTAATATTATACAAAAAGGGAGAATGGACCTGCTTTGATCGAAACAGTGTGCTAACTGAGGTTATAGTCAAAGCCATCAGTGAGTCAGTTTTCCATGTACGGTGAATATAAAATGAGTACACACCCCTATTAAAAAGCCAGGATTTTGTGATGTAAAAAAATGAAACTACAATTATGGATGGGAATTGGTAAGATATTACTGATACCAATGCCATTATGCCGATTCTGCTTATCAATCTGGTTCTTTATCGATTACCTTATTGATTTTTGACCCAATTTTCTGTGAGGAAACAAGGACACCTACACAGGCTTTCAGCGTCAATACAACTGCTTTAATATCTGACATCCCAAACAGAATACTGCCTACAGGTCACTGTCTACAGGTCAGTGACTTCAGTGCAGTGAGACCAGCAGCTATACAACTGTCACCAGCAAGTCTGAGTCTGTCTGTTGCATCTCCACTGCATCTTAAATTATAATGCACCTTTGCATAAAACATTTTGGAAAAATACTGACAAATAACTTTTTCATGGCAAATAGACACACGCATATGATGTTAATTTGCAATCAACAATAATGTGTACCTGCAGGTGTTGTGCTCTAAACTGCCCCCCTGCCACAAATTGCCTCCCCTAACATAATTTTTACAATGAAGAACTGCTGACTTCTGATTACTTTTGGTGTTCGGTTTGATGTCATATCATTTTCAGGTGTGATGGTGTGAGTATGAAGCTAATCACAGCTTTATAGGTATGAAAAGAAGACAGAAGAGGAAACATATTGAAGCAGAATGAAATCAACCGGAACGCAGAGGCTGAGGGAAGCCATAAGTACAAAAGAAGCTTCTTGCCAGCGACTTTACAGTCTTGTCCTGACAAGCAAAGGCGTGTGCCATCCCTTTTCCTGCACGCATATTTACTTGTACACACACGGCTTATTTGACAGCTATCTTACCCCATATAAATCTCCCATGTGCTCAGGCCCTCTCACTCTCTCTACACAGTACAAAATAATGCATATGATTATAATATAAGTATGTTATGTGCACATAATTAGACATATTTTAACCCCTACTTATAATAAATACCGTGTTTCCCCGATTATAGGGCATCCCAAACAATTAGGGCACTCCCCATTTTTTAAAAATTGGTCAGAATAAGGCCCACTAAGGCCCCCCCCACCGATACCTTTGCTTGTGGCTGGTATTCGGCTCTCTTCGGCTGATATGGTGGGGGAGCTTTGGGGAGCTGCGTGTGATGCCTCCGGCTGCAGTGCGCGGGCTGTTCATTGACTTCCTGGTTCAGAGCGTACCAGGAAGTCAATGAACAGCCC
>JAODKF010000103.1:9054855-9071978 GCA_026779585.1 Mormyrus proboscirostris
CCCCCCCCCCCCCCAACACACTTTAAACAAGCACAATCGGATGCCTGAGGAAAGGTGATAGAAACAAGGATTCCTGGGAAAGTCGGGACATCTTCTTGTGCTCCTGTTCCTACTGCTCATGGCAGCTATGGGCTTCATGGCCTTAAACAACTCGGGAGGCTGGAGGTCGGTGTGGTAAAAGGTGAGACTGGAGCATCAGGGTCCGCGCGTACAAACGCACCACACACTTCGCTATGAGTGGGCGGTGGACAGCTTAATAAAACATATTCATGACTGATGTAATGTTTTTTGTCATAATGCCATATGAATATGGCTTCAAAACAACGTGTTTTTCCCAAGGCTTGAGCGCGAGACTCCAAACCAAGAACAGAAAGGCATTCCTGAACACGGTGCGGTTTCAGCTGACCAATCCACGAAAACAATGTGTTTTCATTAATGACTTGAATGCTGATCTGGTGAAGGAAGAATTAATTAACAGCGGTTAAAATAATTAAAAGCTTAAACTCACTTTTAGCTTCTCTAACAAAAGATTCTCAGCAAAGCAGCAGTAGCCAAAATTCCTCTCAATCTCGTCTGCTGAGAAACCCGTTTCTGACTCATTGGAGAGAGGGAGAGCGGAGCAGCCACGCCTGGAGTTCCCCTTCTCTCTCTGACTCACCAGCAGCTGCACACCGGTTGTCGTGGCAAAAGGCTATATGGACAAAAGACATCCTCAAAAGCATCTCAGAAACAAGAGCTAGTAGACTGGAGTGGTAATGACATATATGAAAAGGTACTTCACACATACACTTTTCAATATGTAACATTTCATGCATAGAAGCTCCAGAACAGAAGTGTAATACAACCAAAAGAGCCTTCTAAGACACACACCGGAATCCTCAGTGTGAAACTGAGTGAAACGATGTGCAATGACCGGATGTGCAATGACCGGATGTGCAATCGGATGCCACATGATTTCAAGGACCGAGTACTGAAGGTAACTGATGAGCTACACATACTTGCTATGCTAGTCAAGCCATGAAGGTAACCACATAAAGGCCTTAACAGTCCCCATGAAGGCTGAAGGATACGGACACACTGCCAGCTAGTAGTGGATACTCTCAGTACTGCTAACAGGAGAATGCTGGAGGACGTCCAGGCACTAATCTCCTGCACCACCGGCTAAGTGTTGATGGAACACTCTTACAGCATGAGGCCAGAGCATAAGATAGGATTATTTATCGATTAAAATGTGGCATGGCCATAACATCTTCAGACAGAAGCTGACCAATAGTTCAGAATGCCTACAGTTAAAATAGGACATGAACAGGCATTCTACTGTACAGATTATAAATTTAGTGACTTGAGCAATTATAAGATTTATCCCTTACTTTTTGAGTAAAATAAGAACCCCTATTTCTAAATTTAACAAGGCAAATTGTTAATTGTTAAAGGTAATGAAATGTTCCATGTTGCCTGGCCAAGCAAGAATACCTAGTTCTTTAGATTGAAGCATTTTCATTCAGAGGTTTTGTCACAGTAAACGGCAGAAAAAAACAGATTTTGAACAGAAAGCCGCAGCAGGTAGCACAGTGGTTGAGAAACTTTCATACGAGGCCAAGATGTTACTAGTACCATAAATGGTGCTGCCATTCTGAACAGGATAAACTAATTCTGTAAAACTTTCCAGCTGTAAAAATCAATACACTTGGACCTCTGCAAGTGGTTTTGGATAAAAGCCCCGCTAAGTGGCTGAATAACGCAACGTATCTGCTGAGCCTGAGGCCAGAGGGGGCCACAGGGGATGATTTAGGGGGGTAATCTATTTTCTGCCCTGAAAGTAACAGGAAACTCAACCCGTCTTTCCTGCGGAGGCTTTCCGACTTCCTGGAAATACTTCTGTGAAGAGGCCTTGCTCTGAACCTAGGGGTGGGGGTGCTAAGGGAAAAGACGGCCCGGAACACCACATGGGCTTGGGGATCCATTTACAGTCTGGGCTCAAGCCTCAAACACCACCACCCGCTTCCAGGTACCCTGCTTCTTGTACATGTAAATTATTGGTGGCATTCAGCAATCGAGTAACACTTAATGTTACTGCTCTGCGGGTTCCATTACAAAAAAAGAAGGGAGATAAAGACTTTCTTGTGTGACGCTAAGAGATGTGACGCAAGGAACTAGGCTTGCCAGGACTGATGCTCAGGTCCAACGAAGTGTAACCAAGTGACAAATTGGACCGGAAAGCTCAATTCCGATTAGCACATACCATTCGAAACAGGTCATTGTAGAAATATAACTTTAACATAGCTAATGGTAAGGATGACATAGCAGCAAAATACAGCAAACATTATCTGGAATGCTAGTTTAGGGATAAGTGACGTTGTGTTAAATGAATGCGGGGAAAACACCACCTGCACAGGCAGGGTTGCTGCTAGAGATTTTGGACCCCAGGAAAGCTCATCACATTGGGCCCCCGACCCAAGTCAATCCAATTATGTTCCAAATTTTTTTGTGTCCCTGTCACTCAGAGGCCCTTGGAATCATCCTAACTTACCTCCACTTTATAGCATCCCTGTTAACAGGATAATTAGAATACTACTGAAGTAGAAACTATCACACTGATACACGCACATAACATTTTTGTCAGCTTAAGGTACATCCCATACTCCCATATTGCCATATTGCCCTGGGATTAATAGTGAAAATGTTGCCTCATTAGCTGTTCGAGCAGAACTGATCATTACTAAGGAAAATGAACCCTGTTTCACAAAGAACACTCAATCCCTATTCAGCATTTTGACCAATCGCAATATAATTCTGCGGAAAGCCGGCATGCCTACAGGACGATGGGGTGGCTCTCAGTGCTTGGAAATAAAGCCTCCCTATTGGCTGGTGTCTAATTTGAGATGCTCCAGCTCAGGCAAAATGTGGAGCTCCATTTCAGGCAGGATGACCTGGAACACTGCCAAGTCATTTCAGTTTTACTACTTGCTCTGTGTTTTAGCAGGAGATGCCAACGGGTTTCCCTCCCCCACCTCAATCACAAATACACAGTTAATACGGTTATGAGGGGAGACCCAACTCAACCTAGGGGAAGTAACTTCCACAGCAAGATCTGAGCCATCTGTGAAGGACTAAACACGTATCAGAAACACATCCCACCACAACCCGCATGAGTCCCCAGGACAGATTCCAGATCATTGTGATTCTTCCTTTGAACGAGATGCTTGAAACTGACAGAATAAAACGCTTGAACTTATACCCATACAATAGAAAGGCGCAACTTAAACATTATGTCAGTAGCAAAAGACACCGTATGTGCATCGCAAGTTCCACCAGGAACAAACAATGCTGAATTCTAAAGAATCATGCTGTCTAACCAACAGTCATCAGTCCCAAGCATCAGATTGTTCCAGTTGAGATTTCCATCAACTAAATTTACACTACAGTGGGATATTTATCTTAAATGGCCAGTTATGATAGAGGCTTTGGTTGGTTGAGCAAACTAAACAATAGGCTGCCAATAACCCAACATGGCAACTCTTCTCTACCAAATTCATTTGGCACTGCTACTGATAAACAAAATGACTATAAACACCCTTCAGCTGGAAACCTCAATAAATGCAGAATATCAAAAATATACTCCAATGCCATCGGTTTGATCGCTACTAAAATAGCACCCAGCCACAGGTCTCTGTCACCAAGCAGGGTCAAGACAGAAGATAGCAGCCATGGGGTATGATATAAAGAGTTGGGCCTTCGGCAAAAATTCTGTGCGGCAGAAATTAAAAAATGTCTAAAAAACCTTGGCTTCAGATAAACTGTGATAAAGCAGAGCAGAACTAGCGTTAAGCACATTCCTGTGTGGCGTGTTCGGCAGTGCGAGTGTGGGAGGGTGGCACACTTATCGGACGCGAGGCACAGCTAGGAGGCGTGAGGCCCCCAGGCCTGCTGTGGCTGCGGCCCACAGTCAGCAGCAGGACAGGAGTGTTAAACATCATATTTTCTGGAATATGGAAGGCAGGCCTTGAACACAGTACAGGAGACTTCATATTCACAGAAGGTTCCTCTGTGAAACATGTACCCAGTTCGGAGTTAATTGAGCAGGGCTGCTCAACCTTTCAACAGAACAAAGGTGACATGGTCTGTCTGACCTCAGACACAGACATCTGAACCGTAGGAGACCTCAGATGTTGGGTGTTTGCACAATGTTGTTTCAAACTCAGAACAGGGTTGCTCAAGAATGAGCCCAGCTCCCAAATTTGGGACGCACAGCATTGCCCTCAAGATTGCAAAGTCCCCTAAAGCATCAAAGCTTTTTTAGTTCACTCCTTCGTGCACTTCTCTCCATAGCTTGTCAAGTCTGCTGGGGTCTCATTACAGGGAACTTTGACCTTGATACATGAGCGTTTGTATGTTAGACAGGCTTTTTTTTAAAAAAAAAAAAAAACTGCTTGAAAACAGATCAACAAGCACATCGTCATGACGCCAGCTCTGTGGCACTTGTCCAGCAGTGCCTTCTGGTGGATAACTAACAACACTGCAGCTAAAAGAATCTGATAAGTGGAGACCAGGCCTGGAGTAGCCAATTGGGGAAATTCCAGGTGGGCCACTTAGCTGTTGTGCTGGTTGGAAACAAAATAATTTTACAACTTTAAAATTCTACAACAAATGCTTCAGAATGTTAACCAGTGAGTTTTCTCTCACACAGACATATTTGTATTCATATCTTTGTGGTGACCATCTATTCATTTCTATGAGAAAAACCATAATCCCTAACCTTAACCATTACCAAGTATACAAAATACTGACATTCCCCGGGTTAGGATGGGTTACGTTCCAATAAATTTGTCGTTAAGGCATAAGGCACAAATATTGTGAGACAAAAATGCATTTTAATACAGCACACCTAAACTAACAAACATCATAGCCTAGCATATAACCTACCTCTGACCTGCTTAGAACACTTACATTAGCCTACAGTCAGGCAAACCCATAAACACAAAGCCTATCTTATAATAAAGTGTTATATATCTCCTGTGATTTATAGAATAATCACACCCATCATAAAGTCGAAATATCATATACACGGACCATCATAACCCTGAGTGTCTGTACAAAAATACGTCGCTCAAAGTTTATCAAAATTTAGCAAAGTTCCTCTAAAATGAAATAAAACTGGCTAGTCTTGGGCATAAAACTCCTGGGCTGAAACTTAGTCCCACTCCATGCCTGGTGGAAACAATGATTTGCCATCAAAGCCTTGTTGAATACATCAAAGTTATAAGCTATAAAAGGCTTTGCCAACACAAAATCAGAATAACAGCAATTAAATCCAGCACAACACTCACTTCTGAAATGTTGAGAACATTTATGCTAACTGATCAGTGAATGTCTACTGTGATTTTAAAGTATACATTTGATTGATCGCTCCATGTTTCCTGCAACTCTTTCTTTGATCAGTGATACATCGATTTGAAAACCTGAAAAACAAATACTAAAAAAAAATGTAAACAAACAAAACACAGGCCAAAGACAACTTGTGAAATCTTAAAACTTCTAAACGGGCATCCTGGCCAACTTAGAAGCCCACAGGCCAGGCTAGAAGCTGATGGATTTGCCCCAACAGCTCATTGTATTGTGGGAAATTAGGACATAGCCTGCTCAACCAGCAAGCCAACTGTATCTGCTTTACTCAGTCCTTACACAGGGTCCAGCTCTGGCCTGGTGTGCAGCCCCATGCAAAATACACTGCATTCCAATATCAAAGATGGAACACTCCTCCCTGTAAATACTCAGATCTGCTCTTCCAAATGACATAGTATTTGGCATATCCCAGTCTGATGCCAACTGTCAGTCCTAACTAGTGTTCCTAACCAGTTTACACCAGAGCCCCAGTGAATAATGGAGCTAAAATCACTGAATGCTTTTGGTTGCGATTAAAAGCCAGGACCGAATGACTCAGGGCTGAGCCATATGGAAAGCTGTGGCTCTATGAGAACAGAACCGACTGCCCCCCGTAGATTTTTTCAGATAACAGGATGCGGCCGTCAGATAGGAGGATGTGGCTAGAGGATCAGGGAGGCAGCTGGAAACCACAGTTACTCAGCAAAAGCATCACATTTAAAATATTAACAATACACTGACCATTATTAACAGTAAGGGAAGGAATTTTGTTCAATGGAAACAAATTGGTATTTTATGCTAGGCTATATACCCATCCCACCATTTTCCATAAATGCTTATTTAGTACAGGACTGTTATAAACCTGTACCAGGAAGCACAGGGCAAGAGGCAGTGGAACAGCCTCGACAGGACGCTAGTCTTTTGTATGGGTCACACTCACACACTATTAGCAATTTAGAAACAGCCATTCAACTATTTCTTCAGATGGGAAACCATAGTACAGTATGTACAGGAAACCCCTGTCAACAAGCAAAAGCCTGAGAAAATACACTTCTGCTATGTTTCTATAATGACTGCGTTTTGAAGAATCTAACAAAGTAAAGTAAAAATATAGTGACGTTTCATATAAAATAATGGTCTGTGGCTTGTACTACGAAGCGGGGTTACTGGCTTATCAAGGTAACTTGTTAGATTTAAGGTACCAGTTTAAATGGACTTCATATTCGTTGACTTACATTTTGCCCAGACTACCTTAAATCCGACAAGTTACCCCGATATGCCAGTAACCCCGCTTTGTAATACAGGTCCCCGGTCTCAGGTTCAGCAAGGTTCAAAAGATATTGAAGCCTTGTACTCCACTGCATCCAGTACCCCATGATCTCTGGACCAGCCTGTTTCGCGCTGGAGCTGGGTGCTACTCGGAAATACCAATGATCCATCCAATGTCCACCAGCCAGAGGAAATCAGAGGACAGAATTCCAAAAGTGGCTTCCTATTCTCTTAACAACTCTGATCTAAATCTTGCTCTCTGAGAATGCGAGGGTTTTTTACCGAGACGCCAACCACAAGCTCTTGGCATCACGCCTCTGGCAGCTACTGTGAATTCCAGAACACAGAGTATCATTACTGGGTCGGTCGCACTCACACTTCTATGAACAGACTGTGGCGAAAGCCTCGTTTCCTCTGAAGGTTCAGAACCACAGGGTAAAAACCACCAGGTACAACAAAAGCCGGTTTTCCTCTATACCATGCGTACGCCACATCAACATTATTTCCTAAGCAAATGCACCACACAAATACAACGACTGGCAATGGGCACCACATTAATGACAATGTATATAGTCTTCACATATTAAGAAATCGCACCACCTATCTGTTAAGTTATAAGTGATCTAAAGTAAAACCCCAAATGTGGTGATATAAGCCATCTTATAACATTCTTTCTTCGGCACCTCGCTTCATTTTTTGATGCTAAGCTCAAGTGCATTTATCACAAAGAATAATAAATATAAGAAGGCATTCTCTAAAGTTTAGTTAAACATAAGCATAAGATTAATGGAATACAGATCATTTCCCTATGTGGTGCATGACTTGGTGGGTAACCCCTGTATGTGAATAATATGGATTTGCTTTACAGATGGAATACAGAATGATTGCTGGATGTGAGAACGGATGACTTTGCACTCCCATCTAGTGGAAGGACTCTACTTCGCAAAAGACACTCAAGCATCCCTGCACGGTAAATCGCACAAACAGAACATAATCAGACACAGAACCCCAGCCAGCGTTTAGTTTAATTCCACATACATTTCCATTGAAAAAATAACAAGGGAAAAGCAGAACTGTGGACCTCGTTACTTGTCAACACAGACCTCAACATTACCCTCTGAGGAAGCTTTCATGGCTGTTTAGGGCACAACCCCAGTCCACAAGGAAAAAGAAGGAATACAACACATGTTTGCTTCCTTAACTCAACTGCCTTCATTTGCTTATTTCAACACTTAAGCCTTTCTAAATAGTTAAAACATACAACAAAACTGTACCAATGAGAAACTCAACTAAATCGTCTCATTTCCAGCTTGTTTCCAGTTATTCTTTAATCTTCAAAGAACAATTTGAGAAGAAATCAAAAACTATTATTTAAAACTGTTAGATTACTGCTAATGGTGTTAGATTAATGCTAATGGTGGTGAGGGAAAAGAATGCAGATGCTGTCTTATTCCTAAGCATCTGCAAACTGGCCTACCACTACATGGGTGTGTTGGCAAGCCCTCTTCACTGGGGCTACATGGTGCACAGCTGGGATATAAATCCCCTCCTTGAGGCCGCAGTATTGAACATGGATGGGGGCTTCTCGCACAGTATCTGGGCAGAACACATCCTCAGAATCTGCAGACACCAGGGCAGAAGCAGCAAGGACACTTAGAATGCTTCGATATTCGGCAAATTTCAATAATCCCCTGACTAAACAGAAGGGCAGACGGAGATGTAAGGTAGGGGTTCCCAACCGCAGGTTTGTGGACTAGTACTGGTTCATGGCCAGTATTCCAGCAGACCACAGAATTCTGGGGGTTTTGCAGAAGAGTTGATTAATTTCCAAAAATAAACCATATACAGCTCAGGAAAAAAAATCGAGAGACCACAGCACAATCATTTGTTCAACTCATTTCTCAATTTATGTGTCTGTGAATAATAATAATAATTTTATATATGTATAGCAAACTGCAACCTAGTTCTTTTCAGTTTCTCATCATTGAAGGGCTTCTTCTATACTTTATGGGACTTCAGTCCTGCTTCTAGGGGCCTGACACAAACTCTCCTAGCAGTGCACTTCTCACCTGTACTTGGTGTTTCACATTCCTTCTGAAGGTCACTTGATGTCATCCTTCAATTCAAGAGTAACTTTCAAGTAAATTAACTGTCATCTCTGGCATTAGAAAGTAGCCAGTAGACGGCAGGTCTACCTGGCTGGTTTCTGGTTGTTTCCAGTCTCCTGCTTCACCTTATTCTTTTGTACTGGTGTCTTGGAAATTTTGAACCTGGAAGTGACCTGCTGCTCAACGTAGCCTTCTGCCAGAACTAGGATTAAACCAGGATTTAAAAATGATTTTTTTTTTTTTTTTAAATATGGTAAATAAATAATTCTTTCCAGAGTTGTATTTCCATTTTTTCCCCACCCCTTACATTTGTGAGTTCTGTTTATATCTGGAAAAAAAAGTAAATGGTTAAACTTGTGAAATTCTGATTGATTCGCTGGTGGATTAAAAGGCTGGGAACGCCCTGATGTAAATGAATGGGGAAGACAAACATAATAATGAAAAGGACCTGAGACTTGGCAATAAATGCAGGAAAGTGAGATGGGAATGGCCGTCATAGTCATTTTTACATTGAGAATATGTAGAAATGTGGACATCTCAATAAAACAAGACCGGTGGTCTCATCCACTCACTCCCACACTATGCTCACAAGACATCTTCAGAGCAGCTTTGTTTAAAGGCTTCTTAGCTCATCAAGATCTAACAAGTTGGTTCTAGTACTTTTCTCACCATAAGGAGAAGACTCCTCCCTCGCCCCCTTCTCTCCAGGTGACGAGGACTCCTTTATCTCCTCCTCCCAATTTTCCTCTTCTAAAGTAAACTTCCATGTGTGATGTTGCCTTCTCCTCCTCCTCTTCTGGGCCTTTATTTGTTTGACTGGGTGGGTCATACCTATAGAGGCCCTAAGAGTGTTCACCTTCTGCAGTAACACGTTGCCTCTGACCTCACTGCCTGCTCGTCTGGGGGTGAAAAAGTGGGTCGCAGCTTAAAGTTGACAAGGCAACCTTTTCTGCTTATATATCCAAAGCATTTGAAAATAACACTGTAATTGTCTCACGATTGTATCCAAGGCCACTTTAAGAGAATATCTTGCAAATGCACCTTGTAGTGGAATGGCTTCCAATTTTGTTTTTTTATTTTTCTTATGAAAAACCTTACGGTCTATGGTTTTCACACTCACTATGTGGTGTAGTTTTTACACTGTGTGGCTCCCATTACTTATGAAAACTTCACCCATTTGTACAGCGGCATATTTTACTGGCAAGCATCTACTTAACGATAAAATCTTGATTCATACCGTAATAGTTATTTTGTAGTTTGTTAAAATATCAGTTACATCATTTTCGGTTCGGTATGCACAATGAAACGACTATATATCGAGTGGTACTGGCAAAGAATAAATTCACAAATAGATGTTCAACACTGAAAAGAATAAACTATATTGTGGTTGTGTGTTTGTTACGGTTAAGGCTGGTAACAGTGAATCATAAGCAGCAGCCTTGAATAGATTTTCGTTTCCCAATAAATTACACCAACGATGCAGAGGTTGCCGTTTATAAGATAAAAACTAAACTGTCTGCTCTATTATACCGAAAGGAAACACATCCAATGTGCTAATTCATTTGTGATGATCCGAGTGAGTGTACGACCGTAGCAAGGCAAAAACAGCCTCAGCAAGTTAGTCTCCCAGTAGCATTAAACTACAAGACTAAATAAAAAAAAATAACTACGAATCCATGGATGTTTATAGATAAATATATATATGGAGGTTTTAACAGTCCTAAACCAAACGGGTGTGCAATCACCTACCGAAATGCCCGCCACGTTTTTTCTGGGAATCGTTGAAACGTCAGAACGTTGTTGCTACAGTTACTGGTCACGAGACAAGACGATTCCATTAAGCCGCCAGCAGAGGGAGACTTGGTTTCGGGAATTGGTTTGGAAATGTATGGTTTTCCAATTAGAAAGAATACAATGCGTGAGCCTAGTATGTGTAACCAATCCCTGAATAGTTTACCCACTTAACACGGATAAAGTAACGGAAAAGTCTCATCAAACACAATGGGTGTTAGATACACCTCTCAGGATACCAATTATGAGTTATTGACATTGCAACACTATTCACCTGCAGAGTCCTTCAGTGAAAACCCTAGGGACCACGTTGAATAAAAACGGCTAAAAGTGAGCTGGTTCGTCTCGTTTTACCGTTCTCCCAATGTTATGCACGCGAACAAGGAACGAGATTCCCGGACCTTTTTTCTTTGCGGGGAAATGGAAGTGATTCTGCAGTGGAAGGAAACTGCATCTCCAAAGTGAAAAATACATTAAAGTTTATTAAGAGGCATCCAACGTAAAATTAAAATGCACTGAAAATTTAGGAAGAAAATATTCGTAGGTCTACAATTAAAGTCAAATTTTGAACAGGCAAATCGATTAAACGTTAAGTCGCCTGATTATATATACATTTGTACAATAAACATTGAAGGCTACACGCATCTTAGTCATGCTAAAGCAAATCATTTTATTAGCAATATGAAATTGTATGGTCACAAGATAAAGAACTGCGTCAGAGAATTAAAAATTTCTCTGGTATAAAAGGACAATGGCCAAAAAGTGCAGTAATATCGGTAAATTAGCAAAGAAATAGCACTCTGGTTTGTGTGTGCAGTCAGTAATACTTTTACAAGCATTACCGTCTCCACAGTATTAAGGTAAGGTTTTATCTATTCCCGGTTCTCTCCCAATAACTATGCAAAGCGCATCGGACAGTGACCAGTTTTTCCCAAAATGCAGAAACAGGACAGACAGTTTCGTAGAACTGCATTTGACCAATATAGCTAATTTGCAAACCACATTTATTAACTGGTGTACCAATAGAAAATGCACTGCATTGGCTCAGAAAGAAAAGGAATTCAAGTGCCACCACCAAGAATTGGCTTTCATTGCAATAACATATATCGCAGTTAATATTTTGTACGTCATTTATACACCTTTGGAGAGTTTTTGTAATGTTCAGTAGAAGACATGAGACAAGTCCATCACCATATCAAGAGGACTTGGGGTGAAATTTGCGGGGACAAACTGAATACAAGGCGGGATTGCAGCTACTGATGGTCCGGGGAATGGTATTGTTTTCTAGACAAAACTCAACCAAGAAGGGGGATACTTATTTAGACTAATGCCAAAACAAAATACATACCTTAAGTCGAACAGGGCTGACAAAATCATTTTGGAAAACAAATTTCAAGTTACAAGGTTTTAGAACCAAGTAATATGATCAAAATTTTTCTCGTATATGCACACAAGATGCTCTCATATTGCCCCTTTTTCTTCATAAAATAGTAAAAAAAAATGTTTTTTAAAGTGTTGTTTGGGTGGCACGTGAATACAAGTAGAAACTTTAATGTACAATATTTACAAGTTATGAATTATGTTCTCACACGTTATAAAGGCATACTAAATGCGTATAAAAAGCTCTATGCAGCCAGATACAGAAAATTAGAAAATTTCACTTAAGGCGGCACAAAAGCCCTAGAACATGCAGAATAACGCGTTTTGTGCAACACAGCAAAACTACAATGATTCACAGTAGATTATTAAATGTAACGATTACCCTTAAATTAAACATTTTTTGAAATACAGTGATGCACAAAATGTCTCATCGCAGTAAAAAAAAAAAAAAATTAAACAAGGGAGCCGTTTCAGAAACTACAGTGAAATGTAGTGTATGGTGATACATTCAGTGACATTTAGAGCACACTAATTTGCACCGACCCACACATGACCTTTATCCAACCTGCTAGAACAGAGTTTTTAATTTTATTTATTGCAGAATAATAGTTCTTAGCCTACAAAGGGTTTTCTTCCCCAGATTACATTCTGGTAAAAGAATGTAATCACTCCCCAGATACCACTGCAAACATGAAAAGTTTAAAATGTTTCAGACAAGCTTTCTGTAAATAGCCCTCAAGGAAGAGTCCATTTTCATGTTTCTGTTCCAGAACGTGTCCCCCTGTCCAGTTTTCCATACAAAAAAAAGCTCATGCCTTCCATCAAACTCAAATGTGGAAGGCCAACCACAGCCTACCAACAGCAGGGTGCACATCATCTTACTTAGTGACCCTTGACCATGACATGCGGTCTTGCTACATTCCGGCAAATTCCCACTTGCGCCCACTCCAGGATGGCAGGTCTGGACTGAGCTTCCCTACCTGCCTAACAGGTGCTTACTGAGCCACATCTGGCTATGCATCCCCCTAAGGTGTTTGACGGGAGCCATCTTCACAGAAAGCCGAACCGACAGGCCCTCATGTGAGCGCACCATGTGTAGGGGAGTAACAGACAAACGCAGACACTTTGTTCCCATTCAGCCCAGAGTACAGAGTGCTTGGTTGCTCTTTTCACATAAATGTATCTGTCAGAACCTTCTGGAACGATACCACAAGAAAGAGCAAAACAAGAATTATCCATGTTCCAGATTTAATGTATAGATCCTTGGGAAAATAAACATTCTTTTCTGCTTTTATATTACACATTGAAGACTTGTTACAAAATAAACTTTTTCCCTCATTCAAATAACTATTATTCAAGTCTGTTTTTAAATGTATGTACTTTAACAGTATACCCAAGTACTTACATCTCTATTAATTCTTCCCTCTATACAGTTAAATCAACTGTTCTACATTCATCTGCTGGTAAATGTATAACTACTTTGTTTTACCACCCACACCAGTTCACAGGACATTCTGGTAACCTCAGCGGTTGTTTCCCCCCCCCCACTGAACCCAGGAAATTCATGTGCAGGGAATAAATTACATAATGCCTCTTCTCAGATTTCACGGCCAGCGTTCACATTCACAGAAGTAAAACCTCCAGCATTATCTCTGGGTGAGTCAAGTGTTCCCTCGCTTAGGTCCTGCTCAGAGCTTGCGCATGGTGACACCGGTCGTGCCTAAACCCAAGAGCACTACCGACGTATGACGACCCAAGAATGGCTCACAAAAGCAGACAGGACTCTTCACAGTCACAATGCAATAATTGCAGACTGCTGAATGAGCTATTGCAGTATCCTTGGTGCTCAACTCAGGGAGCCAACAGCAACTTTTGACCAATAAAGACGTATCCAAACCATTCAAGACTGACTTCTGGCTCCAAACAAACAAAACACTCTCAGAATACTCTCTCCTTAAAAGATCCAGATCTGTTCGTGTCTTGATGTTTCATTGATGCACTTAATAATTTAACATATATATATATCAAAGTGAACCAGAGCACACATGCCTCTTTACAATCACTCAGCCTCAAGTTCAATAACCAGTTAGAAGGGATTGGTCTTTGTCGATTGGTTATCACAGGATAACCAATCACACAAGAAATATGCACAGCATTGCATGTCTTGTCCTTTTTAGTATGACTAACAGTAGAGACCCATCTCTCCACCTCCTTCTGTTGCACTAAATGGCATCATAAGCCTGAGAACAGGCTGAAAAAACTTAACTAAACTGACTTCCTTCAGTCCTCTAACAGACCAGACTCCATCTTACCCTCATGTACTCCTGTGCTGCTCCCTTTAATCCACTCTGCATATTTCTTCCTGCCCAGGAGCCATCCCATCTCACCATGCATCTCCCCACAGTGTGGGCGGTATCCCAAATGCTATACAGCCCCATCTCACCAGACCTGGGTTCTCTGCTTCACCCTGGTGCCAACACACACATGCATGTTCCAGTTTACCTCCCTACTTGACTTTCAGAACTTGCTCTACTCCACATTCCAACCCTCCTCTGGCTTCAGACCGTACCGTCTACAACCACTGTTTACCATTACCCATGTTTATATCTCTTCGTTGTTTAAATAGTTTTCTTTTAAGCACGGGGCAGGTTTTTTTTTCTTCTTCACCATACCACTTACATACCCAGAGGTAGTATATATTTAAACTCAAAGATAATGCTTCTCATGATCCAGTCATACCAAATGCTTTACAGTAAATTCCCATAAAAACTACAGCAGAGGTGACAACCAAATGGAACAAAAATGGGGAAAAGTGCATGAAAAACATGAACATATTTTTGTGATTCACAGATTTCAACAGTCCCAAAACTCTGTAAACACAAAACAACTCCGGTTCCAGTGGCTGCAACTGTGCAGTTTATACTCCCAGCCTGTTGGGGGCAGTGCCTGCTTATTGTGGCCCTCCCAACCAGTTCAGTCTAGTTTTTGATTTCCAAGATGGAAGGGTTGTGGTCCAGGATAGCCAAGATAATCTTGTCCATGTACTGCCTGAGGCGAAAATTGATCTCCTCCTGCTCCTTCAGGGCTTCCATCAACTGCCAAAGAGCATCACAAAATTAACACTTGACTTGAGACTACATGGTCAGGAAACACACCCCCCCCCCCCTTCATGAGCCTTTTGAAGCTAGACATGTATATAGTCCCCTCTCACAGACACACTCAAACCTACCACCTGAACATCCACTCACCTCATCCCGAGAAGCATTGTCTATCTCAGCAGCCAATGACTGAGCTTTTGTCTGGGTCGCAAAGAGGTTCTTGGCCTCGTACAGGCTCAGGCTAAGAATCTGCCCATTAAGGTCTTCATTCTGTTCCCGAAGCTTCTGGTTTTCCTGTAAAAACGGTGTGGAGGGACAACTCAGTCTGGGGTGAGGAGAGGACCCAGATCGACCTCTGCCTTGGCATTCCCAACCCGCAGGTGGACCTCCCACTCGACAGCAACCTGTCCTTAAGCACCATCTTCTACTTAACCCCCTGCAGTGAATATCATTCAAGGCACCTGGCAGCAAGATTTGTAACCTGAAGTTTCCCAGTTCAAGTCCTAGAACAGCTTTGTTGTTGCACTCCTCAGTAAAAATGTGTTGGATCAAATGACCTCAGTAAAAATCTACATCCGTATCAAAGAGTGAAACACGTTTTGTAAAGAAATCCCGATACCGCTTTTTCACGATTGCTGTGTCAGTATGGGTGCTGGGGCTGACAGTCAGCTGGTTCTCAGGTGGTGCTCAAGTAGCAGAACCCAAGAACCGGCCTGTATTTCCAGCGGTTAAAAACAACATCTATAACAGATGCAGGCAAGTACACATGAAGGGTATGTAACATTTTTGATTTTGTTAAAATAATGATTTTTGATGGAGAATGTTTAGGGTAATGCCAACTTAAGCTCTCGTTCATAGCTGTCTTTAGCCGAAACATTCTTTTTTTTATGAAACATTAGCTAGCTACATTACACAGCATTACTAATTAATATTTATAACCAATTATTTGCTGCTTTTTTGCTGTGCAGACAATGTGATTATGGGCTTATCCACCAAGCCATTGATGGGACACAATAGTCACCAGATTCAATTCATCCAAAACTTTAGTTTCTCCAGTTGTTTGACTACATATATTCTCAAACATATTTTTGGGACTGCAAGCACCAATTTTTTGTGTGTATCCATAAGGAAATGTGCTGCAATCGCACTTTGAAAGCTAGGTAGGAACAATGAATACACAGTAGTGGTGGGATACTTAAGCTTTTTCCATCCCTCGCCACTTTGTGAGAGTTCTTTTCCGTAGTTTGGGTAGCTTTTTTTGTAGTGTTTTATTTGTTAATAATTTGCTCCATACTTTGAATGTAGCCTGCTCTCTTCAGCTCTACTTTAATTTCTGCATATTTTCGACACTTAAAAAAAGCAAAACATCAAACACTGGAAATAAATGTAGTTCTGCTGAAGTTTATAACACATTATAGCCCCTCCCCATCTGCAGACGACACAGGTGCACAGTTTCAGACCGGCATTTCTCTTTAGCCGGGCTGGGTGCCAGTTTTTCAGGCATGGTGCCAGTTGACTGGCAGTGGAAAAGCATGGAACCTGTTCCAAACATGGCACCAACACTGCATTGATGGACAAGGGGTATAAGCAAATGACTGTGGTCTTGTCTGACCATCTCCAATGGGTTTTGGATGGGGTGCCATCCTGTCAGTAAAAATGTGTGGTTATTCACTGTTAAGTCATGAGTCAGTGGACGAATATGAGGACAAGGGGGCATGCAGTTTTTAAAGCACCGCATGAACCTCTATGTACAGTATGATGGTGTTATTTGAGGGTTAATGGATCAGAGAGGCTTTGGGAAACACGCATTACCATAAGACTTGGAAGGAGTCGTGCTCCAGCAGAAAGAAGTTGCTGGAGCTCACAAGAAATGTCCTGGGGGGTTATCTTCTGGGTGAACAAAAGCAGAGGGCGGAACGTCAGACCAGGAGGGGCAAATGTGCTGTTCTGACGCTCATAATTTTTGTGGAACAAAGTGTGGCGAACACCACAGCCCAGCTTGTGTTCCATTCTTGTATGATTACGCTTCACTGGCATTCAGACTTGCGAGGACTGCAAATTGGGGGGGGGGGATTTACTATAAAGCCCTTTACAA
>JAODKF010000103.1:9099303-9112217 GCA_026779585.1 Mormyrus proboscirostris
CGGGGGTCCAGATGCCTGCTCCAGGAGGCATCATGTCTCTCTGTCGGGCAGCAGCCGCGCATCAGCACCCAGCCTGGGGCCCACGTTGGGCTGCCTTCAAGGTCAGTCAAGGGCCCTGCAGAGCTCCCACAGCTTAGCAACAAGCTAAACAGCACCACCTTCCACTCCTGCGTGGCACCACAGTGATACAGCAGACAGCCGAATACGTGTGGAATTTAATTATACATCCAACTCCACCACTTAGGCTTTTATCATAATGCAGCTTTTCAGCGCACTTCCGTTTCAATTTCCAAGCATCCTTCAAAGGTCCGAGTCAATCCAAGAGGCACATGAGGAAAAGCTCCACCAGATCACCGGGAATCAAGTCCATCCATCCAGACTCAGCTTGTGCACGATACAAACATTTTATTTGTAAAGGTTTTAAGGATTAGATACCAGGTATTGAGTTGTGGGTTGCCAAATTTGCCTGAATATTAATTTTAAATTTTCATAGAACACTGGTTTTCACAGCCCCCAGTTTCAATAAAATATCACTCCATTGATCACTCAAGGCGACAGACGTCGTAATCAAGCAAACATTTCCCATCGAGTAAATTTCAGGAAGATCAGTATTTTTTCCCCACTGTCTTGCACTGGAACATAAATCCAGCACCAATGCACTGTAATTTCACGTCATGGGATGGAGCACAGACACTTGGACGTCTCCTTCACAGGAATGAGGCTGAGCCAACTATCCAACCAATGATGATACGCAGCAGAAGAGTCTGGGAAAATAATGTCTAAACTTCAGCAATGCTGAAGGCGAAGAGGGAACTTCACTGGCAGGTTGCAGTCTAAACAAATCATGTGAAGCAGTACAGTAATAAAGCAATATAGCACTATCCCAGGACCATAAACCTCCAGCCTCATCACATCAGCTCCATAACCACTGAAGTAAACACAACCCCTAATGTTCTCTGGTGGGGGCGGAGGGGGGGGGTTGTATATTAAGAGTGTCAAATCGTGCCAGGAGCATCCCTGCCATCTGAAAGCCCCTCCCTGCCTCCCAGTCCCAGACTGTGACCGGTTTCTGCCAGACAGGCATACAGACCCCGGGCAGGAGTCGGCCTCCCGCCATCAGCCGCATGGGCAGAGCCGATGCAGCGCCAGTGGCGGCCGTCACGTCTCCCAAACCCCTACGGGGCTCACGGTGACCACACGGCTAGAAAAAGCAGGAGCAGAAGCCAGAATGGACCAAAATATCCAACACATTCATTCTACTCAGAGGACACTTTTCTCCGAATGTACAAGCAAGGCAGGCAGCACATCACAAACATACGAATGTCAAGGAGACGACTAGGCAGAAATGCAGCGAGGCTGAGCGTCCAATTAGATGCCCAGTTACAAGTGTAAGCGGCATAGGAGCGAGAGCCAAACAAAAACCAAGAATCTAAGACAAATCGATGAGTGACTGAGTGCTGGAATGTACTACAATGTACCAATTGCAACGAGTGTGTGTAACCCATGGAAGGGCAGGTTCTGGCCACTACATTAGTTCAATATGTCCTAGTGACCAGCACAGCAGTGCGATAAGTCAGATGAAAGATGCACCATGTCCTGAAATAGGTCAGCCTGTCCCACACAGCTCAGCAGGGCCTGAAGGGTGCGAGCAGGACCCACCGCATACTCCTGATGTACCGCAAGCAGGGGTGTGAGAGAAAACGCCAAACAGCTAGACCAAGAACGAAAATGAGTCACATGGCTTCTCGTTCATTGGCCGCTCATTTAGTAACACAGCCAGTTCTCTCGCTGTCACAAAACAGGCTGAACCAATAAGAATCTCCAAAGCGGAGCCTCATCGTCATATTTAATAACCTCAGGAGGCCTCGACTCAGTACGACCAACATAAATCCAGTTTCTGGGAGGGAGCAAAAATGTGGACTGTCTGGCAGGGAGCAAAAATATGGGGGTCCCCGAGGACCGGGTCCAGAAGCACTGACAGAGAACGCACTACAGCAAGCAGCACGGGCATGTCGGCCTGCGTGAGTCTCTCTGCAGCGACACTCCAGCGAGGGGGGGGCTTATCAGTACCTCACAGAAGGTTCTATATTTACAAAATGCTGACCAGAGGTGGTCATTTGGGATGCACATGGCCAGGTGTGTGCCACTTTAAGCTCACAGCTGCAGTAGGAGGTCTCCATGAAGACACGGGAATCTCCAGAAGGGAGCCGCTATGTCTGGGGAAGCAGCAGCATCTAGAAACTAGAGCCACCTACCACATTCAGCTTAAAATTTCATATGTTCAACAGAAAAAGCTACATCTCCAGTTAGCTGACAGACATCACAGCTTCTCAAAGTTAAGCACAAGATATTCTTCTGACAATTTGTCACTTGCTGCTCTTAATTATTTCCCAGAATTACCATAAAAATATTTTTGGGAAATGGTCCACCGAGCACGGTGTGGATTACAACATTGTCTTCAGAAAGTATGCAGACCCTTACACATTCTCCAAACCAGTTGATTCATAAGCACAAACCAGTTCAGCCCATTTAGAAATAAGTCTACAGCGCAAAGTGTGGAAAAACAGAAGGGCTGAATACTTTTTTGAAGTATCACTCTGATATTAATGAAAACATTTCACATAAAACTAAAAATAAATCAGTGGATTTCAGAAGAAAAAATGGAAATATTCCATTCCTTCTGTCCATACATCATCTCTCACTTCTGCAATTCCCAAGTGTTTTCAGAGGTGGATAGTTCAGGTCCAGAAAGTAAAGTTTCAGACCAAGATTTCCTTTCAATCAACCAGCCCGAGTATTCTGACGGTGACTATTTATACTCAACTGGCTCGTTAAAAACTCTTAACTTTCTACACCTGAACCTTCCCCTTCTGGTTTTCAGGATACCCCATCTCAGTACCATGGGAGTGTGTCTGCAGCGACTTTATTTGTTTGCACTATATGCATATTCATCTCGGACCTCGAGGACCGTCATTTGAATAACCCTCATCTATACTCTAAAAACTCTTTAATGTATGCATCAGAATTTCCCCCCAGGAGTAATAAATTTGATCATAATCCTAAAATTAAGATTAATATGGACTTCAGTGCCCGCAGGGGGAGATCTCCGGACTGGAGGAGGAGCCACCGCACCCATAGAAATGGAAACAGGCCCCGAAACAAAAGCCACCGTACTCCACACCGAGCCAGTCCGACCCTTCCCACGATACAAACGAGAGCTAAGACGTTAAAGAAGTCTGAGTATGAAACGTGATAAACTAAAAACGGCCTTTAGTCAAAGTTTTCTGGGAAATAAATGAACAAAAGGCTACTGCAGTAGTGAGGGACGCCATCCAATGAGTTTCACTTCCCCATCCCTTGGGTTCTCTCACTCTAAAGGCATGTCCTGCATCACACCATAGGAGGCGAGGCAGTACCCACATTCCGCATACTGACACCTCCCTCTCAGACAGCCATCAGAAGGAGCAGAGGTCAGGGGGGGGTCAGAGGCACTTTAACTGGCCATTCAGGCCCCCGGCTTTTATTGAACCCCCCCCCTCCAGCCTACCCTGGGAAAACCTGAGGCTAGGCTCTGTCAGCCAACATGAATAAGATGTGAGGCACTGATACAGGATTAAGCATTCAAGAACCAGCCTTGGACTACTAGCAGGGTCTCCCTACGCCACATAACCCATGCAGGTCAACAGGGGGCGAGACTGAGCCTCACACGAGGCAGAAGTACCTACGCTGTGCTTTAAACAGCCAATGAACTCACAACAAATTCATTACTTTTGGGAACCTTTGACACTGTGTGCACGATTAGGCGACGATCATTCTGTTCTGTCCAAAAAGCCGGCTGTACTCAGGTTCCCCATCCATCAATACAGAGCCTGGTTAGGAACGAGGCAATTAATCAAATTTTTCAATTATGATCTTGGCTTCCAAAGATCATCCGAATAAAATTCCAGATGATTATTTTGCCACGTTTCCTTTCTCAACACTGCTCATGTTTGGTGTCATAAAACCCAGTGCAACCCATTCCAGCTCTTTGTGGGTTTCCTGCGACTCTACATATAACTCAACTGAAAAACAAAACAGTCAGACAAAATGTTTGTAGAAATCCAAAAAAAAAATGCATGATCATTACTCATCGACTGGAAACTGTGTTAAATAACTGATCCCGATATTGACCAAAAAAATAAATCGTGATTGCAATCTTTGCCATAAAAATCGAGCAGCCCCTAGTCTGAAAGCTCCTAAAATAAATCGCTGAACATACTCACAGGAAAAATCAGACAATCCCCGCGAGACCTAATAGTGCGGCACATTAGTCTTTTAGCCAAAACCGCTTAAAAGTCCACACAAACCATATGCTTTCTTGCTCCTCATGAATACCCCCCCACCCATAAAGAGACACACACTAATTCTTTCAGCCTATCATAAAGAGAATTGCAGGCCTCCGTTTTATTATTAATGTGAAGTATCTGCTGATACTGATGGTTCAGGGTACCCTAAACATGCACCGGCTTACCGGCCGTGCTCCGCATTGTACCCTCGTTCTCCAGATGCCATGCTGTCCTGCTCTTATTCGCATGCCAAGGAGGAACCCAAGTCATCGCATGACTCGCCAAACGCCATTAAATTGGTCTCCTTCATTTACAGATACACTACAAAAGATAGACGACAGTTTGCGCGAAAGGGGACGATCTGCCACTGCGCAGGCCGCGGGAGCCGGCGTGTCTAAGGGCAGACCCATATGCACACAGAGACACACGGAGGGGTACCGACGGCTGCCGGCCAGCCGCCATCGATACCGTCAACCCCCAATTCGTTTAGCGGCCTCCTGAGTCCAGCGGTGGAAATCGGAGGCGACACGAAGCACTTGTTATTCTTCCAGCCAAGTTCTATGACCCGATTCCCAGATCTGGGCCAGATGTCTGAGATCCATCACGGCAGCAGAATCCCTTTCGCAGGTTGTGTTGTGTTGTGTTGCGTCGCCCCTCCCACCCAACACTGCACTGAATATCAATGTGGTCGACCTCAGCGAGGCTGATTAATTGCTCAAAGTATAGCCTGGATTAGGAGGCTGGTCTATCGGCCTGACGTTTCAGGGCATTGTCATTTGGCCATGACAGCTACGCTAGGTTGGCGTTATCCAGCTACATTGTTGCGATTTTCGTTGTCCATCAAAGGCACAACGACTCCTATTGACAAAGCTCTTAAAATGCTCTTAAAAAACAAGGAATGCCATTCTTGTTGCTAGGCAGTGACAAAGTTCAGGCAAGTCTTACGATGGGTTTATAAGACCTCCCCCCTCCCCCAACAACTGCACTCTGATAGAATCGGATCAGCTCTGGGTGGTTAATGCTTTTGCGACATTCACAGAAGTGCTGGTTACCAAGCGCCGGATGATGTAACTTCACCTGACTCTGGCGAAAACCATCTCATGTAACAAATTTAAAAGGATTCCGGTACTGGCTGTTTATTAATGTCTTGTTTCCTTAACACAAGCCTTGGGGATATTTCAGAGTAACTACTGCATGTTAATTAACTTGGTCAGGAGTGAGATACTGAACTCAGGTGCTCGGGCCCTGACTGCCTTAAGCACTACACCCCCTGCTGAATACCCCCATTCATGACAGTTAGTGAGGACTCCTATTTAAAGCCTCCAATGCAGTGATGCACAGGCCACACTGCATCTCATAATTTTACACAGCAGGGTAGGCTTGGGTAGTATTATAATAAAACTGCATCCCACGGAATTTTGGGAACAAAATGAGCCAAGTGGTGAAGTGCATCACCAGCCAGCAAATTTTATTACTAAGATTTCAAAATACCGGAATAGCACTGCATTTGAAAATCCCATCAAAATAGAGCACGAGGTGACTCAGTGTCTGGATGGTATGATGGTATAAAGAATTAGATACTGCCCAACCCTACATGAAGAACCCCCCCCCCCCCACACACACACACACACACAGAGTTTTGGACAGCAGGTGAAAACAAGGCAATGGCCACCCACACCATGCAGTGCACTGACAAGAGTAAAAGCAGAGTTTGTAGTCCTCTGGGTCACACAGTAAAATCTCCTGGCTACAATTCACTGCCATTTTAAACGTAAATATGCGACCTGATGAATGATGTGTGCATAACGCACCATGTGTTTTAAAAAAAAAGAAATATGTCGCATTCTATGAAGCACATGGTTCCTCTTCAGGAAACAAGGCAGGGCTACCGAGCTGCGTATCTGCAGCACCAGACTGGACGTCAACCGTCAATGTACAGCGAGCACTCAGTTTCCAGTCTGTCAATAGAGGTGTGTCTGTTTGTTTGGGGGGGGTGGGGGCACAGAATTACACAGCAAATTGCACACCGGCCATTTCTGTAGACACAGCACAGAATAGCAATAACTGAAAGACAATAGCAAGGACCCCAAGGAATCTGTGACAGCTAATCGGGGAATCCGTTCAAAGGCACCAAATCGCATCGGGCGCATGTACGACATGCAAAAGGTCACTCCTCTGACAGGATTCACAATCCCCTCAGGAAAGATGGATCTTAAGCTCCGTCTGCAGTCACGTTTCTCGCGGCTCGAACAGCAGCTGCCAGCTGCTCTGCCGGCTGACATGGGCACCAAAAACCCTCACGATTCCAGCAGGGCGCTTTTCAGTCATGTCAGCATCATGGAGACTTCACTGAACATCCATGGGTTTCATTGTGGGGATAATGCTTCAGTTGTCTCTTTACCCTGCTCTATACCTAATAGGAAGCAGACCACTTCCCCTCCACACCCCCAGCTCCTATTTAACTAGCCCATGCTCACTTCTCCAAGCTCCAGCTCTAGATGGCCTGACTTTTCTCCTGCCGCTCCACCAATCGACACAGCAGCCAAAGCCGCGAAGCACAACGACATGCTTGACCCCGGCTCTGCTCCGATCCTGCCACACAGTTCTCAGCAAACACGGGGGTCGAGTTACGGGACTCCCACTTTATTAGTGACTTGCAGCCCCCGCAAAGCAAAGGCGTATTCGGAGCCGGCATAAAAAGGCAGGAGACCAAGCAGAGAGCTCAGTTCCTCTGCCCTTCATTCGCCACCGCAGACCAGACTGGCCAAGCCACAGGAGACACGAGTGAGCCTCAGCAGAGGGCAAAGAAGATGATCGGAAGACTTCAAGTTTTTCTTCGTGCTGCAACACTGAAGCGAAGGGTGACGGAGGCTGACCAGCTTAATCTACCAAAACAGAGTGCGTGCTTGCATGCAGTGTAAGTTGCACTGCACTGATTTGTCTGTCTGACAGGGACTCGGGTCACCCCCCTCACAGGTTTATGCAGAAACAGGCTTCTCAGGGACGACGGACGGGCAAGCAAGCCCCCCCCAAACACACATGCCACTGCATTGACCAGCCCACACCACAGAATGGTCGACTGAAACTCAGTCTCTGTATAGTTGTGATGATTGCAATAATTAAGCCCCCACCCCCCGAAAAACAATTTTTTAAAAAAAAAAAAAAAAAAAAAAACTTCTGAAGCAGCTCCCACTCACACACAGCTTCCCCAATTAACAAAATGTCGAACCGGACATTTGCCAGTGGTTGCAGAACGGATGGACGGCCTCTTGTGAAACTGCTTTACGTGATGAGAGAGGGGTGTTGGGGTGGAACTTCACCTTTCTGCAGGCTGCCAGGCCACAGCAGCACGAAGCCGGCCAAACAGCTAGGAAGGAAACAATTTACATAGTCAGATTGCCCCAGCAGCTCCAGCAAGCCTCCTTTTTAGAAAACAGCCCTGTGATAATGGCTAAGTGCTCACTGCGTAAGTGCTTCCTGTGTCCGATAAGGACTGCGTATCCCCTTCATTCGCCGATGCCGCACCGTGA
Organism: Mormyrus proboscirostris; assembly: GCA_026779585.1. Classification (NCBI taxonomy): domain Eukaryota; kingdom Metazoa; phylum Chordata; class Actinopteri; order Osteoglossiformes; family Mormyridae; genus Mormyrus; species Mormyrus proboscirostris. Next base: position 9,107,159 of record JAODKF010000103.1, read on the forward strand.
TATGGAGAACGAAGCCGTAAGCCCGAAAGCCCTTGACGTACCAGCCAAGGAATCAATTACCCTACCGATCGGATCGCTTTTTAACCTCGAGCGCCAGTGTCCGGCGGACACCTTTCGCAAAAAGCACAACGGGGCCTTTATGTTTACAGGAGCTCTTCCGCAGTTTGGTTTAGCCTAGCGAACCATTTGCGCTGGAAATGCCTTTGCATTTAACGAGAATATCAGTTAACGAGGATGCCTGTTGGAATGTGATCCTGGGTGTGCGGCAGCTCAGCCACACAAGCTAACAAACGGGCCGTGCTGGAATGTCAGGATATCAGTTTTAATAATTAAAATAAATAAAGACTAAAAAAAGAAAGTAGGTTCATAATGGTTATGAAGTCAGATGACAAAGATGACAGACGATGATGGTTTGAAGGTCTAAATTCCAGTAGGGGACCTAGAGCCTGTGAATATAGCCTGATTAACTGCAATTGAGCTGGAACTGTTGGTTGTAGGTAGATCATTAAATGGCTACAGGATTAGAGACAAAATGACAGTTTTCTATATGATACAGACCATCCTGAAATTAGACTAAGTTTGTAAGATCGTCGACCATACAGCATACGGAACTAGATTTACTGGTAGCTCAGTGGCCCATGAAGGTTAGTATCAAATTCCAGCCTTGCTGAATTTTTAAGGGTTACTTCCCCATTTCTACAATGAGGTATTTTGCCCCAGAGGAGAGGGGGGAAAAAAAAGAAAAAAAAAAGCACGGCAGCTTCTACCGCAAAACCTCAGGCTGTGTTGAAGGACGCAGGAAGAGAACTCACAAACACCCCCCCCAGGAGGGCACGATGTGTTGGCAAATCAGGTTTCCGACATGTCAGAGCAGCGATCACGCCCTCACAGAACACACTGCAAACAGCTTGGTGCAAACGTGTGGCACTGCAAGCGGCCGTCTTGCGTATTTACGGGGCAGAGACATCCTGTGATAAAATCTCTTGTCCAGTATTCAAATAGTTGTTCCTGTGGGTGCCCCCCCATTGTCTTGATTATATGGTGATCGTGGAAATCAAGTAGATAAAATGATAACTAAGGGTCCAAAGAATGACCACATAGCCACTCACCCTAAACCCACCATTCTGAGCACACAAACCTGCTCTCTCTCTCTCACTCACACACACACACACACACACATATATCTTCCCAACAGCTGTACCCCTAAGGATACAACAATCTGACTAGATTACTTTATCACTAAACCTTCAGTTTATAAAGAATACTGAGAGGCACTGGCATGATAGGCACAGAGAATCTGGACAGTCCTGTAATTTATAAGATAAGTGTTCATGAACCTCGCCCAGGATGAATCTGCTTTTCAGTCCATTTTAATTGCAGCTTCATAAATTTTCAAAAAGAACCATGGAGGAATTCAGAAAATGTTTGGACATACATAGAAGATCCTATAACATACATTATTTGCGAATTTAACCTATAAAATAAACGCAGCATAAATTACGTATTTTGTTTTACCAGTGTATACCGACTATGGGGGAAAAACGGAGTAGACCAGCTCCGCTTTTGTTTCCTGTTCAATAGCGCCCTCTAGCGAGGAGGGAGAGGCAGAAAAATGGAAGCGCACTGCGGCGCGTCGACGTGCTTGTTTTTTTAAAACTTGCAAAAAGTGAAGATTCGCACTGCTTACATTCACAAAGCCGACATCCATTCATACTGACCTATACATGTAAAATAACTGGAGTCGGGTTTACTGCTCCATTTTTATATATATTCCATACATTTTATATATTTAGCGGACACTTTTATCAAAGGTGACATACAGTTCAGATGGGAGGGTCGGCCAGTGCCTGGCGCAGTCTGGGGTTAAGGGCCTTGCTCAGGGGTAAAATCTGTAAAACGAGCGTGCGATCTTCCCATGACCGACACAGCCTTCTAACCCACACACACGTTACTGATGGACTAACCTTCCATAGCTCCTTGTCCAGTACGATCTCGCAGCCTAACCCAGGATTCATGGGCAGTGGAAACCCGGGACCATCTTGCCAGGCCATGGAGGGCACACTACTGGAAATTCACATCGACTAGCTGGATGAAGAATCAGAGCGTGCAAACGCTACTCACCAGGCCGGGGTCACCCCAGGCCACCATCCCGTCCGCCTGTGATGCGCCTGCCTGTCAATTATAATCCACTGTGGTTTAAAACGTGTGGATTTTGGCAGTAGAACGACTAAAAGATTCTACTCGTGACAGGATGATTTGTTTGAATAAGCAGACTAAGATGTTTACTTACTCAACCCGATTAGGCCTATTTATATAAGTTACTTAGAATTACTTTCAGGAAATATGCATCTAAAATGTAGAAGTGTTTGATACTAAAAAGAAACATAACGGTAATTTACACAAACCCCAATACACCTTCGCCTAAATCTTGCGTAAAGTGTCAAATCACTGTCCGGATAAAGTCAATATCCCAATATCCCATAAAGTTTAATCGATTGCAAGCTAAGTTTGGGATGAACGCCGACGCAGCCGGTCGCCAGCAGATTTACGTCCCACAAGTATCACCGCTTATAGGGAAGTAACAGGCAGATCTGCACGTTACAAAGACGAAACCGTTTCTCATTCACTTACCGCGACCGATCATCGTCCGCACATCTAGCCACAATGAACCTGCGCCCTGGGGTCCTTCACAAAATAAGATGCGGGACATTCGTTTTTCTCCTCCAACACCATTTTCTTAGAAATCGATTTACATTCCTTACTGGTTAACGTTAAGATGCTCTCAGAAACAACGATGGCAATTAAACCACCATGCTATCACACTGGTGGAGATCAGATATTCGTTTGTTGGAATAAATACCTTTAAAGAGCGAAAATGATCGTGCGGCGGACGTTTCGTGAGCTACGGCAGATAACCGCTATGGAAATGCGTGTCATAAAAATAAACTGAGCTGAATCGATCAGCACCAGAATTGTTTCAGGTCGAAACTGTCTAGAAATATTAATACGTGCGTTTTGTAAGTCTTCGATGCGTTTGCAAACATGTCAGTGGAATGAGTAACGTAAGTTAATTGGGGACTAGCTTAAGTGTCAGGTGGGTTAGGTGTGCGTATGTCCGTAAGGTTATGGGTATTAAATTCAGTAATAATTTCATCATGCTAATAGTCATGTCTATATTGATAAGGATGTAATAACTGTCCTTGAATTATGTTTCTAACATTTTAAATTAATGAATCAGTGCTGCATTGAAAATGAGTATTTTGGCATAAATGTCTAACAGCAGGAAGGCCGACCGAATGAGGGATGCCACTGATCAGACCACATAAAACACCGCATGAACCATTTTGGTCTTGCGTCGGCTACTTCCACTTGGGTTTCTTGTGATGCGTTTCGACACCCCTTTCAGCCTATGATTACGTGCAGCCGCTCCTCAAGCTAGAATCACTGAGCCCAAATAAACTGAGCAATCGTTACTTAAAGCGTATGTGTGCGAATTTGTGACTAATGTCCATTCAGAAAAAATTGGAATAAAATATGCAAAAAACGTTTCGTTTTTTTTTTGTTTGTTGGAATCTGACAATTTCCCAACATATTTGATTACATTAATGAAACACGCATTATAACATAAAAGTCACTTTAAATGACAGATTCCAGATCTGCTTGGAAAAAGGTCAGATCTGAATGCCACGTATAAAAGAAGAAAACAGCTAAGCTTGATTTGTATTGGTAGCACTGCCATACAGTCATTCATGGGATATAGACATTTTTACACAAATCACCCACTGAGTAATTCATGCATGCAATCATAAGAATAATGACTAGTACCAGCCCTAGGCAAGCGTCAACCCCAGCCAGTGCACGATAAAGTGAAATTGGCTGACAAATTGGGTTCTCCTTAAAAGCTGATGCCCTAGGCGGCTGCCTATGTCGCCTATAGGATTGAACTGCCCTGATGATTATACCAGTAGTTAGTAATTCTGATTCAGATGTAGTTCTTTCACTTTTTTTGTTGTAAAGCCCACCACTGTTCTTGCGTCACCATTTATAAATGGCTGTAGTTACTCTACAAGTAAGTTTGCATGCTCCTCTCATTCGACCAATCATACTAATGATGATTAAACCCACAGGCTCACTCTCAAGCATCATATATCCAAAATACCAGATATGTATGTGTCCAGTATGTGAATGTCATACCAGTTATTTTGTATGCTTGCAATAGGCCATTTGTAAAATTTTCATTGTCCAGCTAAAACATATCCTTACTCACAGATACTTACAGACACTTAACTAACATACACTGTACTGTATTTGTGTACTAGGTTACTTACCACATTACCTCACTCTATGAGTTTATAGTTCTGTAAAGTAATATGTATCATACACACGTTCACTATGTAACAGTAAAATGGACCCTGACGGTAAGCTTGAATTTACCCAATCCCCCTGATTTTCTCAGTTCTGTGCGCATGATGATAAAGAAAATTGATGCATTTCTAAGTTTTATCCATGTATGTACATATCTACATAAAGCAATGATCTCAAATATAGGCATGTGGGACAGTGAGCCACTTGTGGGGTTTAGTGCTTTTAGCCAAGTAGAGTCATGGTGATGCAGACAACACCTGATGCTTTTCAAACTATCCCAACACTGTCAGCCAGCGTACCAAACAAAGGGTGACCAAGTCAGACTGATCCACCAGTCACGGCAAGCGTACCAAACAAAGGGTGACCAAGTCAGACTGATCCACCAGTCACGGCAAGCATACCAAACAAAGGGTGACCAAGTCAGACTGATCCACCAGTCACGGCCAGCGTAGAAAACAAAGGGTGACCAAGTCAGAATGATCCACCAGTCACGCCCAGCGTACCAAACAAAGGGTGACCAAGTCAGAATGATCCACCAGTCACAGCAAGCGTACCAAACAAAGGGTGACCAAGTCAGACTGATCCACCAGTCACGGCAAGCATACCAGACAAAGGGAGACCAAGTCAGACTGATCCACCAGTCACGGCCAGCGTAGAAAACAAAGGGTGACCAAGTCAGACTGATCCACCAGTC
>JAODKF010000103.1:9163766-9199394 GCA_026779585.1 Mormyrus proboscirostris
AGTCAGTTTTCAGTATGAAACCTCATGAGCGTGTGCACACAAGAGCGTGCCGTCGCTCAGCAAGAAATCCAGTGATACAACGCCCAGGACTTGGAAGGGCTCACTGCAAAATATTCTCTACTGCCCTCTAGCGTCAGTTACCAGTACTACGTATTCGCTCCTTGACGTTTTACATCTCAGCTGACTCCAGTTGCTGGGTCTTCAATTTTTTTCTTTCCACAAATGTTTGCACACATCTCGCAATGTTACATGCATAAACACTATCTACAAGCTCCATGACATGATTGTTGTGCCATTACTGAATGCGTATGTCATACATTTTCATCCAAGCCATTAATTATATTGACTAACTGTAACCACAGAAATATTTATATCGTATTGTATTTCAGCTGTAAGAAGCCAGTCACACAAGCTGTCAGCCCTACCGCATAGGTATGAAACCGCTGAAGGCAAAATCTTTCAACAGCAAGGCAATGGTTCGTTTTGTAACAAAACATAGCAGGTTGAAAGAGCTGAGAAATCAGTTCATTTTTAGCTGGAGAGTTCAGTCGTTTGAGAAAATTTACCACATTGTACCATAAAAAACAAAGTTGTTTTAGGGTTACATATTGTTGCATGTTTTGCAGAGAATTGTAGCATTTGGGTCCTGGAGCAAAAATGGACCAGGCTCCCCGTTTCCAAATTCACACCTAGGTCTTGCCTATGCTAGTTGCAGCAGTTGTATATGACGAAATTTAAGTAGCCTCCAAATATTGTACCCATCATGCACTGCAGTAGTTAGCAAATTCCAGACACGTGTTTTTTTCATTAAATAAATGCCCCAACAACATAGTTTGACTGCAAAACTTTACGAACAATTACGTTGAAAAATTGGTTTAAGTATTGTACCTTTTTTGTGTATACTCCCACCATAATGGGATTGTATACATTAAAATGAAAGGTATAACAGTGACATATTTACATATGCAACATTTGGCAGATGCCCTTAGCCAGAGCGACTGCATAAATGCTTTAAGACTGCTTTAAGATGCTATAAATACATATCTGGTAAACCTGACATCAATGGCTTATTTTTCAGCAGCGTTACATATGTATGTAGTATATCTACTGTATAGTCGATTTTGCGTCTGAAATAACTCAAAGGTGTAAATATTATTGATGTACCCTCAATGGTATAGGAATGTACCATTGAGGACATTTTAAGGTTACCTACAGCTACAAGTACAATTGCTAGACCCTTGAGGGTACAGCTCCAGGGACAAACAAAGGCAAATTTTTCCCGTTTTCTGAGCGTGTACAGATCTGACACTCAAATGCCAATTGTACCGTAGGTGCTTTTAGCATTGGGCAGGGATCAGCATGATCAATCTGACCAGTCTGTGGCTGCGCAGCAGGCTGAGATGCACTGTGTTTTCTGACACCTTTCTGTCATAGCCAGCATTAACTTTTTCAGCAATTTGTGCTGCTGTAGCTCTCTTGTGGGACCAGACCAGACAGGACCAGACACTCCCCATGCACACCAATGAGCCTTAGATGCCCATGACCCCATCACTGGTTCACTGGTTGCCCTTCCTTGGTCTACTTTTAGGTCGGTACTGCCCACTGCATACCAGTAACACCCAACAAGACCTGCCATTTCAGAGATGCTCTGACCCAGACATCTAGCCATCACAATTTGGCCCTTGTAAAACTCTCTCAGATCCTTACACTTGTAAATTTTCCTGCTCCCAACGTATCAACTTCATGAACTGACTGATCACTTACCTAATATATAATGGCACCCTTGACAGGTGACATCGTAACAAGAAAATTAATTTTATTCACTTCACCTTTCAGTGATTTTTCGATGTTATGGCTGATCAGTAGATGTCACCTTGCCTAGTGTTTTTGTAATCATAATAGTGTAAGATGCCATATTTATGATTTATAATTTTGAATTAGATTGGTGGAGGATCTAGAAATGCTTTGTCTTACGAGATTTTAAAGTTGTTTTGAAAAATGAGTTTTTCATTTATGATCATGATTAGGAGATGGATGTTATGACGATTACAGTTTTGGAGATGACCAAAATAGATATCCACGATAAACAGAGTAATTCCTACAGAATTCTGGCCACAAATAAACCTGATGGACCTCTGCAGGCTTGACACGTGAGATGCTGCAAAGTAGCTCAGGCATTGTCCTGATGCTTTCACAGTGCTGTCAAACTGAAATGTTATGTAACATGAGTGTAAGTGACCCCTCACCTTCATGGGTCACTTAGGTGGCAGAGGTGAAAAGCCTTCTCTCAGTTTGCCTATCTGACTTGCTGATCATCCTTATACAGTAGGTAATGACATTTATTTATTACGTCATTCATATATGCCATGATGTCTGTAGTGTAAGATTTTAATTAGTATCTACTAATAGTAATAAGACAAAATAAAATAGTCAAAGAACACATTGTGATAGCTATACAGTGACATATATATCTGAGTATATCTCAGATTCTATATCTTCTTTTAAGAATAAAAATAGTTTAATAGACTGTTATAAACTCAATTATCATAGACAAATAATTTCTGTCAAAATGTCCATATTATACAGTATGTAATTTCATTTCATATACACACATTGATTGCCGAATTCACACTTTTGAGCAAACACACTGTGTTCCGTTTCAGCATTGTCCAGCCTATCATTATTCTCCCTCTCTCTCTCTCTTGCTCTCACTCTCGCTCTCACTCTCTTTTTAACATTTTCCAAAGTTGCACTGTAGATTAAATGGTGTGAAAACAATGCATAAGCTGCTCCAATGGACCCGGGAGTTTATGCGAAGCTTCCTCCTTGGTTTGAACCCTTGCACGTCGTTTAGCTGTGTCGCTGGGCACCTCGCAGCATACACGGAGCCAGGTTCGTTCTCATAGCTCTTCTCAGGTTGGCCTTTCGGGTCACATGTTCCCCGAGCCCAGATCCCCGTGGAGATGCGGGAATGAATGGGCACTTTGTTGCTCCACCAAAAACAACCTCTAATGGCATTCTGCTCTGAGACGGAGTGAATTCCTCTGAGAGGGGGGCCGGTCCCTAGGGACTTGCATAAAAAATCTGTAAAAGAAGAATAATACTACAGATTTAGCATCCAAATATGCAACAAATGTATTCTTCACCTAATTTAAAAACAGTAACAGTAAAAAATAAGAAGTAATAAGAAAAGAACAGAGAAGGTGAGAAGCAAAGACTCATAGACAGATTTGTCATAGTGTTGGAACAGCTGTAGGTTTGTGGATTTCCAGCAGATATTTTCTGCAGTCTGGTGCACGACTCTGTGTACAGATGTCAGTCTGAATCCAGGAAATGCATCGCCATCCTGACCAAAACAGCTGGTCTATTAAAACAAGGACAGATGAATTTAAATGAAATGAAAACAATTTAGAGACCACGGCACAATTTTTTGATTCAGTCATTTCGCTCCTATTTCTCATTAATAAAGAGCCTCTTCTTTGCTTTATGGATCTTCAGTCCTACTTCGAGGAGCCTGATATGAACTGTATTTGCTGTGCACTTCACACCACTTAATGCCTCCGTTCTGTTTGAAGGTCATTTGAGGTCATCCTCCGATTTATGCGGCACTGCCAGATAAGTTGACGGTTATCTCCGGCATTAGAAAGTCGCTTCTACCTTCTACCTGCCTGGTTTTTGGTTGTTCCCAGTGTCTCCTGATTCACCTTGTTCTTGTGTACTGCTGTCTTAGATATTTTGAAGCTGGAAGCAACCTGCTGTTCAGCATAGCCTTCTGCCAGCAGAACCACGATTTAACCAGGATTTTAAATACAGATTTGTTTAAAAAAATAGAGTGGCCTCTTATTTTTTCATGCTGTATGTGTGATTAACCTCAGTGTACTTGACATTGACTTGTGTACCCTACTGGCCCAGGTGGTAAGTACAGGTTTGCTACTCATGAGCACGCCCTATGGACTGGTCAGGGGCACTACTTTTGACAGGTGCAAGCAGCTTACCGCATGTCACTCTTGATCTACAATACCTACCCTGAACTGTGCGAATCAGCTTTAAATGTGATCACTCACATTTATGAATAATCTGAATTTTACAAATGCTTTCATCTGCCTCTGATATGCCGTTAATGGGCAGCCCTTAAGTAATTATTATTTCTTGTCACCTCACCTTTTTTTGCTGTTCCATTCCACCAAAGCCACAGGGGAGACCAGTGACCCAGAGAAGAGGGAGAAATTCAGGGCCTACTGACAAAATGTCACCTTGCCCCTCTGCCCAATTTTCTACATCCAAGGGCCCCTGTAAAGTGCTTGCCCCACTGAATCTACCAGCGTATCCATGTCCCCACTGCAGCCCAACTGGGGGCAGTTGTTGGACACAACCCTGCTGTGTCCCTCCACCTCTGCTAGCTTAAGGCTCCTAACAACAACTCTGACGCCTTATAAAACAAATAATATGAACAAAATCCAGATTAATGAATAAACAGATACCAGGTGCCATTCAGAAACTGTTCCTGGTTTCCCCTGTTATTGTGCTCCCTTCACAAGACACATATGCACATTGCAGTGCTTCTAACCTGCGTCAAGAACTCCTCACTCAGACTGTGCGAGTCCTTTCCACGCTGAGTGGGAGTCCCTGTCCTATACAGCTATGCTCTCATTCATTATCTGCCCAGGAGCACATAGCACACTCACAGTGCGTGGAACACCGATGCTGTGAAACAGACCTGAAGATCGCACCGTGACAGCTTCACTGTGACAGCAGCTATGGCCGACGCCCTCCAAGCTCAGGTCTTTCCCCCTGCACATCCAGGACCCACAAAAACTCACCCCCCTTGTGTACTCATTCTTAATTGCTAATTGCTGCTGACTTTACGTGACAAGCCAAGATTATCAAAGACAAACAATTTCAAGATATCCAAGTAAAACTATTTTAAACATGTACACAGAGGAGCAAATTTAAACTAGTTTCAGACAACTGACTCACAGTGCATACCAGACTTTGGCTTTAAAAAGAGATATTCCCGTGTGTTTGAAATTGATATTTAAACAAGAATACATTTCATTAAAAACAAAGCCATTTGGCAATTATTTAAAGCTAATTTGGTTATCCTTTGATAATTTGGTTATCCTTTGATACAATTAGAGTTATTCATACCAGATGCTGAATCATGGCTGTCAGTCGCTCCAGTTTTAGACAGAAGTTTATTTTTTAACATTCTAATACTGGAAATTTGTGCGTGAGTATCTTTACTGGTGTTAATAATGCATCATACCCGGAGTTAAAAACAGCATGAAATATTGCAGACAGATGTAAAAAAGATTACAGATGCTGTTGACAAAACCAGGGCGAATGCATGTTGACTGAACATTTATCTTTCTTATGTACGGTGTGCTTGATAAATTGTCTTTGTCTATAGGGGGAAAGTGCAGAGTGAAGTTGATGGATGATACAACTGATGAGACAAAAAGTCCCTTGTTTTTTGTATAGCATTTCTGTTGATGTGCAAACATAATATATAGCTAATCTTTACTCTCAGTTCGGAAACACCATGTGTAGTAAATGTATATCTCTTAAGTGACAACTAAGTTATTCTTATAATGAACAGGTTATGCTATACTTAGGAGATAAAAAATTTAACACGTTTTTATATAAGCCGCTGGTGCGCGCCGCGGAACTATTGTTCAAAAGCAAAAACATTGAATTGTATGCTTATGTTTAGTGCGTATTCAAACAAACGTAGTAAATGTAAGCGAAACATACAATATCTCAAAAACTGCGCTTGATTTTGTGAAGCCCAAAAGATTTTGCTTAAACAAATTATTGTTAAATAGCTGAATACATAATACCGGAATAAAAAGCGCACAGGAAATACAAGGAGACCGATCTGGTGTGGGAGGGGTTGCAGTAGAGAGCCGTCATGACTGAGCGGTCAGCTACGAGGCCGTCCTTCACCGGGACCCGGGGTCAATATAGTAATTCGCTTCTCTTTCAATAGTACAGTGGCACTTGTTTGTGCATTTCTGGCACGTCTCACTGTTATTCTAGTGTTTAAAAATGGCGTCTGTAACTTTAGGCTTAACGCGGAAAAGAAGCGGCTAAACATATAAGAAAAAGCATGCTGAAATCAGACTTACTGCTTTAGCGATCACCGAGCTGCATTTGTAACATCTGACAATATTAGAAGCTTTAACCGATTTTTCCCGACGGAATACACGTGCTTCGAACTACGAAAACATGGAAACTTACTAGAAAGGATTATTTTATACGGCCTAATTTTAATATTATATGTGCCATATAGGGCAGTCTGTAACATTTGTGAAATTAATGAGCTGTTCACTGCCTTTCACTTTCAAGCCATTTTTCTTCTCATGAGAAAATGTGGTTATCACATTACACCTTAATAAAAGTTTACTATTATACTACTAAGATAGTAAGTACAACGATGCCAGTTCGTTGACTCGACTTTGTGGGGACTCCTTTGGTGAAATAGCCTATTATACACGAATCCGAAAAAATGGAGCAATATTTAAAAGCATTATTAAATCTGAATGCACTATTCTGTTCAGGCAGTATAAAAACACCCACTATAAATTATTAGTGTAGGTTTTTGGAAGTAGGCCTCCTGTTCGACTGAGAATATATCATAGGACGGTATACATTAAAATAAATTATAGAAATTATATCGAAGCGAATAAAATATCGAGCAATATCTTTTTTCTCACATGGAGACTGTTTCGAATAGTGTAGTTGATTACAGATTCTCAGTGAATGTCAGACATGCCAACATTATTCCGAAGTAGTGGAAATAATATATATGGAGAAAATTGTGGGAAAAGTAACAAATTAATGAGCTATACTGTACGTACGTATTTGCGCTGAGGACACTGGCATTTGGCAAATCACGATCGTTAAACTATGGTGGGTTTTGTTGCCGGAATTATTCAGAAACTTGGATTGTACAGTCTATATTGGTTTAAATAAAGTGATTTCGAGGGAGCTAAACTTTTTGGAATATACGCAATGTGTAGTACTACAATTCTAAATGACTAACCATATATATAAGTGCCTGTAGGCCTAAGTGACGTCCTCAAGTATGGACAATATACGGAGGATGTTTAATAGCGGGTAAGGAGTTGAACACCAATGCATTAGAAACACATCAGTTAGCACACATTTTTTTCAACTAAATTTGACTAGTTGTCTAAACATTTGTTTAGGCTGTTACAAAGGATTCCTTAAAATGCTTTAGATTCTTTCCTGAAGATAAAAAGCTTCACTAGAGTTTTCATATACATAGGGACGCTTGTTGTAATTTTACTGATATGAATGCTAATGTTAAAAGTGTACCCTAAAATTTATATTGATGCAATCGGAGTACATCGTATACTGAAAAATATTTGCTTTATACGTTCAAAAAATTTCGATTGCAATATAATGTTCTTGTTATTTTCTTTACTGATTACGGCATATATTTTTAGGAGTTTCATTGACAAAAATCCACATATCTACTGAATGTCAACTTTAAACGTAACATTTATCATCTGTACTGCTACAATACATCTTAATTTCTAAAGTTGTTTTCATGTTAATGCAACAAAGATACGATCAAAATTACTATGTAACAGAAAGATTGTAAATTTTAAACGTCAAATTCGGATCATTTGGGCTAAACCCTTTGAAATGTTTCAAGAAGGTATTTTTTTCCAGTGTTTCTGCAAGTACAGATGTTATAAGGGAGTCATGTATGATAAAAGGCAGCGCTTAGCTGCTGAACAGTACTGTAAAAATGTTTTTTTTTAATCTCAATTTTTTATGATCCAAGCAACTTTAAATATATACTAATACATCGCATAAATTTATCAGATTGATGATTTACTTATACCCAAATTAATTTTAAGACCTATTAAGACTACAGAACTTACGTGATATAAAATCCTTCCTGACTTTCCTCCTTAATCTCTCAATGATGAAAACGATTAAAAACGATTGAACATCTTATCTTTCAATAAAATTTAAATGTTATTTCCATCCATTAAGAAAAGGTAAATTATTGGGCGCCCAGCTCAAACAAAAAGGACGATAATCACCGCGTCATGTGATCCATATAAATTTGACGTAAAATGTAAAATGTCTGGTTTATTAATACCTAAGATTTCAGTTACCGATTGACAGTTCGTGTAATTTATATTTAAATCTTTAATCACGCATTCACTAGGCCAGAAAAATAGAGAAACTGTTGAAATCGAATAATAAACATTTTATCTAAAGCAAGGTCTAGATGTCTACTTGACATAACAGATGCAGTTTGGCTACACTCTATACGGAGTTTTCTGGTTTTAAGGGTAATTTTCCGTATAAATGAGACTTCGATGTCGTTTACGTTAAATTTTCCAGCACGGGATCAGGGTTTACATTATTATCAACACTAGGCCAATACAATGTCAAGAGAGTCTTTAAAAAGTTACGTTTATAAGAGCTATAGGGGTAATTTGTCAGCTACATTACAATTACATTTCAATTCCTACTTGAAATGAGCGTAATTAGACAATACTGTCTTTCGCATGCCGATTTTTTACACAGCAAAGTATTATATTAAAATATTAACATTTTTCGACGTCCCGAAAAGATCAGGAAAACACTAAAAAGTTTATTCGCACACATACATACACAAATACAAATGTCAATGTTGTGTTATAGTATTGTTAAAATAATAGTACTGACACTGCGAAATGTGCGCAAGGCAAATTGGTTCAAAATAACAAACAAATTTCGATTCTACCCACAGAAAAAGGCATGAAAATAGTTACAAAGATTATACATCATTTCCTGCAACAGTTTACTTAATGCAGATTTTACCTAAAAAATCGTCATCAACGCCTCAAAGAAAGTATTGCAGTGATTTATATGGCAATGCATTGGAACCACAGAACCAAGTTGACCAAGCGAAAAGTGTATATGCTATTTCCAACATTAAATACATCAACAGCATTTCGATGAAGGTCTTGATGTTACTAAGTACACTCTAAAATTATTCAGAATACGAAGTTACTTAATTTTTCTGGCATCAGATAGAATTAATACTGTAATGTCGTTTCCATACCTATCTCGCTTTATCTTTATTATGTTGCAGTTAATACTGAGTGTAAACGTTATTTTAGGGCCTATTAAACAGGCAAAATGAAACAACTGGACAATTTCTGAAACTTTACTTAGATATGAATCCATAAAAATGTTACGCATTCTTTTTACATATTCACACTGTCCATTATCAAAAGTGCTGTTTCAATATTCCGCATTGGAAATTAAATAATAATTCCTCTGTAACTCAATCAAAATACATAAAATGTTTATGATTACACAATAAACTTTCACCTTTAACTTTTAAATTTCAGGAGTTGTTATATTTCCAGATTTTAAAACACACACTAACTACAGTTAATGTATTTGATTTATGCAACCCTTTACAAATGGTCTAAGTTAGGAGAAGTTATATACTGTCTAGGGACTTTGTGTCTTTTAATCATTACATCTAGTCCCACATTTGTACACACAATCTGACATGTAATAATTTCCATACTGTTATATAGAAAAATTTTAATTGTTAAATGATCCCATTAAGTAAGGATTATTTTCAAAGAAAATAGTTAAGAAAGTCTTATGACGCAAGTCAAGTAAGATTATACAATCATCTTTTATCTTTAAAGAATCCTTGGTCTGTAGAGCTCTCCTTTATTGTTACTGTCAAAAAGTTTGTTGTCACATCTGTCACCACAACTTTCTCCATGTTCTCCAAACACGGGCTCCAAGAATCTTCCTCAGCCTGTCCAAGAATCCTTCTCACAGGGATTTTGGCAATGAGCGACGATTGTTGCGATGCCAAACGTTTCAGCCCGGGATGGACAGAGGCCATGCCGTCTGGGTGATCTGGAGTCCTGCAGCTCTGCATTTCCAGGCTTGCTCTGTGTGCATGCGAGCTCCTCTCTGACCCGAGGCACAGCTGTGAGCTTCCACTGGGCACAGCTCGCATCTGTACTTGAGAATAACCAGGATCTTCCTGATGCCTCTGAGGTAGTTTAATCACCCTCAGAGGCACCGTCTTCTCACTCTCCATAGGGGTGAGCTTCCTCATTTTGACTGGGAGATACGTCATGCGTTCATCAGACCTTCTCTCTGAATGCTCTGCTTCGCTGTACAGGTTGTCTTTGAAACGTATCTTGGGTTTAGGCCCTCTCTTCTTGGGCATAGAGACCAAGCTGTCTGGAACTGGCTTTGCTGGTATAGTGGGTCGGTGGTCCCGTGCTGACTCCTCAGGGCGGACGCGAATACTCTCCCCCCTGTTGACCGTGCTGGGGGGGAAAATCATGGGAACAATGGCACGAAGGCCCTCGCGGGATCGGGGGGTGATGACAGGTTCCGGACTGGGAAATGACACCCGGATTCCCCTTGCGGCTTCGCTGCGGAATTCGTACATCTTAGCTTTCGCCTTAGCTTGAGCCTATGGGCGGGGGGGGGGGGGGTTGAAGTTACAAGATAAAGACAATTAACCAGTTTATTAAACCATCCATCCCACCATCCTTCATAGAGGGTTGTAGTGAGAATGGAGTGTAACCCAGAAATACAGCAGGGGGCAGCCTACAGAGGACGCTGGTCCAAAATTATATCAATGCCTTATCATAACATACATAACAATAAATTGGTACAATGTTAAATTGTTGCCATAAGTCGTAAGACATGCAGATGAATTTCTAAATCAGTGTATCCTCCATTAATCCTGCACCTAAATAAATATAATGCATTTACCTAAATTATAGGTATCATGTATTGTGAATTTCTGTATGATACACTACACTAATTATTATTATGTTTGCTAAACTACACACACAATCTTAAAACGTGCCTGGCTCTGTGGTGGGGCATGTCCATTCAATCACACACTTAGAACACCAAGGGTGGCTGGGTTAATGCCAACCAATTACTGATTTTCAAACAGTAAGCAAGCAAACCAAAGTATCTTTGAGACACTTTTACACGCACCAGCCTCAGCCTCTCCAGAAAGTCCAGTGGCCCACCCTACATATTTCAGCTGGAGCCAGCCTATATTAGCCCATGGCATCACTGACACAATATAAAGAACTTACATAAGGACTGCTCATAGCTATAATGCTTTAGTTCTCTGTTTAGATGCAGGATTGTGGCCAGCAATTTTGACAGTACTTCTGTAGTAATCTTCAGAAAATGCTATTAATGAATAGCCAATCTATGGCGATTCCTATCTGAGTCCGCCGTTTTATTCTTACTAGCAAAGTGTTGGTATTTCAGGTAGTTAACGTGAAACCGTCTTGCAGCTGGGTCGAACTATCCAAGTCAAATACAAGTGCGTGGAAGAACAGCTTAGTCTATTTACACGCTACGTGCCTGACAGTAGATTCGACCATAGCACCAATTTGACAGATACACTTTTAGGTCACTATAACACAAACATTGTACTTACTCTTAGAAGGAAAGTCTTCGGTTTTGGTCCCCTTTTTTTAGGTCCAAACAACTCCCGCTCCCGCTCTCTGTAACACCCGTATCATAAATGTATTACATATCCAATGGCAGCATACAAATACACGCTGGTGCCTGTGTGATTAATGCCGACTAGCTGGTTTAACAAACGTCTCTCCTACGCTGGCGTGAAGGCCTGCTACGGACAAGCTTACCTCTCTTCGAAAGCAGCGAAGAGACGAGAGTCCAGGATATTCTCCTCCGGCTCCCATGTGCTGTACCTACGGAGCGACAACAATACGCTGACAGGGGAGTCGCTGCAGTATTCTGCGTCTCTGACAGGATATGTTGAGCAATTATATGAAACCGACATCTAATTGCGTATATATCTAATGTTAATGAGCTAGCAAAGGGATAGTACGACATAACCAGCAGATCTGCTGCGACGTCTCGAGCCCGCTATAGTGACGTATCTAAACCAGAGCCGCTAGCAGAGTATCTCGCTCGCGATGTCTGCGCGGTAGAAACTACTCACTTTGGAGACCATCCTTTCCATTTCACTAGATACTCCATTCGACCCTGCAAGTGTAATGAGAGGGAGAAAAATATACGTAGTTAGTGAAACGCTATTACCTCTGAATTCTGAAGAATAAGAAATACGTCGCTGGCTTTACATACTCTTCTTATTCGCCGTTTGATAATGGACTCAGCCGCGAACACCCTCTCCCCAACAGCCGACAACTCCATGTTTACTTCTATCTACCGTTAGATATTTATCCCCTCTCCACTCGATGCTGAATTCCAGACAACCCATAATACTCATATCCAGCAAAGACGTCATTACGTTTTAATGTGTTGCCTAGGCACGGTTGTCGGTGGAATCATTTCGAGGAAACCCATTGGTCTATCTGTCGCGACGTGTTCAGGTTGCTAAGTTAAGGAGGAGGAGCTTTCCATTAAGAGGAAGAGAAGCTTGTGTTGCAAGTACACTATAGTCTCGAATAACTATTTAACTAGTTATGGCTTTCATGCATAGCCTGTTCTTTCCAAGATAGCCGATCGAGCTGCTAGCTTGAAAGCTTAAATGAACATATTTGGCGCATTATTAAGAAATACGTCACTTTGCACAGTTCGTGTTAGCTCTTCGTGGCTGTTGGTATTTGCATATCCTTTATTTTCTTCCATGAGTGAGAGCTATCTGTGTTATTAATTTTATCATTTACATTATACATCTTAATGAAATGATTCTAATAAAATTGTTACAAACTCCAGTATTTCGACTATTTAGCTACAACCACTATGTATAACCCATTTTAGTTTTCATATGAGCTGTACTTTCATATTACCTGTTACAATTAACACATTGTTTCTCATTTATAGTAAAAATACAAAAGAAATTTACATTGAAATCCGCTTACTTTGTACGCCTCTATATTAATCTATTTTATTTTTTGAGTAAGGTTAAAAGAAAAAAAATCTATCCTAGAATATATAATCTAAAATTTATAAGTAAATAAATTTCAATAGCAGGTCTCCTAGAGATATTTAACTTTTTCTGTGTATGATAAAATATTTGTGAGAGAAATGTATAATAGATTCGCTCGTTTGAGGTAATTTTTGTACTAAAATTTATAAGGGAAGCCTGTTGCTATGATATTTTGTATATTTTTATTTTATTATTACTAAATTAAAATAAATTTAGGTGAATGTAAAGCCACAAAATAACCGACATAACGTATTTTCGTTTAGTTTTTTCGTAATGTTATGTGAAACAGATGATACATATCGGCTTCATTAAACATTATCCGTTATATTAATTTGGTTAAAAAAAAACTCACAAAAAATGATCTTACTCATATTCCTTAAAATATTAATATAAGCCTATGTATCACATTGTTGTGGCCACTATTATTATTATTATTATTATTAGCAACAGCAGTAGTAGTATTAGTAGTAGTAGTAGTGGTGGTAGTAGTAATCAGCAGAAATGCTTTACATATAGTGTGCGATTAATTCTTTTCTTAAATAATATTAATTATGTGGGCTCTATAATTTATGCAGAATTCATTAACAACACCTCTTCACAGACAATGGGAATATGAAGGAAATCTGATATCATTTCATGTTCGCTGTTAAAGTCTTCCATCCGAAAAGTCTAGAAAGCTCCTTTATTCGATTAAGCAACCAAAATTGATTTTGTGAAATTATTGAAATAGCATTTTAAATTCAGTGTTTGCCGTATGGTATTTTCGACCGTTCTATTTCTATAGACATTTTTAGGAGGCGATGGGATAAACGTTTCTGATTCAATCAATCCGTCTTATAATAATATAATAAATTAAAAATGTATATTAAAGTTTTCTAGTTAAGTTCCAAGATAAACGGTCGGGAAATATATGGATGTATAGTTATCGAAATGAACAAAAAACGCTGAGTGTGGTATTCAGATTGTTAAGAAAATTTGTTGGCGATTGAGCTACGCAAAAGCAGGTGTAAAGATCAAGAAAATACAGCATAGGCCTATTTCATTTTACTCCATTATGCTTTTACTCTATTATGCTGAGTAACGTACATAGGGCTATCGGAGTAACGACATTACAAAAAAAAATCTTCCAGAATGTTCCAGAAGCCGCATATTCGAGCATTTAAATTATCAATATTAGCCTTTTGTTGCCGAACACAATCATACCACTAGATATCAGTCTGAAAGTTTAAATTCATTATTAAAGTCATTATTAAAAGTGCAAAATTCGTTAAAATATGAATAAAAAATAAAAAAGAACTCTTTAGTAACACCAGAATTGTACAATAATTTGCTTATAATTCTGCTTATAATTATAATTCTTCCTAATTCTATGCATAATATGATAAATGCATCTTCATATTAAAGTATGACTATAAGATATTGCCAATATAAAATACATACATACACACACGCACATGTATATATGTGTGCATATATAGGCACAATGATATTATTATTAGTAAGTAAACATTTGAGACAATCATATAAAGCTTATAAAGATTGTTTATGTCTAATGCAACTATAAAAGTAGCTTCACAAAGTACTTCTCTACACATATTAGAGACGTTTTACACATTTCTAAACAATTATTCTGTTATTCGTTGGTACAATTCATTTTTTTTCTGTAGGAAAACCCTGTTTCTTCTAGACATGTATCAATGATATTGTTTTGTTCTGCGAAAGCGCTAGAAAAGAGCCATTTGTTAGTGAACTCTAAAATACATGGGGTAGTTGTCTAGAATTGAATTTTAGACTTAAATGACTTGCCTGTACATGATTATTCGAAAATATAGCCGTCATTACTGTAAAATGTATGTGTGTAGCCATCCAACAAATGTTACTGTCATACTCCAAGAACAGGGGCAAAGTATAAATGTTGCTTTATCCAAGTGTACTTCCCGCATTAAATTCTGGTTTACGACTGAAAATTAATGTTAAGTCGATGTTTAGACAAGGTCTGAGTTATCAGACGGTTAAATGTGGAAGATAGAAACGCGATTGTTAACTCAGTTCGAATAATATTGTAATGTATCTCATAGACTCATGAGACCAAACATAATATTACTTTTTTTAAAAAATCGCGTATATTTCCCTTTTACCATCAGTAACGCGCAATAGGCTACTGAATCTGAACTTCGAATTTGAGAGCCAAAGGGGCGGGGGCTGATCTCGCCCAGAATACGCGTCGCCATTTCGCTTTATGTTGGTGTACCTCTCCTTTCATTGGAATATTCTTCTGTTTGGCAGTATAAACCGGAATCAAGTTATATATCTTTACAATATTAAGCGCTACCAATTAATTTATGCAGGAAAGCTTTCATATTCATTGATTGTATTTTAACATGTTAATTGTCAGCTCGGTAATTGCGAAGCTTAAACATTTCGGTATTACCTTGAAAATGTGTATTAATAATGACAATAAAAGGAGGTAATCTAAAAAGAGCACGCACGACAGAGATAATGGAATGGTTGGGTGTGTACGAAAGAGACAAAAGAATCGCTCATTGCGCCATTGCGGGTTTAGACAAATCGGATTTGGACATTAACCATTTGTTTCACGTTCTGTTACATTTCCGCGTTTAGTGTATTCAACGCGTATCAATGGGATGTACAAAAACATTTGTATACATAGTGAAAAATATTAAACATGTAAACACAAAGCGCAAATGTATCAGCAGTCCTCAAAGGGAACAGCGCGGGATTTAGTATAACCCACGTTAATTTCCATGCAAGGGTTACATATTGTATCTATATAGTGCATATCCGATCTATTAGGTCTGCAGTGCGCATTGTGCAGCGCTGCTAAGAAGGAAAAAAGGATGCGGGATTCCTTTTATGGTGGTGTAAATGATTGGTCTCTGCGCGTCTGCACTGCAGCAACGTTACAGCCGTATAAGGGAGCACAGTCGACCTGTTAAAAGATTATTGGTTCGCTAGTATCTGGGCAACCGTCTTTACCGCGGGCAAAGAACTGCACGATGCGCAAAGCCAAATTACCGACGACGAAAAAAGCCTCATGCATGAGACAAAAACATTTGGTTTTATTATCTACTCAGTGTCACCACTATTGTTTGTTTATTTCTTTACATTATTTTTTTACATTTTTCTTTTTCAATTCTGCTAGTGTTGTATTTGAAAGCGATGCCATATAGAGAATATTAATAGGAAATGACGTTAAGCGCATTATTTGTGGACAAGACTATTCACAATGACGATTTTAACGACCATTGATGTCAATTTAATACACATATTAAGAAAACAAAGCTGAAAACTTGAATATAAGTACCTAGTTTAAATTTTAAAATAAATTCTGATGCTATGTATTACATTTTATACATTATACCGCAGCCCCCCTATGTATTTGTTTCTTCTGCTAAGACATGTAATCCTATGTGCAGACAAGGCAACTTATGCTCTGTTGGAAAGTATCATAACCTTAAATAATATAGGTATTCATGGTTTTGACAGACCTACTACCATTGTGAAGCATCAGAAATGTAAACATCACACCTTTGTTTTTACTACGGCCACATGCAAATGAAAGGCCTGCTTCATTATTTTAGAATATTGCCTAGCTACAAAGTCAATGAACTAATAAACACGTTTAAATACCTTAATTATACATAGGATCTGGGGATCGTGTGGCGTGACTTGTACGGTTCAGGCAGAAAATATGCGCTTCAATCGTTAATTTCAAATCGAAAACCATTCAAATGTTTCTGAATGGATAATAATGGACACTGCAGACTGTCAGCCTAACCTGATTTCGACGATATCAATATTCGACTATAATCGAAATTAACATTAGGCCTCCCCAGACCAAAAATGAAATGCCGTTTTATGTAGACAGACAGCTATAGTGCCCTCAGCAGCTTAGGGCATGCAGGAAATTTGAACAGGTAGAAGAACAGAGTTTTCGCATCCAGTAAGATTTTTCTGTTTTGTGAGACAAAAGCTTTACAGGATTATCTGTGTATACCAATGTAAAACCGCATTAAGTAAATCAAGTAAACAACCTGTATCAATGAAAGTGTTTGTTGTTTTGGCCTTTCCAGCCTAGCAAAATAATTATCTAACTCAGTGTATGCAATAATTCTAGATTCCGATTGGTCCTAAATGAAATCTGAGGCACGTAGGTTATCCTTTAATAGCCCACCGATATTCGTGGACCGCACACCTACGGCTGTATTTAGCTGTAGTGCTATGTCAGTCACGAAAAGATCACTCAGTGGTTCATCTTGGATTCGGGATCTAATCATCGAATTAAGTAAGGCCAGAGTAAAAATGCATATGGAAGCTTTCTACGGTTAATATAAACTAAGCCGTTCCTTAAACTGGAGATAAAACAAGCACAAAAACATGTAATCTGCAAATTATTATCAGTGTGTCAAAACTGACTGTCGAATGTTTAAATATTATTTAAATATATGCATGTTTTTATTTAGAGAACATGAATGACTATACCGCATATTTCCGCAGGATAAGACAAACTGTGCTCTCCGGCTTCTGAAGCAGCAATTCCTCAAATTAATACTTAATTAATCTTCTAATTGCTTTTTTTTTGGCTCAGCTAAATTGCTTAACATCTTTTTGAT
The DNA here is from genome assembly GCA_026779585.1 of Mormyrus proboscirostris. NCBI lineage: Eukaryota > Metazoa > Chordata > Actinopteri > Osteoglossiformes > Mormyridae > Mormyrus > Mormyrus proboscirostris. The sequence continues at coordinate 9,181,368 of JAODKF010000103.1, forward strand.
AACGCTGTCATCACCGTAAGTTATTGATTGGGTTTAACATTCAGTCATTTCAAATAAAGTAATAACACGTCTTAAGTCTGCATTACTCTCTTATTGAAAGCATATTATATTCGTAAAACTACGGTCTCAAATAACACTCTTTCACCGAGATAGACAGCCATTTTCTCTGGTCCGCTCGAAGAAACCTATCGAAAGCTGCCGTTTTCATGGGCTCTGTGAATTAGGAAATGGTCGATTCAAGTAAAGCGTAGTAATTGTGAGATGCAACGAATCTAGCGCTTAGTGCTTCGCGTTGCCAACACCTCAGAAGGGAGTCGTGATGAGTAAATTGTAAATGTTAAGCTTTTCTTGTTTGTCACTGTAATATATCAAACTAAATGTCATTTTTTTTGTTTAGAGTAGGGTCTTCCAGTCTTAAAGACGGGCGACTGTGTCCTTAGGAACAGCGATTAATTAAGGAACTTTTTACCTGTATCCTGTTGTGTTCTTTCTCGGTCATTATGGAAAATATTATTCAGTGACACTTTCAGGTAGTCTGAAATTTTGTCCCGTTTCAAAATGAAATCACACTTTATCTTGCTATTAAAAGCCTATTTATATTAAAGGTTTGTAGTCTTTGTATGTTCACAAGTTGCACAATAAAAAAATGCCCTGGTTATGAGTGAATTATTTACTCGAAGAAACTGGCGAAGGTGATCCAGGTGTTCATTGAACCAGAGAGTCTGATAATTGCAGGTTCAGATCCCAAAAAGTGGTGTACAGCTTTCTCCCTCAGCAACGTGCTTGACCTCCAGTGCAATATCTACTTGTACAAATCTACGGGGAAAAAAGTGGTTTGGGGAGCACCTCAAATATCACAATTATAATACGCATATTGAGAAATAATTATTTGTCTTGTTTATATTCTGACCTTTCCCCTCAAGCTGGAAAGATAACAGAAATACTTCGTGAAAGTTGATCAGATGAAACATTCATCATATATCGTCAGAACGGTGTATTAGAAAAGTTGTCATGATATCGCCGCCATTCGGTCGATTCACTGGCATTTAGAAATTAAGAGCTGAAGTGTAAGAAAATGGCCTTTAAAATGAGCGCTTTTCCGAGGTGGTCGTTGAAGTGATTCTTCTTCTCCAAAGTAATAACATTCACATTCACAAGCACAGAGCAAGGGTTTAAATGCTATTGTAAGTCATGTCGGTTTGATGGGGGGCATGTAATGTTTTATTTGATGACAGTTAGCCAATTCCTAAATTTTGCACATAAAGTTCGTCGCAGATTGAAATGCACGCCAGGTATAGCCTACTCTTCGGCAAACTCGCCATTTAACAACAAGTGTTGAGACGTATAGAGATTTCACACCTTTAAAAATGCTTTTGTCTTGCTGATGTAAAATCTTAAGTTTATCCTACCCATACCTACCAGAAAAAGGAGACGTGGCAAATCCTACAGAGCAAGACTGTATGAGAAAAAGTTAGAATCTTTTCTACGTTAAACTCGTATTATTGGAACAAGTCATCTAAATATATAATGCCCTGGTTTATTATTAATTTAATTCCGTTTAAACTGAACCCCTCAGTGGAGTTTCCAGTATTGAGGGTAAATTCAAATGCAGTGCAGAACTGAGTCATTCGGAGATCTTCTCACTTTTAGCATGGTCGTATAGCGAATTCTAGTTTTTTTCTGTAGAGTGCAGTATATTCAGCAACTGTGGGATCATCACATTGTTTTATTTATTATCAAATCAGGAAACTTAGGAACGTTTCCAATCCACGTTACCTGAGTTCATCCATCAGAATGTATACACCACTGATGCAGCGGTGGTAACTAAAGAATAATATATGCCGTATGTTCACGATCGTGATCGTGTTCTCGACGCCCCTGAAAGGTTGCGGCCTGGATGATAAGAGTTGGATATTTAAGACAGCGATAAATAAGTTTACCGGAGAAAACGTAGCTGTTCTTTTTAATTTCAAGTGACGATAATCACGCAGTCTAAAGAAGTATGGTGATCAAATATCAGTCGCTGGGGAATCACTATACTTTGCATAGCCAGTTAAACGTGTTGGTTTCATAATTAATACGTAAACGAGATGTTGCTTGAAAAGCTCACCAAGGGTGATTAAGTAATGAAACTAAACTTAAATTTAAAGGCAGCTTTAATGACACGATGAATTGGTGAGGGTAAACATGGACTTTCAGAGGTATATTAGGCTACTTAATGTATAAAAATATATATCCAGTTTTTAAAGGTCTACAACCCTGTACGACAGGAAGTGAGATTAGCTCCCCAGCTCTTGTGAAAATGCAAATTACTTGCGGTTTCTTCTAGAAGACCGACTGCTGCCGATCTGTTTAATTCACGTCGGTGTAAAGTACGATGCGCTACAGAGAGAGAATAGGTACGTAAGCCGTTATTTTCTTCCTTGCTTATTTTTTTATTGCAAAACATATCATAAATGTCATCCAGTTCAGTCTTAACAAAACAAAGTGCTAATTTACCCCCATTAAGTTTCACTGTTTAAAAGTGAGCAACCAAGTGCAAAAATAAAAAACATATGACGACAACTGACCTTTCAAAGATTACAACAGATTGAAAAAATGTTTTCGGTAAACAGTGCATTGACTGTATACTTCCCAAAGGCAATTAAACTAATACATCCCCTAAATAAAAAGCCACCGAAAAGCAAATTGAGTCAGAAAGAACATAAAACTCATTGGGGAGAAACACTGACAGATGACTCATAAGTACTTGAATTCTTAATAGGATGGCAGGTTTGTTTTTTTTGGCAGTCAATTGGTAAACTTTTCACTGAAAGTCATTTTAATGATGTTAGCAGTAAATCTAAATCAGTTAAAGTGCAAAACCAGTTTGGTCTAATGGTCATCATTATGAATATAACCTTGGTCCACACCTGTCCTCCATGGAATTTAACTGATGCAATATTTGGAGGACAGTTTCGGTACCTTCTCTCAATAGAATTTAACACCACTTCAGCAACTACCAAAGTCATGATGTGTAACAGAAAAGGGCCCTTTTTAGTTAGTCCAAGATGCATACAAAGACCAAGGTACTGGCAAACTGCCATGCTTAACCAGCACTTATTCTGCAACAGAAAAATAACCACAACACTATGACAGAAGTGCCTTAATTTATTTTTAAAGTGATGCATCTTACAGATGCCAAACCATCTTTAAACTTTGAATCGGCAGAGGTTACATTCAAGGATCTCACATTATATCTATATACATTTACCAGGCATCTCTAAATAGGTTTTACAACCTGTTAAATTGTTATCACTGTATGCAATCTCAGAATTAGTGAAGTATGTTCTTCCTGAAGACCTTTTTCCTGGATAGTTTTAATAGTTTAGGTGACTGAAAAAAAAAATGCTGAAGTTAATACTAATAACGTTATTTGTCTTTCGTGTAAATTCCCTGCCTAACCCTTCCCAGAGAATGTTGCAATGTGTCTGTTTTGACAGCTATTTGGAACCAAGAACCCTTTCTATACTTAACAAATCCTACAATGCTTGGTGACAGTATGGCCATGGGAAGTAACACTACAGAGCTGTACATCAGGCCGTGACACTTGCATCTGACCACCTCCTGCACATGCATACGTACGTGACAATGTGTGACCTACAACCCCCCCCCCCCACAGCAGAAAGAGAAATGACACAAAGACGTGCAGAAAGCACAGTCCTTTCTGATTTGAGCAACTTCCAAAACAAGGCCTGTAAAGCGATAATCATCATCAAGGTCTAATGGAAGTTATACAAAAAAATGCAAATACATAAAAAGTATATTCTGTACAAACATAAGTGCTTTTTTTCTGATCCCTGATGTCCACTGATAACTACCAACTTAGCTTTATGGACATCATTAAATATTAGAAGATCCAAATAATTGTTTGGTATATTCTAATTTGCAATAATGGCCAAACTCGTACCATTAGAATGTATTCTATCGAAAAAGAATTTTAAAGTAAATTTAAACCTACGGAGCAAATACATTCAAAATCATGAGGGCACCCCTTACAGTTACCCCTGCAATGTCAGAGAGCTTCACAACATGTCTCAATAACGTCATCTACTTTCCTATCACAGATCAATTCCTCCACATATTAAAGTCAGTAGTCTTCCGTTTCTCTGTAGTCAGTATGTTAAACAGTGATATATTCTTTAAATGTCACAGTGAGACAGTTTGCAGTGACGTCAGTAATAATGATATTCCCCAAGAAAGGTTTAAAACACGGCTTGGGGTCCTCTGTCTCTGCTGCTGTTGTCGCTTTTGCCTGTTCCACAGGCTGCATCAGGGATCTGGGGGGTGTACTTGCTTCTGCTCTGGGCTTCACACAGCTGAGATCGATTGGCTCCTCTGGAATGGAGTCTAGAAAGTCACAGTCTGGGCCTTTGCTACAGTGGATGCTGTTGAGATTCAGGTCCATGGGCTTGGTCTGTGGCAACGAGGACACAGAGCTGGGGGTACTGATGCTCCTGGAGCTGATAAACTTCTTGTACCTGCCCCTGTCCTCCAGAGGCTCAGAGAGTTGCCGCTTCAGGGAAGGGTTGGTGCTTAGGGCCGGCTGCTTGGTGCTATGGTCCAGTCGTGAGAGCACACCCATCTCAAAGGGCCAGGGGGTCAGGTTGGGCTTAGTAGTGAGCTGCAAAGGCTGATCCTGGGGGAGATCTGGCTGACTCCCAGACTCATCTGTTTTCTTCCCTTCTGTAACAATAGTATCCTCCTTGGCAGAATGTTCCTGTTCCACAGAAGACTGTGTGAGAGGCAACGCAGTGGCAGTTTTATTCTCCTTCGGGAGTCCATTGTCCTGGACCGGTTTCTTGACAAGTTTAATCTGGTCTAATAAGCTCTCTGCACTGCCGTCTTCTGATAGCTTTGCATCATTTTGTCTCTGTACACTGTTAGGGTCTCCATTCTTAATCCGAGCTGACTGCATGCCGTTTTCCATGTACTTACTCATTACAATTACAATACGGCCATTTTTGTTCTTGTTCTTCACAATTTTCATCTTGCTGCTGATGCCATTGGGGACAACAGGCTCCTTGTTGTTTGAGGTGAGTGTTGGTTCACTGCCATTAAGTTGCCCAGGCAACTTCTTCATGTCCTCTGATAAACTGCTAATTTTGTTTACGTTTATGTCCTTGTCACAAAGCCATTTCTCTTGCAGTGCTGAGGGCAGGTTCCACCCTTGACTGTTAGATTCTTGACCTTTACCTTCTCTGGTTTTCTGGTACTGTAAATCATACATCTTAGGGTCCGGCTGATAGTGGTGATGCTTTTTGCTGTTGAGCTGATAATAAAATTTCTTCTTTCCATTTATCTGCTGCTCCACTTGGCTCTCCTTGCAGTTGGGCTGATATTGGTGGTGTTTCTTGCTGTTTAACTGGTACTGCTGCGTTTGGGATCTGTGCATTGGGACGGCATCAGATTTCTGTCGATTGTCTTCATCCAGGGAAGACCCCTGCAGCCCAGAGAGGATGCTGGATCTTCGTGCAAAGGCAGGTAGCTAGAACCACAGAAGAAGAGACAAATAAACATACGCAAAAACCTAAACATTACCAATAACTACATATTTCCCTCCAGTAAAATAAGTTAATCTTGCATAAATCAAAAAATTATTAGTTTATTGTTGTAGTTATTCCAACTGGCTCATGATGTGTAAGGTTAGTTGACCAACTAAGAATGGCAAATAGATTTACAGCCTGACCATTAAACTGTCCAATCAGAAGGCTTGACACATTCTCCTGCTTCAGTGCCTCATCCTTGTGCCCCATGGCCACTCTCAGCAGACTTGTGCAAATTTGTGTTCCCATGACCTTAGCTCAAAGGAATTCCAGTGGCCGTGTCATGCTGGCTCCACACCACACAAGTGCATGACAGTGAATCACACATTATGTGCAGTGTTCTGGGAGGGACGGCTGAAGCTTTTCCAGTTACAAAGTCACACATGTCTGTACCTTTAGACTAGAGGCACACATCATAAATTAAACTCATCTACCAAACTTTGAACTCTTAAAGAAATGGCAAAACCTTGGAGGAGAATGTTCAAAAGACAACTGTAAGGAACATAGTTGCTTATAAAAATGCTAGAGTAGCCCAAACAAACCTTTGCAGTAGGAATGCATTAATGCAAGTCTCTCAGTTTCAATATACTAAAAACAAGACCAGATTGCAGGTAGATCCAAGCATGTGAAACAGGGTCACTCACATCAGAACTCAGAGAAATGGTGCGACAGATACCTGGACTAAGAGGTGCTTGGGTTTGGGTCCCCGTTTGCGATATCCCAACAGCTGCTCCTGTTTCTCCCTGTGAAAATGAATGTTAAATTCTCAGCCAACAGTGTACAGAGACACCACAGTGTGCTATAAACTTTATACCACGATTGCAAAAGCACAAAAAAAAGATGCTTATCTTGTTACATTCCTGCCAAGAGGTGCTGAAAAAGACCCACAATCATGGATATGAATATGCAACAACATGACTAATGCGGATTTCCAGTGCTCATAGTTCAGGAACACGCTCCTCGCACATACCCGAGGTTCATTCTCTGTAGCAATCACTGTATGGTAGGGTTCCCTCATCGGTAAAAATGTCCACAGTTACTGCTGAAGCTAATACATCCCCTACATAATACAAGATCAACAGCCTTTTCCGTCTCTTTACCATAACTTACAAATTTACATGTTATCAGTCTGGCATACAATAACCACAAATGCTTTTAAACCAAGAACTAGGCCTAAATGTAATTATCTGTGTTTATAGAGTTTCAAGTCCTAATAACGAAAATATGATCGCAGCAAAATATTCTTCATCTAGGTTACACAGTTGTTTAACAACATTCTTCCACTTCCAGAAAAAAAGGCAATCTATCAATGTTGTTGTTTCTGCGATATAATGAATGTATTTAGTAAACAAACTTATTTCAGGGCAGATTCACTTTCTTAATAATGCATTTTCACTGACACACAATCAATAATTGCCACTGGTTTTAGCAACCAAGCCTACAAGCCCGCTAAATCGAATTTAATGTGGCCTAAATTGCAATGGCGACGAGTCGTCCTTCTATTCAATTGCTACACACATGTTCAGCAGCACCATTTACACATCTTATACAGGATGCCTAAATCCGACACTGCGTGATTGAAAATGTAATCGTGGTCTTTGCTATTATTGCAAAAAACATCACATTTCTTATGTACCTCGACAACGACTACGAATACAGCCGTTGTGTATTGGCGCCCACCGCGACACCACAGTCGTATATAACTCTATAAACTAACAAGCCGATTCAATACAATGATCTTGCATAGGGAAAAAAAATCAATTAAAAACCATACTCCGCATCCCCTCCCCCTTCCAGCATGCCTCGCTCATACTACAATTCTAATTAGAGTGACGACGAGTGTGTATATTTTCATAACACTGTATTTAAGCTACTATCAGGCTCCCCGGAGAGCAATGCCATTAGCTAAAATAGAAGCTCCTTCGAAATAGATGTGACGACGGGTATAGATAAAGGTACCGGTCAACGCCTGGTGCAAGTTACTGCTAATGAGTAACCTGTCAGTATCCAAACACTGGATGGACACAACTAAGGACATAGAAAAGCCGCGTGAAACTTTCTGCTCCATAAAGCAACAGCACGTACGACTTATCTTGGGGCGTCAAGTGAGACGCGCCCCCTATTACTGACGATCCGGCAATTAGACGCACATTGAGATCCAGCCTCCGGCCCCTCGGCCATAGTATACTCAGCTATCAGGACCTGTCTTCAGACTTAAACTCCCAGGATAATTCCTCGCTGATGCCACATTTTGCGAGAAGCCTACAAGCGTTCCGAGTCAATTTATATGTTGATTATGAACCCAATTCCCTCCCTCCCCCCTCTCTGCTCTCTCCATCTTTCCCCAAAGCGGTATAAATTGAAGGAAGGGGGAATGGAAAAAATACCACATGCGTTTTAAAGATGGGAAATTACTCCGATTAGACTGCTCGAAATTAAAAAACAGCACACATTTTCATATTTAACTCGGCACATTCTGATTATTCCGAACACAATTAAGAGCAGAGTATTATTTAAGCAAACGTGCTTTACAACACGTTCTTTTTAGCCATTTCATCCGGAAGCGCCGGATTATATTCTTGAAATAATAATATCGTCGTTGTTTATACACGTACCCGGTGAAATACACGTTAAGCATTTTATGTCTCACACTGACATGCATATCATCCTCTTAAGTCTTGCTGGTTCCTACACAAGCAGCCTTTGTTTCGAAATATCTAATCTGTCGAGGTCGTCAAAAGTTCCTGGCGTATAAATAATTGTAGAAACAGTCTATTCTCCCGCGACCCTGACCAGGATAAGCGGTTAGAAGATGAATGAATGGATGGATGAAAAAGTCTATTCTTTAACAAACGGGCACAGTGAAGCAGGCAGAGCCTGTAATAGCGTCGAGCCCCTCCTCCCCTTTTGACTATATATGGTCGACATGTCAAGTCGAGGCGGGCTGCTTTTCCTTACCTGTTTTGGAAAGCGACTAGGAGTCGCGGGTCCAGGATGTTCTCTTCAGGTTCCCACGTGCTGTGTCTATAAAGAGCGGAACAGAACCATTTATTATTACAGCATTAGTAGGGCCTTCAGATTCCACGTATTTATGCTTTCTGTCAAGAGTCTGCTACAATATTGTTTATGTAGGTGGCAGAGTAAGTTGTTAAGTATACAAAAATAGCCGTCTAAGGTTTAACATTCCCAATTGTTAAAAAAAATCAGCACTAACGCTCCCTTGTGATTACCCGTCAACCGCCATGTTTATTTTTCATTTAAACAGCAATTATTAAAACGTTCTTCCTAAAGAAATCAATTCAGCTGAAACAAGGGCAACGTACAATTTGGAGAACGGTAACTGAAAGAGCCGGATAAAGCAACGATATTCACGGGTTTATTTTGATATCCCATGATAGAGAAAGCTATCAGAAGCTGTAAATAAAAAATATGCTTGGGGGTTGTTCACACATTCTCCATTCCCTAGCATAAATTAGTGATGGCATCCTTACATCGAGCCGCGCTCTTTCTCGCGCGCGCACACACACACACACACACACACCCTCTCTCTCACCATACGCGCACGCACAGAAAGGCACACAAGCGCGCGGACACACTCTGGTGTACACTGACACGTACGTGTGTAAAGCCATACTATACGGAATACGCAGTACCGGTTTGGATACATATGAGATGATATATGATTAACTCGACAGGATAACGTGTGGATAAAAGTTTGACACTAAATATTGACGTACTTAGGAGACCACCCCCTCCACTTGACCAGGTATTCTGTTCTGCCCTGGAGAGAGAAAAAAAATAATCGACAACACAAGTTAATTACGCAGCTACCTAGAGAACATTTCAACCGCTTCGAGCTGAGCGTACAAGGTTACAACTACAGCAGCTTAACACGAAGGCAGCCGCGACCGCGCTTCGTGCAGAACAAGTGCCAGATCGGTTCTGCCGCTACCCATAATCTTGACAGATCTACGCGTTATTAAGAGTTTTAGTGAGGTACCTTTCTAGTCCGCTTCTTTTCGATGCTCTCCACCGCAAAGACGTGTTCTCCCGCGGCGGGTAGCTCCATTCTCGCCGCAGTGCAAGGCTTTGCAAAAGACAGACTGCGGGAGGCTGTCACTTGGTGGCTTCGTTTGGTGATTTTCCTCTTATTTGAAGCAAAAACAAAAACGAAGCCTCCCTCTTCTCTGTGTGCCCCTCTCTCACGCGTTCGCTTTAGTTCCCGTTGGCATGGGCAGCGAAATACGGTACGCACTCTAGTAGAAGCGGTGAAAAACAGTATATGCAAATAGCCCGTACTGTGACGTCAACGCCACGAGGGGGGAGGGCAGGGGCTGGGACGAGGTTTTATTCTCTTGGATGTAAGCGCGGAATTGAACTGCAAGAGGGAGCTATGGAAATAGCACTATTTCCCTCAAAACAACTTACTTGCTAAAATATACTTAGTATTACATGGGTAAAGAAACACATGTTTTTCTTTTAGCAAGAAAAAAGTCGTTTCCAATTCCCGAGCGATCAATGGAAATAAATTAATGTTGTACTAGTCAAATGAACTATATTTTAAGTATTGCATTATACATTTGAAAAGTTAACTAACTTCTGTCTAATTCGACCAGTGTTTGTTTTATTTAAAATGCAGCTGCGGCTAAACAGTTTAGGGATCGTTCTTATGCTATCGACTAAAAGTAGCTCATGCGAATTCCAAAGGTGCGGTTTTGGTTTTAATTCCCTCAAGTTAGCGACAACAGCTGGAAAATGTGAGGCAAAACATATCCTCGATGTTTTACAGTAAACATGTAGAACTAGCTACGTTAAGTGTTATCTTGATAAAGAAAAACAGGAATGGCAGTTTAAAAACGATAAATCGCAGACATCTCTTTTGCATTGAAAAGAAACAAGCACGTATTTGTGCTATAAAATGAAACATAAATCGCAATTTCCTTTTGAAAAAAAAAATAAACAGTTTTTACACGGTGCTTGTAACAGAAATTTACTCTCTAACAAGAATAATTTGCCCATTGAATATTATGTAGCCTAATTAAACATTCACCTGGGTGGATACATTCACGTGGATGTCTGTGTGATCACATTCGGTTATTCTATTCCCGAAACCGAATATATTCTATATGTACAACAACTATTCTGCTTAAGAACTCAGAAACACAATAATATAGACCCGTTTTAAGTAACTAAATAACTGCAGCAGAATAACTTATTCTGTGAATTACAACCAGCATAAGGTAGAATATTTGAAAAATTTCCGACATATACGAACAGTGACGATTTTTTTGCAAGATGATTAAAGGACATGAGGTACACCCATTCGCTATAATCTAAACCACCGATATGTAACTTATTACACATAAATAGGAAAATATTTGAGATATATAGGCAATTTGACAACTGTAGACAGTTGACTTCATTTCGGGGGAAGAGCTTTTGGAGTTTGTTTCCCTTGAAATATAATCATGTACATTTGTAGAAACGATACATAATCCATCGTCAATTTAACGCTTTCATTTAGTCTAAATCAAGACTATGCAGAATAATGCAGGTGAGTCTTTATAGTGTGTGTCAGATCTTGTATTTTGGTCTGCCGAGCGCTGCTCTATCGATTTAGTCTATTTTAATTGGAAGGTTCATTAAACCAAACTTGATTTGATAAAGCTTTACATGGTCTCCTAAGTAATGTATCAGGTGTCTAACGTTAATCGGTGGCACGTGGTTTAAAAATATGTAGGTCACATCAGTGGGAGTTTAAACCCGGTGGCATTTCCCCCAGTGCGGTTATTAATGCCATCTGAATCCTGACGGGCACCAGCCGGCTGGTATATTGCTGGCAAGAGGCGAACATCTCTGGCACGTAATTGTAACACATTATGTAGTCCACATAATAGCACACTTGGTCCACTATGTATCATGGACTATTAATCACGTTTTCCTTTATAGAATGATATAATGGGCATCAATGGAACCCTTCGGGACCTGTTACAATACTGTTACAGAACAACGTTATTGGCTTAAATGACTAGAAACACGCGCCGTCATGCCCAAACGTACACATACAATGTCACCATGATCTTAAGTTAAAACGGCAATATGAAAAGAAATAGATTAAATAGGTTTATTAGATTGGTATAAAAATAGCTTAAACCAAACACCTTTCTTAAGAAAAGTAGAACAGTTTGGACTGATTCTTTTATTGACATCTGACAAAGCAAAACTACAAAAATACCGTCCTCATGCTTAAAAATGGTTTCGAGAATTTCAGCTATAAACGAGGTGTTATTCACTAAAATTCAGCACCAAAGGGGTTAAGGTAGAACATAGTCCTTGCAGGCGGCAAGTGCCAGCCTATAGCAAGCAAGCACGACTGCCTTCCCATATATGGTAATAAACACAAACCAGCCATAAAATATCAAACGAGACATTAATTAACTCATTTTAATCTGTTGGATATTGGTACAATGTGTGTTTAGTTGTATATTGCTAGATGTATATAAGTAAATTAGGAACAAATGGTTAAGACACAGGATCGTACGCCACTGTTCTTGGATTCTATTTTCTATGCAGTGAAGAAAATCCGCCCAACTGTCGCAATGCAACAGCACGGAAGCTAATTTCCCCATTTTCTTTATCACACCGAGCTTGAACGACACAAAATGCCGAAATAACAGCATTCTGTCGATGTGTTAGGTTTATGCACCTTGTCTCATCAAAATGTTTGTCGTAAAGTAAAATGGATCACCGCCCAAAATAAAACCCACCCAAAGAGCTATAATTTATCCAGTTGGTTACTTTTATTTATTATGTATCATATCAACTTTTTACAACAGATTTCTATTTTTGGTTTATGCTTTGGATGAGGGAGATTCAGACATGTCGCTCAGCAAATAAAATAATCTACGCCGTCAACCATGTAGTGTTAAGATGGGATGTGTTTCTCACACTTGTGCTATCAGGTGAAATGCAGCTGCAGGGCGAAATTGAAATAAACATTGCAAAATTCCTCGGTGTAACTGGAACCAGTGTGAAGCAACTCCGCGGAAGGGTGACACAGCAAAGCGTTATCTTTATATAGCTCGCGGAACACTGTCAGGTGATACTGTTGTTTTCCCGCATCTTCGGTACATTCGTTTCCTAAACAGATTTACCCATAGCAACTCCAAGTACACGTATTTAACATTTAAATATCTCCATTACTCATTGATTCGGACATATGGATGGTTTGTCCCTATTTAATTCAAGCAGACATATTTGATTTTATGGATACCGCTGTGATTGGTTAATAAGGCATTTTGGTGCCAAACGGCGAAAGTAAAACTAATCATTTTAAATTCACATTTCAATTACACGTTACTGTAAGTTGTCAAGGCCACGTCGTGAATAAATGTCAGCAATCTGCATAAATTCAAAACATCAAAAGGCTTCCCCGAGGCTCTACAGAAATACTTCTGTCGGGAATGCCATGTGGAAGCGAAGCTGACGAATTGATTGGCATCACATTGGAACCCATCTGTGGCAGCCCTCCTACTCTGCCGCCGCAGCTCCCTTACACGGATGTATGTCGATTTGTCCTAATCATATTAACGCTCTTTCGTCGCCCATTTCAACATCTTAAGTCGCAGTAAGTTTTATTTCCTCCGAAAGTTAAAAGTGCACAGCGCCTCTTATCTTTCATGCCGAACACTGTAATGTATTGGTACGAGTCACCATTTTGGAATAAAATTGTCTGCGTTTGACCTTCAGTTGTGGCAAGAACCTGATTGCGTCACACTCTATGCAAAACAGATGCAAATAGGAAACATTCTAATAACCACTTTCTCTGTGAGATACCACGTTTAATGCTGTAACTGATAGTAAATGAAAATGAATTGTAACATCTGGGTAGGAAGGCTAAACACAGGGGACGTAAGTGTGACTACAATTTGTGTGTGGCTGTGACTGTTACTATCAGAAACGAGTGGCTGTAAGCAACAGCAGCTTGTCCATGCCCTTGGATTTAGTGGCAGCAGCTCAGGGACACAAACCCCAGAGTATCTCTCACAAATAACAGTTGCCTCCTCAAGACTTGTTTTATGACATATGTGTGCTGTGGGTGCCCTGCAAGATAAATGCTTGACCCGCCTCTTGGATTCACCAGTCATATGCATTTCCTTCAGGCCAAAAAAAAATCATTAAAAATGACAATGATTAGAGAAGGAGATGAGTAAAGTAAAATCATACCAGGAAATGACTCAAAGTTTGAGATCTCTTGCACCAAAGCACAAAATATAAATCAAAATTTTGAAAGTTTCAAACCTTTTCCAAAGAGTTTAATTCCAGTTAAAAATAGTTTCCTGTTAAATAATCTTATCTGATATTTTTATATTTTATGTAATATTTATGAGTAAAGCTAGAGCAGCTTAGATGTAATATCTGAAACACACAGTTCCCAAGTCCAAAAGTCCAAACGGCTGGTTAGCACAACATGTGCTACAATACAAGGAGATGCGGACCACATGCCGTACCCACTTAAGGGCACATCTGCTGTCGTCCTGTGCATCAGAAGTTCTTTTCCCCAAAGTCTCTATTTAAAGGGACAGTTGTTGAATTGCATTTATATTTGCTCTCTGAGAAAGTTCATTTGAGGGTCATCCATATCCAGGACCATCAACATACAGCTCTCCTGGATCTATGCATTTTATCGTTTGCAGACAGAAACACGCTCCAGTTGAAATGCAAACTTTAATATATTTTTCCCCCCAGCCTTCACCTTTGCTTAATTCAAAAAAGGGATACAGAGTTAAAGGGCACTTTTGCAAAACTGATACTTTCTTTGCCCACAGCTCACACTTACCCTTTAAGGAAAACTGGAAGTCAAACCTGAATATAATTAGAGATTAAATTTACCTGTTTGTCTATTTACTTATAATGTACAATAAGTGTTATTTATTAACAATGTAATCACCCAGTTTAGGGGAGGACCTTTCCAGTTGACATTCAAGTAAAAAAATAAAAACTATGCAAAATTCCATAATAATTTCAGTAGTGGAATAACTGAGATATCTTATGATGAACACCCTGCATTGACATATTGTATGTTCATGCATTGTCTAAATCTGCACCTGTGCTGCTGTAGACAACTTCGGGATGTAGAGTTTAACAATAAATTTTAATTCGTGTGGTTGCTCGACTGCTTTTCCTTGCTCTTGTATATTACATCTCGTGTATTGCCGCAATCAAAGTGGTTGATATATTTTTAGTACCAGCTGAGTAGATGTTAATAAGGAGCAGACAACAAGTAGAATGGGGCTCCATGTCCAGAGGTTCACCTGCAAAATGACTTGGAAAAAAAGTACCAGACATAAGCTGGATATGAGAAAGTTAATGTTGCCAATTTTTTTTTTTTTAAAAACTTAATTAGTCATCATGGCTGCCAGGAAACAGGAAGTAAGTCAATATTCCATATTTCTCATTATCGAGTTTAACATGTGGAAGAAAACTCAGACAAAAGGTCAATCCATCTACCCAGCAGAGCTCTGCAATAAGGAAATGTGGCTGCAGTAAATATAATAACATGACATATAATGTTATTTCTATGGGCACATTTTCGGAAATTAACTAAGATGCACATTCCCTGTAGTGGAAATGCAAATGTAGCTCAGTGTAATGAAATAAACAGACACCACACCTTACAAATACTGGGTGGAAGCAGTTACAGGCGACACTGATTAAGTCACCTCCAACTCTGAACCAAAGCTTGATCTGATACTAATTCATTTTCTTGGCAGATTTTCTCAGGCACTGTTTCAAGTTTCTGGGGGTCACCAAAGGACAGCAGTTATCAGGTCTCCATAGATCCTTAATGCTAGCGGCCCCCTCTCCCAAAGGCTATAAGGATATTCACGATTTTAAGTTTTACTTAGCTGACACGTTTATTTAGAGCGATGTACGATTGAGAAGGCAGGGTCATGCAGCAGCTAAGGATTAAAGGCCGTGCTCAGAGGCCCTGAAGTAAAATCACTATGTAGAACACGGAATTTGAACCGGTAACCTTTCAATCACAGGCACAGTGTAGCCTACTAACCTGCTACTCGTAACGCTACTCAGGTGTAGTGCTGGATTTTCTCCAGGGCCAGCATGCCTTTCGCTTCTTCTGTTTCAGGTTCAGTACCGACCTGATAAGTTGCAGGAATTCATTATACTGCTAACAATCAGTGTGTCTGCTTGCATGTCGGTCTTATCGACTGATGGCTCTTTTTTTGGTCTCTTGCTACACTATTAGCTTTAAACAAACAAGTTCCACTTCTCTGTTCCATTATCTATCACTAAACCACATCAGCCTGTACCACAAAATCTGTAAACTGCAGGGGGAAGCCCAGTGTTCATCTACTGAAAGACAAGATCAGTATCATCTGGATAAAATCCACATGGGGGTTCCCCAGTTCCGGCCCAGCCTATAGATGAATCAGATGTGTTTCAGTAGGGATATCACACATATATGTGATGGATTGACATTCTACCCAGCTCTCTCTTGCATCCTTTACTGCCAGGCACTCATTTCCAGGACAAGCAGTTGAAAGATGGACAGAAATGCTAATAATAATAATAATAATAATAATAATAATAATAATAATAATCGATAAACATCATATTTATTTGCAAGGATTTAAGGTCAGCATTGGGAGCACAAATAAAATGCTAAGAACTGTAGAATTTCTTTATAGATCTTATACATATTGCGTCAAACAGCATAAATTGCTGCTAATAGCAGTACCGGGTATGTATCGTGCACTCACACGCTATCAGAAATGCGGTGTAAGGAATTATTACCTTACCTAGCCATTAACTGCATTTATTAATACAATGAAGCAAACAAATAGCCAAATTACAGGACAAAATGTGCAGGGGATGTAGAATAATTTAAACACCACTTATTTTGTTGCATCGAAGATCGTCACCGTAGATAAATAACGTATGTTAACGCTAGGCATACGTGGCTTTGAATTAGAAAGAAGACCTTTCTCTCCAGCGGAGCTCGGTCACGACAAAAATAGACTATTTAATGTGACTGCATACGTCTGAGGAGCTGATGCAAACACCCCCGTCATGGTGACTCAACTCTCCCTGTGAAAGCTCTATTTAATTGCGAGGATCAAACACGTCAGTGGCAGGTAATATCGCATAATTATTGAACAACAGAGGCGCTACTCAGAGATTTATTGTGGAAAACTCTCCATTTGTATTTTCTGTTTCACGATGGTGACGCACGAATATTAATCGCTCTAGGCAGCGTAACGAAGACCGATCGATGCAAATCTCCCATGTGCTTTTAAAGATGAATTAGAATCTTAATGACTCCTTAAGCGTGACGTCCGAACTCTTACAATTAACTGTAATGATGAAGTTACACAACGCACATTGATTGCGGCCAACCTCTGCAATTTTCACAGTGTAAATTGAAGATCATAATAATATAGGTGACTATAGGAGACTAAATGAAGTATCTGAGCTGAACTTAGAATTTTCGCAGTGGCCTTAAAGGAAATAATTCTGAAACGTAACATATGTTAAATCTAAAAGGAACCATCAAGCTTGCTTTCAGAAATGGAGAATCCCATCATCCATTTGGTCGAGAGCTCAAGACACACCATTTGTTTAGTCTGTCAGGGTTTGCTAGTGGCCTAGAGAGAAGATGATAAACAGCTACACTGGCAGACAAAATCAGCAGACTTGGGGTAGCGAAGACTGAATCGTAGGTTTATAGATGCCGCACTGATGCTTTCTCCCAGCATCTCCTGTGATGACACCAACAGCCTCTGGATTGGAGAGTACCAGTGTGGGCAGAGTCTGTCGTTGCCTGGCGCTGATACACTGTAGGATGAGAGAAATAATTCACACCTGAGAAGCGACTTCCTCTCTACTCTCCCGGACAATCGCCTTGATTTGGTTCAACGCAGGGAGAGGGAAAAGGGGGGGGGATGGGATTCTGGCAGAAATGTTAAGAGGAGCTTACAGGCGATCTGACAGAACTCAGCGGGTGGTTATTAAATGACGCCATATAACTGGCCGGCTAATGCTCAGTCAGAAATGGACTAAGATAATTTGCCAACATGAGGATTGCAAGCCTGCCTACATGTTAATTTAATGGACATTTACCCAGAAAGCTTTGCCTGGAAATAACATAATTTGCTATGCGTTCGGAAGATCTTCTTTGATCCTGTTAGGACATTTTTGACAAAAATCATCCAGTTCTTGAAATAATCGTATGATAAAAATTTTCACTGTCCTGCAGTATGTTTACACCGGCGAGGATTGATGTAATTGTGGTTCTGCATTTGATACCTCATGCCTGAAAGTGCCCTCTCCCTAAGTGTCATCATTGTGGAGGTCTGTAGAGGCAGGCACTCGCTATCCGTATGGGTTGCTGTGCTGGGAGGCTCCACGTGATTCCCTCCCT
>JAODKF010000103.1:9214157-9229187 GCA_026779585.1 Mormyrus proboscirostris
AGCATTAGGGGTGGCGGCTGGGGGGGGGGGTTGGGTCGAGGGAGTCGGGGGGAGAGAAGAGAAGCTGCTCAGAGAGGAACAGCTGTCACTTGGCGTGAGCTAAAATGGCTAATTTCCGGGGAGGCTCCCCTGATGGGAGGTGTCTCTCGCATGAGCGGGTTCCTGTCGGGGGTCCGCATCCTTGTCTGCCCCCCTCCTTCAGAGGACAGGAGTAGCTGCGCGTGGGCTCGTGGCTCTGTATCAGAGAAGGCAGAAAGTGATTAGTGGTTTAGCCACCAAGTTACCACTAGAAAGAAGCAAACAAGCAGATGCCAGCCGGCCGGGCGCACGTGTGCCCCAAAGTGCATCTGGGAGCGATAAACAACATGTCGTCGGACCGGCCGGACTCGCTCTCCCTGGTGTGGCCCTCCGCGGCTCTTCCTGGTAGCAGTTTTCACCCAGAGACTTATCTGAACAAAGGCTGGAATGCTCAGTTACACTATGCTGCACCCTCCTCACCTCGCAAGCCCGTGCTGACCCCCCCCCCGCCACATGTGCATGTGACTGTGCGGCTAGATGGATAAGCAACCGGGTCCAAGTGGCACACATACATGAGGCCCTGGCAGCTCCGCGGGGCCGTGCGCACATGCGAAGCGGCGAGCCGGCTGTCTGTCGGGCGGCGGACACAGCGAGCCTCGTCTGCCAACCTGCCAGTGCCAACAAAAGCCAGTGGAATCACGGCTTTATTTCCCCCCCCCCCTTTACGTTAAAAAAGTGCCACGGAGCGATCAGAGAATCGCTTCTGCCACGATTTGCCCAAATCCTTTTTCTTGTTGGAGGACCCTTACTACCGTCACCGTGATGAAGGCGTGTATGCCAAGGAAACTACAGACACCTGGCATCGCGTGTTGTGACCCTTTGGCTGAGGTCACAGGTTTCCTTGACCTTTTCCTGACCGTGCTTTGCAGGCAGAATTACAAACATTGACTCATCAGAATGAAACACCCAGGGGAGGAACCTGCAACTGAGAACAGGCCATAAGTACAGGAAGAGAAGCGGCATCCTGCTTTCGGTTCCTCCTGGAGGTTGGATTCCACGGCGGTGTTCACATTGCCCACGGGCCCTCATCTGCGGCGAGGTCGTCGGCATGCGAGGGGAGCGGTCCAGTGGCCGGCAGACAAAGACACCTCACTTCCCCAAAACAAAAAGCATCTGGCCTGTATGACATAAGCCCGACTGTCTTTCCTGTTTGGGGAGAAGCCACACGACACCAGAAACACAGCACGTTAACACCTGCCACAACCTGGAGGGCAGGAGGGCCAGCTTCCTCACTAATTAATTCTTTAAATTCCCCTACAGTTTAATAAAATGAACAGCATCAGTAATCTCATATGGTTTTTCTACCCGGAATTTGACAAAGGCTGCATACTTTACACTTATTCACAGATATAGAGCGTACTATAAGGTAACCCTTTATATTAACTGCACTTTCGTAATGCATTCATTATGCATTCATAGAACATTCATAAGCAGCATGTAAGTATACCTTAACACCCTTCTCAACTTAACAGCTTTAATATACATTAATACCAAATATTATATGATTGTGTGATTGCAATGTTTGATATTATAGCAATGTTTGTTATTAATGTATACTACACCTGTTAAAGTATGTTAGGAACTTATGAATGTTCTACAGATGTATTATGAAGGTATTATGAAGGTGCAATTAATGTAAAGCATTCTTCTGCAGTTTGTATTATGGCATTCAAGTGAGCAAGGAATGAATAGAATGTTCAATTTTGACCTTTTTATGTCTCAAAGGTGCAGTCTGTTGTGTTGTGGTCAATTTGGATAGGTCCTTTGCAAACATTTATAACGTTTCCAACATAAATTATAGTAATCAAATATGTTCTGTCTTTAAGGAATACAGGCACACTTATAAACACACTTGCTTCACGAATTTGCATTTTGCAAGATGGTGACAAAATAGAACCAAAGATACTGACAACTGAGCACATAATAACCACGGAATACAAGAAGTAAACAATGAATAATTATAGCAATATATCATGGTAATAAAACATACAAAACAACTTAGTAGCAGGTTTACAACCATTTTTGCGTTTTGCTATCAATTGAGAATTGCACAAATTCCCTTTTAATACCTGGAAACAATGAGAGACTCTGGGGGAATTACATAATGCTGAAATACTGTTTACTAACAACAAATTTAATACCACTGGACTCATATTGATGAATTCTATAGCTGATCCATCAATCAGAGCAAAACATTTACATTTATGATTCAAAACATGAACTCAGTGGTTTCCGTTTGACGATCACAAAATTTACTGTTATGCTTGTCTATGTTAAAGTTCACCTTGAAACATCGTGGCCCTTTCTCTGCCTGGAATTACTAGACGGAATGATTTTCAGTGCTGGTTGGATGCAGTGTGCGTATGGACACGACTATTTGATGAATACTTGGGTTTTCAGACACACTAATCTCTCTGGAAGTATTACGATGGCAAACTAATTAGTGTAGAAGTACACGACTCTGAATGAAGCCTGGGACAGAAAAGGAGGTGTTCCGGTAGACTGCAAATGACCGAGCAGAATTGGGGGGGGGGGCAGCATTGTGTGTGTGTGTAGGAAACAGTATACTGAGAAATATCCAATGCAATGCAGGGTATGCACAAGGTGCTGGGCCTGTGAGCAATAAATGCTAATAACTGAAAAAAAATATGCATGTGTCTGTGAAGGCCATCTTTTTGTGAAAAGGGTTCCTGAAAAAGGCTAATTGTACCTCTGCCACATCAGCTGTTCCGTTAACTGTATCACCACAGCAAACAAACACCACCCTTTACAGTTGTTTCCTCAATCAATATAAAAAAAATGGCCTTTTTAAAAATGATGTCGCCTGCCGTGTTATTGCCATGCCGCGCCGCGCTGATGATGCCGCCGTCTAAACCTCGGTGGGCCTTCTGGCACGAGGCACGCCCAAGCATCCTTGTCAACATGCTTTCGGAGATGTTGTGTCTGGCATGCAGGAGGGGGAGGAGAAGGAAGGAGGGACCTCGTCTCGCTAATTCGAAGCGGAACAGCTGGGCAAGACTGGCAGCAGGCCCAGCTGTGGTACCGGCGGGCTCCACCACTAGTGCACTTGGCAGGGGCTGTGAGAGTCTGCTCAGTTTCCGCGCGCGCTGTCTCGTCGTTGCCCTGAAGGACGGCCCTGCTGTGCCCCAGACTGTGGGTACCCTACTCTCGTCCAGCCCGGTGAAGCTCACAGGGAGGAGTGAGCTGGTATTGCAGTCTGTGTTTGTAATCTTCCCATAGCCACGTGAACTACTATTTAAACAGCCTCATGTGTTTTAATTATACTACTTAGCAGATATTTTACAGTCACTTCTGTAGTTAGAACCTGTTTCTAAACATGTTTGAAACATTTTATCCGATCCTAGATGAATTAGAAGCCTTTCTCAGGTGTAGAAAAGCAGAGGCCAGACAGGTACTCCAATAAATATGTGTGGATCGATGCTAAAATGTAGATTCTTTCAATGTGAATGTTTTCAAAATGAGAATTGATTATAATGTTAAAATATAAGTTTTTTCTTGGTAATTTAAATGTTTATATTATTAAAGGGGGCAGGACAT
Organism: Mormyrus proboscirostris; assembly: GCA_026779585.1. Taxonomy (NCBI): domain Eukaryota; kingdom Metazoa; phylum Chordata; class Actinopteri; order Osteoglossiformes; family Mormyridae; genus Mormyrus; species Mormyrus proboscirostris. The sequence continues at coordinate 9,217,794 of JAODKF010000103.1, forward strand.
TAAATATTACTGGTCAGGGGGGAAGGGGCTCAGACACTATGGAAACCACAACACCACCCCATCCCCCCCCCGCCCCCCACAACGCTTGGAAAGCTTTATTGTCAGGGTTGGGTCATGGAATATTTACTACAGTTACTCAGGGTTATGTTCCATGCCTTATGGTCCAATAGCTTGACCCGAGTATCTTTTCCCTAAGTGATACTACACCAGTAGAGACAGTTTGAAGTGTGTGTCCAGAGTTTGGGCGACAGAATCCAGGCAAGAGTTGAGGCGTAGTCTGTTACCCGGCTTTTCGAAATATTGCATCTGGGTGAAAGATTTTTTTACAGTCAATGTCAGCACCAAAATGTGCACAGGAGTGACTTCCAGCTATAACAGGCAGTTTGTGAGAGCAGCAGCTATCCTGAGTGCTTGGACATAGTACAGGAGGGTTCTTAAAACAACCATAACTGGCTGCCTTAAATAGTTCATCCCCTCATCTGTTTTAAAGTACATCCATCCTACCATATTCCAACCACTTACTTATATAATAAAAAATATAATATGATGCAAACATTAATTTATCTTTATTATGCATAATATTGAAAATAGATTTGAGGAAAAGAGCATATTAATGACATTTAAAAAGGTTCAAGAACATATATGTATAAAAACATTGAATCTCTCTCTCTCTCTCTCTCACACACACACACACACACACACACACACACACATTTCAGTTAAATAAAAACAGACCAAATCCACAGTGATTACGTACGAGAAAACATGGTTACTGTTCCGGTGATGGTTTTGTTGTAAAGCTCTGGGGAGGCACACAGGTGTGACAGCTCTCCTTGGTACTGTGTTATTAACAATGGCCGTAGTGGGGGTGGGAGTTTACTAAAACTAAAATTAACCCCCCATCATTGCTATATTACTGCAATTCCTCAGATTAATCCTGTATGTTGAGGCTTCTTAATGTGCCTAAAGCCCAATTCATAATTAGTCTTTTCCACACGTAACTGAAAACTGCACATGAGCGATTTAGGGGCTCCGAAGAACTGGGCTGGATTCAAATGAGCAATAAGCAGGCATAGAAGAACACTGGAATATTACAGCCATCTACAACAGTTATCAGGTTATACACAGTTTTCTCAACACAGATCTGTAAGGACATAGCGCAATATAAAATGTAGACTGAAGTGGTAATTCCAGTTTGTTGCTATGTTTAGAATGCATAAATACAGATCTTAAACGCTTTGGGTACTTTTGACATGTGGAAAATAGGCGTGATATTTGCGTACAATGGTCGCCGGTCGCGTGAGGCGCGTGGTAAAGCGGCGCGCGCTCTGGGGGCGGGAGGCTGCTGAGGCGCGCCCCCGCGTTCTCACTTTGTTTACCTGCAGGTTCCCAAGGGGGAGTTTTCGTCTTACTGGACGGTTCGGGAAAACTCATTATAATATTCATAAGAGACGCGCTAACCGATGCCCGATGAACGTGTTCTCATCGACACGTGCCACCCGTTGATGGCGGTATGGCAGATTATTTAGAGTAGCGTTACTTCATTAAATAGTGTAATATTTTTGCAAAAACATGTTATGTCCTTAAATGGAAGCTTAGAATGTAGTAACCAAAATTAGCCAAATTAGCTAACCGCTTACACTAGGTGTGGCTATTAAATTATGAGACTGCTATTACGAGTTATGTTTAGACATTCATTGACCAATCAGATAGTGGTTCTTTCATGAATATTAATGAGCTTTCCCGAACCACCAGTAAAACGAAAATTCGCTGCCAGTGGAGGCCGTGCACTTGCGTCAGTCCCGCATCCTTGGACGCACGGTACCCCTACTAAGAGATGACTCCCTACCGGGGATGCTTAACTCCTCCCCGATGTTACGCGACGAGGTTACATCATCCCATCTGCTCCAATGGGAAAGTTTTGCGGCATAACTCTCGTCAGTTTCATCATCTCCGTCCCTCTTTGTCATTTGCAAATACAAGTACTAGCGCTGGTGTTTGAAAATGATCTTCCTGTTGAGTGCCTGTCACCGGAAAGGAAACCTTCTAAACTTTGTCAGGCGACCCCATAAAGGCCTACCGCACATTTAAATACATATGAATAACGTCTGCCCATTTTAAAAGGCGTTGTAATTTCTTTTATAGTCTGTTCTGGCTAAAAGAAAAATACGTTTACCAGCTGAGGAATACGGCATATACATCTTTCTTTTGTAGCCAACCTAATTTTAGATATAAATGAAATAAAATTTTATATCAAACAGACTTGGCATAAGAAAATATTGATGAATCAACTGAACTTTCAAACAGAATGCCCCCTTGTAATGAGAAAACTGTAAAAAAAAAAGTTTAAATAAGTAAAATCAGTATTGAAGCAGTTGAGTAAAGTGTTCTACTTTATTTTATGTGTTGAGGACTCCTATCATGTTACCTTGGATTAGTTCTCATTTAGCCACAAGCAGATAATGTAGTGCCGCTCATTCCAGTGTTTATATAAGTTTCTGATATTTTGCCAATACGTTAGGAGTGCAGGCAGAAATATCGCATACTGCTGCCATGTCACTTGACCAGAGTGAAACCACAGGTGACGGCTACATTTGTCCCTGTACTGCCAACGCACGCCTTCAGTCTTGACTTGCTGTCTTAGGGAAGGCAGTGCTTGCTGTTTTTTTCACAGAAAGACTGGATAATGATTTAGGTTTCTTCGAATTAACTCTGCTCTGCTCTCCTCCGTACACAGCAGGGCAATCCATTGATCCGTTTTATCCCCTCTTCAAGCAGGACCATGGTGACAGAACCTGTTCCAATAAGCTCCGGATAAAATGGCTCACCTGGGTAACACCTAATTCCACTGCAGATTACTCATCTTCCGTGAGATACCTTTGTGGTTAACAGAAGCAGTAACGCCCACAAAACTACATTTTATATACTGATTATTTTTATTGCCCAAATCTATTTTCCAGAAACTACAATGACATTATTACAGGTAGAGTATTGAAATTGAGAATATAAAAAGCAGTCGGTCTCAGATCCGTCAGTTTAACAATTTAATATCATGTAAGCTTTTGAAGGTCTTATAGAGCATATATGTACATAAAAAGTGACGCTTCATCTGTTCAGTCTGTGTTGCTCAGATGAAGGCGGCGCGATACAGGAGGCAGGTTGAAGTAAACTGAAGATGTAGATGTCAGGCAAATATGCAGGTGGGGCATGGGTGTGAAGGTTTAATAACTGTGCTTTCCTGTTGGGATTGGGGGGGTCAAATTTCTGTCATGGTTTTACATACCGTACAATGCATGCTTTGTAAAAATGATAAAATTTTAAACTGCAATTCCTTTCAGTTCTTTTAAATGTGCCACTTCTGAGTAGGGGTCAGAGTTAGCAGTGTTTCCCACTGCAATTACTGCCTGCATTGATTTAAGGAATACGAACGTATTTTTATGCAGCCCCCACCCCCCAGGACACATTAGACCCTCCCTCTCTGGTCCAAGACGGCCCATTCAACCACACCTGCCAATGAACATAAATCGCAGCCTGCCATACCTTCCGCAGAGTTAAGCCTCTCGTTGCCAAACGTGAAGTCACCCACCCCCCTCCTATCCAACACGGCACACCAGTGCAGCACTAAAGCTTATCGACCACCTTTCTGTGGCCATTACCACAGCAGGGCCCAGTGACAGCTGCACCTTAGCAATTACCACCCCCCCCCCCCACTTTCCCCTGGAATCACCTGGCAGGAACTAGGGTGACGACTGGAAACACAAGACAAGAATAATGCATAAAGTGCAACGGACGAAGGTGAATAAAAGTGCATACGTTGCACAAATATGTAAATGACTGCTTGTCCTCAACAATGCCCTGCAGAAAATGTGCATATATATTTTTTTAATTACTTTTCACTTCAAATATAATATACAAACATGGAGCATACAGACAGAATCCATTTCCCTTCAGTGTGTCAAGGTTTTACTATCAGGTGACAACAGTAGGGACGACAGGGAGGAGAATCCCTTTGTGATCAGATCACCAGCTGAGAGTAATGGCAGGAGAAAGGTTCACGCTAGAGAAACAGACACTCGCACACAAAAGATTATGGCGTTCGGGAGAGAACAAAAGCCGTGTGACTCTGGCGTGCGGTGGGGTGCTGTGTGTGTGTGTTTGTGTGTGTGGGCTGGGGGCTGCTTCATTAACACATCAGGACCCTGCACCCTACTCCCCCCCCCCCCCCCTTGGCGAGACGAGAGGCCGGATGCCCACCCTAATGCTTCCTCTACATTCATCATCACCTCTGCTTGCTCCTGCTCCTGGAGCTTGGCCTGGTAATTGATAATTAAAGAGCAATAAACACAGCGGTCAATGTAATCTCACGGCGGGAGAGCCTGGGCCCACACAATCGGTCTGGGGGAGGGAAAAAAAAGGGGCTGTAATTCACCCACTATGGCTCCCCAGGACAAACACGCACACACACACAGGCTGTAACAGAAGAACAAGGAAATACCCAATTTCCAATACAGATCATCTCAACAACGAAACCAAAACATTTCTTAAATATTTTAAATAGCCTCTCGCTCCTCACACATCTACATCTGAGCACACAATCGAAACCCTAACCACATCAATGTCTGAGAGATGACAGGCTATTGAAATATTCCATTTTCATCTTCACCATGTGACCACAAAGAGGCCAATTTAACACTCTGCGATGCATCACAACAGGAAGGCACGACAACGAGGGAGTACATGATCCTCTTATAAAGGTTTTATTCTGATAAAATCACCACTGTCTGTCCGCAGGTACCTGCCTCCGTCCCCCTCTTCAGAGTCTCCCCAAAAATTTAAGATGTGGGGGGAACCCACAGACACGGTATACCTTATGTGGACTAAGGGAGCCCAAACATGACCTTTAACCATGACACAGAAGTCCGATCCCCAAGGGGATAGTCTGATATTATCCATCCATCCAGCCATGTGTTTCTATCAAAGTATGTACTTATCATGCTCTTGGAAGTCATGTGGCCTTTAAATGCAGAATCAATTCAGTGTAATTGTGTGCAGACTGGGTACACTGAATGACAAAGGTTTCTCCTCTGCTTAACGGGTGTCCTTACATCATTACCCAGAAAGGGGCCAGCTGTCAGAGAGCCCTTCGCTGCCCCCTCAGTATGCAGGGACCTGGTGTCACCCACCCACCTGCTGGGCTTTGCCTGGTCGGCCAACGGTCACCACGGCCGACAGATAAACAAATTTTTAGTGTTACAGCTTTCTTCCATTAAAGAAAAAAACTCCAGCGAATCCATCCTCAACAACAAATCATAATAACCGATTATTTAATTTCAATAACCACAACCAGACTCCCCCCAGAGTGCCCTCACACACACATTGATGCACAACAGAGCAATTCCTGAGAAACACAGACGTTTCCGTGGGGGGGGGGGGTGGGGTGGAAGACAAACAGGAGAGAAAATCCAACTCTGGGGGCTCAGATGTTTGGGATGGAGTCACTTTAGTGAAAATCCCCCCCCCGGTGCCCTCCAGAGTGCATGATGGAAATCACAGCTCTGCACCATCTCGCCATGACCAAAAACGGTTTACGCTTCCCGACGCCTGTCAGCTCCGGGGGTGAGTCTGCTCTGCCTTCATTATATCATGCATGCTTTTATCAACCAGAAGACAATTCAGATAGCATTCAGAGCCAAACTGCACGCCCGAGCTTCATATGGCAAAAAAAAAAGACACGATCAGACCTGGAGATGGAGATGTCACCTGGTATCAAAACCTGCCAAAACCTTTTTGAAGTGGAGGGTGGGATGGGACAGCGAGATGACCCCAGCAAAAGGCTTCTGTGTGCATCCTGAGGACAGGCCTCAGGTTATAAGTGGCAGGGACCATGGATCTCTCTCTCTCTCTCACACACACACACACACACACACACACACTCCTGATCCAAATCCATCCCACCTGCCCAGCCAACCGCAATCAGTATTAATCCCGATTTTAGGTCAGAGGTGACCTTCATGTTCAGACCCCAATTTCACACAACCTAAGGATTTTTATCCTCCTCAATGGGCTTCACTACCCCCCCAACTCCGTCTGCCAGCCTCTCGTGTGTTTCAGGTAATCTCCCTGAGCATGCGTCTCGCTAATGGGTAAAGATGGTCTTTTCAGTAATAGATGTCATTTGGGGAGATGGCACATTAAGGGAAAGGGGCTTCGAGTTACTATTGTTACATCTTAACAGCAATTTGTAGCTATACACCCCTGGAGTGGCACTCAAATGCACCCCAGAGACTCTGGTTTGTAAGCCCTGGCTTCTAACCCGCCCCCACCGCCAACCACGAGGCGCCCAACCTCGCCACGCCGGCTACGCTCACGGAAACCCAACTCCACCACTTTTTTTTTTTTTTTTTATTGCTGAAGACGGATTGAATGGGAATTCGGACGGACATCTCCATATAGATTTTCACTCATCGTTTCCGTGGCAATAACAGAGCCGTAAGGAGATCTGTTTATGGGATGTGCTGGAAACGTAAATTCATAGACAAAAAAAAAATAATGATATATCAAGCTAATAGGAAGTAAATACAACCAAATAAAATGAAACAAGGCAGTAAATTAAACTGCTCACAGCTGCTGACCTGAAAACATGCCAATGCACTGGAAGTCGGGGTGGTGACTCTTTCCCAGTGGGATGGTGGGGGGGTAAACCAGTTTTCGTTTCCCAGTCTCCCTCACGTGAAATGACTACACCGTATTCGTTAATACTGAACATCAGTGAGGTCACCTGACACGTTCCTCAGCCCACCTGTTAAGATCCACGAAGCTCCGATTTCATATTTAAAGATCCAACTGCTTAAAGAGAAGATGGGGACTTTAAATTTGAAATCGGAGCTTAAAAGCAAAATTGGGACTTTAAATTTGAAATCAGAGCTTTGTGGATCTTAATTGTAAGGCTGAGGAATGTGTCAGTACCTAAATGATGTATATGAGTGATCTAAAAATATTTCCATAGTCAATATTTAGGAACAATTACTGCCATCACAGGACCAAGCTGCCCCCCCAGTGGAGATAAGAGAGCCCTTTATGAGAAGAAATTTGATGAGGAAGAAGGAACAGCTCTGGCGTCGCACCGCTAGCTCACATGGTTTCATGTTTTTGCTGTTGAACAAGTTGGCTTTCCTTCAGAATTTTTTTATTGGAAGAGAACAAAAATCAAACCAAAACTGTGCCATTTCCCATGCAGATTAAAAAAAAAACAAAGAACACAAAAAAGGTCAGTGAAAGGTGAGGATACTGCCACTCTGATCGCCGTGACCTTTTCAGGAAATGGGGGACCACGTGTCAGGAGTCCGGCACGGTTATGTAATGCACTTTTTTGAAATGCACACTAACCATCTAAGAGGTCAGGGCTGGCTTGTGGTCCTCTCGGCATCTCGGCAACACCATTGGAGTCGCACTGCTGGATCGGGGGGGGGGGGTTGGGGCGGTGAAGATTGTCAAAGGCTTTCTCACGACAACATCCTGCAGCAGCCAGCCTCCTTCACAGATGGACTGAGGCCCTGAGACAGACTGCGGGCCGATGTTCCCAAAACAGTGGATTTTAATAAGGTAGCACCTTGTATCCTAACAAGGTCGAAAAAAAAAAAAAAAAACAAATGATCATGCTGAATGTATGGGGAAGGACTGGGGTAAAGGGGTGGAGTTAAGCAGGAGGAGAAAATGTCAATGTCCCTCTCCCCCTGTCCCCCCCCCGTAGCTGAAGCACCGAGGCCTTGTTTTGCTGTCCGCTGGTCTGGTCCCAAGCACTTCCTGCTACCCACACTCAGGGCTGTTTGCGGAAGCTGAAGATCTCCCTCGTCTTGGAGCCCCTCTTGCCTTCAGGGGTTGGCGGGGGCTGTGGCGAGGGCGGGGGCTGTGGCGTGGCTGTGCCTCCGTACGGGCAGCTCTGCGAGTCTGGGTGCTCGCCGGAACACTCCACTGCTGGGATGTAGCGACTGTCCCACATGCCCGGGCCGCACAGCCTGCACAGGTCATGCAGGCTGCAAGGGATTCTGGGAAGGAGGCGGAATTGGTAAAGCAGGCTCCGAGCCTAAGGAACGGGGCAGAAAGGGGATAAAAACAAAGAGCTCATTATGACAAAAAAAATATATATGTTATTAGGTCTATAAAAATCCCCAAACAAATTTAAACTTAAATATATAATACAGAACCCGCTCTGCTGAGGCCAAATGTTTGCTGACCCCATTATAATAAATCTTTTGGAAAGAGTGGAGCAGAGAAAGAGCAAAGTCCCATTATCATCAATCACAAAGATAATTAACACTTTAAAACTGAAGGGTCTCGAAAAAAAAAAAGGCAGACAACTGAACAAATGTGCCCGTTTATAACGAGCCTTGTTACCACTTACAATGGGGCGCTTTTGTGTTTTAATGCAGAGCAGCTATCCATCTACCTGCTCTTAATTTGGAAATCAAGCGAGGATCCTTATGACTGAGGGATTTTCTAAAAATAACCCCAGATGACAATGTCACATTTCTGTGGTTGTTCTGACCCCGGATTCTGGCGTGAAACTGTGCCAGTCCTCTGCATCTGCTCTGGGATCCTCTTTGTTTTAAATAAATAAAAATATTACATTAACGTGGCAATTACTTCCAAAAAAAAAAATAAAAAATATGACTTAGAAAACCATTAAAAAAAAAAAAAAAAAAAAAAAAAAAAAACACAAACACACAAACACACACACACACACACACACACACACACACACTTTCCCATACTCATATGTCTGTGGGGATCATCCACTCCTTTCTATGGCCATAACCTTCATCCCAACAATGACGACCTTAACCCCCACCCAACCCTAACCTTAACCATAAGTAACCGAGTAAAATACAAGTCTTTGGCATTCTTAGTTTTTTCATTGCAGTCACAGATTTTTATAAAACAGAGTTTCCCCTTGTGGGGACTGAAAAAATGGCCCCCACAACATCAGTATAATAGGTTTTTATCACATTGTGTACACAGTATAATGCATCTCAAAGTGCTACAAAATACTAATGGCATAATAGAACGACATAAAACCCCTATTAAAAAAAAATGCAGCAACGCACAGAATTAATTAAAAGCCATAAGCTCTGCTAAAATGTCCCTGACCCCTGACCTTCCGCAGCACAAGTTCCCCGTTCATGTGCATGGAGAGGTTACTGAAGTGCAGGAGCATCTGGTCCGTGGCCAGCTGCTGCTCGACGACGTCGTCGCCGTAGAGCACGATGATGGCAACGCACAAGAACAGGTGGAAGTAGTCTGTCTGCGAGAGACAGGAAGGGGACGGCAAAAAACAAACAAAAATAAAAACCGTCGTCTGATTTACACTTAACCATTGGTAAGGAAATACACAAACAGGACCCTGACCTGCCAGTCCCCCAAGGACTTAGAAAACAAAAACAAAATACAAATATGTACTTTTGCACCGAACACAGACACCTCCTACACATGTACGCAGAGATGCAGTTCCGTGCAGACCTACGCAGTTACACGCATGAAGATGGGGGCCCCTACCTGGTAGTGTGCCCAGCAGGCCTCCCACATGCGCAGCGCTTCAGCGTCGGGGAACTCCCGCTTGAAACACAGCAGCATCCAACGGTGGCAGAAAAGCAACTGCAGGCCGTCCTCACCCAGCTGCATCAAGTGCTGGTGGAAGCGTGGCAGCATCAGTCGCAGCAGCTCGCGCAGGTACATCTGCGGGTAGTGGGCGCACGGTCAGCTCTACACGCCGTCATCACGACGTGCCCTTAACATAACACGCTGCCAACGCTACGGGCCGTCAGTGCCACGAGCCATCAACGCTACGGGCCGTCAATCAGGGCTGCGGAATATCACATCGGGATGATATGCCGCACACGCGAGGCATCAGCAAGACTTTAGATGACGGGAGTAAACGTTTGCCCTGATGCCGGCTTTTTGGTATTAAATGGATGTAAATCAGATTAGCGGTGCGCCCGAGATATTAATGAGGGCCATATTGTGACACCCAAAAGTTAACAAAATCGGTATAAATTCAGTACATCTTTACTGAATTCACGCCACATGCTACTGTTTTGCAAATCATGGAAGCCATTTATAAGCACTGAAGTGGCGGTGAAGAAAGACAGCTCAGCAGGCAGCATCTTTAAAAAGAGGACATATTGTGGATAAACAAGATTAAGACTTTGGGAGTGCGGCAGTACTTTTACAATTTAAAGTCTGACACATTGGTTTTATATAACGACTATATCGTGATGGGATATCATGCAGTCCTACTGTCAATGCAACAGACGGTACAAGTCATTAGACGCTATACGGGCCATCAACACCACAAACTGTCAGTGCAACAAGCCACTTATGCTACAAGCCGCTAATGCTACAGGCCGTCGGTTCTACAAACAGTCAGTTCTACAGGCCCACAAAGCAACAGACCGTCAATGGTACAGAGTGTCAACGCTACAATCTGACAATGCAACAGACTATTAGCCATACCCGCCATCAATATAAGGCACCCTGAATGTTACAGATTATCAACACTATAGGTAACCAGCTCTACAGACCATCAGTGCTGAAAGCCATCAATGGAACAGACTATCAACACAAAAGACTATCAACACTACACGCCATGAACTCTACATACTGTCTTTTCTTTTTTATGACCCTCTTTTCGGCACCCTCTACACCAGCTGCCCGCCCTCCTGTCCTCGCCAGCGATGGCCAAATGAAGCTTCAGTTGGCTGCCACTAGTCCCCACTGGGCCTCACCAGCTGCCGCTCCATGTCCTCATCACGGGGTGAGCTGATGAAGATGGTGTTCTCCATGAGGCCCACGAAGCACCAGAAGGTGTCGCTCTCGTCCTGCACCTCCGTTAGCAGTGGGGCCACCAGATCCGACATGCCCTGGCAGTAACCCATCTCCGGGTTGAACACGGCGTAGTTGAGCAGGATGCGTCTGCGGGAAGACCATCGGAAACGAAGAACAACATGGAATATATGTGAAGATACAGCCCGGCTAATGAGCTGATGACTGGAAGGTCTGACAGGCCTCCAAAGCCAGTGATCCAGGAGTGTGTTTATCAACAGCAGCAAGGCACTGAGACCGCCCATTCTACATCATAACGATGCCAATTCACATCACGACAAACGTTTGGGTGATAGACGCCGACCTCATGCTCTCCACATTGGGGTTGTTCTCGCCCCTGAAGAAAAGGTTGCTGCGGTCGGTCCGCACCACATCCTTGTCCACAGTGAACTGGACCTTCCGCCAGAACTCGCTGTGCTCCTCTGGGCTCATGGACAACCTGCAATTCATGGCGGAGGAAGTTGTCGTTGAGGCAGGGAGACAGAGGATTTAGGTGACGGGGTGGAGATGGAGGTG
>JAODKF010000103.1:9238813-9257003 GCA_026779585.1 Mormyrus proboscirostris
TATATATATGCAGAGTGCAAACAGTCCCATTTGAGACCATTCAGCTTCCTTATCTGAACAGCCATGGGCTGGAGAGCAGCTTCTCAAAGCTGTAAATTTTAGTTCCTGTGATTAAACTGTACGTTACTGGGAAGAGTGATGTAAGGTTTCATCCCGAGACACTTCCCTGCATACCTGGCGGTGGGGCTCAAATTACATTTCGGTTCTACATCACCAACAAAAACGGGAACCGATACCTCAAGATTTAAAATATACAGGAGCCGCTGACTGTCTTTGTTCTCCTTAACAGTTGTTGCATGTTAACTCCTTAAGTGATACCAGGACAATGACCTGGGTAAAATACATGGGGGGTGGGGTGGAAAAGCCATTACTATTTTGCTTTGGCTGATAACCAAATTAATTCCTGGCAGAGCTGCTGGGGACACCAGATACGGGTCTAATGAAGCATTTACCATCGACAGGTACGTAGAGGAACCCGACCTGGGGCCCACTTCCAAAAAGCACAGTTGCTAACAATGTTAACAGTGTTAGCATCTTACATAGTTGGAACAATGCAACTGATAGTTCCAACTGTACAAGTTGCTAATGGGAGGCTTTGGGAGACGTAGCCCAGGGCAAGCAAAATGCAGCAAAAAGAGCTGCTTAACTCGCCGTCGAGATGCCGGTAACCTTGCTTGGCTGAACGCCACGACTGGAATTTAGAAGACACGTATGAAAGCTTCTTCCAGCTTCTGTCGATTTACAGAGTCCTGGCTGTCTACTTCTCAAACACTCTTTCAGGGCTTGGGTCACCCTCTCCGCAAAGACACCAAAACGCCAGAACGAAAATCCACTGTGCATCGTTTCCATTTCACCTCAGGCAGAAGAGTAAAGCTGAATGATCGGACGCCTTAACGGGATTAATCATAACATGATTGCTCAGAAACCTTTGTGAAGGATTTACGCGACACTCCCATCTCAGAGATTAAGGTTTTACCTTTGCTCGGCCCAAACTGCAGTCAGCTGTTTTTCCAACAAGAGCGAGAATAAACACATTAAAAGGACACAAAGCCTTTTGCGTCGCAATAATTATCTCTGGTCTAAATGACCTATTAGCTCCGTTTCCAGTGAAGCAACATCAGCTCATTAACAGCAATTAGAAGCATGACAATTACTTTATGGCTTCATTAGCATTTGGGAGTGCAGCTTTGTTTGACAGAACGTCGTAAAGGACGATCCATTGCATGCATCCTTGTACTTCTCGAGTACAGGCGCTCGGTGAGGTGCTTACTCTGTAATATGACACTTTCGGTTAATGTCTTTTGCTCTGAGCGGTGAAACTGCGCTCGACTGAAGCCGTTTCAGTACACACCGTCTCTGTGAACGAGTGCACAGTCAGTACACCCACGACACGATGATTTGAAGCTCAAACCAGTATTAAAAGAATATGGAGCAGTGACAAAAAATGATTGTTTTTAAATTCGCAAAAAAAAAAAAACAACAGCTAAATGAATTCCAAAAGTGCTCCGTATTTTCCATCAAATACGGCTAAACTCAAACCCGGTTAATTGGATCCGGGTTGGTCTAGGGGTTACCCTGTACTAGTCCTTATCAAGCTATGGGCACATAATTCAAGTTTCTCAGGACAAAAGCTTCTGTCAAATAAATAAGTAAACACAGAGCTATTGGATGGAATTACAAAAGCATGCTGGCCATGTCTAATGCGCCCCCTGGTGGCCATCTGCAAGAGCAACATCTGCCAGCATCAGCCTCAAGTCATGCCATCCACATACTGGTATACGGTAGCATAAAATTACATTCCCACAGAGCACGATGCAACGTACAAAATGGCACGTTACAAGGAGAGGGTTTTCACAGTATAAAAGTGTAAAAAGGCTCCAGTTAATGGTGATATCTGCGCCCCATCTGGAGTCATGCTCCTTCCTACCGGTTCTCGTTGTCCAGGAATACAGAGCTGCTGCTCTCGCCGAGGGCCTCGCTGATGGGCGACAGGCAGAAGGGTGAGGAGAAGGTGTCCGAGTCGGAGCCCAGGGTGCTGTCGCGGCTGACCTCGTCCGCGGACAGGTCGCAGGAGCCCTCGTCGCCCTCCTCCAGCAGCTGCAGCGGTTCGGCGCCCTGCCCCTCCAGGGTCTGCCCATCCTCTGCGACGTCCTCATCCTCATCCTCCCCGGAAGCGGGTGGGGGCCGGGAGCGCGCGCGGCGAGGCCGGCGCCGGGGGTTCCGCCGCACAGGCGAGCTCTCGGGGGTGATGTAGCGCAGCGCCTCCTCGTCCTGCCGCTGGATGCGGGAGTTGGGCACCCAGGTGAGGATCAGGGTGGTGCCCAGCTCTTCATCCTTCTCCATGTGCACACAAAGGTAGCCTGGGGGAAGGGGAGGGTGGAATGAAGCAGAGCGAGGCTACTAGCGTCAGACTGGGGAGGGGGATGCTGTGTAGGCATGGGGCAAACGGCCGCCCAAGGTCACACTGATTCATTAGCGACCACAGGTTAGCTGCTAATGCTAAGTGTCCTTCAGTGACCTGAACTTCACTGTGGAAAATCAGTGTTTGTCTTACGATGGCCGTCCCACCGCAGACACTTCGCTCTGTCGAGATTTTGTTTTCAATAAGAATTAACTTCCGGAAGTAGATAGAGAGTTAGGGGCCTGAATGGCGTCTCCTCTCGGCCCGTGTGGAGTTGGCATGTTCTCCAGTGTCACACAGGACGCTCACTACAGTCCAAAATCATGTAGTCAGGTGAGCTGACATTGAGTATTAGTGTGGGCCCTGTGATGGACTGGCATCCCATCCAGGATATTTCTCTGCCTTGGGCCCGATGCTGCCCGGGACACCCTCCAGCACCCCTCCTCCTAGTCTGTATGGTTGGAAAGGGAACAGGACATTTTTAGGCATTTTTCTTAGCCATTTTGACAGCAGCCTTCAGCTGTAGTTTTTCATTCAGGAGTTCCTTTTTAGTCCGATTAGAATACTTCGATATTCTTTGTTTAATGCTACATTACTGAGCGGGATATTATGAAATTATGATTCAGATCTTAAAAGGTGATCAGTGTAAAAAGGAAAGTTTTACATGTACTACATGATGGAGACACTAGTTAAGAACTGAAAATTAAAACCCATTCATCCATTTTCCATAGCCACTTCTTCTATGCAGGGTTGTGTGGGTATACAGCCTATCGTGAATGCTATGGGCACCAGGCAGGGAACAACCCACCACAGGACGCACACACACACCATTCACACACACACACCCATAGGCAATCCGGTGACTCAAATTAGCCTCAGCATGTTTCTGGACTGTGGGGGCAAACTGGGGTACCCAGAGGAAACCCCACAATGACATGGGGAGGACATGCAAACTCCACACATGGAGAGCATGACTTGGTGTGAGGCCATGGGTGTAAATTATGGGGGGGGGGGGGGTCGCCGGCTGTAACCCCCCCAGTGATCAAAACGAGCCAATACAATCCCCAGGATCCCCATGAGTGGGAACCACAGCGCTCCCAACGCTCATCCCAAAGTTATGCCCTTGTGCGAGGCAGTAGTGCCAACCAGGGAGCCACCGTGATGCCCGAAAATCAAGACCACCATTTTATGGGACTCAGTATTTGACGACCACCTAAATGTTTCCGAGTTCAAGACGGCATGTTTAACCCACGTGGGCCAAAAGTCTCCCACCCCCCTTACCTGGATGGTGCTCGGCCAAGCCTGGCAGCGGCTCGCTGGGGTGCACGCACACGTTGTTCTTGGAGAAGATGATCTCCCCATCGAGCAGCCCTCTGGAGCCTCCCGTGCCGGAGCCGAAGGTCAGGAGGTCGGAGGCCTTTGAGGAGGCGCGTCGTAGCAGCCGGCCCAGAGACATCTCCCCCAGCGCCCGGACGCTGTGCCCATTCTCTGGGGGGGTGGGGGGGGGTGGAGTCACACGATCAGGTTCTCCCATCCCAGCTGCAAGGACTCTTTACAGGACATACACAGAGCATGTGCTGATTTTACGCTATTCCCCAGCGCACTGTTCCGGTACCCCGACACGCTGGGGCATCCTGCCTTTTTATTAACTATATATAGAGTGTGACATCGGCGCTGGGTTTTGTAAAACAGAAAAAAAAAAAAAGCACACAGGCACTGTCCAGAAGTGGTTTCACAGCCTGGAGGAACAGGATGCAATACTGTATGCCCCATGGAATGGGGGGGCTAGATTGTCTTTATTCATGCTGCATTTTGCAGTCGGGGGGGAAATGGGGCCGAGTTGGCTGGGAAAGACAGAGCCTGAGGTATTTACTATGCGCTCCAACCGGGTGGAGGCAAGACCAGGAGCTGCACCACCTTCAGCAAACAGCCCACGGCGGACGCAGTCACACGCATCCGTCCTCACTACCGGCTCCCGTGCCGAGAAAACTTTCCCCGTCGTCAGACCTCAGCAGCAAGTGTCTAACTATCACTACAACCCCCCCATGCAGCAAATCCCAAAAACTCTGCAATCCTTATCTTCATAACAAAGAAGCTCTTCCCTCCTTGAACAGAGAAAGCTCCACCACTTCCTTCCTTCATGAGGAATTTGACTGGAGCCCCTAGGAGGTTTCCCCACATTACACCACCACTTACGCACTAAGGACTGCATTCTTGTAATTACATATCTGAAGAGGCGCACATGGATTTCATGTCGCTGTACTGGCCCAGATCAGGTTGCAAATAAGCCCTTCTGTATCATGGACGGAGGATGGGGGCGCGACTGAAGCACAGAGAGTCTGTAGGAAACAGTCCTTTGGTGGGCCAACTCAGGAGCGGGACCAGTAAACCCAGTGCAGTGAAGCTGGTGGGAAGTATCCCCCAAAAACCAAAACGATAGTCCTACTGGAGACCACACCAGCGCAAACAGACAGTTCCACACAAATCCTCTGTAGAAAGATCCTGAACATGGGAAAATCCTGTTTTGACTAAAGAAAATGCTACTAAAAATATAACTCAATTGAAATTCTTTTGCACAGGATTGTCAACAAAGGACAAATGGACACAAAGGGGAGATTCGGGGGTAGGATTGTAACTCAAACTGCTGACAATAAGTCAGGGTGCCCTATAATACAGCAGGTCTCTTGCCCCCCAATCATCTTGAAACAAGTCAGACGAATGGAAGCACAGAGACAAACCACACTGAATATATCGTTAGGTCAGCTTCGCTGTAGAGCAACTACTGCAGTTATTTGAGGGAAGAGCTGCTGTATGCTCACACATACCTTCATAATCACATGCTGACATTATCTAGCAGTTTACCAAATGGCTGTTAGTCGTTTTCTCTCCTCCCAGTCACACGAGACCATGTGATACGCTGACATGTATGGCTCAAACACAGCTGGGTTTTTTTTTTTTTATTTTTTTTTTTCACCCCAAAACTTGTTTTCGTTTGCTGAAATCGCAAGACGAAGACGGGCGCATTACAGGAAACGCCAGGGCGTCGGAGGCCAACGGACCAAATCCCAGGAAATCCGACGCAACCCTGACCATTGCTTAAGTCAGCGCTCTGCATTCTCACATTGGCAGATTAAATAATATTCATTAATATAAGAATAACACCGACAACAAACCATTATCCCCATAAAGGAATCTGGAATGTTTCAATATGGAACTCAGAGGTACTTTTACAGTCGCTTAGGAAATTAGCTACATAAACAGAAGAACAATAGAGTTGATACGTAAGCAAATATAAAACAAACCCATGGAACTGAACAAAGGACAAATGAACAAAGTAAAACGATCTGTAATGACAGCTGAAATTAATAAACATACATTAGCAGCTATCAAATGCCATGATGTACCCCAGAGATTACCCAGCAAAATGACAATGACTGGCCTATATGCTACTCACTGACCAGGAGAGAAAAAAATGACCGACTGCAGTTGTCTCATTTTAAGCGTTCACCCAAAGTGGCTTGCAGTTTTACCAGGTTTTACATAAAGCAAGTCAGGCTGGATTCGATTCCTCAAAGATACGACAGTGGCTTCCTGCAGGAGGTTGTAAATTCTAGGTCACAAACGGGTGTCCTTCACCTTCTAACTATCTGCTGCCCTAGGAGTCTAACTGTCTGCACCAGTACTGCAGCTATTGCCAACAAGATATAAAATTACAGTGTTAAATTAAGTTTTTTTTTCCTGGTTAGTCTATGCTTCCAGTCGCCTCGCAATGGCTGTTTGGAAGTGTTACCCGAATACACATCATTCAAATTAATGCATGCAGCACATCATATAATCAGTTTATATAGCTCCACTTATGTAAGCAACAACCCGTTCCTACAGGACAAAAACTGTACTATGGCGAATACTCAAATAATGATACAATAATATGTGCTTAGAGCCCTAGGAATTCCGCGACAGATATTGAATATGATATTCCACCAATCCACAAAAAACATTCCCCTGTTTCATTAACTGCACTCACCCAAGGTCTAACGGGTTGACCATGAAAATTAGAAAGGCTACGGCACAGATCCCGGCCCGTTACCCTAGACAAGGAGCAGATTAAGTTTCTCATGCAGTGATGTTTCAGTAGGTGGCTAATCGGGGTATCAGTAACGCGCTGCCGTGACAGGGGAAGAGGAAACCGCCGATCATCCCAGCAGGCAACTACTGGCGATCAAGCCGATATGCAAAGGACACAACCATCCATTTGATGTTAAAACACCCAATTGATACACTGCAGCCTTTACCTATTTATCCCGCAAAACCGCGCTCATTCAAACTGTCATCTTCCCCCTCCGTTTCCACATCCATATTAACTTCTATAAACATAATTTAAATAGGGATTCACTAGCAGTACGCAGACTTTTTAAATGCTATTATAGGTTCCCGAATTCCTGTCCGCATAAACATGTTTTTTTCTCTATACACCTGTGCAAGAACGAGCAGCAGGCAAGCTCCGAAGCACATATAAAAAGGCATACGAATTTAATCTCACCCTCTATGCCGCCCGCGACTATGGTCAGAGGCACTCATCCATCTTTAGCGGGTATCAGAGACCTGAATGTCAAAGTGGCTCGTAGTGTATCTTTATTAATAGTAATAATAATAATTATTATTATTATTATTATTATTAAACCGTAGCCGTACGTGTGTTTACCCGAGAGTCCCGCTACAACACGTTGCGGCGTCTCGCCTTTAGCCCCACCCACCAGGCCGCTGCTTCCGGGATGAAGGTCCGCTTCTCGCTTCTCCGGCCGCCGGACGAGCGCCGGATCGACGCGGAACAAGCGGAAAGCAGGCGCCGCAGGCGTCCCGCCCGGCACGATCTACGGCTAGGGCGTGATTCGGGCGCCGCTTCTGCGCTTAGCGTGGAGACCGAACAAGGACCAGTCTTTGTGATCTAGATTCTTTTTATTGTCACCTGGCTGATCCTTTCACACGGTTGGGCGCTGTTATTTTAATAATTATTTCACTAATGAATAAAATTAAATTTATATGTTGAATCTGCTTCCAATTTAAGTCATTAAAAGAATAATTCTTCCGAACATCTCCAGATTCTGCATTTTAATGTATTTGCAACCTATACAGTTTCACACAAAGTTAATAACATTCTGAATAGGTGCGCAATCTGTTAAATTTCACATTTCAGCCATTAAATTTAAGCCGGAGGCAATAAACTCGCATTTAGAAACTGAAATTGGATTACCCTTACCTTTCATTAAATTGTATTCAAAGAGTGTCTGTTTGGCAATTCAAGTAATAAGTTGTGACCACAGACCAAATAGTGTTTAAGTGTAATTTAAATGATTTTATATCATAATAGTTGCCACATACTTTTAATAAATTATTCAGGGTTATATATTTAATAATGTTTGGCAGCTCGTGTAAACATATAATAATAATAATAATGATAATAATACATACATACATACATACATACAATAAAAAGAATATTTGTTGGGTAATACAAAATTAATTAACATTCCTATAGTCATTATACAGGGCATAGTGGGAATGACAGTAGATATACATTTATTTACAAGAGTTCTTACATTTTTAAGTACCATATATTGTTTGAATGTGCAAACTACTGCAGATACCACAGCACATATATAAATGGTTTGAAAAGAGCTACTGTTGTCTGTTGCTTCCCTGTTTATGTAAAATCTCAAGAATATTGTTCATCCTGTTTGTATGTTCAACTGCACATCAAAATACAGGCACAAAGCAATAGGATTTCTAATTAATTTTAAATAGAACATTAGTTTGATTCATGATATAAACCCTTCGACTTTAATAGCTGACGTGCTTTAGATTGTTCTGGCAATTTGGGAGGAGTCCAAAACAGGATCAAGGCAAAATGGCGACTGGAACAGTCCGGGTGTTGGATGTACATTCCAAAAATAGCTTATTACAGGCTTATTACCCCTGAACTTGGTATTAAAACACGTGTCTCCAAATACCTTCAGATTTAAAGCTTTATGAAAGCTTTTGTTAAACATTGTTCTATAACCTGACTGGGTCCATCAAACTGACATAACCTAAGAACCTTACAGGTTTACGTTTAGCTGGGAAGAACCCAGCAAAGGGAACTTAAGAAATAAAAAAATAAAGAGTCCAAGACACACACACACGTATAAATAGTAAATAGTACAACACAATACTGAAATGTTTACTGATAAATGTGCTCAGTAAACAGTCATATAAAAGGGACTCCTTCATACCAATTCCTGATTAACCTGACTAAAGTTGTCCCCAGCAGCTGTAATGGAAAGATATGCTGGTGTGTTCTATTAATCCATTCTTTTGTTTGTTTTTTTACTCTGGCGTCCATATCTCCAGTCCCAGACAGGGCTGACCCCAGACTGGCTCTCTGCAATTTCATACCTGCACCCGACAACGAGATGGTACAAAGAGCACTCCCCAGCATTAAACAAGAGCTAAAGTCTGGGCAGGCATCCCTCTGCCACCCTGATCTCCCTTCACAGTAGGTCCTGCTCGACCCACACGATCTTGCGCTGCTCCTCCTGGATGATGGTGCGCAGAATGGCCAACAGGTTGGAGGTGTCACTCCAGCTGTCTGGGGCCACGGTGCGGTACAGGCAGGGCAGCTTGTCCAGGAGAGTCTCCTCGCTGCGGTAGCATTCCAGCAGCTGCTCCTCCGTCACGCCCAGCTTGTGCAGCTTGTTCCTGCGCACACACGAGAGAATCCCGGCTGAGCGTCACCAGGCGTGCGTCACCTGACTGTCACGAATGTCATGTCGCGGGTTTTCATTTTTTTTCTGCTTTTGCGACTACATCTGGCAGCGTTTCGCTTCTCTTTGAATCCGTTTGGGGGTTTTAGCTCAAAAGTGTTACGAAATTTTAAGTGAATTATGGAGCAATGCACTTGGGGGTGCACTTGGGGGGGTTCCCACTGGCTTGCTCTGGAGATGTACTTCAAAGCTACTGATAAACAATGTTGGGCCACAGTTTATAGATAAAATATACTGCATGTATATTATAGCTGCTTTTTTAAAAGTTCAGCTCAGTGACAAAATACACTAAACTATCAGAATATTGTACTGAATGTACTGAATGCTCTTTGTTGTTTTATTGCATTTGAACGTAATGTTATTGTGGAGTAACACTGTAGCTCATCGAGTTGCATTGTAGCTTCTCACTGTCAGAGATGCGAGTTTCATTCCCGTCCCTGGCTTCGTGTGCATGGTGCATCCTCTGCCTCATGCCCTGCTTTTCCTGAGATAACCTTCAGGCTCATCCTAGCACTGCCTTTGCATTAGCAGTTAAGGAAGATGGAAAGATGAATTTCAATTAGCTAGGACGGCTATCATAAGGATAAATAGTATGACTGGTCAGTGTCTCTGTACCTATGACCGGAAGGTCACCGGTTCGAGTCCTGACCTCGGCAGAACAGTCGCATATCCGTGGGCCCTTGAGCAAGGCCGTTAACCCCCAGCTCCAGGGAAGATACACGCTGGCTGACCCTGTGCTGTGACCCCCAAGCTATGGAGAGCAAGATAGGGTAGACCAGTGCTCTTCACTGTTTTAGACAAGGGCCACGCTTACCAGTATGGAGAGGGGATCAGGGCCACCATTTACTTTTTTAAAGTAATCTTGATATTACTTCACTTGGTTATTAGTAAACTACATATCAGCATATTACTGGGAAAGTAGTATTGCGTCTACATTAAAAAAAAAAAAAAAAAAAAAAAATATATATATATATATATATATAAACATAAAAATATATATATATATTAAAAAATAATGAATCTGATGGACAGGATAATCTGCTTATTATATTACTACTCTGCTTATTATATTACTTATTAGACGAAGAAAATAATTCCAGTGTACTTGTACTCGTACTTGTGCAAATGGCAAATAAAGGATTTATCATTTAACATTAATTGCCGGATCTCAGTGGATATCAGTGGTCCTTAACTATAATGAAGAAAGTCTACAAAGCACCTGTAAGCAGTACATGATAATGAGCCCCTGGGATCATTTTAGCTGAGATGGCAAGTGGCAGCAAAAGTGCCTCATCCTAAACTTCACATAAACACAAATGGTACAAATCATAGCAGAGACATGAGGTGTTTCTCAACATGCATACTTGGCCGCACTTGTGTTCTCAAGTAACCGTTTGACGTCATCTTCCATTGTTGAACGGTAAAAATTCCCCGATGATCATGCCCGGCCAAAAATTTCTACGATGCATCGGTTGCATCCTCACCAAGCTAGACCAATCCCATGATTCACTGTGCCCCAAGTTCATTCTTGTGAATCAAGTTAACAAGACTGGTCTTGCCAAGTGCACAAGTACGATGAGAGTTGGATAGTTCAGGTCCAGAGACCAACCAGCTGAACATAAAGAGTCACAGTCACAGAATACTCAACCGGCTGGTTGAAACAAAATCTCGGTCTGGACTTTTACTCTTTGGACCTGAATTACCCAACTCTAAGTACAATCTTCGCATATTGAGAAACCACAGTCTCGTTGAACTCCCATATCGACAACCTCAGGCGGTACCTGAGTTTTCGGATGCTGCGCTCAGACAGGGCAATGAAGATAATGATGGGGAAGATCTCAGATCTGTGCAGGCGCCTCACGCAGTCGAGTCCTAGGGGCAGCACGCAGTGGAGGCCCTGTAAGGACGGCACACATATATGAGGGTCTGGTTAGTGCAGCTGGGGTCTAGGTCATGGGGACTTGGTGTGGGAAGGGGTCAGCAGAACGGCAGGCACCTCAAACCGGCAATGGAGGAAATGAGACTCTGAATCACAGGAGGCTGGCATTAAGTGTGTGGTTCGACCCACTTCCCATTGGTTACTCTGTCAGTTAAACAGAGCAAGGACTGACCACTCACAGTAACATCAATAAGAGCGATGAGGGACAATGAGCAGCTGGGAACAGGGGCTGATTAGAGCGCTCTATATCAGTCAGACCGCAAATCACGACTAATAAAGCAGACACACTCCCAAATGAAAACAAAGCTACAGAAAGAAAAAATATCACTACAAGGTTTCTCTTTCTCAGGTGGGCTCAGAAAGAAAGTCCCGCTTCCTTCTTTTCTCAGCCTTTCCCATAGTCAGTGACTTATCCTTTTACGTCGACACACTGGCGCTCTGAATAGCAGAAACAGATCTGTCTCCTGTGGATCTCAGAAGCCAGGCATCATCAATCGAGCACCGCACGCGCTTTCCAGGACACGCGGCAGCTGGCATGGGCCCACGCACCTGCCTGATCACTTTCTCGACACTCTGCAGGGTGTAGCAGTGGGAGGCCCCCCGTTCACAGTCTTCCAGGATCTCAGATTTCTGCATCCGTGCGGCGCACTCGCTGGCGCTCAGCAGTTCTGCAGGTGAGCGCAGGAAGTCGGTGGCCGGGAGAGAAGATGGAGGACGCTGATGAAAAACCTCATCCATACTGTACAATTCTGACACATCGGTAGTGGTCAAATACGGAGGATGTAGCTTAAAGTTAAACAATTAAAAGCAATTCAAGAGAAACTCATTAAACGTATTAGCTTGCAACAGATCATCAAACACCTTTCAGCTCCAAAAACTAGGTGATGCATACTGTTACTTCCAGTGCACATTGTAAGCATCAATATAAGGGAACTACTGCATTTGAAAATAAGTGAAAGTACAGTCTAATGTTCAATGCAGAATTATCTGCTTCCTTAAAGTTGCCCACCAGGGGGCTCTCTTACGTGTGACACTAAGTACAGTACAGTGACACCTGTCCAGACGACTGGAACTTTAATGCGTGTTCTGCAGTTGTGATCTGAACTAGTAAATAGAACAACATCAAAACAATTAATAGAAATTCATTTGTTATCTGGAAACTTTTCACATCTGTTCCATGATATATACACATATGTGACTAAACATGATTGATTTCATTCTTTTTCTTATTTAATTATTTTCTGGTAGATTTTTATATTTTTCTTATATTATTCTTATATATCAACATTAAATTGCTGCTGACAGTTATTAAAATGCAGCCTATGATAGTTTCTGCCCCAGATCACACTGATCTGTTCCTCTATCAGATTTCAAACGAAATTTGAAAAACCACTGGAAGGACAATTAAACCCCGTCCTTATTTTGTAATTCAACCGATCAGACGTATGTGGAGAGATCATTTACACAAATGACGTCGCTGTATGAAAATGCTCAGCTTTGTGCTATTTCTCTGATACTCTGATACACGCGAATACCTGCTAGCTTGAGGCAGCACGGGCCTGGGTACCTGACACCATCCCCGTTACCTGGTTTGCATAACTGGAAGCCCCGGAGCTCTCCCAGTTTGTTGTTCAGGAAGAGGCCATACACAGAGGGGAGGAGGAGGACAGGCCGACAAGCCGGCGGGTGGTGAGGAGTCACGAGGGTGTAGGGCATGAGCGTGACGCAGCCCCGGGAAGTGACGCCGTTCCCTGTAAGATCACACATGAGAACCGGCCGTCCACTTTTTACGTCTACGGCGCACTTAATCGGGGTTCCCCAGTTCCGGTTCTAGAGGGCCCAAATCCAACACGGTCCACAGATTTCCTCCGCTCAAACACACGTGCTAAGCCTGGTAAGTAGTTGATTACGATGTGTTTGGGCAGGGAAACCTGCAAACTGTGTTTTATTGTGTCCCTCTAGGACCAGAACTGGGGAACCCTGGACTACAACTCAGCTGCTATAAAAAGCTTCAAGCTTCTCTTTTCAAGTCAAATAAACACCGTCGGTACCAGCATGTGCCCTGTAGTAACATTACCGCATTTTATGAAATTATTAAGCAAAAGTAAGATTTAATTAAGAAGTAATTCATTTAAAACATGTAGTTATCTTGTTCAAATAAATCAATACCAAGAAAGCAGTGTAATATTTTCATGACTTCTGAAAGGTAAGTGTGCAAATTATAGTTGCTTTATTTACCAGAGCCTTTAATCTACGTACAATTGGAGCACTTGGGGGTTAAGGGTCTTGCTCAAAGGGCCCAATAGTGAAATTATAGGATTTGAACCAGTGACCTTCCAATCACAGGTACAGTGTCCAAATCTGCTGAGTCACCCCCCCCACACATGTATTACATCCAAAATTCTCCTGGTTTTACAGGGTTTTAATTCCTGCAGGATTCATTCCTCCTGGATCATGTTGACATTATGATGCTGGCTTGCTCTGCTTTAGCTCCGCATTCCTTTATGCACATTAATAAACGGTCATCGTCAATGTTTTTAGATCGCCAAAGATCGGTAAAACACCTGCCAGACATAGACTGTGTCAGCAGGGGGCGCCTCTCACAGAGACCTAAGGACCCACCTGTCCCCTCAGCCTCCGGCGAGTTATCGTCCTCTACAGACACCCATAGTGGGTTGCGCCCCAGCCGGCCCGTGCTGACGATCCGTACCGACTTCTGATTCGCCTGACCATTGCAAGGGTCCACCTAGCAGGGGGGGGGCACAGGGGAGCGGAGAATTATTAAAGAGTACCTCTCCATGGTATCAGTGAATATTGCGTTCCGGTAATAACTCGCATTGGTGTCATCGCTTCTTACCCTCCGCAGTGATGTCCGCTGCAAGGTCATGTCCTCGATTGCCCTTATCAGCAGGCGCTGAGCCCTAGAGTTAACAAGAGATTTAATTTACGGTCTATATTCACATCTCACAATAAGGAAGTACCACTTCATGTAGACATGCCGCCAACCATGACCATGCTCCTACTGCCATGTGACTCTTATCGGAAAAAGCAATCTCCAGCTGCTAAATATAACAGGGTAAAATTGAGCGAGAGTTATTCGTTAACTTCAAATACTGGGGTATTTTTCACTAAACTATGGTCAACAAGAGTGCATAATGCCATAAAATGCAAGGCAAACCTGCAGCAGACAGAATGAGCTCTCCCCTCTCAGTGTACATCCATAATAATGTGCATAGTGGTCACCAACATGATAAGTGTGAACTAACAATAGCCCGCAGGCAACCATGCAGTAGTCCGCATAACACATAACAAAAATCAAATAAATTTTACAGTGGTCAATCCTCCCCCCAGGTCGATAACTTTGATAATTGCTTTAACCCCCCTCCAAGTAGCCACCCCACTTTATTTTCCATGTAGAAGTAGCTGTCGCTATAAAAAACGTCGGACACCCTTGGAATAGCGACTAAGAGTGCCCCTTCTGGAAACTTTGTGAACTGCAGAAGATCCAGTATGGCAGACCTGGAGAGACGTCGGGATGTCGGCAGCAGCCTCACCTGTAGTAGTTGGGCAGGGTGCCGCTCTCCAGGTCCTTCAGGTTGCACAGCTGCACGTGACTAGCCTTCCAGGACCCGTCCGCGCTGTGGGTATCGGTCACGTGCAGGATGTCGTCACAGCGGACGGCCAGCGTGTACCCGGCCCCGCGCGACAGGCCCATGTTGACGCGCACGTAAAAGGAGTCTCCTGACGTCACTTCGCCACTCTGAAGCTGGACCAGCAGCTTCTCATAAGCTGGAAGCATGAGATGTCAGAGCATACAGAATTAAAATTCCACCCTCGCTGCATAAATATAGCTTCTCAGGTATGTGGTCTGACTTGAAAGAATGGTTAACTATGAATTCCTATCATATCCCGTAACATAGCAGCAAAATTAAAATTTTAAACTGTTGGCAGCAATACATCATTGTACTAGTGACAGCATCACCAAACCATCACTCCCTACTACCCAACACTCAAACAGAATAACACAAGAAGTTTGTGACTCACTGTCCTGATTGTATCGAACTGAGAGGTGGAAGAAGCCACGGACTTGACCCAGTGCCCACAGTGCTTCCTCCAGAGTAGAATCCTCCAATACCATGCGTAATGAGTGTCGCCCCTGATCGTACTGCATCTGCAGGGCAGCGAGAAGAAGGTTTCACTTTTTTTCACAATTAGCACAAAGATTGTCATTATCTTCAAAATTCAACAAACCAATGTCAACAGTCCACCCATCTCCTTGATGCCAGCAACTAATGCCAAATTTTGTAAACGGATGAAGAATACAGCACTTAGTGCTGAGCCCTAAATGTCATGTGTAGTAACACGATTTCTCATGATGTATAGTTCTTGCGAGTCTCTGATGCAACTTCCTATTGATACCTTTGACTGCGACTCCAATTGGCTGCTGCGTTTCTCAAAATACGCAGCGATATCCAAGACAACGGGTATTGCGATGCTGCTCTTCCGTCAATTGTTCACAGCAGAGAGCCCAATGCTGAGATAAGTGTAGCTCCCCGCTATTAAAAGCACAGTATGTTCTAAGTATGGAGGGACCGGTGGAGCGACTGGGACTGCCAACGTAGTCTACAAGACACATCGCTAAGCCCTTTGTTTACGTCATAGTACTTTTCAAAACACACTGCATAGCAACATTTTGTTTATTAGATTAAACAAAGCATACGACATACATGGAATACCATGTAGCCTTTTGTTTAGAAATTAGAGTAGTCTACAAAACACAGTGCCAAGCAGCTTTTTGTTCAGTAAATGAGTCTACAAAACACAGTGCCAGGCAGCTTTTTGTTTAGTGAATGAAACAGTCTACAAAACACAGTGCCAAGCAGCTTTTTAAGTGAATAAAACAGTCTACAAAACACGGTGCTAAGCAGCTTTTTGTTAAGTGAATTAAGCAGTCTACAAAACATGGTGCCAAGCAGCTTTTTGTTCAGTAAATGAGTCTACGAAACACAGTGCCAAGCATCTTTTTGTTAAGTAAATGAGTCTACGAAACACAGTGCCAGTTTTGTTAAGAACATAAGAAATTTACAAATGAGAGGAGGCCATTTGGCCCATCAAGCTTGTTCAGGAAGAACTTAACTAATAGCTCAGAGTTGTTAAAATCTTATCTCGCTCCAATGTAAAGGGACCCAGGGTTTTAGCTTGCACTGCATGAACATGTTCAGTAAATGAGTCTACAAAACCTAGTCCCAAGCAACTTGGTTTATTTAGCAAATGCTGTAGTCTACAAAACACAATTAAGCAGCCTTTTATCTGTTTTGTTTGTGATGGTTCTAAACAGCATTATCCTTACCTCCATAATCTGGGCTCCAGGCCTGAGACCCACATTCTGGGCTGGGGATCCCTCTTTGACCTCATGTATGAACACCCCTGTCTTGTTTCCACCAACCACCTGCAACTGACTGAGCAAGTCCTCCCCCTGGAAGGAGATAGTCAGGCCATAGCCGGGGGTGCCGAGGCGCAGTGCCTTGGGCCGGGAACGAACCAGGAACGGAGGCGCTGTTTTCCTGTACCCAAAAAAATGTGCAAAACAAACAGGGAAAATATGTTAATAGATGGGCTTTATACTGAACATCTGGCTTTTGGGGAGGGGGGATGAGGGAATGAGGCTTTCAAATACAGAGAGAAAAGCAGCGAAGCTGAGATGGAGGAAGGTCTCACCGGGTGGGAGAAGACAAAGATGGAGACACTGCCTCTTCATCCACTGTAACATACAAGATAGATAGAGGTGGAATTAAAGGAGCCCTATTATGCTTTTCCGGCTTTTTCCTTCCCTTTAGTGTCTTATATAGTTGTATGTGCATGTAAATGGTCTGCAAAAGCCCAACGTACATGCAAAGGGAATAACTATCATCACAAAAGCCACTCTTCTCTAATCTGCCTGAAATGACTCGTTGGAATTCCAGGCCTTACTTCTGGGACGTGGTGAGGTCACCTCGTAACACAATCCTTATTGGCTGCCTTCTTGCAAGGATCTGTCTGCAGACTGCAAGGAAGGGGCGGAACGCAGGGGCGTTTCTAACTACTGAAAAAAATCAGGGCCTTAGTCAAGTTTATCTGAGGCTTGACATTTTTTCTTTTTGAAGGAAGATTGGCATCAAGGATAAAATACTCGAGGCTAGCACTAAAATATTCAGGGCTATAGCCCTGAGCAATCAGACCTAATGACACCCATGGCATAAATTGTAGGACAAACTTGCCAATTGAGAAACTGACCAATCAGAGCACACTGGGCTCATCGGGGGTGGGGCTTAAAGTGCTAACAGAGCACTTGATAGTTATAAACAGAGTGAATAGAGATGTACAGTATGAGAAAAATAATGTGTTTCTGGAACACTGAAAAATGTAAATCTATTTTAGAAGACACCAAAAAATAAAACTATTAACAGCGAAAATTAGCATAGTAGAGCCCCTTTAAAAACCATACTGATGTTCATGGTCAGCACACACAGAAACACACAAAGACGAATGTGTCTTTGTGAGCATGATGACTACAGTAAGGGATCAAATGCCACCAGAGCCCATTACCTTTATGGATGATCTCAAAGTCGTTATCTGGGTCTGAGACAGACTGGAACGAGTCCCACATCCTGAAACTGTGGCAGACAGACACAGAAACGGACAGCGGGCTCTTTAACACAGCAAGGCACAGCATGGCAGTGTTCTCATCTCAGGCTCCCTCTCAATCCAGTTCTCCCCTTTCTCGCATATCTACTGTAGCCAGCAGCTCTGAAAGAACCGGTAAAGCTGGCTCCGGCACCACTGGAGCACGACGCAGAAGGGCTACTCATGTCTGCTGCACCTCTACCTACCTCCCAAAGAGGAACCTCTGCCATGTGAGGGAAGGAGAAAGGGAAGTCAACCACCTGATCTCCACCCTAAGTGCTACATACTGGGAAGCCTTACTGAGGTCCTTGGCCCACGCCTACTACATAAATTTGGCTCAGATTTCCGTAGCTTATCTCCTGCTTGATTTTATGACAAACCACCCCC
>JAODKF010000103.1:9260693-9275995 GCA_026779585.1 Mormyrus proboscirostris
TGTTTGTATATGTTTTATATGCACTGCGTTAGGTTACTAACTGCATTTGATGGTTTCCACCCTTGTACTCAACATAATGACAACGGTGAATCTTATCTAAAACATTTTCTTCCTGGGCATCAGAATGTAGGGGGAGGCCCTTACTGCTGAATCCCGAAGGCTCGATGGCGGGCTTGCGGCCGGTGATCTGCGTGTACAGCTTGGGGAAGTGGATCATCAGGCTCTCCAGCAGGGCCATGGCGCCGTTGCGCCCCTGCATGCTCAGGATGTCGAGCATGTGGCCTGGCGGGGAAGGAGGAACGTGCGTCAGGAGGGACGGGTGTCCAAAGGAGGCCCAACCCCCAGCTCCTCTGCATTTGCTTACAGGACAAGCAACAGACACAGTATTTCACTGCAAACCAACACACAGCCATAACTCTGTCACCGTCATCATCTAATAAATCAACTCGCTGCGACTCCACACTGCCCCTCCCTGGTTACTCGTAGCCCCTGTGCCTCTTACTTGTCCTCAGGCTCCAGTTGGGGAACTTCACAAAGTTGAGGATCTCATCTTCATCCAGCTCATTGAGGACGCGGGCCTGCCGCAGGTACGGGATCAGCGTGCAGGGCTTCACGCTCTGCGAGATGCGGTACCGGTGATTGTTGATCATGTCCCACAGCTCCTCCTCCTCCATCTCCTTAAGGTCCCGCTCGTCTGGCACGCCCTCCTCCATCTCCGCAAGCTCGGTGGGCGTCTTGGCCCGCACACCCTGCCACGAAAAAAGTGAAAGTCAAGTGTGGGGAGGCGCCAGTCATCACTCTCACCCACCCCTACCCATGAGCTCTGAAGGCGACTGTTGCATCATGCTGGTTCTGTCTGGCCTCCAAGGATGGTGGACCCGGGGGGACCAACAGAGCCAAAGCTCGGGTAATTTGTTTCTCAAGAAGAACCATTTTTCTACCAGCAGCGAATTGTATTCTTTGATTGTTTATTAAGTTAATATACAGTCTCTTTAACTTTAATCAGTAATTCCAAGATGATATTACTACTGTAACATACACTGATGCTTCGAAGAACTATCATTTCCACCGCTAGAGTCAACACACCGAGATATAAAGAAAGAACTTAAGTCATTTTGAAACAACTGGGAAAGGAATAGTATACCACTAGATACTAGACGTGCAGTAATTTCTTATTATTAGCTGTGGAAAGGGGGCAGCCAGGGCCAAGCTACTTTTGAACTTATTTATTCTGATGCTTTTATCTAAAGGGTTAGAATTCGCGCGTGCTCCCAGGGATTTGTACATAGACGCGATGTTAACACAGTGCTTTGTATTTTTTTTCTCTCCCTGAGGGCTGCGGTTTTAAAACTATTAATTTACTGTATTTTTAGCCTGTACGTTTAATGTTACGTCATTGGCGGCATTAACCAAAATTGAAAAACTGCATCCTCATTCCGGGCAATTCGGAATCAAAGGCGGGGCTGTCCCCACATCAACAGTCCACGATCATGCAAATATCCTCCCTCTCATCCCACGGTGTGCTGCCTCGTCTCTCGGCTCACCTCTGCACTGTTATTTATTCGCACTATCCGCACAGCTACTCGTGGTTAGGCCATGCCTCTCGTTAGCTCTCATTTACAGCAGCAATGCAGCCACCTTCTCTATAAATTGAAAAAATCAACAACAGTAATAAATACATCTCGGGCACTTGCTCTGGATTGACTACAGTGTACAACTTTAAGAAAAGGAAAACTATAAAAAGGATTGTAAAGAATGACAAATCCAGAATATGATCACTCGTCGAACAGCAATGGTGTCCCAGATTGCAAACAAGCAGCATGACACTCGATTTCGCTTTTGTTGAGTAATGGAACGGTGCGTAATGTTTTCAAAAATATTTTTTAATTGATATAAGGTTAATTCATGCAGCATTCACAATGAGATCAGTCATCAAAACTATGGATGCAGGACTGCTGGTATGTGTCTGAGAAGTTCTCCTAATGATTACATCGTTTGAAAAAACATCATTTTGTATGATCATTGATTTCACAGCGTCCCTAAAAACGGACCTGTCCGTACAAGACACAGAACTTAATTTATTTCGCACGTACCACAATATTTACAATTTGACAGCATGACAGCTGTCCACAGGTAGTAATAATTAACCTCTCTTGTTGGTCCCTCTTGCGCAGAACAGGTTTATGGAGTGAAATCCAACACTGGTCATATGCAAGACGGTATGACGCACTCAAAAACAATAAACACACTTGCCTTTTTCTCCGGCATACAGTAAGTTAAATTAGAAACTTCCTTCCGGGAGTTAATTTTCCGATTACTAAATTAAACACTTAAGGTTGCCTAAGAAGGGCGTGTAGGTTAGACATTTCCGCAAGCTCATAAAGTATAAACCATAATGAAAAATTAATGGTTACTGGGTAACCGACTTCGCTCCACATGGTAAGGTTAAAGTATAACCAAAGAGCAACCAAAGGCGCAGTAGTGCGGACAACACAAGCACTTACATTTTTTTTTCTTGGCAAACCAAGTGTTATTCATAAACAAAATCAATAAATATGCACTTCACTGACAGGAAAGACAGGTGACGGCAAGGACTTGACAAAAATCAGTAAAAGAGCCTATAGTTCAAATGCAATCTCGAAAGCCTTCTCACCAAAACCAAGTTTCCCACCTGGTTTATTAACACAAATTACAAGAGAATTCCGATCAGGTATGTTCCTAAAGCAACACAGAAGTTTACTTTAATCTGCCTTACTTTAGTCTCTCAGTAGTACTGTTCATAGGTAAAAGAATAAGACTTCCACAGTTTAAGCATTAAAATTATGTTTATATTCAATCAATATCATTGATAGAAACAATCTTACCTCTTAGTCTTACTTGACAAAAATATCTATCAGGCAAACAGACGCAAAACTGTCACCCTGCCGCGTTTCCC
The DNA here is from genome assembly GCA_026779585.1 of Mormyrus proboscirostris. Classification (NCBI taxonomy): domain Eukaryota; kingdom Metazoa; phylum Chordata; class Actinopteri; order Osteoglossiformes; family Mormyridae; genus Mormyrus; species Mormyrus proboscirostris. The sequence goes on from JAODKF010000103.1 coordinate 9,263,629, forward strand.
AAAATCTTGCACCTGAGCAATTGGAGTTTGCCAGAGAGACTCACCACTTAAGCACTCCGGCAGTTCTGCTTTTTTAAAATGCTGTAAATCCTGAGCACCGACTTCTCTACAGCAGTGACACAAGGACTTCAACCTGCCCAGATCATTCCCAGGGCTGCCTAGGTAGGAGTGGTTTAGCAAATACCTGCATAAACTGAGCGCGCGAGGGAATGTTTTGGTTGTTGGGGTGCCAACTCATCGCAGGGCAATATGTGTGTTTGTGTGTGTGTGTGTGCGTGTAAATATATATAGTATATAGTATATATATATATATATACACGCACACACACACACACACACATATTGCCCTGCGATGAGTTGGCACCCCATCCTGGGCTGTTCTCTGCCTTGCGGCATGTATTCTCATACAGTATGAAGCGATACAACCGTAGAATTTTTTGAATGAAATCACGGATGGACAATTCAGAGCCCTTTTACATATTACCATTTCTCTGACTACAGAAATAAACCACATTTTCTATTTATACTGTCACATAATCTGATTTCTTAACGCTGTTCTCACAATGCCTCTTCACCGTTTGTTTGTTACGCCCGTCAGCAGAGGAAACGCCCCTCGTAGCTTTATAAATTGCTCGCAGTGTTTTAACAGGTTACCGAAAATTTTTTGCGTCTTCGGAGTTTCCAATGTGTTGCGCAAACGGCATAGCCTACTTACTGAATGTGGGTACGGTTTTGTGTACCTATAAAACAGGAATGTTTACTCTGAGCATTTCACTCTAAGAACAACAACAATAACAATCCAATAAACCATTTTCTGAAACCGATGAACTTTGGGGAACAATGAGGAACAAACCAACCCTGGGCAGTCGTCAACACACCACCACCACCACCAACAACAATAATAATAATAACAATAATAATAATAATAATAATAATAATAATAAAAATAATAATAATTTCTTTTAAAAATGCAGGACGCACAGAAATACAGGCCTACTCTGAAATATACTGGAAGACCAAGGCATCATAGCGAATAAACAAGGCGAGACAGTGTTACACTGAGCTATACTTTAATATAGCAATAACTACATTCCAACATTACATGGCGTTGGAAGAGAGGGAGGTCGGACACTGGACAGTAAGGGACACACATGGTGAGTAATTCACATGGTTAAAGACATGCAAGGATCTCATGTAACAGGGCAAGGGCACATACGACAATCTGGAACACAACAAGTATTCATAATAAAAATTACATGCAGGGGCTATTTACACGGTTGCCGGCCGTACAATACTAATATCATAAGAGGGTTCGTCTTTTACTATGAGATACCTTCTGGCCGAAATGCTGCAATGGTACCAACGTTGGATGAAGACCCACATATGGTACCGCCAACAGGGGGGCAACAAAGGCAGAATGGGTTTATTGGGGCCTAACCCTTCCCCCTTCAGGTATACCCACCAACCAACATTCTTGATGACTTTGCCCAGTAGGGGGCACTGTACCGATCCTGGCAGTCAAGTCAAGCAGTCAACTAAAATCAGTGGATAAGTTTGTAGTATCATTACCTCCATGATTTTTTCCTGCTATGGATATTTCTGAAGTGAGTGATTATTAGAGTGATTAAACTGCATCAAGCACCTCAGTGTACTTGTGTGCCTGTATTGATTCACCATCTAGTCATATTACCACATACAACATGCAACTGAAAAATTCACTGAGGCGTATCCATCCACAGAGTTCATTACCCAACACCCATTTCCCTGGGGGTGCACTTCAGGAAATGAAGTGGTAACTCTGCTCAGCCCAAGGAATTGTATGAGTTTGGGTGTTGACGCATAAATCGCAGCTGATGTGCCTAACTTTGTCATATGTGCTGTGTCAAGAATTTGTCTCAATAATACGCACTGTTGTGTGCCGTCATTTCCGAGCAAATATAGCACTTAAGAAAACTTTCCCAACGATTTGTGTTTTTGTTTTAGTTTGAACATAACAGCATAAAATGTGGTTCAGTAACTCATACTGTTTATGACCAAGGTATGTTACTGTAGGTAAAATCTTGTTCAAGGTCACTGTCAGGAAATATCTTGGTATGCCACCTTCCACAAAAGGACAGTGAATGTGGGTTTCTGCCGTGGCACAAAGGTACAATGCGAGGTAAAGATGTGGTAACTCTACAAGTTATATCACCAAACCCGGAATACCATTCTAAGATCACCCACAATCTGCCCTACAGCCGTGGTCCCAATGCTGCTGTAACTCAGTCAGCTTCTTTGAATTTCAAATAAAATTCCCTGTTTTCTATGATTAATCAGGGATACCTACAGCTTAAAATAGCCAAAAGGCAAAAGAAATCAGGGCACCAAAAATACAAAAAGACCAGCATTGGTGAATGAGTATAACATTCGGATGCATTATAAAATGCAGGATTCATCCGAAATTCTTACGATAATATAATCTGGAGAAAATGAATAAAAAAAGAAAATATTCCAATTGGTGGGCAGAGGTGGCGTTGTAACAGTGTTACCACACACTTCCATGATTCTGGGCTTCGTTCCCAGTTCTCTCTGTGTAGATTATGTTTATATTACATTGGGGGGACCAAATGTTCCACACAATGTAATAAAATTCTGTTACTTTGACTTTGTGGGGACCATTTTTCAGGTCCCCACAAAGATATATGAATACAATCAAAACACTAAAAATGCCATTGATTACTTATGGTTAAGGTTGTCATTGCAGGGATTAGGGTTTTGCCCACAGAAATACATGGAGAGTCCCCACAAAGATATAATTGAAAACGTGTGTGTGTGTGTGTGTGTGTGTGTGTGTGTGTGCAGCTTCTACGTTCTCTCTGTGTTGCAGTGGTTTCCTTCAGGTACTCTGGTTTCTTCCTGTAGCCCAAAGCATGCATCTAAGTGAATAGGTTTCTTTAAATTGCCCATAGTTTGTGTGCTTCACCAGTTCACTAGCATCCTCTTCAGAGTGCCCCGTGCCTCATATCATATGCTTCATGCAATAGGTTCCAGGCTGCCCGTAATGGTATTAAATGAAAGGAGGAATGGCTTGGGACTGCGGGTGACCCCTGTGGATAGTTAATATTATAAGCAGGTTGACTGCAGTAAGCACTCCTAAGACCTCCAGAGCATTTCCAGTGTTTCCTAATCTGGTCTTCAGGGACCTCCCAGTAGGGAGCAGAAATGTGAACTGTCTGACAGGGAGCTAGGAGGGAGCAAAAATGTGGACTGTCTGGAAGCCCCCGAGGATCGGGTTGGGAAAAACTGTTCTAGAAGTTAGGGGATGTTGATAATGGTGGGTTCCTGGTAACCTGGGACACTGGGATACTGGGAATGCACTGTGAGCTTGTCAGGGATCATTTTAGTGCTGTCACATGCAAGTGGCAAACTGGTGTCATCTAAGGGGTCATGCAATATTCAGGGTTTATATTCAATCCCGATTCTTAATTATAAGAGATTGTAAATGGATTTTAAATAATCTCATTCAATGGTTTCAGAGTAAATGAGGATTAATGGAAGATGGCTTTTAGAGCATCAGCATTAATACCGCTGACCTTTATAGCACTGCTGAATAACAAATTTTAATATTTAATAGAGAAAGAATTCAGCAATGCAAAACAGTTCAACAAGTATTATTATCAATAGAGTAAGCCACAAGTACTCATCACTTGCTGGGGTACCCTGAGCAAGGTACCGCCCTCAAGCACTGCTCCCCGGGGCGCTGAATTAGCTGCCCCCTGCTATGTCACATTGGCACATATGGGTTAAATGCAGAGAACACATTTCGTGTCATTGTGTATCAACAATGACAATTAATCACTAAAAAAAAAAAAAAAAAAAACTCCCTCAAATATGGTCCCAAAACATCCAACCTTTTACATGAGTATAAAAATGAAAACGAAGAGCCCAGCTGCATGAAAAACAAAACCAAAGGAAACCAAAAATCCAAATCAATGCAAAATCAAGCCTTTAAATGAATTTTATTTGTCTGTCAGCTGTCAGTGCATCGGGTAGAAGTACCACTATACACAAACGACCACAGAGATACATATCTGATTACTATCAGAGCTGCAGATGACGTCACAGCTCAAAAATGAAAATCTATTCATTGCCAAAAATAGTCCTGATAACTGCAAAAGTCACATGGAAAGACGGAGTAACGTTATAGTATTCTGGTCATTGGATAAATGAGTCTGAGGACTTTGTCAGTGTCCATGTAGATTTTTTAAATTCTAAAATGAAATCAAAGTCCCTGATAGTGACAGTGACGCTGTTATTACCCCGCTGTTACTATAATGAACAGCAGTTTGCAGATCAGCGTACAGGCAGTCGATAGTCATCCTCGGCGGGGTCCTCATGCAGACTCCTGCGCTCCCTGTAGCTGGAAGCTCAAGACCAGGGAGAGGCGGTGGAGTGTCCCCTGGTGCTGGGGGAGCTCCTGGCGGACGCGGTGCAGGATGGTGCTGATGGTGTGGACTCGCTCCTCCTGCCGCTGTATGGCTGGCTCTAGTGCCTCCTCGCTGGCAGACAGGCGGGTGTAGCGACCCTCCTGCAGCGCCCTCAGCTGCTTGGCGCGGCCCTGCAGTGTCACCAGCCTCGCCAGGTTCTGCAGCACACAATTTGTTTTGAGTGAGGCCGAGGCACAATGTTCGGATGACACGAATGTGGTCGGTGAATATTGAATCAGACATTGGATACCGAGTGGGACACACATCTGAGATGGCGGCACACAGCAGCAGCCAGGGCTGACTGCTGGCACGGCCTGCCCACCTGCTCCTTGGTGTCCTGCAGCCTGCGCAGGTCTGCAGCCAGGGCGGCTCCGGTGTCCTGCAGCTGGCTTAGGTGCTGCTGCTTCTCCCTGAAACTGGCTCCCAGGTCGGCCTGGGTTTCCTGTAGACTTTTAATGATGCAGTCACATTCCGCCGTTTGCTGGGAACACACAGGCGCACATGATTTACCAAAATCAAATATCCTCTGGTAGGTCTGTGTGTAAGATGTACTAATGTATAGCTATAAAAACAAGATCCTGGCTTTTAAAATCAGAGCAAAGTTAATATTTACTTTTCCCTTGAAGGTCCAGGCAGTCAACCATCCAGTCAACCAACCAGTCAATCAACCAGTCAACCAACCTACCTATCTACCTAATCATTTTTATGAGCTGAAGAGTCTGGACTAGGGCTGGACCGAGATTGAAAATCGGTCCTGGACTTTTGCGCATAGATGCCCACCACACATACATACGTACAATAAAATTTGTTGATGGGGGGTACTGGGTGGGAGGTGGTCACCAGCAATGAACTTTGCTGCCCCATAGCCCTATCGACCCACTGGGAAAATGCCAGATGGCCAGTCCAGGCCTGGTCTGCACAAGATGAACGCAGCCTCCATTACCTTCTGTGTGTCCTGGATCTTCCTGCGCAGGCCCTGCAGGAGGCCCTGGAGCTCCGTCTGGGTGGGCTGCCCGCCGCGTGCCTTGGCCCGCGCAGTGGCTCGCACTGCCGCAGCCTCCCGTTGCGCCACCGCCGCCTCCATGTCGCGCAGGAGCCGCTCCTGCTGCTTCATCAGATGGGCGTAGCGCACCTGCACACGCGCACACAAATATGTTAGTATTCATATCTGTCCGTGCATTAGTAGGTAGTAGGGACATAACCCTAATCCCAGTGTGACGACCTTAACCCCTACACCGCCCAAGGTTATTATCACATCGTGGGGACATTTGGTCCTCACAATCTAATATATACAAAACCCACTCGGCCGCATGCATACACACACACACACACACACACACAATCACTGACGTGGTAAGAAAGCAAGGAAAGTTTTACAAAGAGAGGAGGCCGTTGGTCATTTGGCTTGTGATGCATGCCTATGAACACAATACGAATAGTGATTCATGTTAACAAAGCTGTTCCGCTGCCACACTAAGAGCCTGACCTTGTTTTAAACATACACCCCCACACACACATAAGTGAGAGGTGGGGTTCCCATCGCTTACCATGTCTCACTGCTTCACAGCTCCCACTGTTTATAAATTAAATTGGCCAATTAAGTGAAATCGCTGCTAGAACCTCGACGTGCATTTCCACGAGCTACTTCATTAAATGTGCACAAACATGCACTCCCACAAATCTGCAACAGCATATTTTTAATGCAATGTAAGCTATATAAGTGAATGTAATGGGCCTGATGTACTTCAGCCATCTACCCTCCACCCTCTTATGCATTATAGGGTTGGAGGATATCTTTGGAAGCAGACGGCACAAGGCAGGGGAAAGCCTGGATGGAATGCCAGTCTATCACAGAACATACACATAAACAAACGGTGAAACTCACCATTTCGCACTATCACACACTATTGGCAGTTCATAATGTGTAGATCGACGTGGGCTTGCAGGTGTAAGATGAATGAGACAGGCCATCACAGCGACATCCCAAAGGCTTACCTCCATGCGATGGATCTCAGCCTTCATCTGCCTGATCTCCCCCTGGCCGACCTCGGAGTCCACGGCTAATCGGGTCTCCTTGGCCAGCTGTATCTTCTTCTCCCACAACATGACCTGCCGCCTGAAACCAACACAGCGAGTTTAGGTTTTGGCTACATCTTCACTGGGGATATTCAGTTATGGTCCTGAAGGGCTGAATCCGGTACATTCCATGACTCCCATTACAGCCTTAAGAGCTCAGAATGGTGGATGAATGGATTTAGTTGAATCAGGTGGATCAGTGCCCAACTGGAACAAAAACTTGTGGGCTAACCCCTCAAGGATGGTAACAGGATCACCCTGACTGGCAGAAATAAAAGCTATAACAAGCACAGCACTTCAGCCAGCTGTGTCAGTTGTCAGTGTGATCTCGGGGCAGCAGCCCTCGGGGTGTACTATCTGCATGAAATTCTAGGCGTTATAGCTGTTCTCACTCTCACACTAATTTGGCACCTGCTTTCCGAGGTGAAGCTGATAGGGATGTAAAGATACCATGAACTGTGGCCCAAATGGTCCACTGGAGGATGCTGGGCTAAATCTCAGTGTCTCACCCTGTGTTGGACTCTCAGTCAAGGGCGAAATTTTGGCTGGAACATTGGGGGGGTTGAGGTCTCCACCCATTACAGGAGAAACATGACTATTGGGGGAGTTGTATTAGCTGGTTTTGATTCATTGGGGGGATACAACCCCCCCCATCCCCCCCGTAATTTACGCCCCTGCTCTCAGTGTCTCACTCTGTGTTGGGCTCTCATTGACCCCATGTTATGCTTTGAGGGTCTCACTCTGTGTAGGGTTTTCAATATCTCATTCTACAATTGGCTTTCAATATCTCACTCAATGATAGGGTCTCAGTGTCAGGCTCTGAGGGTGTCACTATGTTAGGCTCTCAGTGTCTCATTCTACGATAGGGTGTCAGTGACTCTCAGCATCTTATCATGCGATGGGCTCTCAGTGTCTTACTCTGTGTTAGGCCCTCAGTGTCTCTGTGTTAGGCTCTCAGTGTCCTAATCTGTGTTAGGCTCTCAGTGTCTCACTCTGTGTAGGGCTCTGAGGGTCTCATCCTGAGTCAGGCTCTGAGGGTTTCACTCTGTGTTGGGCTCTTAGTGACCCTGTGTTAGGCTCTGAGTGTCTCACTATATGTTGGATTCTCAATGTCTCACTCTATGATAGGGTCTCGGTGTCTCATTCTATGATAAGCTCTCATTGACCTTCTCTGAGTCAGGGTCTCATTGACCTACTCTGCCTCTACCAGTCTGCTGATCAATCTCTCCTTGTTCTCCTGGACCTCCTCCAGCTTCATTTGCATCCGGACAGATTCCCTCTCGGACTCCTGCAGATGAACACAGGGCACACGTCACCTAGGAGCCGTTGGGCTAACCTGCCCGAAAAGGCGTCGGCGGAGGCGGACCTTGAGCTTGTGCAGGAAGTTGCTCTCCATGAGCGCGTTGCCCTGCTCCAGCGCCTGCCGCAGCTGGCTGTTCCTGCTGAGCAGAGTGTTGAGCTTCACGGTGTCGGCCATCAGTCCCTTTATGTGGCGCTCCAGCTCTGCCTGCTCCCGCTGCTCCTGCTGGATCTCCCCTGTGAGAAGCCCAGAAAGATATCTGGAATTAGAAACTGCAGCAGAAACAGCAGCATCAGCTGTTTAACGCTTTCACCTCTTCACCTGTGGTCCCCCCGTGTTCTCAGAGTGAAGGTGAACGTTCGGGCTCTGAGCAGACCATACTCTGCTAGACAGATGCAAGTGTTTCCATGACACGTACCCTCCGTGCGCACTTTCCTCTGCTGCAGGATGGTGAGGCAAGTCTGTTGGGCCAGCAGGGAGGTGCTTTGTGCCTGCTTTTCCTGAGTGAGCCTCACTAGCTCCCCCTGGTGCCGAAGCCAGAACTGCTGCTGCTCTACAATCTCGGCTGCTACTTCCTCCAGCTGCTTCGTCAGAGTGCTGATGCGGATCTCCAGAGGCCCCAGGTCAGCATGCTGCTTGCACACACAGAGACGCACCAAATGGGACAGGCAGCCACACACACACACACACACACACACACACACACACACACACACACACACACAGAATATAGCTGGAAAAGGCAGCAGTGGCCTTAATAAATATTCCATCTGTCCATCCATCTTCCAACAGCTAATCTAGTGCAGAGTCACAGGGGGCCTGGAGCTCATCCCAGGCAGGATGGGGAACAAAGCAGAGAAACCCAGGAAAGAAGGACGGTTCATCACAGGCCACAAGGATGGATATCATGGGTGTTGCTGCAGCATTACATTAAATACGTTTGATGATTTTATCCAAAATCACTTACAGTACAGGGAAGGGATATAATTCGCTCATGCTCCCTGGAATTTGAACACACAACCTTTGTGCTGTTAGCACAACACTCTACTTGATAATTTACAAATCACGCGAATGCTAGACACAGAACAAGCCCCTAACTCTGCGTGAGGCAACAATGCTACCCAATGTGCCACCATCCAGCTTTCTTTACAGCCCAGTTCTTCATTAGCGACCCTGTGATACTGACCCCAGTGCTGAAGACCATCTGCTCGATTTTCTTATTGTATACGTTGATGGCTGATTGCTTGCGGGCGATCACAGCAGCGCATCTGTCGAATTCGGCCTCGCCTTGGGACAGCAGCTCGTGCCGACGGGCATTCTCCTGCCGCAGCTCGCCGAGGTGGCGTTCCAGCGACTCCAGGCGCAGCGCCGTCTCGCAGCCCTCCAGCTCCACCTGCGCCGCCTCGTTCTCCAGCTGCGCCAGCTGCGCCTCCTTCAGATGCACAGGTGCGCACATGCGCATGCATGTTTCCGAAGAGGATCGACACGTGCCGGTAGACCTTTAAGACCTCCGCCCCAAACACCCACCTTCTCCCTCCTATGGGCGGCCATTTTCTCAATCAGCCCGTAGGAGAACTTGGCAGCGTTGCCATGTATCTGCTGCTCCTGCATCTTGGCCATGATCTTCTCCTCCAGCTCCTGCCGAATTGCAGACTCCTTCTCGACCTCCTTTCGGAGGGAGGCGGCTTCCGTTTGACGCACGGCACATTCCTGTAGAAATGGAGACGGGGCGTGTTCAAGACAAGTCGGCATTATGGGACATGTCGGGGGGGGAGGGGTTGAGATGGTTAAGTAACATTTTTTATATTAATTAGGAAACAGAGCTCAAGGAAGTTTCTTCACACAGACGTAGAAGATGCAAAAACTAGGTTGACCATTATATTCTAAATGACATGAGTTAAAAAGGTATTTTATAATCTACATGTACAATACTCTGGCTGTAGAAGGATAATGGGGGGAACTTCACCCCTGCGTGGCGAGACAGAGTCTGCTCAGTCTCCTGCAGTGTGCGTGCATAGGTGCTATATTGGGCCTGCAGCGCCTCCTGCTGGGTCTGGCTGTTGGCGATGAGTCGGCGGGTGGTGGCCTGGCCCATCTGCGTGCGGCTCAGCAGCGCCGTCAGCAGCTCGTTACGCTCTTCCTCCGCCGTAATGGATCTCTTGAAGCCCTCGATCTCTGTGTCCAGTGACTGCATGTCGTGACGAGTCATCCTGGGTGGGACGGACGGCAACGCACGATGCGCACTGATCCTGAAACCTGCCGTCTCAGGGTGTTCTGGGTAATCTGCAATCATCACACGCTCTGCAGATGGCAGGATCGCCCCTCACCGCAGCTCCTCCTGCTTGGCGGTGTATGCCTCGTCTCGCCGCTGCATCCCCACCAGGCTGCTGTTCCACTGCCGCAGGAGCTGCTTTCGCTCCACTTCCAGGGCCGCGATCTCCATCTGGGCCTGGGTTACACAGGGTACGTGAGGTCCTGGCACAAGGCCTTGGGGTGTTGATGGCTAATCTGTGCTTCCGGAGGAGCCGCGACCTCCTACAGGTAGAACAAACAGACCTCTGCAAGGACCTGCTTGGCAGCCTGGGTCTCCTTGGACTGGGTGCTGATCTGGAATTCATACAGTGCAATCTGCTCAGTCAGCTTTTCCACATGCTTGGTCAGCCGCTCCACATACAGGTCCTGAGGAAACGGAAGCAAACCGGAAAGATTTCAGTCACCCATATCCTGTCAAAAAGAAACAAGGGCCAAAGCCAACCAAGCAGTCACGGGAACGGCGGTGAGTGCCGGCCCTACTTGCTTCTGCTTCTCCTCCTCCGCTTGCAGCTTCTCAGCCTGGGCCTTGCGGGAGGCGTTCTTCATGGTGGTGAGGTCAGATCGCACACCCTCACTTACTTCCTGCATGTAGAACAGGCGCAGGGCCAGGTTCTCTACCTCGGTCTGCAGCTGAGACACTGTGGACAAGGGTTGCCCAGGATGAAATTTTTCACAGTCATAGTTTCTGAAGTGTTTTATGTGCTGTAACAGTATATGCTGAAGTTCACTTTTTCAGGTAAAGAGTTACCATTCTTATTCATTGCCATTGTACTGGTGTATATAATGAAGAAGAATAGTTGTTGTTCTAGTTATGCTGAGCACTACATGAGGACATGTGGAGGTACCTGCATATCCATCATTTCACACTGTCCAGACATTTTCACTGCGGTATGCGGGTATTTTCAAAAGGTACTCTATTCCAGCATTTTGAAAACTTGGCAATAAAATTTGCTGTGCACTTGCATGTACAGTCAGGTGACAGCAATCAAACTAATTACTTATGGTTTGACTGATGAAAATAAATCATTATGTACCGGGCTTCTACATTCGTGGGTTTGCCTACTTCTACCATATGAAGTAATTAAAATTTCAGTATTCTGATTAAATTGGATTTCTGACTTGTTACCTTAGAATTCTGACTTATTAAATCGCAGTTTTGACTTTGTATCTCAGAATTCAAGCTTAGCAAGTCGAAAGTTTGATTTCAGAATTCAGAGATAAGTGTTTTTTTTTTCTCCTCCAGGTGGCGGAGATGGTCTTCCCTGCTATTTCACTGTTTTAACAGCCTTATGTCGCTCTCTCTGAGCCGCCTCACCCTGCACCCTCTGCTGGCCAGTCTTGTTAACAACAGCATGGTACTGGCTGCGGACTCCCTCAAGCTGCTCCTGCGCGTGCAGACGCTGCTCGGCTGCCTGTGCGTTGGCCTCGTGACGGCCCTCCAGGGCGGCCTGCAGCTGGGCCAGCTGCTGCTGCACAGAGTACAGTTCCACACCCAGCTGCTCCCGTCGGGTGCACTCCACTTGCTCCGTGGCCAGCTGGGAAAGACACAGTCAGAGGCTGACTTCTGGGAGAAAGGGCATGCAGCAACGGCTGTGCAGTAACAGGGGCACAGGACACTGGGGTTTTCAACATGACCATGAGGAACATTTGTCTGACATGTAATTTTTACATATATAGTTGCTCCTCCAGCGTTGTAAATTTAACAGGCACAGTTTCAGTTATTTGTGAGTTGCTCACAAGCAATTAAATGGGAATATTTGGACTAGTCAAAAATATATAAACAATAATATATAAACAATACTGAAACTAATTTGGATCACAAAAAAATCATATACAAGTATCAGTATTATTTAGTATTTGTTAGTGTATGTGCATATGAGATTTATAATATCAAAAATTACTTTTGGTAACAAAAAAAAAGAACCTACACATCTTGACTTGTGTTTGCCACGCATCTTTGTCTCAGCAACACGCCTCACTCACATCTGTGTCTCTGTGACAGTGCAATCTCAGGTTTCTCACAGTATCTTCTAAAGTTTTCAGTGTCATTAATTTTGCATTTTTAATAATGGGTCCAAATATTATTCGCAAATTTTCCACATTCGTTGGGATCTTAGACCTGTAACCCTCACCAGTGTGAAGGGGTGACTGTATATCCATCCATCCATTTTCTCTACCCACTTATCCTATATATAATCATAAAATCCTTAGT
>JAODKF010000103.1:9367494-9389461 GCA_026779585.1 Mormyrus proboscirostris
TGGCAGTCGTGCTTCTGAGATTTTGTCTGCCTGTGGTTTTGATCCACCTCTGTTTCCACGCGCTTATATAAGATGCCTATTTATAAATCCGTAAAGACAAAATCGTGTCACGGAAGCTTTCCCCTTCCCTTTCTCATTAAATCCCTAAAAATATCGTGCTGCTTGGCACTCCGACTGGAGTCTGGCGGGCCTCGCGTCGGTTTCTTTTTTTTTCTCTCTCTCTTCAGTCGAGAGAAGCCTTTGTCACACAGAATGGTCTAGAAAAGTCTCCCCAGCAAGTGAACAGGAAGCCGGAGCAAGTGTATCAGACGACTGCTGGCCTGTAATATACCTGAAAGAGGGGCCCCAACTCTCACCTCATCCCCCTTTGGACCCAGTCCGACTACAATAAAATGGTAGTGAAAAATGTAGCAAAGACCTCACACTAGAGAACACTGCAGCAATCAGTTATTGACAGGTTTCCATGTTTAGCTGCAGCAGTCGGAGAAAATCAATGCGCACATAATAAAAGGTAAATCTGTATACATATATCAATGATGTAAAGTGCAGTAAAACAGACAATTGGACTTAATCGTTGTACTGAGCAAAAGCCTTTCCAGGAGAGGCGGCTTTCTACCAAGAATTACCATTAACCATCATCAATTCCCCAGTCATTAATGTTACAGGCAAGCAAAGATGTTCCTTTCTTGGATTAAGATGTTTCAGCACCTGCTCCACACCTGATAGGATAGAGTCATAAGACGGTAACGCTGTTAACCAATTACATTAAATGTATTCTGAAAAGTTTACATACTGAGGTTATGAACACATTAATACTTTTATTACTTTGAGGTAACACTTTTAAGTAATGTCATCTAGGCATCTGTGCCATCTAGCAGTATTTGCCTGTGGTTTGCAGTCGGCTCCTAATTAATAGCACAGGAAGACCAGGTGTTGAAGAGTAAATCAGCTTCTGTGATTCCAAACGGCAGCTCTCTCACAGGCTGTCCAGTCCAATTAAGAATGGGGCTGGGCGATATCACATTGATATTATATCACGCACGCTGAATAATCACCAGGGCTTCAGACGACGGACGTTTATTTACACCCACAATTTGGTAAGCAGAGTAGTAGTACAGCTAAAATATTAATAATAATAATAATTATAACATAATCATCATCATCAATACTTTATTGATCCCTGTGGGAAAATTGTCTTATACCCAAAAGTAATCTGTATTAAACGATTCTTTATATTTATAAAATTCGGTTAGCAGAGCGAGACACATAATACTGTTTTGGTATACTATGGTTTGGTATTACTTCAGTATAATATGCATTGTAGCGGGGGCACACCACATAATGCTGTTCTGGTATACTATGGTTTGGGATACTTCAATGTTACTAATTGCTACTAAATGTCTTAGCATAAATAAACGTCCGTATAGTATCGAAAAGCTGGCATCCAAACAAATGTTTTGCCCGTCACCTTAAGCCCTGGTCATAATTGAGCATGCGTGTTATAATATCGATGTGATATCGCTCAGCTTAAAGGGCTCCGGTTCACTAACAGTTAGGGCTACAGCAGCGATAGCCTATAGTTTGAAAGGTAACACTTACCAAACAAGGTCTGATGACTAGCTTTGATGAACTAATAATGTGGGCGCATTGGGTAGCAATAAACCTGCTCGTTTGGGGGTTCAAGTCCCATCCTATGTATGTGAAGCTTTTTCTCTAGGTCCCCCAGTTTCTATTTGACTGTGAGTACGTGCCCTGCGATGCCATTTGGGATGAACCCCTGGCTTACTCTCAATGCCCCCTGGGATAGCCCACCCCTCCCCCCAAACCACATTCTCCAACCAATATATATAGCAGCGGCTAAATAGTTATCAGTCATAAACCAGCTCCTGCACTGATGCATATAGAGATACTAATGTGAACTCCATCACACGCAGAAACCTGCTCTCTCATCAGACTCTAACACACCAAAACAGGAAATTCCTGAATAGCCTAATTCCTAGACAGACCTGCAGAAGAGTCATATGAGATCTCATGTGGCAGATTTACCCCCCCGCCTCGGCCCAGCCTCCTTGGTTTATGATGGTCTTCACCCACCTTGAACATGCTGGGCTCCTTTATGTCCAAGCGTGCCACATTCCACGGCTCAGCCCTCAGCTTCCTGTGCCGGGGCCCGGATCCCACCCGGCCAGGGGCAGCCAGCCACACGACCCCGATGGCCAGCATGAAGCCGAGAGCCACCCCCAGCAGCATCCCACCGACGTAGGCGGGCAGGGGTAGCACAAAGTAGCCATAGATGGCGATGGTGAGGGCAAGCAGGGTAGCCTGGGGGATCGCAGGCGGCGGCTCCTCTTCCTCGACTTCATCGCTGCCACGGGCGCCCGCGCCCATGCTCATGGTGGCGCTGACACGACGGGCAGGGGGAGAGGCGGGCACTACTTCCTCCTGCCCATCCCCATCAGTCTCTGTGTCAGTGTTCCCCTCGAAGTCCTCGCTATACAGCTCGCAGAACTCCTCGTCCTCCTGCCGGGCCAGAGCCGACATGGAGCACTTCTCCAGGGCAAACGTGGTGGTCCGAGGGCCCGGGGCTCCGGCTGGGGAGGCCTCGTCGCCTGCCAGGCACTCTCCTTCCGAGTCGCACTCCTCCTCCTTGATGCTGTAGTTGTTGTTACTCTCTAGGTGCCCGTTAATGCTGGCCAGGTTGCAGAGCTCGGAGGCGCTGGAGGACAGCACCTTGTGCCTGGGGCCGCTTGAGGCCCCGCTTTCGTCGCCCATGATTTTGCTGAGCAGCTGCAGGGGCTCATACATGACCTCGGAGAGGCGCCGCTTCGTGTCCTCGATGCGCGCCTCCACCTCAGACACCTTGAAGAAGGAGCGACTGTCTGGCGACGTGAGAGGCGAGGATGGTGCCGTCTTGGAGTCGCCCGCCACGGTCACGCGTGGCTGAGTGAACGGCTTGAACAGGTGCAGGTTGAGACGCGAGTCCGGCTGGCGGTAATGCACAACTTCTGGCTCCTGCCGGGAGGTGTCTGTGGACAGTGACTTCACCAGTGTCTTCATCAGATGCCGGTGGCGCATGGTGGGGGGCGTGGCCAAGCCCTCCCGAGGCTCTGCTTCCGTGGACAGGGACTTTACCAGGCTCATTAAGGGCTTATCAATGGAAGGCAAGGCCGATTTGTAGGGGGAGGAGCCAGAGGAGGCACAAGAGGGGTTGGGAGGTGGGGCTGGCGTCTTCTGTCCCGAGGGCCAAGAGGAGCTGACCGTGCTAGAATTGCAGGGGGTGTCGAAAGAGCTGGCCAAAATGGAGAGGGCGGGGCTCTGGGTGTGGGGAGCCGACTGCTGGGGCCCGGAGACAGGGGGGAGCGTGGTGGAGGAGACTGGCAGCACTGCCGCTTCACTCACGGGTGCTGAGGAGTCCAAGCCGCTCCCCTCAAACTGGAGGTCCTCGCAGGCCTCCAGAGCCGTAACTACACCACGGGATTCATAATCCAGGCCCTCGGCAGAGGAAGCGGACGTGCCGACCCCATAGAGCTCGTCTTCTTCCTCCTCCTCCTCCTTGCCGAGGGCGGAGAAATGGATGGTGATGGTCTCCCGTGACAACGAGCGCTGGACCTGCAGCTTGGGCGCGGCGGCTGGCCGTGCGGGCACGGGACCCAGTCTGCCGGCATGGCTGCTGCTCCGGGCAGTCATTGCAGTGCCGCGAACCCCCGGCAACCTGGGAGGAAACAGGGAGGAAGGGCGGGGCTTAGAAGAGGCCTCTCACACTGCAGCCATCATGATGCACATGGTTCGCCTTTGGTCACTCGACTGCACATCGCGACGGAGTCACTGCAGCCATCATTTGGCTGCCACCTGGTGCATCTATTCATTAGTGAGATCGATCTCTAGCCACACCAGAAGATGCGCAAGACAAGCTTCATAAAAACTGTCACTAACTGGAAAATGATTATTTCTGCTCTCACGCTACATTTCCTGTAAACATCCAAAGCCTTTCATTATCTCTTTTCAGAAAGACAGAAGCAAGCAATTCACTTGACTCCTACATTCTTAGTCAGAGGTTTCAGAAAAAAAAGAGAAGCAATAATAGGCTAATGTTACAATGTTATACATACACCAGGCAAATGACAACCGATCTGGATGTGCTAATGATAAACAGACATGATTCATCGAGCCATTAACCAATTTTTCCTAACTGCTTCTTCAGTGCAGAGCCGAGGACATGCCAGTCATGTCAGGACACACATACACACACAATGGGGAATTTCGCCAACACGCTGGGAGAATGCAGCTAGATACAACGTTTCAAGCTTGCTTTCCTGAACAAAAACAGTAAATGCAGTATACAACAAAAATATTGCAACAGTCTCTGGAATAAAACAGTTTCACCTGAATGCCACAATAATTCATAAATCAGAAATGCCAATAAATAAATACAGCAGAAATGCCAGTATGTTCAGGCTCCCCACATCATGCACAATGTTTCTGAAACTGGTCCCCACAAGGTAGCTAAACCTACCCACACACACACACACACACACACACACACACACAATTCATTTCTATGGAGAAAAATCCTAATCCGAACAATGACAACCTTAACTGCTGCCCAGCTCTAACTCTAACCATAAGTAACCAAACAAAACACATGACTTTTGGCATTTTCAGTTTTTTTGATTGCCGTCACAGATTTTTTAGAAAACAGAGTTTCTCCTTGTGGGCACCAAAAAGGTGGTCTCCACAACGTTAAAATAACAGGTTTTAAATCACATTGTGGGGACATTTGCCCCCCACAAAGTAATATACTGTATACATGATCCCCACACATACACACACACCCTAATAAATACTGAGAATATCCATCCATCCAAACTGCTTCTCTTGGTCAGTGTCATAGCATGAGGGAATTTTACATTTTCAAAAGTTTAGAAAACAGCAGGTTTCTGAAAAGGTTTGTGTACAGGAGCTGAAATGGGGTAAATATTGACAAAAAAACCTCTCCATTTGTCCAAGACTGCCCGGCACGCACTTTGGACCCCTGATTAGTGAGGGCTTCACACCTACACAAGTCATGTGATTCCGGCTCGAGAAACAGACGGCAAGCAGAGTCAGGCGTGAAGAGCCTCACCCAATTAGACACATCATCATGATAACATCATAGGCCGGCACAGCCCAGCCCGAAAAGAACAGAACTGTGGATAGGAGGACAAAAAGGAGAGGAGAACAAAGCGAGGAGCTTCCTCTGTGAGATTTTGAGGGAGGCGACATCATCTGCACCGTCCATTTCAGAGTAGAGGGACGTGAGACGATGACTTTCGGGTCATCTCGGTGGTAACACTGCAACTACCGTCAGATTCTTATCCCAAATACGCCCATCTGGCCGGAACACAGTCAGCCCAGGAACAGCGGCGCCCAAGCCGCCGCTCTGCTGTTTGCTGAGCCACTGATTAACAGCTCCTGCTTTGAGGCGTCGTTAATAATTTACAGCCGCTCAACGCAAATCAACAGCTGCCAGCATGAAGCAATCATGAAAAGGTGATCTCCCGCAGGGTGCCTGCCGGGGCAGCTTTGGGGCAGGAAATGACGGAAATGGTCCCTCAAACATTTCACTAAAGAAACAGCCGATGTATTCTGTAATGCATGAAATGCATTGTGGAACGCTGAATGCGTGCGCGGAACCTAAATCCCAAATAAAATAAAACAATCTTCTACTGCACACATCAGTGCATGGTTTTGCCACTTACGAAAAGGTCTCCCAAAGACATTTTCCAGATAAGTTCTCTTGTGCGACGACATACTTTGCTTGTTCTGTATATCAGCTTCAATGATGATTTAACGCTTTATATATTACAGGTTCTGCTGCAGGCCAATAGGCTGTGCGACACGTGTCAATTTGGGCTCATTTACCCAGGGTGCTTTTGGGTAATGCAGTATCAGGAAGGATGATGACACAGGTAGACAGGAAGTGGTTACTGATTAACAGCCTCCATAAACAGCAGCTGGATAAGGACAGAAGACTAGCCCAAAGGAGGCTTGCAGATGTTTGTGATGATGCTTCTACACTCACTGTCTGTCTTTAAACTAACTAAAATTCAATAAACAATTGTTAATAAAAGAGGCAGGAATTAGGGGTAATCATGCTGAGTTTTAATGAATGTGTCCGGATTCTGCTTTTCCTGGCACTGCAGATTTTGGTGGGCACTGCAGATTTTGGTGGGCACTGCAGGGTCTGCAGCACAGATTAGAAGGGAACATCTCATCTAATAAGGCCTAACTATACAGCTGTGTGCATATCCAGCCTGGGAGATGCATACCAAGGCGCTTGTGTGCGTCGATTACCAGACATTCGCTATGGATCCTAATAGACGGACTTAACTCACCAGTTATGGGCTGGGCTGCAGTTAGCCCAGAAGCATTTCGTTCACATACCGAGCTCAGCCTGGGATTTGTGAGCTTAAGTCTTTATTAGGCTTTCGCGTCAGACAGTGCAGTGCAGGTTCCGTTTCTGACGCGTCGACAATACAAAATCCGCGTTGACAATTTTTTGTAGTTGACATCGTCAATCATGTCGACTAATCGTTGCAGCCCTAGTACAGATCCATTAACTCAAGCAGTAAGGTCTCATTACCGTTAACAAAACTGAGTGTCAGTTTCACCTGCAGGCTTGGGTTTTCTGTAACGTTTTAGATGGCAGACAGATTACAGAGAAAACAGAACAGACTGAAAAATATTTATTAACTTGTTTATATAATAAATTAAATATTTGCATACAATTATGTCTTTATGTCTGCAAATCAGAGAATCTTTGGCTGTCTGGCACCAAGCTTACATTCCACAAGCTTCTTCTAATTCACTGTAATGGGAACAAGAGCCACACTTATCGATAACTGCAAAACACTGTAATTAAGAGCAGACAGCAGTTTTGGCTGTACAGGATTGAAGGTAAGTAGCTCTGATCTCACAAGGGAAACAGAACAGACCAGCCTGTCTAGACCAGCCTGCAGAAACAGATCCGGTCATCTGTGGACCCCGGCTGTGTTCAGTACTCTGAGGTGGGACAGGGGAGGAGATAACTGGTCATCCACCACCAAACAGTACCTACTGCTCCAGCTACATTCATTTGGCAGAAACTGGGGGTTAAGGGTCTTGCTTAAGAGCCCAATGGTGATATTACTCTCCTAACCCTGGGATTTGAACCAGTGACCTTCCGATCACAGGCACAGAGTCCTAACCTGCTAAGCCCCACACACACACACACACACACACACCCCGACTCCCAGACCAGTCCAGGTGGCCACAGCAGGAAGAGTCGTGACCATTCCCCACTAACACCAACCTCCAGGGACTAAACCAGGGATACGTACGGGAAACAGTCCAGAGCAGCAGGTTCAGAAGCTACTCTTAACCCTGGAGCTCATATGGCCTCCGTGTACCGTCACAAATACCCAGCACACATCTGCCAAACGGGAACTCAAGGAGGACCAGTGGATCAAACCAAACAAAGCACCCCCCCCCCCCCAGACACCAAATGCGAAAAGAAAATGACTGATTTGTGCAGGAGTGATGAAAGACTAGGAAAGGAGAAAAAAAAAATCCGACACGGGCTCTTTGATCAGAAGATTGTTGTAAAAATCCCCAGAAGAGGCGCATGAGGGAAGCGTGAAAGGTAACAGACTGTCCTCGTGTCTGGGCCGCCGAGGGGGTGTCCATCTGTACGGCTCGACACCCTGTACCCTCCTGATGTGAGCCTGAGTCACACACAGCAGAAGGGCCAACCAAACAAGCTCCCTGGCCCTGATGTCGCCTCTACCCCCCCACCTGAGGCAGACGTCATGGGGGCTTTTTCCGAAGCCACCGACTCGCAGTTAATATTACCAAAAAAAAAAAAAAAAAAAAAGCTCCCTATTCATGCCAAACTAGCTGCATTTATTTGGACCTGGGATACATTAGGAGGAACTAAGCACTATGCTAATCCAAAGATGTCACAATGGGGGCTCAGCGGAAGACGGAGCACCGCTAAATCGCATTTTATCTGGAAGCAGTTAATTACGAGAACTGATGACAACAAGTCCAACCGAGTTTTACTTGGTCTTAGGGGGCGATGCTTTAGTAACCATCTGAGATGTCTCAGGGTGAGACAGAACAAACACGTGACAGACGGGTAGGAACGGAGGGATGACACAGACAAAAATCAGCGGAATGAGCACAGACTGCCGTTTAGGCGTCAACACCAAGGGTGATGAACGGATCAAGTCGTTTTTGGCTTCGTTTTGCCCAGCAATGATGAAAATACAGCAGGACTTCATACGGCTGTAAATGAGGAATAGGTGAAATGATCAAATCTCATGTCATCACCCTTTCAAGTAAAACTCCCAGGAACGGTTCTATTTCCTGCCGGATATCAGGCGGCATATCGTGACCCAGATACACGCATCAAAGTGAGACGGGAGAAGTTCCTTTGATGGTACGCTGTGACAATGGGGAGCGGGACCATCTTCACACCAGTAAGGGGGCATTATACCCGCCGGCCCACACCATGAAGAACACCCAGAGCGGTCAGAACAGTCTTTCAGTTCTGTAGGGACTGTCTTCAGAATCAGGCACCTGTTTTCTCTGACAGCAGAAAAGATGTCCCACTCAGACAGACACAGACAGACAAAGAAACAAAGACACCTTCCTTCAAAGGGATGCTAAGATTGCATCCATATGAGATGTGATTGAACCTAATACGGCTGTGTGGGTTCTGATCTGCTCCACTCCTTGGTTCCCGCTAATGATCTCCATTCATCGAGTTACTGAAGGATGACCATCACCTTCAGAGTCTGTCATTCTCTAAATCTGCTGTCCATAGAAGTACAACAATTTCAAAAGCCAGAATGAGCAGGTGATGCAAATAGGACTGGACCAGAACCCCTTTTTTACTACCCAACACGAAAGCAGCCCAGGGCTGCAGATGGCAGGGGATAGAGAACACGCTGAAAGATACAATGCCTCCTTGACATAACGTGTGAGTGCGGGGGGCGGCGATTAGACAGACGGGGCGGCTGGAGAGGTCAGAGGCAGCATGCTCTCTAGGGCACAGCGTGGCACAGACACCGTGAGCTGACTGCCCTTTTGCCAACCCGCTCACCGCACCACCTCGGAGTGATAAGGCGCTGGGTAAATAAAGGTCAGGCTTACGTTGGGTGGGCGGTCAAGCCATAGGGTGGCACGTCCCTGCGGTTTTCGGGACGGGGGGGGGGGGGGGCTCTGAGGCAGAAGCCATCGTGCCGCAGTCTTCACCAGCAGGTAAACGGAAAAGCCACATGGAAGCGCGAATGTGCAAAACCGTCTAAGGATGATGTCACAACGAATCGCTACGCTGCCATTGGACATTGGGGGGAGGGATATAGTATTCCACACCTCGTAAGAGAAGTCTGCAGGCATGAATGCATCTATACGGTAATGCACAGTCACACACAAGAAGTAGGGGGAAAAACCGTACTGAACACACACACAGACATATAAAGCATGTGACTTCACAATGAATCACTCTACAGCTTTGTCGAAGAGAGAAGGGAAGGAGCTGAGAGGGAGAGTGGTAAGAGGAAGACAAAGCGTGACGGCTACAGGCCCGGGGCTGGGGGGGGGTGCTCCTGCAGACGTGCTTAGGGACGTTCACTGCCGACTCCTGGTGCCGCTCCAGGTTCGAGGCAGCAGCAGACAAACCGAAATCAAACATAGCAACATAGAAACATAGAAAAACAAGATGGGAGCAAGGCTGCAGGAGAGTGGTGTGAGATGGCATCAAGGTGGGGACGTCCGACCGTTTCGGTGCCCACTGCCTGCCTGGTGAGCGTGACCCCAAACAAGGACAATGCTTCTAGGCACATCCAGCCAAAAAAATACTACTTAAAATCAGGACAGGAGAAACCGTTGATTCCCTATTCAGTGGTGGCCTAAATGAAAGTATATCTGAATGCAGAGATCTTTCAGCCAACTGATCAAAGACAAACAGGGCTTGTTTAACATTCCCCTCCATTTCTGTAATGGTAGAGTGTTTTTTTTTTTGCCAAAATGTCATTTTAATTCTATTTCCAGTGAATGTCAGAGGTCCTCTGCTGGAGAATCATGAATGGAATTGAGAAACCCCGAGAAAGAAAAAAAAAATAAATCGAAACATGAAAGTCTGTACCACCACTGTCACCACAAGGCCTGCATCGCATCAGTTCCTGTCCTGACTCTGAGCGAAATACAGTAGGCCGGTTCCATGCATGTGGCAGTCGACCTCGATCTAGCAGCCGCAGCTCACAGGTGTCAACCTTTCACAGTAGCCATGGTAAATGTACTCCAGGCTTGGCAAAAGAGCTAAATAAGCAGACAGAACCTGTAAAATGTCTGACGCTCTCCCAGGGTGGGTACAAGATAGCAGACACTTCTACCATGTGCTAAGAAAAAAAAGAAAGGGAAAAAAAAAAAAAATAACTCACCCCCCTGAACACTAAATTTCACTTCTAAGAACCAGGAGTCACCTTCGACGAAACGGTGAGCAAAAGGTCACCTGCAGAATGAGGTGTTTTCAGAAAAAAACAATTTGCGAGGCAAGAGTGGGAGTTGGGCGACTCTACGCCCTACACCTCCAAGAGAACCAAGAGCGGGAAAAAGTCCCTCCATCAGAGATCAAAGCTAGATATAAAAAAGCAGCACAAAACATTTGGTTCATGGGATAGAGGTAAGTGGATGAATGCGGATTAAGGGCTAAAAGACAGCGTGGAATTGGAGTCGAAGGGCATCTGGCAGAGGGGATTTCCCCAGGACACGCCAGAGGTGAAGGGAAGGAGGACTGGACAGATAGACTGAGTGGTCCAAAAGGCTCACCCAGTGGGCACTGCGTTGGCCGCACCTCCAGGCTCTTCAGCAAATGCCGGAACATTGCAAGGGTAGTCACACAATATTTTAACAAAGCCTCACCCCTGAGTACAATTCCGTACTCCCCACACAGAAACCCAGGTCAAGACTTCCAACTTCCCGTCCATCTCAAGGGTTTACATGAGGACAGCACACTAGAGGTCGCAGTTTAATGACCGTGACACGATCCTAATGGGTCGGCTGACTGGGAAGCGGTTTCTGAAGAGGAAGAAGTCAGGAGAGTGCTGACGTTCAATCGGCCATAATGGATTGGCAATTTTTCACCCAGTAATTGGGCCGGACAGTGCAGCTGTCGGATACAGACAGTGGTGAGGAGCAACGACGGCCCCATTAGAGATGAGGCTTCAAAGTGCCTAGGTAAGTGCGGGGGAGGGAGAGTCAGTGGTCACCCTACCCCCCCACCCAACATCCTTCACATCCACCGTGGCTTGTCCCCATCACACTTCAGGTTTCAGCCACAGTGGTCACAGTATCTCAGCAAAAACAGACTGAATAAAACATCGTAGTAATGCAATAATGATATATGGGTGACTGTCAAAATTATTAAGTGTCTGAAACCGTCCATGCCTTTATGTGCTAGATCTTTCAGACTCGCCATAGAGAAACTCAGAAGAATTCCAAGGGCTCCTGAGTGACAGGGGCCCTAAACAATCTGGAATATAATTGGACTGGTCTGAGTTGGGGGACCCCTGCTTTGGACACCGTAATCTCTGGCTGACAGATCCGCTGCTGTCTGCCTGGCCCTGGACGAGAGCCCCAGCTGTCGTGTTCACCTCGATTAACGGGCACGGCGGCTGCCGCCTCGCCAAAGTGGCCTCATTATGCTTGAATGAGGTACACGGGCTGGCCGGCATCCCGACAAGCCGCGGGTGCTTCCGCGCGCGACTCAGGTTTCCTCCCTCCTGATCCCGCCGGGCTGCTACGCTGCCGTTCTCGCCTTGCCGCTCCCCAGCAGCCGCCACGGGAAATGCGTCACGGCGAGCCCCCGGGCCGGAGAAGCCTCCCACGCCCATTTCTTTTTAAAGACTATGCCGGCGGAGGGGGGGGGGCATGTATTTATAGGTACATTGACTCCTGTAACCAAAAAGGAACAAAAAAATGATCAATTCCCATTATTTGACCCTTTGGCTAAGCTTGCTTCAGCTTGCATGACTCACTAACATTTGCCGCACAGACTTCTCACACCACCCCTGCTTGACCACTCCTTAAACGGGCCCAACTCGATGCCCGGCCCCCCAGCAGCAGACACGCCCGAGGTGCGCTAGCGGACGCCTGGGCGCGACAACACAGGAGAATCACAGATGCAGCAAACCGGCTCGTCCGGGTGCCTTAATAGCTGAAGGTGCCTGTGACCTAGACTGAAGCCTCTCACTACCTGCTGTTGCTGTTTTGGAGCTTGTTACGCAGGCCGAATAAAAGGGCCTTATTCAGCCCCGCATGAATCAAACGGGTGTGACTATGAGAGACACCCATGATCCTTTTAAAATACACCCACCCCCCCCCCCTCCATGTACCCAGACCGTTAGTGAGGACACCTGCGCACTGCGGGATTATGGGAATTCTGCCACTCCTCTTCAAGGGGTCTGTACTTGTGAGGGTCACAACGCCCTGACTGAGACTGTGTGATACTGATCAGACAAAGCAGAAAGGCTCCTCTGCTGTTTATCTAAAGGACAGCAGATCGTGCCGCAGTGTCCCTGTTCATCCTGCCCGGTGGACAGTGAGTAGCTTCTCCCGGCTCTCGTGGCTCGACTCATTGGGCCTGTTGCTCCTGCCCTCCTGCTTGTGGCATGCGCCTCCTCTCGATGTTTCCCTGTACGCTGCATTCTTGGGGTGTGCGCTATTGCTCTGCTGAGACAGTCTGAGCCTCTCAGGCCTTCGTAGAGGGAAATTTACATCCACCTGAAAGGGGACAAGACCTTCAACTGAGAGATCAGCCACTAGATGCTTCTTCATTTGATCCCTTCCTTCCTCGAGGACACTGGTACTGCCAGAAGAACATCTCAGTGGTGGAACCGAATGGAGAAAGAACAAGGAGCCTAAGATTCCTCTAGTCCTGCGTTTCCCAATCTAGTGCTCGGGGACTACCAAACAAGAAACACTGTTCTAACTAATCACACACTAATTGTGAAAATCTCCATTGTTCCACTATTTCAACAGCAGAGTTAACTAAAGGGCCCGTATTACGTAATAAGCAAAAACTAAATGTCAGCTGGTTAGATACCACCTCAACTGAAATCAAAACCAGATTTTAGGTTCAGCAGAGGGGATATACTGAAAAAACATGTAACTTTTGAAGATGGGCTCATCTCATTGCTGATAAAATAAATGTATGCTTCAGTGCATTATAGATTTTTATTACATATGACCTTTGAACATTTATATAAATCCACAGCTGCTATGATCATGTGGCAGTCAGCTGCTTAGCGTTTAGCTTATTCATCTGGGTTTTATTGTGATATAAACGTAAAGGCTACATTTCTATGAACTGCAAGATAGCTTGCAACAATATAATAATCAAAAATCACTGTCCCCTTTAAAACAGCTCGGTTTACAATGAGAAACTTTCCTTTTAAAATTAACTAGAGTGAGAAGCCTAGTTCTCTACAAAAGAAAATTGCCCACGATCAGAAGCCAAAACATCAGTGTCATTACAGAGAATCACATTAAACCATAAAAATGCGCCACAGGCCGCTGGCAGAGACAGCAGCATCGTCCACAGAAGACCACGGGCTACATGATATCTACAGATACACACCCACTCAAGGATGCTGGAGACAAGAGATGATGAAGTCGAGGGGCAAAACGTCATACGGAAGGTTTGCTTAAACATCGCTTACGAAAAAGAATCGATGCGCAATCAACTTAATGCCACACACCCTGCAAGACATGCATGGAATGAACAGGAAACAGGAAAAAGCCAAAAATGCAACCGCTCTGGCCGCACTGCCGGGAAACCCAACACCGTAAGGTGACATTGTGACGGCATGAACTCGACTCTCTTCGTGGCATTACCGTGGGAACGGGTCACCCATGTAATACTGACAAGGAATCGGTGGACATGGTAGGAGAGGAGTGACCGGTAAAGCCGCATTGAGGAATATTAGCGCTTACTTAGCATGGTGCTAATAACAGCCCCAGAGTACAAAGTATCAGAGCTCCTCCATGCTAAATCTCTAAGGAAAGGCCACACCGCACTAACAAAGGCTCTCGGTCGCATGACCACTTCCCGAGCTGAATTAAAACCAGGAAAAATGTGCAACACCAAATTAGAGCCTTAACCGATTAAGGCATTAGACACGTAGCCTTAAAAATAGCTCAAGCTGGCAGATGGTACCAGTTTACAGCCCGCACGGCTTCACCGACTGAAATGCAGTTATTCCACTGGATAGTTGTGAAGCCTAGCCTAATGTTATGATTCGCTTATATAGCTAAACACAACACACAGCACTTCGGGGCAAGCGTGTTGACAAGCAAACCTAAAGCGAGCCCACCTGAATTCACTTGAAAAATTGAGTTGATGATATAGTCTTCCATGACAGAAACATTGACAAGCTGTTGATTGGGGGACTGCACCTGCTGGGCTGTATTCAACCAGTCACATGGAATAACTGGGCACGCTTTGTGTGCCGATTTCCCTGGCAGCTTTCCAGCTGCAGGAGAACAGGTGGATTATCAACCAGGCATGCCCACCCACACTGGAGGCAAACCATGCTAAGAAAGGAAAAAAAAAAAAAAGAATACAAAAATCTGACAAGGAAGAACAGCAGCACTAGATCAAGTTGCTTACAAAACATTTAGCATCGAAGCTCAAATGAAGAGTGGGCCCTTTTTAGCTTTTTTTTATTTTTTACTTGCCTTAAGGTGTCTTCTGATGCATCCGAGGAACAAAAACACACACGTATGTTTGTATACCAGCAAGAAAATCACCTTTAAGGCTTTAATTTATCAGCAGAGTACATTAAATGTTAGCGTTTAGCGCTCCTTGCCAGGGAGATGCTCTCGGGTTTGTGTTCGATATCACACTGTTACACCACCTACTGTGGCCGTTAGGAGCCTTGGGGACAGGCAAAGAAAACAGGAACCTCACGCCACACATTTTGCCATCTCAGATAGCATGACCTCATAACTGATTCCCCTCTTCTGACGCACACACAGACACTGGTTGCACAAACGCAGTGCGTCCGGCAAGATTGTGACCTTCCACATGTCATGCTGTGTTCCCCTCCTCTGCACAGACCACCGATGGCCTTCACAGAACTCGGCTAATCATCATTACTGTCCTTCCTACACAAGTGATTCATGTGTCTTAAAAAAGGAAAAGGGTGCAATCTCACTAAATTCTAGAGTGACGAAACTGTGCAGGCAGGAGGGGCCTGTTAAAACCAACATCTGAGGTCAGATTCGTACCATGGTGCCAGAATTTCACCACTGACAAATACAGCCAAAAAAAAAAAAACAAATAGGAAGTGAGTGACTGATGTGATCACAGGGTCTCGCGAGCGGAGGTCAGGGAATCCTCCTGGAGAGGCAGCCTGAGGCGGCAGCAGGCATTGCAGCCCTCAGCATTGGTCTAGGAGAAGCTGAGACATGGGGTTCACAGACTATATTATTACACAACAACACGGAGAGAAAGATGACATACGAAGCTCAGGGTGGACCTTCAAATTCAGAATCGTTTGGCCTGATGGGACAATTCAAAGCATGAAGAGGGGAAATGCTCTTAAAATCAAATTAACGCATCTACGCAACAATCTAGAATGAATTGGAACTCTGAGTTGTGATCATTCCCCCAAAAACTGAAGATATGCACCTAGTTTCCAGACAGCCAAGGCATAAGCAAACGCTGACAGAAACCAGAGTTAGCAGGTGAACCCCAAGAGCACCTCCCTGGGATTGGGTAGGTTCAACACGAAAAGGCACAGACCACGGGGCAGATTGTGGACAGGGCAAATAAGACGAATTGAACCAAATAAATATATAGAAGCAGACATTCGGGATGGATGGATCGACTGCAATGTCTGACTGCCACAAAAAAAAAAAAAAAGCCATCAAATGGATAACAAGGGCTGATAAGAATGTTCAAAGTACGTGACACACAACTCGGACAAATACAGGTGGATCGAGACCTTCTGACCTAGTGTGTTAGGACTTCATATAGATGCCCTGCCCTAATAATCAAGCTTATGGTGTAAAAAATTAATAATAAAAGAAATGAATATCAAACAAGATAAAGTCAGTATTACCCCCCCCCACAACACACACTTTATGATAGATTTAGAAGCATGATATCAATCTGTATAGGCACTTAGGCTGCAAATGGTTAACCATGAGAAGAGCAAGCCATCATCACAGAGACAGAGGGCCGGACAGGACCTTGCCGAGGCTGGAATACACAGGACACTGTGCAGACTCGGCACTGACGGGGCCATCTGCCTCACAGCCTAACAACTTCACGCCAGCAACTCCTTTTATTTATGAAAAAATAAAAAAAAACCCACTTTAAAAATAATAAAAAAAACGTCTGTGTGGAGTGGCACAGCTGGGGACTGAGGGCCTTTATACACGGCTTTATCCAAAACTGACTGGCCAGCACTGGCAGAACTTTCTGGAAATAGCACAAGTGTGACCCTGACTGCCCTCGAGACTCACTAGCAGCACTTCAGACACAGAACCACCAGGAACCATGTTGCGATCACTATGTTGACAGCTCTGCCCCCCCCAAACACATTAGTCTACTTCTGAGTGGATTCTGCCAGTAATGATGCAGAAGCTGTGGACTGACACCCATTTCTGTACAGCCCAGACTTCGCCACAGTCTCTCTTCACAGAAGGAGCCAGAAGACGCACCATGTGATGTTCTTTCTTGTGCCGCAAAATGGGGGGGGGGGGGGGGGATTGGGCCTTTCTCCATGCCTAAGGTCAGCTGGGTCAACGGCCCGGGGATCGATAATGGGTCCGATTCGCTCGTGAAAGAGCTTACCTCGAATCTTCAGTGCCATTCAATCTTCCTCTGTCTCACTGCCTGCATTGGGTCACGCCAAGTCTCGGGTATCATAATCCTTAGCTGCCTGGTGGGGACAAAAGAGAGACATGAGCAACGCAGGCACGGTGGGGAGCCATGCGCTAACATGGAGGCCATATAACATGAGACAGAGAAGCAAACCTTCCAGAAACATGTGATCACCTCGGAGATACATTCCTGACATGTGTCACGTAATAGAAATATTGCAAAAATGAGGTGTGAGCGAATCAATGGCCTGCAGTTAATAAAAGACCTTATATGACCTGGAAACAGGGGAAAAAACAAGGAGCCAACATTCATTTCCTGTATCAACCAGTAATCATTTGACAGTTATGAAGGATTGTAGGGAACTATAAGTTTCTGATCTATTTCCAGACATATTACCTGTGCCACAAGAAACTAATGTAATTCAAAATATAGGACTATTCAATTCAATTCTATTTTATTTGTACAGTGCGTTTTCACAACATTACATTCAATTTTCAGCGACCCAAGGGAAAAAAAAAAATTTGTTGAGACATTTTCCCAATACACCAATTCCTCTTAGAAAGGCAAAGGAAAATTAAATCAACTAAACTCTTTTAGATTTTACAATAAATTCAGATGATAGATGCCCCCCCCCAAACCCAAAGACATCATCCAAACACTAAAAACAGAACATTTAATACCATAAAAGAAATACATCCATAACAAAAAAGATATCCAAGAAAGTTTCAACAACCCATTTTATCTCACTTAAACCAAAACAGATTATACAAGCTTATTGCCACCACTAATTACTTATTACCGTGTTATCTAGCAATACTATACAGCAGGTTCTCATTAGTTCAAAAAAAAGGATTTTCCAAATTTGGAGCAATAAAGAATCTAATTATCTTTGCACTCTGACTTATCTTTTAAATCATAATTTTCTGCTGTATTCATTGTATCGAATTTTATCAGCCAGTCCACTACTGTGTGATCTTTTCAAACGTATTTCCAGCGGCTCATTACCTGTCCCGGCCTGACTAAAACCGTATTATCGGTTAATTACAGTACGTGCTATTCAGTTGTTAGTGCCACCGATCTACGACCCAAAGTAAATCCCAGTAAATCAAACGTTACTGACAATCAAGGTTACGCTTCATGTATTAAATCTGAAATCAGTGAAGGGGGGGAAAGAGATATGAGTACTGTGTCGTACGAGGGGGGACAACATCAGGGCGGGAGGACAGCGTGGAAACGTAAATAAAACGGGGAAAAGGTGAGTAGGGGGGACGCGATGGAGCTGTATTTCAGCGACGGCCTGGACTGTAGCTGCAGTCAACCTGTGCTGATTAAAGTGCACTTCGGCGCAGAGACCTGCCTATCGATTGATAAAGGGGGGGGGGGTTAAACCGCAACACCTCAGCTGGACACCGAGACTGAGAGTCTAACCAGCCTCCAGCACTTCCCAACTACAGCCCTCTAATGTTTGCCCCACTCGCGGTTAAATGTCACTCACATCTCAATTAGCCTCGGAGCTAAGCGATGGGAGAGCCGCTTTACGACGCGGCGGCTAAAGACACCCAGCTGAAGCTAACCGGCTGCCCCGAAAATACAGCGCACCACCTGGCTAGTCCGGGAGCGTTCATTACCGTGTCTCCAGCTACCTGGCGTCCGGCTGCTGCCGGGTCACGGCTCGGCTCGGCTCAGTTCGCCCGCTGTAGAGACGCGTCTACGCCAGCCTGCGCTCTCCTACTCAGCCTGTTGACAGACTGCTGCCAGCGCTAGGCGAGCAGTTCCTGAATGAGGAAGAAAAAAACACAACATTGGATTCATCCCTTCAAGGCATAAGCAATCGAAGTAGGACGGCGATAACGGATGGCTGCCCATCAGCTCGGAGATTGATTAAAATGTTACGGACCGATGAACGTTATTTAAAACTCGAGTGACTCACCTGCACCGTTCTACCGTTGCGCCGCTCGTTTTAAAATGGACATGCAAAAAACCTTAAAAGTCGGCGTCGACTAATGGAAGGAGGCATTTAAAGTACTCAGGTATTACAGGATATATTATGAGCTGCGTGTTTGACATTGATTTGTAGAAAATATTATATTATTAGTAGCTCATGTTCAGACGCCCATTATTAATGTCCCCACGCCTCTCAATTTCATTCCCTCTTATGGATTCAGATATAACGCATGAAAGATGATGTGGCGTATCACCAAATCAGACTTTGGGGTTTGTAATAACTGGCCCACATGGCACTTTATTTGAACATGATTCCAACAATAAGCACAATTGATGTAAAGCTTTCGTGAAAGGACTTTTAATGTGAAAACTAGAATCTCCTTTTCTAACCGGAACAAGAATCGAGCGCCCCCTCCGGTGTTTGGGCCGCGGTGCAGTTTGAATCTTGGAAATGTGCACACGGAGAACCCACGTTGCTGAAATAGTTCACCACCAAGATTGTGAAATTAGATATCTAGGTCTAAGATGAGTTAGAGTTTATTTGCTAAGTGGAAGCCATTCTAAACTGGCGATGCTGTGTAAGATTCTGCATCAAATAACACAATGCACATCACGTGTGTAAGTCGACTACCAAATAGCTGGAGACACGGTATGCAGTAACTGGCGTCTGGACATTCTTAAGAATTGCACAGAAATTCTTGTGTTTTTATTGTGGTTTGGGTCAGTTATTTTGCGATGGTGTCGCTTTCAAAGCCAGCATATTTAGATTTTATTGATAGGGACATACCCACTGGTGGGTATCATCTTGTCTACGTTCGAGGTAATAATCGATGCTAGACAAACATTTTACTATTTTTACCCAGTGTCAGGTTTATTTTCTTCAAAGCTGTATTGAGCAAATTGGACAATTCAGAGTATTATTAGCTTCAAAATGAAATAGTCACAAAAACAAAATAAAATAGAAAAATCACCCCCCAACATCTTATTGTGTACCCTTTTTGCTTGTTCTTGAAAAGTAAATTGTTGTGACAGACACCTGTATTTGTCCAAGTTGTGCGTCAGGTACTTTGAAAATTATCATCCATTTTTACCTATGTGTTGAATAGGCAATTTTGTGTCAAAAGGCACACTCAGTAAAATTTACCATCTCACGAAGAGGCCAGTTCTCGGTAAATTGTTGTGAATTGTTGTGATTGTTTGTTATCAAAAGGGACATCAGTAAAATTTGCTGGTAATGGAGTCCATCTGTAAATTTTGCAGGTGGCCCCCTGCCGTGATGAACCCAGAGTGGTTGCCCCTCTTCACCCCCCCGTTCCTTCACTAATGCCTGGAAACATTACTATTTATATAAATGACACTTGGGCCAGTCAAGTGGCTCTTTGGCTGCTGGTGGGATGGAAGATGGAAGCTTCTTGCTGGGTATTGGTGCTGAAGTTCTGTCGAGAAGACCAAACCCAGGAGGTCTTCATTGTTTATCCAAATCTCCATCAGCTTTAAGTAATTAGATAGATGGATATGTGAAAAATTTAGAGTGAAGAATCTTTAGATTAAACATTGGGATTTAATTTCAACAAGTTACAGAACGTCCCAGCTGTTTCACACCAGATGGCGATTGACTTGGCTTGAATCCTTACATTGTATATCTACCATTATTTGGCTTCATTAGCTAAGCTCCTCATTAAACCATAATTGTGTAAATTACTTAATTCAAATACAATGGAATTATCGTTTGTTATGGTAATAAAAGAAACTGAGAGATGATGAATCGGGCAGGATGGGATTATTCTGTCCCCTCTTCCGCCGCCCCACAGTGTATTTGACCAGAAAGTGTACAGCACCACCTAAGAAATGAGTAGTGCTGCCGTTTAAGAACAGACCTCGCTTTAATATTTAAAAATACTTTTGCGCTGCTAGGAGACACAAACAAGATTACCTCCATCTAGTGGAACCTAGAGGTAATAGTCTCCAGTAAACATGACAATCGTATTCAACGACGATAGCTTCAACAATCCTAATAATGAATATTTGGCTTTTAGTTGACACTCTTAGTGGGGTTCCATTGGGCTTCAATGTAATTGCATCAGGCATGCATCACTGCTCAGGTCTAGTCGTTTTATTATTGCAATATGCAAATTATTAGAGAAACGTTTTTGCTCATGCAGCCCTCACAGGAAATTGTACGCGGCACACAAATGCACAGGTGGGAGACTGCAGAGAGCACGGTGTGAAATGACTCTGCTAGCAGCTCTGACATTCACTGAGGCGTGCCTGACAAATGGGAGTTTTTCCGCACAGTGAACAGAAACTTTTGTGTGATGCTGGCCGATTAACAGGCTTTGTTACCAAAAAACGTTTTGTTACCAAAAAACAAAAAAACAGAACGCAATCAAGTTATACTAATCTTATTGTCTGTCAGCCAACATATTCAGGGGCGTAGGAACCAGTGTGTCCCTCAATATTTAATTTGGCTACATTCACCCCCCCACCCCCCTCCAAAAATTGCATTTAAATTATTAAGTTGTGGCCCCCCAATATCAAACTCTCTCCTATGGCCTTGACCATAAGCAGATCCTGAAATTTAAATACAAAATACCTATTAGAAGTGCTTTAACAAAATCTATTTCATAAAGTACAATACCATCATTATTTCGTCACACTGGAAATACTTTCAGTGCTAGACAAACAGAATATAGCAGAACAAAACATCAAGTGGCCAGAAGATTAAGCAAAGCTCAGTGAATTCCGGAACTCAAACTAAAAAGAAATGTAAATTTTAATAGATGAAATACGTAAATAATTCTAAAAGTACATCTCATTTAATGAATTAAAACAGCATTTGATTACACTGTAACCTCTCAATGTTTCATTGTAGACAAAAAAAATGCTAGTATGCCAACTAAAGGCTAAAACATCTTTTCCTTCCAGTTATCATTTACGCGTCCTCCTTTCATTTGTGTTTTAACTAAACGCTCACAACGCATTTCCCCTTTGCATGTAGTTAAGCTGGGGGCATTCCTGGAAAATTTGGACCTCCTTGCTGGGGGGGGGGGGGGGGGGGGGGGGGGGGGGGGGGGGGGGGGGGGGGGGGGGGGGGGGGGGGGGGGGGGG
>JAODKF010000103.1:9449223-9460747 GCA_026779585.1 Mormyrus proboscirostris
TTTTTTCACCGCACAAATGTCAAATGTCGGAAAATTAGAGTTCCTGCACTTATTTTTTCCCACTTCAAGCACTGGTTTGGACCCACCTCCTCTACAATCTGATTTGCATTTCTCTGAAGCAATTATTTTTCTTTCTGTCCTCAGAACATTTTCGTGTAATACAACTCCCAGAAGCTCATTCACTAAGCAAGTGGGCTGTGATTTAAATGTGTAAGTCAAAATGAGTATCAGCTCAGGAAAGGGGAACGTGACTGTTCATTCTGTCTGTTTTGTCTTTTTAATGAAACAGGGGCGGTTCTCGAATTTTTTAAAGTGGGTGGCAAAAGAAGGGCCATAATTCACAGTGAGGTACCTTTAGCATTAGCCAATGATGTGTTTTGAATCGGTGAGTGACAAGGGAGGGGCCAATCAGCTTTCAGCTGGGGTCAGTGCCCCTATGACCTCACCTCTGTATATGCCCCTGAATGAAAGCCACCAAAGGGTAGTTTCGCACCTGGTGAGCCATCAGTCATCTGGGTAAAACGGCTGCTTGCACAACGGTTTGAAGGTCTAGGCCTGGTCGATGCTTCAGAGTGTGAATGACAGCTGGCTGCAGATATGTTACTCGCCCAGGTTTGTTTATCAGGGCTAGTACCTGGCGTGCCCTAAAGATAAACGCTAAACCCCCCCCCCCTCTCTAATCGTGCAGTGAATGTGCAGTACCATCAGGAAACCTGGCTCCTTCCTAGAGGATCATAAATCACAATCCCGCCACCATCAGCATTTCCTCAGCAGCAGACCTTCTCCCGGAACCTGGGACCAGAGAAGCCATCCCCGCATTAGACAGCAAATCCATGCATTCGAGCTAAAGTTAAGCAAAGATAGACTGATGGCACCATCCTTACTTTATACTGCTTAGGCACAAGAACTTTGCTCAGTTTCTCGTAAAAGAATTTGCATTGGAGTATATTGTAGTTACTGATCCCTGTTCATTTTGACCTCTCCATGTAACCTTACTGTATTCATATCCACTCGCCCTGAAGCACTTAAAATGAAATAAATAAATGAATGTAAATGTAAATATCACAGTTCGGCATTTGAATATCACTGTGGTGGTCGGTGAGGCTTCTCGATGGATGCATGAAAACCTCAAAGCGGACCGCACCATGGGCGAGCGCCACGTCTAAATGCAATCTGCTCTGACTGCATGTCGGTTATGCAAGGGCCATAACAACATTTTTAAAAGTGAGACTTTCAGGCATGTACAGAGAATGTGCCGCATTCAGCTGACTAAGGGTGGTGCATCGGACAGAGACGTGTCCCACCTTCAAGGTCGAAAGGTGGGAAAATAACCCCACGCAAGGTGCTGCTTTCTGGTAGACTTACCGTCATCCCTTTCCCTCCGCGAATACCGTGGGTTCATCCAAAATTGCATACTTGTTTGGCAAAATGTAGTATGCGACGTGAGTAGTATGTCCAAATCCTCAGTATGGATGAGACAACAGGCAAATGGCACCCGGATGACATGCCATATTTTACAAAATTCCAAAGTGTGCAACGCTATCCCATAAGGTGACTACACTGTATTTGAGTGCATGCATACTATTCTCATGCATACATACAGTACATACTATAGTAATAGTTGAGTATTAGGTTTTTAATGAAATTCAGTACGTACTATGTACACAATTTTGGACGCACACAGTGCCTTTGCTCTATACACCATTAGCAACCGAAGTGTCCCAGCCTCCCGCCTCCCCCTCAGTACCCGACAGGTGAACGCGTCCTCACCTCCCACTCCAGGTGAACTCTCCATTCTTCCTGCTCTGCAGTTCCTCCCTTCCGGCCAAACTCAACCTGCAGTCGACAAACACACTGCATTACAATGTGACGGCAAACAAACAGCAGCTTCCAGTTCCTGGTGGCGGTTGGGGGTCAAGACAAAACAGAGGAGGGGGGTGCCGGGGTGGAGAGGCTCAGAGGGCACCTTGCCATCCACGTAAGCCCCGACTCTCGAATTGCAAGTGATGCTGTGTACAGCTCCGGTGACAGTTGAACAGAAGCACCATGTCAATTTGTTCACATAAACCCTGATCACTGCACCATGAGGCCGCACTGCGCTGGGAGCCCGTAGGCTGCTGAATGTCCCCGCAAGCGGCCACCCCGGCGTCAGCGTCCTTTCCCCAAAAGTGAAATCCATGCCGACGCTCCTCCTCAAACCCGTCTCAGGTGCCGTGCCCTCGGGGCTTTCTGTGTGCATCCTGGTGAGGATGGAGAACACATCGCTGACACGCGGTGTTGGTGTCTCTACAACATTTATTTCTTGTTTTCCCTTTTTTAGAACCAGGTGCTCCATAAACAAAAGAAAAACAGGAGCCAACCATGAAATACAAAAACTGTGGTTTATTGAAATGTTTCTTCTTACTTGACAGATTCTAGCTCATGTTGGACCCTGTGTATAGTGTTTGCTAAGCAGCTCTGGTATATTGTCTTGCTCATTATATTTTCCCACATAGATTATAAGCTAGTATTGTACTGTTTACAATTGTAAAATATGTCAATGCCATATGATTAGGCATCTATATGGGTACTGCATTGGCATTCCTCAGAAATGTGTATGGCTTTTGACAGTCACATGACAGGGGTTTGCATTATCATTGGTCCGATTTCCTTTATGAGACCCCACAAGCACCAATGGTGACTGTCATTGCTAAGCGGATACTCCTAACCCCCCCCATAGCTCCCGCTCCATCTCCCACCCGAGAGCTGAAACGGTAACCTTTTCAGGTGGTTCTTTTAATGGCGTCCTTTGTTCCCTTTGGTTATCCCCGGCCTTCCTGTCCTCCATTGTTTTCCGGGCAGCACACGTGAAATGCTATCTGCACGGTGGAGAGCGCACTCCCGCTTTGTCCCCAGGTACCCCTCCCCAGGGTGCTGGGTAGAGCGGCAGGGGAAGGTGCCGGTGATGTCACCCTGGCTGGCACGCTGGCGCTGCCTGCGATGACTTCAGCAGGTGCTCCGTGTGGACTTTTGCAGCAAAAAGGGACTCGGATGTTTTCGCTGACGTGTCACATCAAAGCAAGGGGCCACACAATACGGGGGAATCTGAGCACCGGCCGCACTGCGGCTTTTCCGGGACGCAAATTCATATTCACACTCATCTGCCTCATTCTTAAAACTTTTGCCAGACACTCATTAGAAAATATATAATGTGGACTACATGTAAAATGGCATCTACATCCATGCATCTATCTTCCAGTTGTGTATCCAAAACACAGCCATGGCGGACTCTGGGGCCTATCCTATGCAGCACAGGGCATGAGATAGCGGTACCCCCTGCTTGGGATGCCAGTCGGAAATCAATTGTAAAAGCCATTGTTTCAAAATGCAAACGTTTAGCATGAGTTTTTGTCACAGTGGAGTTAACAATGAGCACCACTGAAGGTCTGAGCTCCCCCGAAGCCTGCTTAGATGTAACTCCAGTAACTTCAAAGAACCACAGCTAAACCGAATTCATCTTTGCAACTAAACAAAAAATAAGGAAAAAACAAATACAGGGCATTGAAAAAGATCCACCTGATTGTAAAATACGCTGGTAAATTAGCAAGTCTGTCGTTATAGTTGACCTCTTTTCTGGTCAGTAGAAATTTTTCATATAACCGATTCTGAGTGAATCTTGCCTTGTGTTTGAAGTAGAAAAGAAGTGGTTATGCATTAGTCATCATGAACCTCATTGCTTGGCATTCAAGTCTGCACAGCCTTGAGATTCATTTGGTTTGTTGTGATTTTGCTGCTATACACCTTTCCTGTTCATAATGTGCCATGTTATTGTAGCAAGCACCTCAAACGCCTTCACAGAAAGGTTTATTCATGTCTCTATACCCCGTTTAGACTGTCGCATAACAGATGAATTGCAGTAGCCAATGCAGAACCGAGTACTGTGGAAAAATGCAAAGATAGAACAGGGAGATTCTGCAATTCTCAAAGTGTTCTGACGCAAGCCACATACAAAACGATACCGTGTACCTGTTTTCCTTTTCTATTTTCTTTTCATGTGCAAAGTGCTCTAAAGGTGTCCTCGACCCTGACACCAGCTGAACTGCATGTCATGTCATCCTCCAGGGTTTTAACTCGTGATGATGATGGATTGTATGCATGGGCAAGCCAAGTTCTCCTTGGTCAGTTTTCAAAATAATTCTGACAGACGTATAATAAAAATTATGGATGAATGTGTCTCCATTTAGTCCATACAGCCAGAGGTTCTTGGACCCCAACATCTGAGTTGTATTGACTTGGCCAAAAGCTTAAATCTTATGTTAAATCTATTTACACAATATACAGTTTTTCTTTTTTGGTTTCTATGACAATGGGTCATGATTTATGTAAGATCAATATACTCCAGAATGGTAATGTGCTCATCACTGATTGGTGGATGGTGGTAACAGCCTAGGTGATCTGTCATCTCATTGGTGCATAACCATGAGTTTGTGTACATTCTAGTGCAGCATACGTACTGTATATCTAATGCTATTCCTGTTCAGTAGGTACAGCCAAAATTAAATAAGTTCCAAAAACACCATACTAAATTCGAGTTAGTTCTGCTGTTTCCTATTGTTCACAAGTGTAAGAACCTTCCAACTTCTAATAAATTTGGTGAGAAGTTAATTTTCTGAGAAAAAACAGAGAGAAAGAGAGAGCTTGATCTCAAAATAATTTCTGCTGTCGTGGATTTAAATGATTGTTCTTGCTTTGTGTAATTAATCTTCTCGGGTAGAATGGAAGGATCAGCAAGTACTTCAAAGAATAGTGTAAATGATGTGAACGACGTGCACTTTTTTTGTCCAGTCTGAGTGTGCAGCGGATTAGGGCCCTGCCACTTTGTCTGTTATTGATCCTCGCTACCCAAAATGTCAGACTTGTAAAGCCACTTTCCTCTTTGTGGAAGGAATTGGTTTAATGTCTCAGGTCCCATTTATTCGCTGTATTTTTTCATTAGTCATCTACCGGGATTTGGGGACATCGCAGAGTGTGCCAGCTGATTTTTAGTAGCAAACGTCCTTCTACCTACTCAGTCTGAGTGGATTCACCTTTTGGCCTTTCGGCCGAGGAGGCGGAGCGAGCCGCCAGGCACGTGCCTGACTGGAACGACAGAGCCGAAATGTTTTGGTTCCGCCTCGTGTTACATTGATATACTTACATTACCTCTGTCAGGACAGCGTATTAGGCATTCTGCAAACGTCTGCCTGATAAACGTGACCCCAGAGAGGTGACCGCATTCGCATCATAAGACATTACAGAGATAAGCGGTGGACCAGGTCTCTGTACCTGGGCTGGGACTTTAATTATGGCAACTCCATCAACTCGTTAGATGAGGCAACAGATTAGACAAAAAAAAAAATCAACAAGTGCTCTGCAGCTGCGACGAAAATATCTGCAGGTGGGCAGACAACTCGAGGGTTTTTCTTCTTTATTATTATAAGAAAGATGTGACTCTCTTTGTAGTCTCCCCCCAGTGCTGCCGCTTGCAGGAGAAAAGGAGTGCTGGTGATGTGCAGGCCAAGGGAGTTATGGGAGATCTCTCAACAGTTCCAGTAATTACTCATACAGGCAACCTGTAACTCCGCGTCGTGCACCTGCTCAGCTATCCGGCGAGCAGTGGGTGTCTCTGTGCTACCGGGCTGATAGGAAGGAAGGCCACCTGCCTGTCACATGGACCACAATCCTCTGCTTTATGCAATTTCTGTGTCCTTCCCTCTGCTGTAATAGGCTAGTCATGCTTTGGTGTTATCCAAAGGCATATTATTTATAAGGGGATAAGCTATTTTGCTCAATTGTCCCCACGGTGAGGACTCTATACAGGAAATTCAAGCCTAACATGCTGAGATTCACGATTTAGGATGGCCCTCATTAACGACCCGCCTTCTTCAAAAGCTCCACCTCTTGTCCTTGCCCCTTCTCTTCTCTCCTTTGCATAATCACCCAGAGAAAGGTTTGCCTTGCCTGTAGTGCACTGCCCGTGATATTCCAGCTGAATGGTGCCAGTTGGCATGGGGTTCTGAGAAAGGGGAGATCACCTGATTTATAGCGCCGCACCTTTTCTTTAAAGGTCCGCAGACTTAATGTTTCTCTTATAACTGCGTTTATTTGTGATGGATGTCACTTTACAGCTACAAACAGTCCATTTCATCTTCTCCTGCCCTTCTAAAAGTTTCAGTTCCTGATAAACCACACTCAGTATCGGCAACTTAAGGAAAGCTTTTTTTTTTTCTCTTAAAATGACAACATGTCATCTATATATAGCCTTTAAATTGCTCTCCGATTTAACTTTCCCTCGCGCAGCATGTCACACGTTGATGCTTTTGACATCTGCCAGTTGAAAGGAACAGGGCCTCTGTGCTCTAAGGATCGAAATTAACTTTGTCACACCATCGAGGGCTTGATGTATGCTAATAAAGAAGCCAGGAGAACATATGCACCCTTGAAAATTTGAAAGTGACAGAACCCTGTCAGATGCACCTCCCAATACATCAAAATAAAACCTGCCGCGCTCACAAAGTTTGCACGGCCGCATCTCGTCACAGGAGGTAAATTCGCAGAGAAGTGGTTCGAATTCTGAAGAATCACATGGGTGGGGGGCAGGGGCACGGACTGGCTCTCCAAGTATTATTAAAGTAAGTATGCTTCCCACACTAACAGAAGCAATAGGTATATCCTCAGAACGCTTTTTGATTCATATCGAGCATAGCTTGTGCAGGTCACTAAGCCTTGATGCTCAGTCTTGTACTTGAAGCTATGTTTCATTTGTACGTAAAATGTCTGGGTAATGGCAGCGCTAAGGTCCACTGACATTCTTTTCTAGTCAGAGGGGGCTTTGGGTCGAAGGAAAGATATGTGTCATAGTTTGCTGAAGGGTCAAGGTTTGAATGTGGACTCGCGGAACCACCGAACCATTCACACATCTGTGAGGGAGGCTTCTCAGAGAAGCTGGTGTCAACAATAAATCGCCTTTTGTGTAAACATGCCTGATTTCCCCGACCTTGCACTCACACCACCGTTTTTTTTCAGGGTTAATTATCCAGTTTTTACAATCATGGACTTCAGCGAAAAGCTCCAAGTTCTTAGAACTCCAAATCAAAATCATGTCTGTTCCCCCACCCCAAATCTCATACGCCTCCACCTGAAACACGCAACGGAGACACATGCTCCAATGTGAAACACATGCCTTCGACACGCAAAGCACACGCGATCGGCCCGATCTTAATGTGCGCTGTCGTTTTAGCCAGTGCAAAGACGTTTATGAGGAAACGGGTCTCTGGTCTCATAAGACTGATGACAGAGAATTAAAACACATGGCCCCATGTGGAGTAGAGGTCGTAGGCAGTTGGTTCAGATTCTTTTGACGTTTTACGCAGAGAAATAAAAAACAAATGCGATTTTTAGGGAATGCCCTAGCATGCATAACTGTGCTAGCTCCTAACATTTCTGCTAAACTAATACAATATGGGTCAACAGCTGTACTTGTTTCGGTGCCTGTCCTTTACTGCCCACAGCAGTAGCCTTGATAAGATGATAACTAATCACTCATTACTAATATGAATTTCATGAATTCCTCTCCTAACCTGATGGCTCTCTCTGTTCTTTAAATGTTCTTATGTTGTACTTATTGGCCCTTAAACAATCTTATTAGGTTCTAACTTTAATAGTTATATGTGTAGCAGTGTAGCTGTTCCTGCTCCAATAGTACTTAGACTTGCTCATGGACATCCATTGGAAACTCAGCCTAGCCAACTCTTTGACAGCGTGAATGTCTGGCAATGTACTATTTGCCTTACTTATATATTGCTTTGCAAAATAAATATGTAAAATATGTAAATGTAATATCCTTTTCATCACTTGCACAGGTACACACACACACACACACACACACAGAGTTTTGTAATTATATCCTTGTGGGGACTCTCCATTCATTTCTATGGGGAAAACTCTAATCCCACCACAACGACCTTAACCCCTACCCAGCCCTAACCTTAACCATAAATAATCAAACAAAATACCAGACTTTTGGCATTTTTACTTTTTTGATTGCATTCACAGATCTTTGTGGGGACCTGAAAAATAGTCCCCAAGTCATTGAAATAACAGGTTTTTATTACACTGTGGGGGACATCCATGTAATCCACACACACACACACACACACACACACACACACACACAAACACGTTTCTATTCATATATTCGTGGGGACCGTCCATTCATTTCTATGGGAAAAACCCTAATTCCAACACTGACAACCTTAACCCCTACCCAGCTCTAACCATAACCACAAGTAACCGAACAAATTACAAACAAGACTTTTTCGTTTTTTGATATCGCAGTCATTGATTTCTATAAAGTTGAGTTTCATTTTGTAGGGGCCAAAAAAAAGTTTTTATCCGTTTGTAGGTGCATTTGGTCCCCACAAAGTAATATACCTGTATGCATGATACACACACACACAAAGAAAACACCAAAAGTATATACCTGTGTAAATATCCATAAAAATGCATGTCTCAGACCTATCTGGTCCTGCGTCCTGTATGATAAACTGGGGCAATAGCTTCTCCAGGAAGGGAAGGTCGTCTTTGTTTTCAACAACGACACTGGCAGACGTCCACGAGGGCGAGGCTGCACTGCTGGCCCGGTATTTGGAGGATGCCAACATGTCTTCTGGGTTTGCAAGGTGACACTGGGTGGGCTTCCTGCTTCACTGATATGAGAATAGCATCACTTATTGAAAAGGCGGCCTCCCTAGACTTTGCGCCAACATCAGTCGTGACCTGCTTTGTCGAGTTCCTGCCTCTGGAGGAAACAGCAGTATGGTTGAGACAAAGTTAAAGGTACTAACTTGTTGGTTTTTTTTTTTTACTTGTGAGGCTGGCGTTCGCTAAAGTAGGCCACGCATATACAGTAGCTACCTTCTAAATAAAGACTAAACGTTGTTTGAAAAGACTCACCTTTTCCAAACCCCACCGCTCCTCTTATAGACGGAGTGTCTTGTAAAAGGTTATCAGCATCTCATCTATCATACCACGCAGACAAAGGGTATGACTATGTGCATTTCACTATGTGCATTTTCCATGCCAAAAAAATAAGTTAAATGGGCAGAGACAATTTCAACACAAACAGTTGCTCCGAGCGGCATGTTCATCATTTGAGGATTACAAATTCATATATTTCCTGGCAGCTGCAGTCAGAACCCGCCCTGGTCCTGGTAGCCCAATTTACAGCCCCATCCTACTCAAGTTGCCAGGCACGCACAGTGTCTAAGATGATTTTTAGAGGGCACGTTGATGGCACCGGCCTTTTTTTTTTTGCAAGGAGGAGAACAGAAAGAAGCATGGGAGAAGTAACATTTGCTATGAATGAGGTTCAATGAAGAGCAAGGAGGCTTTAGGATAGTTTGCCGGCATTGTTGACAAGTGTTTCAAGCTGGCTTGGGAAAGCAAATGTCATTCAAGGTGGTCCCATTTTTGTTCACGTTTGTCAAAACAGAGAGGGATACTCACTCTGTAGCCCAGCAGTCTGCTTTGCCCCTGGCACTGACTCCTGAAGCTGGATTTTGAGGAATTCAAAAAATCTGAGAAAGGCATATCTCTGTGTTACAATCTGGGGAGAGCGAGGGGAAGCTGTGTATCAGGTATAGTCGGGAATATTGTATTTTTTTTCTCCCTGGAGGGGTACGGACTGCTATAAAGAGCTTCCTGTACCTGCTCCAATGTCTGTAGCTCATTCTTCACTGGTGTCTTCTTCACAGGTTTGGGGGGGGGGGGAGGTTGAGCCTGAGGTTATGGGGGGAGGAAGGAGAGGTCAACAGGAAAAGCCTAAGAACAATGACATATAGAGGGTGTCTTTCTTCAACATCAAAACCTACTGCTTTGCTCCTTTCAAACATGGCATTAAAAAAGGGCTTTTTGTATTCCTTAATTGGAGCGTGGCTTGGTGACCTCACACCTCCAGG
Source organism: Mormyrus proboscirostris (assembly GCA_026779585.1). NCBI lineage: Eukaryota > Metazoa > Chordata > Actinopteri > Osteoglossiformes > Mormyridae > Mormyrus > Mormyrus proboscirostris. Next base: position 9,459,201 of record JAODKF010000103.1, read on the forward strand.
GTTGTGGGTTCGAATCCTTCCCTCACTCTATTTCCTCCCACATCCCAAAAGACCTGGTGGTTAGATGCTAATCCCATTCTATCCAGGATGTCCCAGCCCTCATTTTCTTTGCATTCTGGAATATGCTTCAGTCTCATTGTGCCTCTGTACCAGGTAAGGGGTGAATTTCAATACCAAGAACGCAAAGACCGTACTTGTGGTCTTGGCATTAATGGTCTTGCTAACTTGCTAACTTTTGGACACAATGAATCATAGGACTGGTCTTGTGCAGCAGGGATGTAACTGATGTATCCTTGATATTTGGGGCAGAGCAAGACCAATATCTGGGGATTTTTACCATCCTCTGTACACGTGTTGTTAGTATTGGAATTGGTCTTTGGCAATGGAAGATGGTGTAAAACTGATTTATGAAAACACAAGTATGGTGAAGTACGCATATCGAGATTGACCCAAGCACTTATGGAAGATGGATGGATGGAAATGCACTAATGTATGAGGGCAAGATCTTCAGATACTACAAAAGTTACCATCCATCAGGAAGCGGCAATGGAGGCATCTGGAGGAGGAATGCGGTAAGGCTGCATGAAGATGGAGTCTGACAGACGACACGAGGGAGCAGCAACGTTAAATCTGTGCTTAGAAAACACCTGTAAACTTCAGCTTTGATTATCCCTCAACCATGGTGAGGAGCAAAAGGCGCGAGCAGATCGCGAGCCTGGTCGTCACGCACCCAAACGCCCACGTGGCACTGCTTCCTGCCAGGTTGTCGCCTGGCAACGTGCAACATGTGGACCTAGGCCCGCTGCCCCTAGGGAGGGGCAGAAAACATGTCCTCGGTAACAGGCCCATGTGATACGCTGAACCAAGGCCATAGATCTGGTTACACGTCCCTACAATATTTTGTGTTTAGGGGGGCGGGAGGTTGAGGGCTGATTTGGTCCCTACTAATGTTGAAACCAAACGTTGTGCTGAACCACTCTTTTCATGTACCGTTTTGAAAATGATGAAGTGAAGAAGGCTTGTCAGATGTGGATAACAGTAGCAGTAAGGACTCTTGCTGACAAAATTTTCACCATAGAAATGAAAATCCAATCGAATGAGACTGAAAACCCTGAATCTGAAAACCCTGCCCTGTTGGATTATGACTGTGTCGGACACTGAATTCTCTTTAAAGGAATTGCTCATATTGTGTAAGAAAAGCATTTTAATTTTGCAGTGTCACTCAGAGTCAGCTCTGGGTACTGCATATACTTATATCAAAGTTCCTGCAGGAACTTTGGAAAAAGATTTTCTAAAGGATGGGGCCTTCATTTCCAGCCACCTTGGGCCTGGACTGGGAGAGGAAGACTATGCTGTTAGGACAGAATAGTGATTCTTTATTAATCCCTGTGGGGAAATTCTCTTTTTGCCTACCCCATCTTGCTTTCCGTGAGACACATAAATACATGTACAGGTAAGAGCAAGCTTGGGGGCTGCCTAATTGGCGGACAGAGGTTAGTAGATGGACCAATCAGGAAAGGGAGGAGGTGGGGCTGTAAAAGTGGTCC